>CM026074.1:37353716-38038795 GCA_014839685.1 Anableps anableps
TTTTCATAACTTAAAGTGACTCAGGGTATGGGGGGAAAAATACATACAGTACCTATAAAAAATTATTTCTTCATAGCACTTCTTTATCTTGGGAAAACAATAAACTAAAAATAACAAATAAGCAGTAATTTCTTTGTTCCTAATGTTAAGGCAGTCTTAAATTAACCAACACGGAGTCGTTAGATGACATGTTTGGATCATTAAGTGACAATACTCCTAATATTAAACCAGATGGTGGGGCCTGCAGGTCATGTGACCTGAAAGTGCTCATTACTATCGGAGTGAATGTTCTGACTGCATTAGAATGATGCTTCCAACCTCTGTTCAGATCTGAAGAAGCCTTTTGGATGAGAGCAGAGACGTCTTCAAGAAACAAGAGAAGAAGTCCAGGCCTCTTCTACTGAAACACTTAGGATAGTCTGAGAATTAAACCTCCTTCACAATGATAAGAAACCATGTTCTTAACATGTACACCTCTTATTTTTAATTATAGCAATGTTAAATGGGAATAAATGTGGGAGGGATTTAATGTATTCCTCACCAGAATACGCTTTATTTGGATTTTACAGAACATTTTAAAAGTATTTTATTCCATTTTTTTCCCTAAATATCCACCTATTCTAACATGTTAGAAAATCAAGCTGTTATAAACTACGCTATGTTTTTCCCACATGACTGCATTAGAGGTGGGTGGTGACTAGTTACATATACTGAGTTACATTTACTTGAGTCATGTTATGATGAAGTATCACTTCTGTTACTTGAGTAAACTTTTTGGATACTTTACCCACTGCCAGTAATTTCACTGAATGAAGAACAGACACATTTTAACCAAAATGCACCAGAAACAGACCTACAGACTACCTGAAAGTGAGACTTCCTGTTTCTACACTGGCTTTGTTGTTCTAATATTATTCTCTATCAGCTGAGCCTGTTGAGCCATTTGGAAATCAAAAAGCTACAGTAAATACTATATGTTGTCACTAGAGACATACTTTAGATTGATTTGAAAATTTATTTTCTAAAATTGATTTAAAAATGATTGATTTGGAAAAGTGTTTCTTCTGCTTAAAATTTATGTAGTAATTTTGTTAATTCTGTGTTTTAATTTTTGAAATTTTAGTCTTTACAATAACATATGAACAACAACTTTATATTTTTGTCTGACTGCATCATTTTTAAATACTAAACCAGATGTTATGATCAGTTACTCAGTAGTCTTTTTGCCAAATATGTTTTACACTTACTTGAGTGATTTCTTGGAAGCCAACTTTTTACTTTTACTTCAGTAAAAATATGTTGAAGTCCTGCTACTGATTTTTTGGATACTCTACCCACCCAGTTTTCATTATATATACAGTCAAGTGTAAAGGTTTTGAATGTTTTGAAGATATGTGCTTTTACCTAAGAAACATTCTTTCCAAGTGTTCTTCATCCATACTTCTTTTGGGTTTCTGAAAGTCTGAACAACATCTCTTTGATCTATTGTTTGTGATGCGTAGATTCAAAAATATTTGGTCTTATAAAATTATTTTTTTCTTTTATATAGGAAAAAAATAAAACAAAGATGACATATTTCTGTGTAAAAGGTAAAATAATGAGTAAAAATACAAAAATTCTCCAGGAAACTCAAACTAGATAACAAAATTATTATTATTATTATTATTATTATTATTATTATTATTATTATTGGAATTTTTGCCAGTAAGTTGATTTTTGTAAAAATAGTAAAATTATCCAAAGTGGCTGTTAGACTCCAAATTCACAAAAATACTGCCATCTAGTGGTAGCTCTGTAGATTTTACTTTTCACCGCAAATACTTGATCTCGCCAAACAAATTGGATTCATAATGTATGGCTTACATTACAACCTGTTTATATCATGTCTGAGGCTGAGAAAATGCCTTGGCAGTAAATCTATTCTGCAGTATATCCCAGTGCTCTGAGTGACATTGCCAATAAGATGGAAAATTGGTGATATGATGTATGAGTGAGTGTGGTATATGTACTGTTTTAACCAAAAGGGCAGCAGGTGCAGTCACAGAGGTGTGGCGTGAAAAGTGGAAATCCGACCTATTGGTTTAGAGTGGATAAAAACACATTCCCACTGACCTTTCCGCTTCATTACCCGCCATGATTCCTTATAAAGTCAGGAAAATACAGGGCTGGAAAATACGTCCAGAAGAACCCTGCACTGTCTTTTGTTTGTGAAATTCAGCCAGATTTACTTCATTTTTGCAGAATGAGATGCATTTACTGAAGTGTTACTTGTACGTGTTAACCTCCATCTTAAAGTGAGTCAATGCTGAATGAAGATACAGTTTTGTTTACTCATGAATTAGAAAAAAATGGACAATGAAGGGGGAGAAAAAGCAACACTATGAGGATGATTTTCAATGGAGAGTGTTACAGTCTGATGAGTTATTATTTTGTGTGTAATCATCAAAACTAACTTAGCCACCTCTACATTGTATAAAAATACATTCAGTTACAAGAACTGCTACTTTAATCAAACTAATTTTCTTTACTGACCTCTGGTGGTTGTTTTAGACTAAACACAAATAAAAATCCATCAATATTCATTTTATTGAGGATAAATATACAGCTTTGGAAAGTCAGAAATCTCACTTTCAAATATTTGCACTTGAAAAAATGATACTTTTACATTTTAAACTGCCACTAAAAATTTTTAAACAGTCTGTTTGATATTTTAAAATATAACAAAACAGAGTCATGTTTATTCAGGATTGAATTAGTCTTCAGGCAGCCATGATTGGAAAGGAAAAGAAACCCCAGACGTTTTGTTTTGAAGTTTTTGTTTTATTTTGTGGGCACATGCAACTCCATGTGATTTACTGTTTCTGTGAGAAAGTCTTCAGAAAAATAGACTTGACTGCTATAATAAGCCCTAAACAGAAATTCAAGCAACCAGTGTTTTGGAGATTAGAATTTTAAATCCTCACCATCGGTAGGAATGTCATGTTTATTTTTGAGCTTTTCATGATGTGTTTGAATCGTTCTTCTTCTACAGTCGAATGATTATAAAACTTCCATGACTTTGAAAAGCAAGAAGCACACACAAGTTAGAATTTTCTGTGGATTTTCTCTGATCCACTCATCGCCAAATTATAGATACAGGCTAAAATATGTAACTAACATTTGGTAAAATGACTCCCAGCAGGTTGCACCTCAACCACCTGACCTTTGTAGCCATCACCAAGCTTCTGAGATAATTCTGATAGGACATCTGACCCTTCTTCTTTGCAGAAATGGTAGAGTTCAGATTTTTTTGTCATGGTACCTACTTCTAAGAATAGTTCACATATTTCCAACAGTCAAGGCTTTAAGGAGGTCAATCGAAAGCTTCATGTGAGCTGTTCAGAGCCAGTTTCGATGTGTGTTTTGAGTCACTGTCCTGTTGGAACATCCAGTTGTGTCCAAGTCTCAATAATCTGATCTAACATCCCCACTGCTGGTAATTGCACATGTTAGGCTGTTCAGAATAATCCAGGAACCACCATAGCTCAAGCAGATCAATAGCTGGAAGAAGTTGGACCACCTGAGTCACTATCCTCATGGAAGCAACAGTCACATCAACAAGGTCCAAGGGGTTGCTTCCCTGCTCCAAAATGCACACCATGAAGCACAACAGAAATTTGGAGCTGGACAAGCCAAATGTCTGCTGGAGAAATGCTGTGCTTAAATAATAAAATTGACAAGCATGGTGGTGGTAGCATCATGCTGTAGGTCTTTTTAGGTACCAGTTATATTGGTGTATAGTGGATGGAAAAATGAAAGAAGGGGGCTGCCCCTGTATTTCCAGGGGTTAGGGACTGCAACCACCCAATAACTGCTATACCATAATATACATTAACACGCAGTGTGGAAACCATCTTAGCGCTATCACACAAGTAGCCTGGCCATTGCCCTCGATTGAAATCTTGCTTACAGCTCAGTCTGGGCCTTCTCCCATTCACTTGGATTCCTCCGGTAGAATTTCAACTGGGTCAATCAGCAAACAGAAGGAGAAGTTATAAACGATGACGTAGATTTTCTGCATTGTTTTAGAATTGTAGGCAGCCTGTAGTTTTAGCAATGGCAGTGGAGGAAGTGAACGAACCTGTTCAGTCCAAGTTGGTCATGCTTCCAAATCTTGAATTAACTTCAGCAGCCATCTTTTTTTGGCCCAGCATTTCTCTCTCCACAGTGGGGGATGATTGTTCACAGTGTAGGTAATTTCCAGTAAGCTTCATAGTGTTGAACTGGCGCATTACATATGTCACAGACAAATGTTAGTGATTGGGTAAAATTTAAAACCTCAACAGAGTCCACGCCTCCAGGAAGCAGTCGTTTCTCACAAACCGAGTGGCCAGACCCTTTGTAAGAAGCAAAGTGTAGTACAAGTGGCTGGCTTTTATCAGGCTATCTTCTGTGGTCCTCAAATCCAGTCCTCGAGGGCCGGCGTCCAACAACTTTTAGATATACGCCTGGTTTTGAACATCCCTGATTTACAGTCTTCCTTCTTTCTGCTCTTGAGGGTTCAGCCAATCAGTGCCTATGTAAATAAATAGCGCTCCTAGTTTGGCTGCTTAGCAAACACCAGCCGACAGTGTGTGAAGTAGCATTGCTCCCACGTATTTCAGCTTCCCATGCTGCATTTTCCTTCAAATATTTTAGACACACGCTACAAAACAATCCTCAAATAGGCAAATAATTTGGAGTTACACTCCACAATAAAAATTGCAAATAGGTGAATCTGGGAATCTGATTTGCCAATATGCAGGTGTCCACTGCACCTCCAAATTTTTATATATATATATATATATATATATATATATATATATATATATATATATATATATATATATATATATATATATATATATATATATATATATATATGGATGTTGTTTAAAAGCGGTGTCTTGGCAAGAAAATCAACCAATTTAAAAGATCATTTCAGATGAGGACAGTGGTTAAATCTCCAGACAGAATTATGCCAGATGTCTGTTGATGGCTGTAAAAAAAGTTTGTGATTTCTCTGTAATTTGTTGAAGGACATTTAACCAAATAAAACCACTGAAGTTATGTGATGTATCACCAATCCACCACCCCAGAAAATAATGATTCAAATGTCTAATTAAAAGCCCCACACTGATCAAATTAAATTTGCACACAGCATTCATGCTGATGTGTGTTTGTAAGCCTCTAATCGAAACTGTATATAAATGTAGACTCTGCAAACAGCGTTAAACCTCACAGCAGTGTGTCACATTTCATATCTCTAAGCATATGACATCAACAACAACAAACAGGACAAATCATGCCTCTGATTCACAAAAGAGGATAAATCAGCACCAACAAAACAGGTCCTGTGGAGAATATAATTCTTGACATAGTCTATATGCAGCTACTACAGCCCTTCATCTATGTGCATGTTGGTGCAAGGAGTGGCATCCGTTTCAGTAATGACAGCATGGCGGCTGCTCCAGCAGGGATTATCGCACCGTGTGCTTGGGCTCCCCCGCCGTTTGCCATAATGAAGCAGGGCTGTGGAGACTGGAGGTGCAGGCTGTAGGTTCTTCTTCTTTCACCATAGTTTAACAGCTCTGAACGTGACTGCATCACTGGAGACTAAAGTTGCCTGGGACAAAGAAGGGAAGACAGAGTTTTATGCACTTGTTCTGTTAACTCAGCTGTGCAGTCAAAGAGCAAATTACAAAACATCAGTTCAGAAAGTGAAGGTAGATTGTGTCAAAGATGGCTGCCATCGGAGGATCACACAGCAGCTCCTAAAGTATGGATTGTGACCCCATTAATTTGTTTTTGTTTGTGTTTGGTCAGTTACGATTGACAAAATTATTTATATTAATTAAATGCCAGAAGAATGAGCGAGAGAAAGTTTTGGAGTTTCACTAAGACCCACTGTGCTGGTATTACTGGACCTCAGCACAGCATTCAACACTGTTGACCATGGTATGTTACTGAAGTCACTGGAAAATTGGGTTGGATTCTCTAGTATAGTACTTGACTGTTTTGAGACTTACTTAAAGAATCAGGACTTCTTTGTGTCAACAGGTAACATTTCATCAGAACGGACATAAATCACATGTGGGGTACCACAGGCTTTCACATTGGGGCCCCTCTTATATCTACATGTTCCTGCTAGCTCAGATTTTAACAAATAACAAAATAAGTTACCATAAATATGAGATGATATGCAGCTCTACATTACAATATCACCAGGTGGCTATGAACTCATTCAAGTGATGTTTAGAACAAATCAGTGCATAGATGTGCCTTAACTCTCCAGCTGAATAGAAACAAAGGTTAAATAAATATTTTTGGACCAAAGGAATGATCAAGAGTCAGCGCAAAGTTTCAGTTATTACAGCTAGTAACTAGTGATCAGGCCTGAAATTTGGGTGTAGTGATGAACTCAGACCTGAACCTTCCGAAACACATAAAGACAATTACAAAGTCACCCTTCTATCTGAAGAACATGTCTAGGACATTCCTAGGAAGAACATTAGGACTAATGTCGCAACAAGATCTGGAGAAACTCATCCATGCATTTATCTTTAGTCACATTGATTACTGCAGCAGTGTCTTCATGAGTCTTCCTAAATGTAAAAAATAAATTAAAAAGGGATGTGTGAAGGCTGATGGGCATATACTTGTTTTATGTTGCAGACACCTTACATTTATTTTAATGCTGTCATATCTGCCCACTACATCAAAGCTCTTAAGCTCTTGTTTGTGTTTCAATGCCTCCCAGGTGACGTTTTGTGGTTGGAGATCTCCTGAGACACTTCACAAAAACAGTTCTGCTGGGTCATGCATTTAGGTTTATCTTCAAGCAGTAATTCAGTGATTTATTGTACTTTGTGTTGCAGAAATCTTTGAGGTAAACTGATCACTCTTGCTGTGGTTTGAACGTAAACTACTTGAAAAGAAGTCTGCAAGCAAACAGTGACTCAACAATGAGTTTTCTGTTGACACAGTTTGAGCTACTTGAGGTGCATAAACTATTTTTATCCTTTCCTTTGTTACAGTTGTAAAACACTGTGTATCGCATCTGTAAGTGACATTTTTACAACTGGTTATAGTCTTAATTAAGCTACAACCAAAATAAGACAGCTTTTGTGAGCGTAGAACCATTTTAAAACCATTTTAAAAATCTCTGTTTTAGCTTTTTAGGCCAGAATGAGATTCCAGTGGCTCCTCTTCACTCCAGGTCTCTGTGGATGTTCAGATCCTGCAAGATCAGGCAGAGAGAGCAGATCTTAGAGAGATCAATACTCCTTAGTGGATTTCCTATATCAACTACACAGAAATCCCACCATCTGTGACATATAGGTTGAGCGTATAAGTCACTGCTGGATGGGATCCAATCCAATAAGTCGCTCTCTACACCGTCTGTTCTTGTTGGGTTGGAAATGCTGTATGGACTCAAAAAGGTGTATGAGCAGAGACACCAGGTAGCAGCACTAAGTGAAGTGTTCACTTTTTTCCCCATTTTTACAGCAGTTCAGATTTTTTTTTTTTTTTTTTTTTTTTTTTTTTTTTAGCTTTTTAGCTCTGCTTACCTACATTAATAATTTATTCCTGATGTTTTTCTACATTTTTCCTGATGTTTTTCTACATTTGTGCTCTGAAAGGTATAATGAAAAATGCAGGAATGGATAATCATGAAGTCGGAGCAGATCTGTCCACCTGTCCTCTGAACCAGGAAGATTTGGTTTCAATTCTTTTTATCTTCATGACACCAACCGGCAACCAAACCCAGGAGGCAACAGACAGGTCAACTGTTGATTTAATTGTAGAAAAGATGGTTTGATTGTCCTTTTCCTACATTGAATCAATATAGAGAAGACAAAGAACATGGAATTAAACAAAATAATATTACGTACAATGAACAATTCAAATACAGACACAAAACTACACGACACGCTACTGGATGACATTTGGAAAGCAGCGAATCCAGGAGCGCCATGCATTCTCCTTGGCGCTGATTGGTTGTACCCCCAAAAGTGGAGATAAGGTGGATTATGGATGTTAGCTTCTGATGTGGTCTCAAGGCAGTTTCCACTGTGCATTTTAATGCATATCACGTTATATTTGGTGTTTAAACTATTAAACTAGGCAGTTATAAGCAGTTTTAGAAGAGGTCTCAAGTATTTGCTGATTTTAGCTCTTTGCAGGCAGCTGTGGAGAGCCCCCTGAGAATACCAGGGATCTGTTGCAATGCATAAACTGTTTTTGAGTGTGAAAAAACAATGAAAGAAAAAGTATTCTTACATCTTTCACTTTTACCCATTTTGTCACATTACAAATACAAATTTCAAGGGATTTTATCAATATTTTATTTGGGATTTTTGAGCATTTGCATTCAGTCCCACTGAATCAATACTTTGTAAATTAAAAACATTTAACTGCAGCTACAGCTGCATGTAATTGTGGATATGGCTCTACCTACTTTAAACACCTAGAGACTGAAAATGTTTCCCTTTCTTTACTGTAAAGTAGCTGAAGATCAGTCAGTTTGGATGAAAAGCACCGTTGAACATTAATTTTCACGTCCAGCTCTGGTTCTATGTTTATGTTTGGGGTTGTCCTGCTGGAAGGTGAACTTCCACCACAGTTTCAAGTTTCCGCAGCTTCTAACAGGTTTTCTTCTAGGATTGTCTTGGATTTAGCTCCATCCACCTTCACATCAACTGACCAGCTTACTTGTCCCTGCTGAAGAGACCCACCCCCACAGCAGGATACTGCCACCACCATGGTTCAGCATGGGGATGGTATCTTTTTAGGTGTTACCAGACTCTCCCACCTGAGCTGTGGGTCTCTGCAGTTCCCCCAGAGTCACCACGGTCTTCATGGCTGCTTCTCTGAGTAATAAGGGTCTCCTTGCCCAGCATGTCAGTCTCGGTGGACGTCTATGCCTTTGTAAGTCTGCAGGTGGTCCATCTTCTCTTCATGTTCAGATGAAGGATTGAACAGCGTTCTGGCAGATGTTCAAAGCTTGGGATGTTGTTGTAGAATCTAACCCTGCTTTAAACTTCTCCAGATCGTCCTCTCTGACCAAAATACAAATCCACACTTTTCCAATTTTTCTTTGTAAGAGATTTTCAGATCCACAGATCGGTTCCCTTCCAACTCACAAATATTATGTCCGTTTTTGATCTATCACATACATTCCAAGTAAATGACACTGCAGCTTGTTGGACTGATGTTAAAAATGTTAACAGTTGAAGGGATATGAGTTGTTTGTAAGCTACTGGATGTTGTTTAATGTGCCCTGAAGTTTCACAGCCGAAGTTTCCTGTCATCTCAACACAAAAATTAGAATCTGACTGTTAGTTCAAAGAAAATCAAACACTAAATAACATCAGAGCAAGTTTGTCTAAATTCCTCCTTCTTTCAGTTTATGTTCTGTTTAATTTTAAGTCTTATTCTCTTCACACGAATACAGGCAACCAGAACCAGGAAGTACTGAGGCTCAGCAACTGATAAAACCATTTTAAATCCCTGTTACTCATCATTTTTCCTGAAATAAAGAACAACAGATCATATTAAATGTTTTTAATAAACATTTAAATGATTCATGGCATAACACGATACACACTAATCATTTCAGATAACATACAGAGCACTGAACTTAATGAATAAATGTGAAAGTACAAGTAAAAATACTTTAATACAGCCAGTATTTTACAAAATGCACATGCAAACTACAAGAGACACTGAATTGGTTATGTTTTTCACATCTCCAATAAAAAACTGCTCATTGGGACGAATAAACTTCAGTGAAGAAAATAGAAAGTAAATGTCAGAGACAGAAAAAAGATGTCTGAAATGATAGAAGTGAAAAAGGTTCTGTTGGGGAAACCAGGACTGACAACATCTGGATTCTATAAAAGTGGAAGCCAGCAAATATTTTTACGAGGTGTAAACAGTGAAAACTTACGGTGATTTCCTCCGTCAGCTGATGAACTGGCTGTGGTGCTTCCTTGTGTGAGCGCTGAGATCCCAAACTGCTGCTGGCCACGACGCTCCCTCTGCAGCAGCAGGCCCGGCGTGTTCAGTGGGGAGGAGAGCCGTGTTGATCTCCATGTGCAATCCAGCAGCACACAGCAAATCAGAACTGAGATAAAGTGATGACTTCACTCCTGTAAGAAGCAAAGTGTGTGTGGAGTCAGAGACAGATTTTAAATATGGAGCAATAAACTCTCTGAGATGATTGTAGGAATGACTGAGAGCAGCATTGAGCTATG
The DNA here is from genome assembly GCA_014839685.1 of Anableps anableps. Lineage (NCBI taxonomy): Eukaryota > Metazoa > Chordata > Actinopteri > Cyprinodontiformes > Anablepidae > Anableps > Anableps anableps. Next base: position 37,363,994 of record CM026074.1, read on the forward strand.
TTTGATGGCGTGGACACAATTTGAACAAACAAAGTGCCTGAGGAAATACATCAGACTAAACATTTATTATAGATCATCAGATACTTTATTGCTATGATATAGTTTTCATATCTAAAAACACAGAGGTGTTCTGTTATGCATTCTTCTAGCTGGCTTTCATTCCTATGGCTAGATATTTTTTAGAAAGATTAATAACATTTCTGAATATTAAGCTTTCAACAGAAAGAGGTTGTAAAGCTGCAGAACAGAAAACATTTTAGGATATTTACTATTTCATATCTAGTTGAACACTTAATCTTAGAAAGCCGGCACAGAACCACTACAGATGTTGAGTTTTAGAAGAAGTTTTACTATTTAATTTTATTTTGCTTTTAGTTTTATGAGCCAAAAAGACTTCATCAGTTTAGGATATGTCATAAATGAAACAAATGTGATAGAACATTGAGCTGAAATCATCTGCGGTACTGGTATAAAAAGAACCTGTGGCTCTGGAGCTACACCTGGCTCTTTATGTCCTCCTTAGTTGGCTTTAATAATTCTGGTCAAAAATAAGAACAAACTTGTCAGTTTCTCTAAAAATAATGGCAATAAAAAAACACTAATTTAAGCAGTTAAATGTATCTGTTTAGAAGATTTTCCACAACTGAATGATATCAATGATACAGGAAATATTTGCTTTTGTTGCAACTGAGGTGCATTTTGTTTTTTACTTTAATTTTCCACAAGTTTTGAATATTCCACTCTAGAAAATGTTCCCATTCTTTTTTTTTGTAGAAGTAAAGGAATTAATGTTTTTTTATTTCTTATTTCACCATATTTTATTTCTTTAGCAGATATTCATGCACCATGTTAAGACGTTATCCTTTTTCTAAGGGAGTTTTGGAGCTTTAGTCAAATTTTAAAACAAAAATTAATCTTAAGACTTTAAATGTTGACCCCTGACCTGGGGTCCTGACTCCATCCAGAGATTACATTCATTAATCAATGTTTAATGTGTGAATGCTTAGTAAAACAAATGTGCATTTATAATAAACCGAAATCGATCTAATATTTCTACAGATTGTTTAGTCAGCTTTACTCTGATGTTTTATAAAATAAAAATAAAAAATATTATCAGAAGTATTAAAATATCTATACAAAGTGTTTTCTTCTATAAATCTTTTAACTTTCATGTACCGATTCTGCATTTATTTATGAATTTCTCTGGCTTTTTGGGAGCGTCTGAGCTTTGTCTCTGAACAGAGAAGCCAGGTTTTATCTGCAGGTGGAGAGATCCATGGCTACAAACTGCTGGCATTCAGGGTCTGCTACTGCTGCAGGATAGAAAATAAAAAAATTAACAACTAATAAAAGTATTTTCAGAAATGTTGCTTATATCCAAGTTATTTCCTTGAAGTTATGAAAAATGTGGCAGCAGTTACTGGTGCTGACTCTGCCAAATGTGGGTTTAGTTACAGAGTTTGAAAACTGCCAGTGTAATTATTACATTGCTGCCTTGTGCAACTATGAAAATAATTACACACCGAGTAATGTATGGTGCAAAAGTACTCATACCCTTAATATTCTCTACTTTTCTGTCACATTACAACACCGAACTTCAATTTAATTTATTCATAATTTATGTGATAGACCAACATGAAGTAACAAATAATCGAGAGGTGGAAAGAAGAGGATAAACAGTTTCCAACATTTTTTGTAAATATAAATAAATCTTCTGCAGCCTCTAACAGGTACTCTTCCAGGATGGTCCTGGATGTAGCTTTAAACTTCTCCAGAACCTTCTCCCTGACTTGTCGGCTGGGTTTCTCAGACTTCAGATGGTTTTTTCTCTACAGAATTTCTGAGGCCAGAAACACACTGGACTCCATTTATAATTAGGTGAGTTTAGAAGGCAAGTAACTGCACTGGATATAGGTGTGTCAGAATAAAGGGGGCTAAATACAAATATACTCCACACTTTTATTTGTAAAAAGATTTGAACATCTAATTTCATTTCCCAATTATGCACTAATTTGTGTTGTTCTATTAATAAAATACTGCAGATGTTTTGTGATTGTAAAGTTGCAGAATGTGGAGAAAGTTCAGAAGGCATGAAAACTTTCGCAAGACTCCATAAATGACAGCCAAGCAAATTTTGAGAAAGGTGCGTTCTTCTAAATTATGTTTCCAGTGCAACAAACTCCCAGAAAACTGCAAAACAACCGAAACACCAAGTTGAACGTTGATCAATATTTTTGATGTATATTTGCTTGATGATTTTAATGATTTTGATGTACTGATGATTTTGATGCATATTTTCTTGATGTTTTTATGATGTAAAGCACCTTGAACTGCCTTGCTGCTGAAATATGTTATACAAATAAGCTTGACTTGACTTAAATGTAAAACTCTGCAGGTTTGACACTGGGGCTACTTTAAATGGCCACCCATCTTCTCACTTCTCATTTCCAGGTTTTAACATTATTGCAAAGTTTCTCAAACCCTGATTAAATCCTGCTGACGATGAGATAAAGTCACCTTATGATGGTAAATGTACTCAGTGAGGCTTGTCTAGTAGCATCCTCTTAACATGCTTTACACCAGAGCCACATTCACAAACACATTCATTCACTCATATGCAGATCAGTAGGCAACTTGGGGCTAAGTGCCTTGCCCAGGGGCTCATTGACATGTGACAAGAGGAAGCTGGAATTAAACCCGAAACTTTCAGATTGTCAGACAACGACAATGACACCTTAAATACCAAACAGGATCACACCCAAAGACATTTAAGAAAAATTCTTAGCGTTCCACTCAGATTGGAGTGTGTGCCCACCTGTGTGGTATAAGCACAGAAAGGCCAGTAACCAAACAAGGACGAGAGAATAAAGAGACAAGAATTTACTCAGTCGAACTAAAATCATGTGGGTGTCCATATTTCGACAGAATTTGTCCCATAACCACACAACATGAAAGCACAGAGATTTCACTTGGAAAACATTTCTGTTTGGACTCAGGAACTGAACTGAAGTTGGAATTAGGTGAATAAATTGTGATATTGTGTTTTTTCTTTACTTGGCTTCCCAGTAATATTGCTCATTTTACACTCAGAGATGTGGTGTTTGTACAGCTGGAACGTTGACTCGGTCTGTAAAGTGTGACATTAACTCTGCAGGCGTTCCAGCCTTTGTTCCTGCCATCATATCAAGCTACGCTGCAGAAATATGGCAGGTTTGTATATTTTGCATGACTGAACATGGTCTTTAGAGAGAGACTGAAGAAATGCAGGAGCTGAAATGTTCAGTGTTAGGTTGGTAGTTTAAGGATAAATCCAAAAAGAGAAGTTGAAGAACTTCTTGTACTTTGATTCTGTCATTCTGACTTCCTTTGTTCTTCCTTTTTTTCATTGCAGCTAAAAAAACTCAAATTCTGTTTTCCACAATTTCCCTCTGCCTTTTCTGACTCACCTTGGGTTGTGAAGATTGTGGGACGTGAAATGAAAGAAGCGCTAAAGCAAACACAAGTGCTCAGGTGTAATTTTCTACCTAAAGCTGGAGCCTGGGAAGCGGTTGTGCCGAGCTGCTCTTCAAACTCAGACTCTGGGTGGCTGACAGCCACAAAACTGAGGTAAACGTCAATTAAGCTGTTACAGTAGATGGCAGGCCCAAAGAAAACAGAAAACAGTGCAGGAGGGGGGAAGCCTGTGTAAACTGCAGGTGTCTGAACACGATGCTTCAGATAAGTCTAAAATGTTAGCAGCTTTGGACTTGCCGGATAAACGTGACGAGGCATGAGAAAGACTTCAGAAACCAATCATTCTCTGAGAAATCCTGCACATCTTCTAGTTGTTTTCATTTCCATCAAAAATGCAGAAATGACCTGATGCACGTCTGGGATGAGTTGCATACAGCATGGAACATCACGCAGGCTCGCTGATATACACACTTTTTAGATTCCTACAGTACATGTTGACAAATGGGCCAGCCAGTGGTGGCTCACGTAGGACTGAGCGAGCTCCTCCTGCACCAGAAATCCACCTTTTTGTTTTTCAAACCATGTCTTAATAAGAGCTGTAATCAGTGTAGAAATATTCAAACCACATTTGACTTGTTTCTCTATTGTGGTTTTCATGCTTGTCTCAGTCTAAGGTAGTCTTAATGCCAGAACATGTTCTTGTCTGTGTTTTCATAAACAGAACAAAGCTAAAATATAATCTTGATATTTTTGTCTTTGATATGTTTTTATCATTAAATGCAGCCCTTAAACATAAACCACTTGTGACACAAGTTGTTACACAACTGAGGAAAACCTTCACAGTTATGTTAAAAGTGTCCAAATTTAAAGCTAAATCTTTTCTGCTGCTTCTCTGGGCTGTGGAATATTTGTAAGCATAGTTAAAGTGTTAAAGTGTCACCAATCAGTTCCTCATTTCATAAATAAAGTGACACGGGGAAATCACTGTTGTCCCAAAATAAAATTCTTCCCAGGCCTCCTCCAACCATAGCCTGGGCCTGGTGGACATTTTGAGTTGTTTTAACACCACTCGGAGGATTTCTTCTATTTTCTCCAGACTCATGCTGACCTGACTACTACAGCTGACGGGAATTTTTCTGATATTTTCTTCGAACCTCATTTGAAATTTTCCAGACTATCCCTTTAATGCCTCCTGAGTGGAACTTGAAGATTTTAGCTTTTTGTTAGACCAGATAGCAGCAGAATTTCTGATTTCTGATTCAGCTGTAAAAAAGCAGGTGATGTTCACCCTTAGACTTCAAACATCAACCATATCATATAAATTCTGAAGTCCATCATGATGGAGCTGGGTTTTTCCCTTCCAGCTCCATGAGAGCTGCACTGCTGATCTTTTCAGCATGCTCAGTGTGCAGAAATTGATTTGGAGAGAAAACAACTCAGATCTGTGTGTGTGTTTTGTTTTCATCCCTCTTTAATAGAACTTCAGAGAGCAGGAAGTGTGTGCGTCATGAAATCCGTCCTGGTTATCTGCTTTCACACGCTCTGCCCTGTCGCCTGCCCTCGAACTGCTCGGAGCTTCCACAGTGAGAGGAGCTCTTACACGGCTGCACGAATGGCACATGTATACTGAACAAACATGCAGCAGACACCAGCACTGAGCAGGGCCTGAACTCCCCACAGCACACCTACTCTCAGCCAAGCTCACAAAAATAAAACATTTCCACCCGCTTTTAAATCTAAGCTTTTATGAAAAAAAGCATTTCTAGTTTTTCATTTTGAGCTGAGTAAACAGACACAAATGTTGCAATAAATTGAGGCATCTTCTGATTTATTTTGAAAGTTTGCCAGAGACGTGTTTTTCCTTCCAGAGCTTAGTTTAGATGGATTGTAATGAATCTTGTGGAAAACCTCTCTTCAGGCCTTAGGTGAGGGTGAGAATGTGTGAGGTCACACCATGTGACCTTTAGCTGAAGCTGCCGGGCCACCATTGGTTAAGAGCCAAACACTCCACCTCCCCCAGACACAGGAGACCTCTCTGCTGCAGAGCTCATGCATGTTGGCCCAACTCTTGCTAAACTGTCTCACTGCAAATTACACCTGCATACAAACATGTGTGGAAACATACATGTGGAACATGCTGGTGTGTGTCTTTGTTTTCTGGTCTCCCATCTTGTCTCACCTACAGACAGGTCTGACCTTACCAAGCTGAGTGATTCTGTCCCTTCGGAGTCCTGCTGTGATTTAATTTGGCTCTGTTGCTTCATTGCCTCCTTCAAATAATAAACTATTGATCCGAGCCACCCTGCCTGCTCGGAAACATCCGGAATCTGTTCATTATCTTAACCCATATCCCTCCAACTCCCACATTTCCTGCTTGTTACAGCAACACTGACTTACTAAACAGCAAAAGAACAGATGAAATGTGGAAAGGAGAAAAAAAGAACATCTGAATTTGGATATTAACATTTTAAAACAATGCAAAACCTAATTTTATACTCACCCAAACTGGTTTCCTAACATTAAACGTAATCAAAATTTTCCTAAAAGCCACAAAACTTCTGTGAAGACTGCAGTCATCACCAAACAGCATCATATTTAATCTGCATGAATCTTTAGAGGCTGTGATTATTTTATAGGATACATGTTTGGATATTTGCATTTGTTACCTTTTTAATTTAAATTCTGCTGAACGCAGCGAGTTTCTCTTCTAAAATCAGCAAGTGGAACAAATTTTCCATCAGGATGGACTGCAGTGCTAGACGTAAAAATGAAGCAGGTGATGTGTGGATTTCTTTGGAGCTGAGAGTGTAAATCACATCTTTGCTCGTGCATTTTATCAGTACAAATACGTTATTTTGCACATGATGCTAATATTAGAAAAGTTTGTCATTAATCCCTTAGAAAGCTGTTTTCTTTGACGCATAAATTAGGATAATTATTGCAGAAAAATGCGTAATTAGATTATATATCCGTGAATTCAAGGTAATTTCAATTCGTGGTACATAAGCATAAAAACTGCGCAAAAATATTAGCTGTGTAGCAAAAAAAAGCTTTAATTTCATGGAGAAAACCAGTGAAAGGTACTTTTAAAACGTGCTGACTCAACCTCCATATGTAATAACTACATTTTAAAGACACGGCTATTCTTTTCATTAACTATAAACTGATTCTTACCGTTGAGCAGAAGAGGGGAGCCACAGAAGTGTGCAGTCCTGATCAGCGTGTCAGCCAAATGAACAATTTCCCACCGATGCCTCTTCAGGTCTCATGTTGATTGTGTCGATGTGTATTCAGGCTGCAGACTTGTGTATTCGCCCGGGTTTATCCCCTTCACCCCACCCCTACAGGATGATTATTTCTGTACCTTACTAACTCCATCAAAAGGTGACACTTGTGGAAAATCTTAAAGGGTTTGCAGCTGCGCACAGCAGCTCCGGCATATATGGAAACGGATGAACGCTTCGCTTGGGTTTGTTATTTGGCACTTTCGTTAAAACAACACTCGGGACTTACTGAGATTTATTTCTGCTCATAATAAAGCCCCATGAGAGGCGACCTCAGGCGAGTCTCACATTGGATCTTTGGATCGGGCCAATGGACCACCTTTGTGCTAAAACTGGGGATTGCTGCACTTTTACTTTCCATAGCTGCATGAAGGTAGAATGTAGAAACAAATAAAATATAAATTAGTCATTTTGATGGATGCATATTGCGCATCTTCTCTTTCTTTCTGCTGGAAGTTTGGCGGTGTTTCTTCCGCGATTTCTTCCATGCCTCGCTTCCTCCTGCGGGCATCCCGGCCTTCATACCTCTGCATCTCTGCCTGTTTGCTCAAGCTTCCGACTCTTTTTTTGGCTTTGCCACCTTTGTGCACATCAAAAACATTTTTAAAAATCAGCAGCACCAATGAAAGCAATAAAAAAAGCAAACAGATGAAGTAACGTTGGTAGCGTGTCTACAAAGGAAAGCTTGTTGGAAACAAAACAAAGCAAGTTTGAAGGTGTGTACAAAAGCGTCTAATAAAGGAGGGTTGATTTGATGCATGGTTGAGTTTGAATCGCCTTATTTTTCTTTACACTTTATTCTAAGGTTCCATTGACTCTAAAAATCCACTTCGGAGAACGGAACTTAATGGATTGCTGTCTTTGCTGTGTGCGCCGGCGTGCAGCTTTTTGTTGATTCTCTTGTTATTTCAAGCCCCAGCGAGCAGCCGCGGCTCTTGGCTGGGGCAGGCAGGCAGACAGACACGCATTCAGGGGCTAATCTGCCGGAGCATCCCGGTGCCATGTGTATTGGAGCGGCCCATTGTTTTCCTCTATAGATTAGCCGCACAAGCGCCTCAGACAATCGAAAGGCTATAGACAGACTGTCACTGCTTTGCACTCCACTAACAGACTTCTTGCACAAAGATTCAATAAAAGTCGCCCAGCAGAATGTTTTTGGAACAATATATTTACTTCCATTAAATAAAACACAATATTTTTGGGGGATGATGGGGAGAAAAACAACATAATTCCGTACCAAATAGTATACACAGAGCAAAAAACCAAATCATTTGTCGCAGGAACATTTTTGGATGCTTATTATTTTTTAAAATCCAGAATTGCTATTCTAAATCGATATTCACACAGACATTAATAATAAATTTATAATATGTTCGAAACACACAACTGGTGCGTTTTTAGTATGTACATTCCCTTTTTGTTTGCAAGCAAAACATGATTCCTTTTTTTAGGATTTGTATTTTTTTTTTTTTATCCACATGCGATAAGTTGGAACCTGGAGAGGAGTTGCAGCTTTGGAGCGCAGCCGCTTCAACAATCAGGAGATGATCATTCAAATATATTTACACGAACATTTTCAGTCAACAGTTAAAGTCCAGAATCCATCAGGAAAAAAGCCCTCATGACGAGCTGTAAAAAGTGAAACAGGCCTTTATTTTGATTTTTTTTTTTTTTTTTACTCAGTGAATGAGGCCAGCGCTCATCAGCGAGGAAGAAACTTAAAAAAAACTCCCAGTTCAGTTTGACTCCGAGGAGGAGCTGAGTTTGTTTCAGTGGTTCAGTCTTCTAGTGCCCTTGTTTAAAAAAAAAAAAAAAAAAAAAAAAAAGGAGAAAAGTAGCTGTAGTAGTCTCTGGTTTCTGTGGACGGCTGCTATTAATTATCCACACACTGCAAAAAATAACCACCGTCACAAACATAACCTTGGAATTCAGATTCCCTGCGTGAAAATGAATGGAAGTCACCGCCAATAGGAGCGAATTAAATCGCATTTTTCTTATTATTTGATGGGAAAGTAGTTGAGTCTTGGGGAAGAGGGTTACCAGACGAGCAGTAAATTCCCTTTAACACTTCAAACAGTTCAAAATGATCTTTTGTGGGATTAAAAAATGCTTTGTCCTCTAACGTGTCAGCTCGGTGGCAATTTTTTGCAGTGCAGGTAGCAATTAGACCGGCCTGTCCACCGCGTATTGGCAAGCGCTCAGATTGGTGGCTGGATTCTGCACCCCGGCGTATCCAAAACTCGAGTGCTGCTTGGCTTTCAGTCTCAAGCTGGCCAGGCTGGAGTTACAAGTGTCTCTGTACACGTAGGGAGGGGTCGGCGGCGCATAGGGACACGCCGGCGTGGGCACCCCCGAGTTGAGGGAAGGGTTACTGAGGTTGTTCAAGTTATTGAGGCTATTCAGGCTGGACCCCGGCACGCCGGTCACCGCAGATGGCACCATGCTGGAGGTCATGGAGGAGATGGAGTTGGGTGGCGAGAACATGGTCTGCGAGGATAAGGGGTTGACGTTCATGGAGTTGAAGAAGGGGAAGCTTTTTGTGGACAAGGAGGCGGACGTGAGGCCCTTGGCGGCCCAGTTGTTGTACGTGTAGCTGGGGTACATGTCGTCGTAGGGCTGCATGAGTCCATTGAACTGCGGGCCGAAGCCGTTCTTGCACAGCTCGGCTTGTTGGTTTCTCTCCCGCTTCCTCCACTTGGCTCGTCTGTTCTTGAACCAAACCTGCAGCGCAAAAGATGACAACTTTAAGAAATGAAATTATTTTTTTATTATGTTTTGTTATTCGTGTATGTTTTTATATTTGGTTATTTTTTTTTTTTTTTTACTGTTCCATCGTTTTTTCTAAATGTAAATAACTAAAATGAAATCTCACTCCCTTCCCATTTACGCGCAGAGAATCCCGGTTTTACAGACGTGTCTATCTGCGCGGAATACACACTGCGGTCTCAGTGGAGCATCTGAACGTGGAGGGGATGTGTATTCCCCCGCATGCTTCCACAAACACTCTGACCTTAATCACACAACGTCTGGGTGACAATCGCAAAATACCAGCTTTGCACCTCTTTTACACGGAGAGAAGAACACGAGTGGCATGTCAGTAGCCTCAACTGTTAACAGCATTATCACTGCCTAATTACACATCATAGGCAAATAAAAAATGACTAATTTATGATTATATTAAAAATAATTAAACGATAAAGATGATTTTCAGATGATTTATTCTAAGGTAAATATTTGCACATTGTGTCAGAATTGATCAAGTTTTTGTAATGATCAAATATAGTTTTATCCTGAAATAATTTTCCTTTAATTATTTTTATCAGTATCATAATTATTTATCATAATGTGCTACATCCGAGCAGTGCATAAAGTGTTATTTTGCATAACTGTGCCAAAAAGACGCACATTAAAAAACCCAGTAAATTGTGTTTATGTGCAGAGAGAATCCGAAGCGCTCCGTTTGGTGTGTGTGTTTTACGCACCCTGACCCTGGCCTCGGTGAGGTTGGTCCACACGGCGATCTCCTCCCTGGTGCTCATGTCCGGGTAGCGATTCCGCTGGAAGGTGGCCTCCAGCTCCTGCAGCTGCTGGCTGGTGAAATGAGTCCTCTGCCGCCGCTGCCTCTTCTTCTTGGACGGGTCGTCCGAGGAGTCGTCGTTTTTATTTTGTATCTTTTCTTTTTCTATAAGAAGAAAATCGGGTTTTAAATTAATATTTGGGTTAGAATTTTGAAAAGGAGGAAACCCAGATTTTTTTCTGGTGAGGAACTTTTAGAGAAAAAAAAAATGTTTTTAATTGATTAAATAAATTATACTTTTCCTTTTAAATTGTATTCTGCCTTTAATAATAATACTAAGAATACAATAAACTGTTTTAGTTTAAAACAGGAAAACAATAATTCACCGTCAATCGAAGAGACAAATGAGCTGCTAATGAAATGACAGCTCCAGTTTTACTGCATGCAAAGCTCCTTCATGTTGACTGATAGGAACCATCTATTGTTTTATAACAAGATGCCATCTGGGGCGCCTTGAGGGGAGCATCTGAAAACCCCGGCGATTCTTACCCACAGATTCCGGGCTCGATGTGTCCGACACAGTGTGCACCTCTAACCGGTGCTTAGAGTCCGCGGAGCGCTGCAGCGGCTGCAGACTAGAAGCCATCGCCAAAGCCGTGTGGTGCGTGGAGGCGAGTTTATTCCCTGTGAGGTGGTGGTCTATATTTAATGGATCCCTCATAGAGCTCATCGGGGAAAGATCTCACAAGCTTCTAGAACAGGAAGGCTGAGCGGAAAGTCCGACTCCGGAATGTGTTCAGCTGTCCAAAAAGCGCACAGCAGCACAGTTCCTCTTGCTGAGATGAAGCCCTCTTTCTGTTTGAACTGGAGAACGCTTTAAAACAGGCCATTGAGTTTTATCACAGCATCGGTGGAAAACTGCGGCTACCTTGGCTAACTATCAGAGTGACAAGGACAGGTAGGTGATATTAGATCCAGAGGCTTACACACACTCCAGCACTCTCTGCTCATTTCAGCTGTTGCCTGTGCTCTGCCTATCCTACTGCGCCTCTCTCCACACCTCCACGTCACCGCTTTGCACCCGCCCTAATTCTGTCTGACAGGCGCGTCCGTGTGGATGTGCCCAACCAACCGGAGCTCGCAGAAACGAGATATGTCTGCCAGTGTATTTATGCCGGGGCTGGCGCTTATTTTTCCTCTTCCAAATAAAAGCATGTAAAGTCAGATGAGACGCACGGTGTACCGAGCGGCGCCCCGAGCTGCCGCTGAGCGGCAGCCCAAGACCAAATAAAAATGAAAATAACACAGTTTGGCCTCATTTTATGAGACGGGTCCAGTGGCCCAGTAAAGAGATGTAGTGCCGCTGGTACCAAGGCTGAGCTGCGCGCTCTCAGGCTCTGTCACTGCAGTTTGCTCAGTGGATAAAGCGGGTTTTATTGAAAGGCGCAAAGAAAATAGATGCGCGCTGAATATCAAAGACAAACACCTTCTGCACCGCAGAGGTCCCGTGAAAGGACAAACAAATGTTAACTTCAAAGAAGGGCTGTGGTGGCGCCGGCGCGCTCCAAAACTATCTGCGCGCACTTGTCAACTGACGCTAACTGCCAGACACGCATGCTATGTGAAAAAAAGCGCACACGTGCCGCATGTGTGTTCGCACAGGAGGCGCAGAAGGAAAAGACTCAAAGTCGCCCATCCAAAGGCATGAGGGCTGATTTACACCAAGCACCCCACTGATGGAGACGCAGTTAGGGAAAGATATATTTATATATACACACTCCATCAACCCTGATCAGCCTTTCTGTCTCTGTTGAACTAAAGTATCCCCCGCAGCATAATGCTTCCACCACCGTGTTGTAGTCTACCTTTGTTATTGCTTCACAAGCAGATCCAGATGGAAACAGACATCGGGGAACATTCTTAGTGAAAAAGAAAACCTCCTGTCCTAATGAGTTTCTGATCTGAATCGCTGACTTCAAGTCTTCCTCAGTACAACATGATCATTTATTGAAATCTAGCTCCCATTTAGTTAAAACAGGTTTTACCTAATTTATGACTTCCATTGAACATATATGAGCAACATTTCTGAAATCTTCTGAACTTTTATGCAACAAGTTGAAGTGAAAACTTAGTTCAGAATGCCATCACATCAACAAAAGCAGTAGGCTTAGCACAGAAGTCTTTAGCCTTTTGTGGTATTTTCCTTCCGAGCAGTCTGACTCATGCGCTCTTTTAAAGTATGTTTAGGTAAAGTCACAGTGTTGTGTTGAAATTTGATTGGGAGGTGTGCCCCGGTTGAATCAGTCTGGAACAGGTTTGTGTTGGAGGAAGATTTTAAGCTTGTGTCCATCTTGAACTGGATTAGCAACAGAGTTAATATTCAAGTTAAACTAGTCAGGGAAAAGCTTTACATGAAACTTTCTTAGAATAGATTTAAAGTAATACCTCATGTCTCAGTCACTAACCAACTCTTTTAGAACAAATCAGATGAGTAAAAATACCTCAAAAATTAGAAGCTCGTTTTGTAACTGAGTGGCTTTCATCAGTTAAACTGAAATAGTTTCGGTCCAAAAATCTTTATAAAACTACCCACAAAAACAGTTTTAATGTGTTAAATTCTACCACTGTTTGTTTTCAGTGTTAAGAGGCAATAAAAGCAGAGCAGTCCCCAGCAAATTCAGTTTAACATACAAAAAGCATGACCTCACAGACTTTCCGATTCACGACATGAAAAAGAGCCACACACTAGTTGTCAAATGAAGTGATCCTCTTGACCTCCTCAGTGTTGGGGTTCTCAGATTCATTAAATGAACCTCCGCAGAGGCGCACAAGCCTCCAGCAGCCACGCAGATCCAGTTTGGTGAGGACGGATTACTCCATTTGAGTGCTTAAACCACATCTGTCCTCACTTTGCTGCTGGTGTGGGACTTTTTCCTCCATTTTCATCTAATTTTCATCTCAGTCATTTAATAAATGTGACGCAATAAAGAAAAACTGACAAGTGAGCCTGAGAAAACCAGTGACAGTGATGTAGTGGTGCAGCACGCAGGCCAGGGAAGAGTAAGACATCGCTGAGAGGGTTAAAATGCACCTTCACATGCATAATCAGCATCATCATCATCATCTTTAGAGAAACAGAAAACTAAAAAGGACCCCCTTATCCTCCACGTGGCCACGCGGACGTGCTTTCATGCAGCACATTTGGACTTGGCGCAGTAATCCTATGGAAGCCCTCCCCACATATATATATAAATACCAGCAGACCACCGGCAAGCACAGAATCACACATCAGTCACCACTCCTGCAGACCGATTACATGACAAACCAACTGGAGCCATTTAGATGCATTTTTCATGCAAAAACAAGAAATGACCGAGATTTTCACTAAATAATAATAATAATAATAATAATAATAATAATAATAATAATAATAATAATAATACATCAAACAGTGTGATGCCCTTTTTTCCCTCTTCCAGGCATATTGCAATATTAAACTTGAAGTGGATTATCGGTTTCCTCTTCATTTCTACCATCTGAATGCTTTATCTCTCTTCTGCGGATTACTGCGTGCAATAGGCCTCCGCCATAGAGGGCCATTAATTAGCAATTCAGTCAATATAGCGGGAGACGACAAGGCTTTTTACATAGGATTAAGAAGACATCAGATTCCACCATTAGCGTATTCCTGCTCACGGATGGGCTTTCATTATACATTTAGTTTTCCCAGGAGCCAATCCACCAAGCGCTGCATATATTACAGAGCGGCACAGATGACGCCTGTCTCTCTCTGAACGCAGCTCCTGGTCGCCAGTTTCTGCGAGTATTAATCATATTATTCCTAATATGCGGTGGTTTGGATGAAAGGATGAAGCTTGCAGCCGCATCGGTGTTTACTGACTTGCGCAATCAAGGTTATTGTTTGTTCGTTTACAGTTAAGCGTGATTTTCGAATCAAATTAGAGATCAATAAATTAGCTCATTATTGTATTGACATAAATCATGTTTTTGGAAATCATTTTTCATGTTCTCTGAACAGATTTGAAAGTTGAAGTGATAAAATTCGTTTTACTTGGACGTGTTTCCCTTTCCAAATTGTAGCAATAATAATAATAATAATAATAATAATAATAATAATAATAATAATAATAATAATAATAATAATAATAATAGTTGGTTTAAAATTAATTCGGTGAAACATAATTTATCTGCTCAGGCCAGACGTCGTGACCAAACCCCTGGTTTCTCTTCAGCCTGATTTAAAATCTGACCGTCAGGTGGCGCACTAAGACAAAGAACAATCATCAGTGAGGCCAACATGTCTTTATATTTTTTGATCAGACTGCTAAAAGTGAAAGAAAAAATATTTACCTGCACCATATTTTATTTTATTTTAGCCAAACAAATAAATAAATAAATAAATAAAGACAAAAGAAAATAAACAAGATTTCAAGATCAACGTCATGTCAATGTATTTTGAGGAGTAGGTTGTTAGAGAACGGATTACAGTAATAACGATTTTTTTCTTTTTATATGCTTTAGGGTATTATTATTATTATTATTATTATTATTATTATTATTATTATTATTATTATTATCATCTGCGTAAGTGTATAAAGATCTATTTTTACCAACATAATTTTGTGCATTACTGAGGCTGTAATTCATGATACTTTTAAATGCCTGAATAAATGTTCCCCTTTCTTCGCTGTTTCTAAGTAAATAACCACTGATGATGCTACTCACCTATCTGTGCGCAGGTGGTGGCCAGTTTGCGGCAGTGGGATTCCATTATGGCGCTTTAAGGTCACTATTCTGCAATTTAGAAAAACACAAAAGAGCCACAGTTAGTATGATCATGTGCTAAACAGCGTGTGTGGTTGGAAAATGTTTTAGTTTGCCATGATAACGGTGTGTCTTCAGATAACAATCCCAAAACACTTTCAAATTTATCCCAAAAAAAATACAATTACAAAACAAAACAAAACAAAACAAAACAAATTCAAGCCTGAAAAATCAGGAAATAAAGACAGAGCTATTTAATTTAACGAGGTAAATTAATAAAAGCATGAATCAGTGATGACCCTCAGTGAAATGTTTCTAATGAGATTTTTTTATTTTATTTTATTTTTTTTTGGTTATTAAGTTATGTTCTGGACTTTTTTTTTTTTTTTTTTTTTTTTTTTTTTTTTTTTTTGAAGCGTGTCAGAAATTACAGCTGTATTAAAACACGATAATTGTGACGTCCTCCTTACTTCCTGTCGGACATATTTTAGATTGTTTTACTGCATTGTCTGATTTCTGTGGCGTGGGTAAAACGCGTCGTGTTTTGCCTGAGCCTCCTTGCGTGTTTTGCTGCTGTCTGCAGCAGTTGGAAGTGGAGTGATTCCGTGGTAAAATCACGGGATTAGAGACTGATTGAGATGTCTGTCGGTGGGATATTACAAAATTCATTATCGAAACCCCTCATACTACCTCGATATGAAGTTACACAGATGGGTTTTTATTAGTCCAGGCTCACACTGTTTGCTTATGATAATTCGAGGCGGGAGGAAATTTGCATGCAGTCATGCTGTTAACCATTTTCCCCAGTTCTCCTCCTCACCTGCTCTACATCTTCGTTGCGTTTTTTATTATTCCCTCTCTTTCATTCGGAGGATGCAGATATTGGAGGTTAAGTTTTACACGGTGTGTACCTGCACGACAGTTCTCCACAAACTCTTCTCCATATTTCAGCAGCAAAATGAAAGAGTGGGGGCCAGGCTGGAAGGTGGAAGGTTATTGCATGCTGCTCCGTGTTATCTAATCAGAGAGATTTATAATGAGAACTCCCTCCAGCATTTTACCAATGCAGCCCAGGCTCTTCTGCGGCCTCTGAAGGCAAACCTGGTTTGATTTTATTTAGGAAATTGATATATCATGACAACAAAATCACATAAATTCTATCATGAACTGACTGCTTCTATTTTTTTCCTTTTAATCAGATTTTCCAGAAAGAACAAGAAACACTAACCCAGAAAAAAATAGATAAAAAAATAATCAAATTAGATGAAATTATAAATTAAAATTAGACAAATTAAAATGAAAAGAAAAATTAAGGAAATTAATTCATTAAAATGTCATACTTTTATCTAACTTAAATGAATAGCACTGCACCAAGTAGTTATTATAATAATAATAATAATAATAATAATAATAATAATAATAATAATAATAATAATAATAATAATTGAAAGGGTAATTACGCCCTATCCGCCATAGAGCCTTCTTTCCTTCTCTATTTGAGATAAATTGCCCTGTGGGAGCAGTTTAAAGATAGCTGCATCAGCATCAGCATCACCACTTTACTTATTTTCATCCCGTTCATCCATTCATTCTCACTCCATGGAGCCCGTTTGCTCTCACCACCACCAGTTGATGTGAATCAGTGAGTCTCATGGCATCGGGCCCAGTGCAGACAGAAAGCTGGCATCGCCCCACGCAGGCTTTACTCGTGAAATTAGCACAGCGTGAGCACGAGGCTGCAGCCATCACCGGTAGGATGAGTCCACTAACCTCCATCATATGGTCCTGTATTAATTAAAGACGCGGGACTATCAGCGTCATCTCGTTTTTTCTATTCTTATTTCATCCTCTTCAGGAGAAAAAAATAATGAATTTCCAGCTATATTACCTGCATTTCTATTAATTAATGACAGCAGGCGGAATTTTATTTAATGAGTTTTTAGGCTCCAGACAGAAGCTTTAATGATTCTAAATGTTCCCAGTTTGGCTTCTTCTCCCATGAACAGGATCAAACTGCATGTTTTACTCTGCACTCTCCTGTTCCAGCTCTCCATCAATGCTATAATAACACCTCATGATCATCCGCCGACCTGTGAGCCAAACCGTGCCCTCACATCGCCCAATTTATGTTCCTCCCGTCACGGCTTGGAAATAAACATCAGAAAACGCGCAAAGTGGAACAAATTCCCTCACTCGCATGAACTCACATTTCGGTTCTCCTTTTTTACTCAAAGCGCTCCAGCTCCTCCTGTACTCACCAGCTGCAGTCGCCGGACGGGACAGGGGTTTTTTCCGTCTCCAAGCCGTCGGCGTTTTCTTGTAACGTGAGGAGATAAATCCCACCGTCCCGAGAAGTTGCGCACACGGCTAAAACTCAGACAACCTCGGGGTCCAACAGCGGTGAACTTTCTGTCCGTAAACGTGAGCGTCGCATGTAGGTGCTCCCACACGCCGCGCGTATCCAAAAAAAAAAAAAAAAAAAAAAAAAAAAAAAAAGAGATGCAGCGCTACCTTTAGGTTTGTTTCATTTATACGCATAAATAAGTGTCTGTTTACAGCGTGCGGAGAAAGTGCGAAGGAGGCGCTTTCATCCGAGTCTCCCCTTGGCTCGTCCTCTTCTGTCTTCCTCAACTTTTTTTCCTCCCTTGAAAGACGCTCCAAGAGTGGCGCAATTTTTCCAGCTTTTGAGCTCAGAGGGGAACTCAGCGTGTGTTTGTGTGCACTTGTGTGTGCGCTCACAAAGGGGTGTGTATGTTTGCGTAGAGCAGAGGGCAACTCTCAACTTTCACCAACAATCCAAAAATTGTGCTGCGTCTTTTTAAGAAGGAAGCGGTGATGAAAGTGACTTCTTATCTGAACATTGAGGGCGTTTATAGCCTCTAATGGCCTATTTGCTTTAAAAAGGTCATACTATGTATAATTTTCGTGAACTGTGCGCAAAATAAACGAGGCGCAACCTTAGCTGTCTGCAAACAGTTAATCTATATTAAATTCAAATAATAATTGCACATTTCTTCATTTCTGTAACCAGACAAACTTAATTATAAGGCCTATTTAATGAGCCATAGAAAACCTTTTATAGTTCACTTAATACACTCACAAAACACAATATTTCAAATAAAAGCTGAGAAAGAGTCGCTTTTATAGATATGCAGTGGCCTCCTTCTGCGCCAGACAGAGCGCTATCGTGTTGCGGATTTATGTGCGGATGGAGTGAACAGCTGGTTCGGATGCAAATGTTCTTTATGGATCCGTTTCGTTTGATGCAGACTGCATGCGTGTTCCACCCGCATCTTAAGCGAGACGGGCAGACCGGACTCAGGCCTGCGTTAGTTCTCCACCCCACACCCCCACCCCGCCATCCCAGCACATAATCCGTCTTTTACATTTTTAGTCATACTCCCATTAAGCCAGTAATTAATGCGCTCATCCACACGGGAATTTCCACGCAAAAGGGGAACACTGAAGCAAAACAGGCGCGTCGTTTCTTCCTCCACCAAAAATTAGAATTAACATCAAATAACGAATTAATGAATTAAAATTGTTGCAATAAAAAATATCTAATTGGAGGAATAAATATAGCAAATGTTTACACTTTGCGTCAATTGAATGTATTTAGATAAATAAAAGATCTAATTAAGATTGTGTTTTAAATATTTTCTAGTCATCTGAACCTCAACGCAGATCTGCAGTATGATGGATGGACAAATTCATATAAAACATTCTATGTTAAAACAGTCCAGTGTGCCCGGATTTAACCGATTTCTTAAGCAAAAACATACCAAACACGTGCAAATGACAGAAAATGCAAATAAAAGAAGAAAGCATCAGCCCTGCATCACAGAGATATCTCCACATCACGCCCCGCCTGCAAGTACAGAAGAAAGGGGGTGCGCGGCGTCTGGAGAGGCTTGATGGTTCGGCCGCATATGCTTCTTACCTTCTTATACAAAGAGGAAGAAAAAAAGTGAGTGAACAGCCTCCTCTTTCTCACGCAGAAAGATGCAGAGGAATGCCTGAAGTTCAGACAAGGCTGGCGGGTATGAAATCTTTCGCCTCGGGGGCAAACCGACGGCTTCTTTTCATTTCAAGCGCTTATCGATTTGCCGTTGTCATCTTTGGCGACGCAGAAGGACACTTGAAAGAATTTCTGATGGGGCTGTGATGTGAGAAGCAGGGTGACCTGCTCCACTGGTGCTCTCTCCTGATTCTTAACGAGCACATCAGCCCGTCTGTGTCAGCGCAGTTTGGACACTTCAACTTTTCCCTCCTCCTGCATGCGAGGGAGAGGATTTCAAAACACTCTGCAGCTTTTTTATGTATATCAGCACGGCATCCAAGCCTGCACTTCAGGGAGGAGAGATGATAGACTAGCCAGCCAGTCAGCCGTTAACCAGCTTAATCTGGGCTTCTTTTAAAACAGGAACTTCACTCTTAATTCACGAAACCAAGCATCTGGTTCTATTTCTTTTTGCAAAACGTTCATATTGTTACCTTTTATTAGATGCATGCACATATTTACTGTCTAGGCGTTTTATTGAGATTTCAAATGCATATCAGTGTAAATTATTTTATTTATTAGAGTCAAAATGTAAAATTTTTATAGATTCCAGAGACACACAGTGATCTATTTCAAGCACAAGTTTTCTGTTCATTTTCATGATTCTGACTTGCAGCCAGTGGGAAGCCAAATTTATGTTTCCCAGAAAATTAAAATATTCCATTAAATCAACTGAAAGACTGATTTTTGAATGAATAAACTCACTGAAAAGTAGGTTTGACACATTTGGTAATGGCTCCTCTTGCATAAATTACTGCATCAGGGCTGCATGGCAGACAGGCTATCTGCCCGGATCCTGCGGCCTTCAGCTTCTCTGAATTGTTGGCTCTGGTATCACTAAGCTTCCTCTTAACAACAACTCATACATTCTCTGTGGGGTTTAGGTCTCTGTGCAACCAACGCTTGTGCACCTTTTTTTCTATCAGAGGTTTTCCTTCCACGAAGCTTTCCATTGGAATGCTTGTAAATAGCTAGCTCATTTTGCAATGACCTTTAGTGGCTGACCATGCCTGTGGAGGGTGTCAGTGACAGACTAATGGACATCTGTTAAATCCTTCCTAGTGACTGCGAAGGCCTTAACATAACCATAATATTCCATATTAAAAATTATTTTGTTATAGTTATGTTTCTGTAGGCTTGAAGTTTTGAACTGAGATAAATTTACCTTTACATTGATGTTGTAATTTATTGAGATGCTCCTGTATGTGTGCAGATTTATAACCAAATGGTCTCAAATCACCCCCATGCATCACTGTGCAATTATTACTGACTTTAGTCTTGTTTCCTCTTTGTTCAGTCACCATACTGTGCAGCTGCTTTGTGTAATAAAATCTGACACGGTGGCGAATTTGTCTCATTTAATTTCCTCACAGGGTAGTTTGTTGCACCTTATATCCTTTTCCCATCTTTGCATCCTGAACGTGCCTTGATGGATAACTCATATTACAGTTAAATCACAAAGGAACGCCTCTGCAATTTCTTCCTTCACAACAGTTATTTTTGAATGAGTTCACATATATTCCCATAGCATTATCCGTTGTATTGCACTGCACCAGGAAGCTTTAGCAGATATGAAGTGGTTTCGTTATTGCGAGTTTGCCTTTGCCTCTGAAAACAGTTTCTTCCTTTCTTTTTCCTTTTTTACAGATTTGGCCTAAAACCACATGTAATTTTCATGATGTTCAGTCTGACCAAAACTTTGTGGGTCACATCGTAAAACTCAAAGTTGTAAGTGTTGTTTCCAAAGCCACAAGCCTTTGAACAGATCTGCTAATATGGTAGAAGTGTAATAATGAGCAATAATTTTGTTTCATTTATGGGTGAGCCTAATTGAAAGGGGGGTTGCTGGGAAGATGGAGTGAAGTCAAGGATGACGAGGAGAGGGAGCTGGAAAAAAGAGACAGATGTCTAAAAAGAACACAAAACATTTGCTGAGACTTTCTCCTCCAAGTCAGAAACATCCTGTGTGTATTTCCATTTGTCAAGTAGCACTCCAAGAACGTTATTAGTGAAAAAGCTGCCTGTAAATTAACCAAATTAAAAGGGTGGCTCTTTGATAGCTCTTGAGCTTGTTGAGCGGCTTTATGCCTGATCCTTGCTATTCCAGCTCTGTCACAGTACCAAAGGGAGATGAGCTGCACCAACGCTAAGCACTCCAGCTCAGCTTGTGGTTTAGAGCGCAATAAGTGAGGCCTGTAAACGACTTCCATTGCTCGCCTCGCTCCTCCTGACATGCCCAGCTAACATGGTGTATATTTAAAAAGTACTCAGCTCTTCGTCTTTGTCTTCTTCTGTAATTATCCCATCCTTGGCTACCAAAAGAAATGCATGGCATGATGTCATTGTGGTTTCGGGCCCCCCGAGCGCTCTCATATTTACTTCCATGAATGAAGCAGCTTCAGATGAATACAGATTACTCTGATTTAAGCTCTGCTCCATGTTTTCGTGTGAGGCCCGTCAGCTCTGATCGGTCTAACCAGACCGTCTCCGCCGCTCTTGACTTTGGACCTGACATGGCTTTGGTCAGCCATGATAAGAAATGTCCCCGAGACCAGGACGACTTTCATTAGGCTGACAGTTTCCACACAGAGGCTGTGGCGTTTTACAGCGCAGCGGGAAAGTGGCCGGGGGTGCATGCATAAACACATGTGGCCTCAGCCTTAATCACAGGTGCGAGTGGGCCAATAAATTGCTCCAGCAGGTCTCTGATCAATTACATGAAAAATCAATGGGAAGCTGCCACTAACCTGCCTAAGGGGAAATCGGCCAAGAATGAAATTGGTGTGATAAAATGACTATGATGCCTCCCAACCCGTCGATAACATGTAAAACAGTCCGGCTACATGCTAACTCTCCTGTCAGCAGACCTGAGGTGGGCTCAAAGGTCACAACCAGCTGCTTTCTAATTGGTCTTCTTCTGCAGAGGAGGAGGGTGAGAAGGGAAGAAGGTAAAGACCCACAGAGACAAGGAAGGCTGATTCCAGACTGCAGCTAAAACATAGGATGTCTGACTTGTGGAAAGCAAAAACTTAATGGATGTCTTAAAACAAAAATGCATTTGTCACATTGGGGTAGGAGGAGAAAGTTAAATGCTTTAAGGTCATATTTAACAAAAAAAGGCAGACCAACACCTCTCACACATGCTCAAATCTATTTGTCTTCATCAACACATGCAAGAGTTCAAGAAATGTTGCTTTGAGAGGAAAAAAGAAACCAAATATGTTCTGCAAATGTTTCTGCAAATAAATCCCCCCAAAATTAGCCTCTAAATTCCCATTTATCTGTCCTTTACAGGCCTTCATCTATAATGTCTTAGAAAAGTATTCACACCCATTAAACCCTTTCACATTTTGTCACATTACAACTACAAACTTCAATGCATTTCATTAGGATTTTATGCAACAGACCAACATAAAGTACTGAATAACTGTAAAGTGGAAGGAAAAAGGCACATGATTTGCAGGGTTTTTTTTTTTACAAATGAAAATCTGAAAAGTGTGGCATGTATTTGTGTTCAACCCCCCAACCCAATACTTTTTCTGTGACGACAGTCTTTTGGAGTCAATGTCTACCAGCTTTGGGCATTTAGAGGCTGAATCTTTGACCCATACCTGTTTACAAAATAGCCACAGCTCAGCTGGATCGGATGGCGAGTGTCTGTCAGCATAAATTCTAACACAAACTCTCAGCTGAATTTAGGTCTGAACTCTGAGGAATTCTAACCCATGAATATGTTTTGGCTTGTCGTTCTCCTATGGAGACAGATTCTCTGACCAGAGCAGGGGACCTCTGCAGCTCCTCCTCAGGTACCACAGGCCTCTTGGCTGCTCCTCTGGTTGTCAGCTTGCATGAAAAGCCAGTCATGAACATCTGTGTTTCATTTGTTATTTGCATAGTTCCTAAATGGGATGTTTTGATGCTTTTATTTTGAAGGCAATTTATGGTTGGGTCACTTCCTATTATACTGCTTGGAGAAAATAATTAAGATGCAAGCAGCAAGGATGCATCAGGGTGCTCTGAAGAGCTCTGCAGATTGCAAAGTTTCTTTAAGTTTATGTTTGGTGTGAACAACTCCAACTGAAATAGTTTACTAAACGCTGCAGCTAATTGTTAATTTAGTTTTGTCAGTTTGCTTGAGTAAATAATACGAGTAGCAGATCTACATGGATTTGCTTTTGTTCTTTTGTTTAATTTTCACAGTTTGTAGTTTGGAGAAAGTCTTCAAATAAAACAAGAAAGTCATTGCCGTCTGTCTGTGCTTACAGCCATGCCTTCACAGGTCTGCTGGTGGTCCATCCTCTGTTCAGATGATGGGTTGAACAGAACATTTCACCTGTCTGCAGGGTTCCACAGTCTCCATGATGCTGGTTGTTCTCCAACGTTCTCTAAAGAACCTGCAGTAAGACTCAGATTAAATTAGACACAGCTGGACTCTGAAGGCAGTTGGTTCCACTGGAGTTTATTTAGGCGTATCAGAGTAGAGGGGGTGGAACACAAATGCACACCCAATTTCCAGATTTTTTTTTTTTTTTGGGTACAAGATTTTGAACCATGTATCACTTTCACTTTTTGATCTTAAATACAGTCCTGCAGTTTGTGGTTTTAATGTGACAAGATAAGAATTGGAAACAATATTTTAAAAGCATGTAGAAACATAACACCATGTATAAACCAGAAACATCTGCTTTTTCCATTTAAACTTGTGCAGACTGTGCAGTTCAGTGGCTTAAAGCTCTGTTTGCATGCAGGTTAACAGCTACAATTATATGTTTTTTAAAAAAAAAATCAGTGTGGACTTTGACAAGGTCTTGGAGAACAGCTTTCGACTCATAACAGAACCAGCTGGAAGCAGGAAGAGCTCCTCTCCCGGGTCAGAGCTGGTTAATTGCCACATTCCGCCACCCATAAAAGCTGCATGTGTGACAAAAAACTTAAGATCTATAATTATGTTTTACACTTAAAAGCTGTGTTTGAGCACTATTAATTTGCAAGTCCTATTATGAAAAAATAATTAAGTATAAATCTGCTTCTGTCACCAGACCAGACCTAGAGGGAGAATAAAACAGGCGTTGAGGCGTCCATCCTGGGAGAATAACCCTCCTGAAGACCTGAGGGCTGCAGAGAGGTTGCATGTTTAACAGCAAAATAAAGACATGTCTATCCAGTCTGGCTTTTACTTCAGGCTTATAGCTGTTTATTATCTCTTATAGTTTGTTTTATTCTCATTTTAGCTAATTTTATATTCTGTATTTATTTCTTATTATTACATTGCTATTTTTTACTATACTAGATTTTATCCCTTGTTATTTATGTTTACTATTTTTGGTCTTAATTTTGGTGTTTGTATAAATTCAATTTATTTTATCTCCTTATAAAATACACACATTCCATGTTCCCTGCATTTAAACAGTTTCTGATTCTCCATAATCTAGAACTGATTTCTCTCACTTAATTCTTTGTTTTATTATCAAATATTGTTCTATCTGTTCACTTGATTATTCTGATCTTCTTACTGTGTGTCTCTATTCATTAAATGACTGTTTCTGTTTTTAACTCCTTTAAACCACTTTGTTAGACCTAACTGTATGAAAAATGCTCTATAAATAAAGTTTGACTGATTGATTGCAACTAATCTGTCTTGCACTGTAAAATGAATGAGCGACAGTGCTAAAGGCAATGTATTTGGAGCTGCAGTCAGGCAGCATTACCTACTAAAAAGACCCAGAAAGTGATGGAGATGTTCTGGTCCAACTGTGTTATCAAAGGCACGTTTCTTTTGTACTGTCACTATAAAATCAATAAGCATGAAACTGTTTGAAGTTTTTTTCCTAGTTTTCTGACCTCATATGTAGATCAGCATACACGACTCTGATTGGTCAAAACTTCCTGTGCATGGATGATAGTGATGTAGAGTCTTGCAGATCTTTAGGATCTATCATTCTTCAATAGACAACTAAGAAATGGTTCATATACATAGGTAAATAGGTAAATATAGATGATGTGACGCGACAAGGATTAAAGGAAGATAGAACATGGAAAGAAGATAGAAGAACCACTAAAAGAGAGCAGGAGGGAGGGTGGATACAACGTGGCTAATCTGTAATCAGGATGCTGGTCCCATGTCACGTGTCACGATTAGTTCCAGTCTTTCATGCTCATCCGTCCTTTTCACGGAGCCACATCGCTTGGCTGCACTGCATGCAGTATTCCACCACAGCCGGTGCAACAACTACGCTACCAGTGACCCCAGAGACAGAGCTGGGTCAACATCCATCCATGCTGCACATTTTAGTGTCACTTTCCAAACTTCATAGACTGTAAGTGTGACAGATTTTACGAAATATCAGGGCAGCTGTTAATCCTGGTGACCATGTGGAGGAGGTTTCATGCAGACCTCTGCAGCTCTTTGGCCTTTTCCCTCAAATCTGTTCTTCAGGTTTTAATCCAAAGACAGAGACGGTGATGGAAGGAGGTGTGCGTGGATGGTTAGGTTTCTTCATGGTTGATGCAAGACTGTGTGTGTGTGTGTGTGTGTGTGTGTGTGTGTGTAGAGCTTTCTGTGTGAGCGTTGAGGAGAAAGAGGAAGGGGGAGCAAGGCTGTGCGTGAATGAGGAGGGTGGGGGTGTCTAATCCAGTCCCAGTGTGAAACTGTTGACATTTGTTCTTTTTTTCCCTTCATTATGTGACTGGGGCTGTTTTGCGCTGGATTAGCTACAAATCTCCCATGCAGCACATTCAGCATGCCACTAGTAGTTTAACTTCATTAATAATGGATGAAGAGATTGTAATCCAGGAGTAAGAGAGCATGCTGGAATACCGTACAGAGGGAGAGACGCGGAGACAGGGACAGGGAGGGCAACCCTGTTACAAAATGAATTTTTCTCCCAAACTCAGTCTTGTGATGGAGGTAAGATCACTGATTATGGCTTCTCAGCTATAAAAATACCTTAGTGATCCTAAAAATATGAAATGTGGTTGTTCTATTCATTAAAAAAAAGGGGTGGGGTGGGGGGGTGCACTCCTGCAGTCTCTGTGGTGCAGATGCTAGTGTCTTTCATTGATTGTGTTTACTCAAGCTTCTCATTGCAGACTATTATGGAAGTCCGGGGGACACACCCTGACCTAACATCAGGATAAGAGGGATTAGAGGCATACATATTCACAATTTCTGTCTCTGCTGCCAGCTTTGATTTCCCTGAACACAATGAGCTTCTGAACTGAGCACAGTGTGGGTCAGTGGCCTTTAAAATGTACAGAGCATGAAGATTTTGGCTCCTGTTTCTTTTAACTCATTAACTCGGAACAAAAAGAAAAAACTAAACAATGAAAATGTTGAATTTGTAGGAAAATATGCTCCAACAATGACTGCTTTACAATAAACAAACAGACCTAGAATGAATGACATATTTTGGGTCATGGTGGATCAGAAATCATTTAACCTTTGACCTCTAGTTAGGAAGCATGTTTCTAGTCCAACACTAGGGGTTTGGTAACTATGCAATAATTCTGCAGAAACACACTGAAGTTTTCTCAACATATTTTTATTGAATTATCTGTTTAGTTCTGCATAAATGCTAAAGTAAGTGTGTTGTCAAGGAAACAATGTCATATGATTTACTATATCAATTAAGTTACTGAGGTAGGGGCATTCCTTAATTATAATTTAAACCATTTTTTAATTGATCTTAATTAATTTTGTGATTAATAGCAAAAGTTTGGACCAATCAGAATCTTTTCCAGGCACAGTCGACAGTAGCAGGATTCTCTGCTGGCAGGCACAGCTTGTTGTTTCTCTGATCTGTTTGCATGAAGAGCTCCTTTCAAAGAATCATTTATTCAGTCACCTGTCAAAGTTTCCTTTCAGTGTTCCTGACTTTGTCCACATGGTTTTGATAAAAGACATCTCAGGTGACTCTACTTTCACAGGTTAAAGGATATTAAATACGAATGCACTATTCTGTGGGAAAGATGGAAATCACCTGGAGCCAACGATGAGATCAGCAGAGGTAAATAGAAATCTAGAGCCTTGCAAAAGTATTCATACCCCTAAAACATGTTTACGTTTTCTAGAACCACCCTTCACTGCGATTACAGCCTCAAATCTATTTGGGATATTTCTCTTGTCTAGTGTTAAGTTCTTGAGAATTCTTTGTGAAAAGTTCAAGCCTAGTCAGACTAATAATAATAATAATTATTATAACCTTTATTTAACCAGATAAAAACCTCATTGAGATTTACAATCTGTTTTTCAAGAGGGACCTGGCACAGTTTCAGACTGGATGGAGCATTAATTTTCAAGAATTCCAGAAGACTCTTTATTTAATTTAGGTCTGGACTTTGACTGGGCCATTTAACACTTGGTCATGAATTGATCTAAACCAGGGCTCCTCAAATCCAGGCCTCAAGGGCCCAGTGTCCTGCAATTTTTGATGTGTCCCTGGTCCAACACACCTGAATTAAATGGCTGAAACTTCCTCAGTGAGCAGTCAAGTTCTCCAGATTCCTGCTAATGTTCTCATTATTTGACACAGGTGTGTTGAAGCAGAGACACATCTAAAAAGTGCAGGACACCAGCCCTCAAGGCCTGGATTTGGAGACCCCTGATCTAAACCATTATGTTGTATCTCTGGCTGTATGCTTAGGGTTGTTGTCCTGCTGGAACATGAACCTCCACCCCAGTCTCAGGCCAACAGATGTTGTTCTGGCTTTCTATGGCTTTCTGCAGGTTCTCCAGTTACCAGGAGCCTTTTTGATGGTTCTCTGCTGATTTCTAGTCTATTTTCTGTCAGTTTTGTCAGTCTTAGTATTACAAACTGTGGCTTTACCAAAATAACCCTGTAAATTTTAAGGTTTTAAGGTCTATCAGTACAGTATTTTCTTTTTGAATTTATGCATATTTATTTATTTTCACTGTATATCAAGATAATTTTTTATATTTTTAGCAGTGAAATGTAATGTTTTTTCCAATCTTTTTAATTACTTAATGAATTTTAAAAAGTAAAACAAGTTTGGGTTTTACAGTCTTTACTGTTTGACAGTCTTTTGCTGTTTTCTTTATTTACGTTTTTGCAGCGGAGCTTTGTATTTCTGCCCTACTCTTAATTTTCAGATCAGTGTTCTATAAGATCTGAAATGCTATGCCTAAAACTTTTCCACATCTTTATCCCTGATCTGTCTGCTGAGTTCTGAGAGTGAACTCTAATTACTAATTGGGTGACTTTGGAAGGAAAACGGTAACACTAAATTTTAATGAGGGGTATCAGAGTAAAGGCCACTGAATACAGAAGCATGCCATACTTTTTCAGATTCTTTCCAGTAAAGAAAAGGCAAATGTTTAATTTTCCTCTTCACAGTTATGCACTACGTTGTGTTGATCTATGACAGAATATCTCAATAAAATACATTACTGTTTCGGGTTGAGACACAGGCCCAGAAAATTTAAACTCCAACATCCTGAAACCTCCACAAAAACAAAATGATTTTCTTTCCTCATTCTCACCTTTTTCAGCTTTTATAAAAGCCCACAGTGCAGTTTTTATAGCAAACAGCTGGCAGTGAACACTGACAAGATCTTGTCATGTTGTTCTTCTCAGCCAGCCAGAGACATTTTATTATATTCAGTGTAGACTCTTGCACATGCACAAATAAACATGGCAGGTTGTTAACTGGGATTTAGGTTTGATACTGTAGGCATGTGGGAAGACACCACTGAGCAGTAACTGTTCAGTGATGTGTTTGATTGGCAAACAACTGTGTGGTGTCTTTAAGGAACAATTTATGCTGGATTACAGAACTCTTCAGAACCAGAGGAGCTTTTCAAAGACATGGGAACTTGAAGAAATCAATGCAAACATTTTGAAGGTATTTATTTATGATTACTGTCATATACAAATGCACATATTGATAGAAATAATAATTGAACAATGTCTAAACTGAATCACTGCAAAGGAAATTGCTGCTTTTAAACTGTTGTTCCACATGGAGAGACCATAAAGCACTGCAGGATGACTGAAGTCTTTAATGTGTGTTTAAATGACTGTTAGGATACATTTTACTGTGCAGGTAAAGGCTTTCAGACTTTAGACTCCACATCAACAAAACCCTGCAGCTTCAGGGCTGTCATCGTTTCAGCAGATGCTACTTTTTTAAAAGAATGAAAATAATAAGGTTTCATTCACTCAATGGTTGAAAAGACAACAGCACCAACTCCTCAATAGCAGCAGATGGTTCTATAATTTGGCACAGTAACAGTGATAATACCCCACAGTGCTCCTGAACAGCACCTGTCCATGAACTTCCAGGTTCAGTTGAGCAGAAATCATGTTTGTTCTTGTCCGTCTAACAGAAAAAGCTCCAGGGTTACTTCTTTTCATAACTGAGAATGGCATTACTCTGTTGGGTAACAATTAATCAAAGCTTGTGCCTGCTCATATTCAAAGATCAAAGAAACGCTTGCTTTAATTAGAAGAGATTAATTAAAAAGATTAAAGGAGGATGATCGCATCACTTTTCAATGGCCTCGAAGAGCAATACTAAAAAAAAATCAAAGCTGCAACAAATGTGAACAGTCCTCAGCGGTCATCCAGCAGTTTTAAGCATCTCCACCTTGATGCCTTCCCTTACCAGAGAGCCTTAAAATTTGACTGCATTTAGTTAAAGTCTGCCATGAAGTACAAAAAGCTGTAGGAAACCCAAGCTTTTGTCTTAGAGTTAGACAAACTTGCTGTTTGGTACTGAAGGATTGGCTAAGGCTGCAATTCAAAAATTAAGATGTAAATTATACAGCAACTTATGTTATCTGAGACGGTTTTAAACTGATATGTTTAATAGGTGTAAAAAGAGATATCAGTAAGACACATCACATCCTGTTTATGTGAGAAATCAGACATTGAGGCCCAGGTACACCCATATGCTTTATTAAAGAGTCAGTCCTTGGGTAACTTTTCATCACTAATCCCTCAAGAGTATGCATAATTATGTTCCAGTTACCAGTTTTAAATGTTTAGGAGAAATATGTTCCAGTAGATGTGAATAACTTTTGTGGTGGCTTTGATCCAGGGTTTAGGTCTGAGGTGGGAAGTTATTTTTCCTATAGAACAACAATTGCAGCTGTGACTGTTGCCTTAAGCTGGGCTGTTGGCTCGACACAATTTTTTCCAATCTATTTTTGATGGTAAATTATGAATATAAGTTGTATTGTCTCTTGGCAGCAGTGGATACTCCAACTGATAAATAGTGACTAATATAACCTTATAACCTGGGGTTATTAGGTTAGCAGTTTGTGCTCCAACTCAATCCCTTTGACACATAAAATTCTCTTTTAGTGATTGTCATAAACTTTATCTATCACTATTAATTATGAATGTCATTATGAGATTCAGTTATCACCATACCAAACACATTTGACATTTTTTTATCCCTAAATCCCAGTTAGTTTTTCAGAAAAAGAAATTCACACAAAAGTTGTGCCATGCTATATATGGTTAGGTTTTGTCAAAGACTGGCATCGACATCAGTCGTGATGAATTTTTATATTTTGTGCGAAATCATTTTAACATAATAAAAAGTTGAACTCAACACCCTATACTGAAACTGTAAGAGTTACTTTGGATGAAAAATATCTTCACAATAAAACATGACATTCTGAATTAATTTTAAACACCAGGAAATCAAACTGAAACAGTAGAATGTCCAAAAAATACATTTTGAATGGATGCCAATGCCAAACAAATACCCAATAGACACATTTTGGCTTAAAAGGTACAAAAAACTTGACAAAAAAAAAATTGATAAAAGTGTACATTTACCACAAAATGACAGGTGAAATTTAACACCATCTATATAAATACAGCCAAAATTGTGACCAAATAAAATTCAAAAACATAAAAAATGTAACATCTCAATATATTTCACCATGCTTTTGTTCTGATAGTTTAAAATTGTAGTTGCAACTTCTGAGAACCAAGATAACCAAATTATCTTCTGTAAATAAAAACTGAGGTCAATAACTTGTTAAAAACTCGACTGCATCAAGTTTTCTTAGAGTAATCCACATACTTCTCTTTGTTTATTGGTGCAGAGCATTCAGTGGCCCACAGCTGGAGGAGCATTCTAGGGTGCTTACCTATGAAACATTTCTTCAAAACAAAAGACTTTCTTCTAAATAAAAGCAGCATTTTTTTTTATTCATGCACAAAAATAACACTTGTGTGCATGTTCTGGGCTGTTAAATGCTTAGGTCTGGATTAAACTCTGGCCTTTTTTGAGGTCTTGAGAGGTTAGACATGTGGATCAAACTTTATGAACCTCAGTCAAAAGCAAGGGCTGAGGCTAATTGTTGGAAATATTCCAAGTAGGGGTTCTAGATACATTTTACCATGCCTACAATCCATACAAATCTATGTTTGGAGTTAGATTCATAGAAATCCTGTCCAATTTGCCAAAGATCAGATAACATATGCTGCCATAGCAACACCATGAGGTGAAAAGTCAGAATAGAAAATCTAACCATATGGTTTTGTTGAGGATGTCAGAACACACTCATACACCTTTTCAAAAACTTATTTGATAACTTTAATGCCCCATGCCTTAAGAGAACACTGACCAAGTTTGAAGAAGACAACTTCCAATCAAGGCATTTTACTTAGTAAAAGAAGGTTAATAAAACATTTGGATTTTAAAAGTCCTTCAGACAGCATTCAGTACTTGGGCCTAGAAAAAGTGTATTTTTATATAGCAGCCACCCTTTAGTTGTTGTTAGTTAACTCTTTGCTCAAGGGCACAGCAGCTGTTGTTTTCGGTGGAGGTAGGGATGAGCTATCGCAACAAAATGGATCATCAAGCAGTGAGCAGCCAGTCATTGCCCTTCTTCGGTGACTGTCAGATCATGTAATTAACTACGGGCTGCTTGTGGCACAGGGAATATACGGCGGACAGCTTGATCTGTGAGGTGCCACATTGCTGCAAATAAATGCTTAATGGGCTAAGCTTAGGTGATGTCATTGTTCATTGAAAAGACAGTTGCCAGACTTGTAAATAATACTTAAGATTGTTTCCAAGTACGTCCTTTGACAGACATGCCAGCTTGCTCTGGTGTGACGCTGCTGACCCCTGGCATGCTGCGAATGTCACACAAGAGTTTCCATTGTGATGAACCAATGGAAAAGAAACACGCTTCAAGAGATGACTTACACTAAGTTTTCCAATAGATGGATAGACCGATAGACCGATAGACAGATAGATAGATAGAAAACAGCACACTATTTACAAGAGACTGAAAAACTGTAAATAACAGCAGGGATGTAAACAGCTCATTGAATTTATTGGGAGCACTGCTGGTCATACAGTCTAACGGCTTCTGGGAGGAAGGATCTGTGATATTGCTCCTTTTTGCATCAAGGATGCAGCAACCTGTCATTGAAGTTAACTCATTAACTGTCTAAAATCAATTTTTTTGGAAAACAGAATTCAATTTTACCTGTAGTTCCCAGGCCTGATTACTGCCAGACCTGTAAAATCAAGATGTCACTTGATTATAACCTGTTTGACAACACGAAGTAGGCTAAAAGATCTCAAAAAGACAAACTGTGTTAGGTTTTTATCTAAGTAAATGAAATCATTAATGAAAAATTTAAATTTGTAATCTTTGTCATCTTTGGTATTAAGAATTTTTTCATCTGAAACAAATGTGACCGCAAAGCATAAGCAGAAGAAATCTATAAGATAGAGCTTGATTATTCAGGACTTTGAGAATTTTACATTCTGGATTTACCAGGTAGTCAATGAAGAAAAGGATGCAACTTGGGAAATATAATATCTGCTTTTAATTTTCTGTAGAACTGTTGCAGCAGCAATTTGGATGAGCTGAAGGCTTTTTACGCTTGTTTGGGCTTCCTGGTGCTAGATAAGACCCAAAACAAAAATAATGTTGTAAACAAATTGTTGTTCATGATTATGATTAAAATATGTTAGGCATTATTTGTCAGTTCCGTTCAGTTTGGTCAATTTATATAGCAGCAATTTACAACACAGTTTGAGTTGAAGTTAAATTATTTTGGGAGAGTCCCTCATTATTCCATCCAATTTTGTGCAATCCAGCCATATAACTGGCAGACCCTCAGAATGGCACTATCATGCTTGATATCTCAAGCTTTGTCTTACCTGTCCAGGTGTGCTGCAGCAAACGTTATTTACACTTTAAGGCATTTTTGGAGCAGGCACTTGTTTCTGGCTCAAGACCCTCTCAGTCCATGTTGTCCCAGCATGTTGCCAGTGTTTCCCTGTGGTATACTTGAAAATCTTAACCAATGTCAGTCATCTGAAGATAACAGCTTGTGTTGGATGGTCTAAACTTGGGCACGGTTTGGTGTTCCACAGGACAATGAATACACACCCAAACTGGTTTTGGACACATGTTTGGAATTGCCCCAACCTCAACCCTGTTGAATATTTTTGGACTTCAATTAAAAGCAGAATCTGTGCCAGGAGACCAACACACATTATCCCAGAACCATGTTGATGGCAACAAAAATCACACTGTTTCTCTGCAGCTTGCTAAGGTACATTTATCCAGGTATTAATGGAGCTGTGTGGGATTTAGCCAAGTGTTTGGAGGGCTCAGACTGCAGGCCCCAGCTGGTGGGTGGACTTTATTTTTTCTGTCCCCAGAAAGCAGAACTACGTTGTGCAGATAATAACTGAAGAGAAAAAATATTTACAAAAATCTGTGGAAAAATAACTCCCAAAGTCTTCAAATGAACAAAACTGAACTTATAAACAATTGTATAGGGCAGCACTAGGCCCCTGGCTGTGGGGATCTGGCATTCTGTGCCTCCTGAGACACAGAATCCTCGAGAACGCACTTCTACTCCAAGCTTTATATTGGAAGCTCCTCCTACAAGTCAAGCCACTATTAATTGGTATTCAGTCGAAGTATCAAAGTTAGCAACAATCCGAAATGCACATAATACTTACTAGTATCAAATCTATTAATACAACCATGACATAATCAAATTGTCTGGTTGCATAGATCTGCTTTTGTTCTCCTCTTAAAAATGGTCTGACAAACAGAAACACCCCTAGGCAGAGCATTACAAATGGAACATCCCACCATCAGCCTCTCTATATAAGGCTTTGGAGGGTTTCTGCTCTGCTTTGACAACACAAACAACACATAATGTCTATTAATTCTCCCTGTTAAGATCAAGTAACCAACAGGTGATCAGGAATCATTGTTCACAGTAAAGTACAACACAAAGCAAGCAGCACAGTTTTCTAAGCCAGCCAGATGTAGCAAAAATAAACCATCGTTGGTTGTTTGTCCACTCATCTGATGGCATCATTTCTAACTGTTGGACAAGAGAAAATCCATAAACATGAGAAGCCAGTTCGTGTTAAACACTGACTGTTCATCTGTTCACCCAAAAAACAACCCAACATAAAAAGACTAGAATAAAACAATAAAACGATTAATGTTGAACTATATTTAACATATGTGTACTGGGGTTAATTGTCTTTTTTATGACGGATAATCTGTGACTGAGCGTCTGTTTCTGCCACACCTCAAGCTGAACCAGAAACCAGACACCTTCAGTTTCAGCTCTTTGAACTTAAATTCTTGCGAGCCTCCAAAATAAGACAGAGCAATAACCTGGTCATGAAAGGCACATTTGTGTGGCGGCTGCTTCTATGTGATACATGTGTTAATGATGAGTTCGGCGTTGCATCTGGTCCCCCTGCCTGGGAGGAAGGCCAGCCTGCTGACACCGAGGCTAAGATGAGCGGCCGCTGGATTGCAGTGCCTGTGGCGCGTCAGCCAAGGCCACATGAGCCCAGGAGCATTTCCCCACTCTCTCAAATGTTTTCATTAATTGCTAGGCTGTCACGAACTGTGTTTAGTTAACATGAAACAGATTTGCACAGACTTGCAAGCCACCCGTGTTGATAGATGTGATTAGAAGAGTTTAAATCTTGTTTCATATCTTTTCAAACGATTTTTCTCCCACCACCCCCAGCTACCCATGCCTTCACCCTGAAGTGGGAGATTATCACGTTTTAAGTATCACAAAGAGTTCTGCTATGATTCTGTTTCTAAAGTATGGATTAATTATCCCCCTTGTTACACTTTTACATTGCCAAGAATGATACATTAGAAACATGCTTGTGTTCCATTAATGAGATTCTTCAATTTTAAACTTTGGTCATGAGAAATGTTCCTCATCCTTAGGCCTCCTGGTGCTGGAATACTTTTGTAATCAAAATGCATGAGGTATTAATTGGGGGAAAAAGTTCATGGAGAGAGAGAAAAAAGAGAATAATGGGAATCAAACCAAAGCATTTCTTATATGACAGATAACGGCTGATGTGATGGATCATGTTGAAGCTCCTTTGGTGTAGTACATGACTTCATTTTGCATGTTGAAGCACTTTTAGAGTCTCTCTTCACTTGTTTCATATTTTTCAAATGTCATTTTAACAAATAACACAAGCAACATGTAATTACAAAACTTAATCAGTGTGACTTGTTCACATTTAATTTCTGTGAGATTCGACTGTTTCCAAACTGTTAACTGTGCAACACTGACAGTTACAATATCTAAAATTATGCATAAAATAGTCATTTATCTGAAACATGTAATACAGGTTATTTTATTTCTAATTAGAAAACAAGATGATCAAATGGTACTGATTGATTTTTTAAATGACCTGTTTTTCTTGGCTGAATGGAATTTCTTCATATATAAAAAATCTTGGAGAGACTCCTGCTGGCCTACCTGTGCAAGCGAACAAGCACATATTAGAAGCCCCTACAGTTTCCTCATCACTGTGGAGTTGGAGTTGAAGACACCATTATACACCTGCTTCAACAAACCCACTGTCATCTGGACAAATCAGGCAGCACTGAAAGGATCATGTTCCTTGATTTTTTTTCAGTGCATTTAACACAATTCAGCCTGATTTGCTTTGTCAAAAACTCCAGAAGACTCAGGTGGAGGCTGCAATAATCGCCTGGATCAGTGACTACCTGATAACCAGACCACAGTTTGAGAGACTGAAAGGTTGTATGTCCAGGTGGTCAGAGACAGATTTCAAAGAACCAACAGTTTCTACACATCTCAGGTTTTCAGGGAGTTTCTTCCAGAGCCAAGGAGAAGAGGAACTAAATGCTGCCTTGCCCTCATTTAGTTCTGCTCCTGGGATCACTGAGTAACTAGGTCTCTGGTGACCTGAGGTGTCTACATGGTTCATACCTGATAATAAATGAAATGCATTCAGACCAGGACCAAACAGTACCTTAAAGACCAACAAAATGATCTCTATTTTTAAACACATGGAGCCATTTAAGCTAATTTATCTGCATGTTGCTGGTGCATTATGTCACTGCAAAACTTTAATGTATTATATATAAAATGTAACTTTGGACGTAATAATATGGAATGGGGACAATTCACAATAAATATATTAAAAAACATTTCTTAAATCCTAGTTGTCTTAAAGTTTGAACAATGTACACAGCAACACTGGGGGCATTTCCAAACAATTCTGAATTATTAACTCCAGAGAAAAGCTGAAAGTGGATGTTTTAAAAGATTGTCATGTTTCCCAAGAAGATGAAATGTTTAGAGGATGTGATGCCTTTGAGTGATGGACTTCAAGTAATGACCAGCAGAGGTTGCCAGGTTGCATGTCCACGATCCTTCCAATGAGAACTGTACTGATCCGGTAGGATGTAGAGGCTTGGCCTTTGAAGACCAACCAAGTCTTAACCCCTTCCATGGTGCTCGTGGTCATAACACAGAGCATTCTGATCAGTGGACCTGAGGGGGCAGTTCAAATACCACCAGGTCATTGGGGGCCAATATTAACAGAACCAAGGCTTTGTCACCAATCCCACTCAACTTCAAGGATCTTTAGTGGGAAACAAATCGATCAGTTCCTGCTCCATAACTGCTCTATGGTTGTGTAGAAGAAAACACATCCAGAGAGTATTTCTGTGCACCGTTCCTTATTATACCAGTAGTACACCGGAGACATGCAGCTAATTAGGGAGATAACAAGAGAAACAAAATTACTGGTTTAAAATTTATGTTTTGCTTGTATCAATTTGCTCAAACTTTGCAGTGATTCAGAAATGTTTTTCCTTGTGTAAAAGATTACTAATTGTATTAAGCAATAAAAAAAGCCTTTTCTATTTTCTTTTTTTCTCTTGGAGAAAGATTTAAGAGGTAAACACCTGCTCCTTTCTCTCCTGGCACCCAATTAGGTACCCGTCCAATTATCTCTGTATTCTAAACTCAGATGCTTTAGCATTTGAAAGAGAACAGCCAAATGTGTATTCGAATCAAATTAAACCAATATTTCCAACTGGAAACAGTGCATAAAAGTCTATTTTTTATTTAATACATCTTTAATACCGTTGACTTTGGTAAAATGTCAGGTTGGAGGCTGATTTTGCAAAGGCTGCACAAATACATCATATGTTGATATCTCACAAAAGTTAAGCTGACTGCTTTTTTATGCAATGTCCAATTGTCTGACTTTTTTATGGAATGTCTTCCCTTAGTTACTGTGCTTGAAACAAGGCTTTCATACCCTTAGTTTGTTCGTGTAATGCCTTCAAATTTTATTGTAATTTTATGTGACAGACCAAAACAAAATAGTGTATAATTATAGAGTGGAAGGAAAATAAAACATGGTTTTCAACTTTGTAAACAGCTGCCCAAGCCAATATATTTAGAATGATCTTTCACTGCAATAACAGCTCTAAGTCTTTTGGGGTATGCCTCTGACAGCCTTGCACACCAAGAAACGGACATTTTTGCCCATATTTCTTTGCAGTACAGTTCATTCTCAGTCAAATTTGATGGAGAGAATCTGTGTATACGATTTCTGACATCCAAGCCACAAATTTTCAGTTAGACTTAGGTCTCAATTTTGACCAAGGCATTGTAAAAACATCAACATGGTTTGATCATTCAGTACAACCTCTGACCATATGTGTAGGGTCAGGGTTCTGGTAAAAAGTTGAGCTCTGCCCCAGTCTCAAATGTTGTGCCCCTTACAACAGTGTTTTTCTTGACTATGCAGCATGGTGGTGCCTCCACCATGTTTCACCATGGGGATGCTGTGTTCAGGGTGATGTGTATTTTGGTTTTCTTTAATGCACAGCATTTTGTAGCCTGGGCATTCCCTTCCTACGTAATTCTGCTCGATTCTAATCTCACATTGCTGCTCTGTCTTGGCTTTCTCCCACTGAAGTGGATTCCTCTGGCAGAATTTTACCCAAGCCAAACAGTGAACAGAAGAAGAATTTGTGAATGATGACGTTGATTTTCTGCGCTGTTTTAGAATTGTAGCCTACCTGTAGTTTTAGCAATCGTAGCAGCAGAAGTGAGCGAAGCAATTCAAATATTACATTAACATTAACAGCCATTTTGTTCGGTTTGAGACTTCTCTCTTCGCAGTGAGGGATGGTTGTTTACAGCGCAGGCAATTTCTAGTAAGCTTCATTGTGTCAATCTGCAGCATTATATATGTCATAGACAAACATTAGAATTGGGTAAAATTTCAAACAAATCCATGTCTCCAGGAAGCAATCGTTTCTCAATAGCTGAGGGTCCAGACCTTCTGTGAGAAGGAAAGTGTAGAATAAGGGGCTGGTTTTTACAAGACTAACCATTTTGCATGTATGCCAAAAAAGTTTAGCTTTTGTTTTATCTGACCTAAGGACCTTATTCCAAATGTTTGCTGTCTCCCATGACTTGTGAGAAACTACAAATCAGAATTTTTGGTGGCTTTCTTTGAACAATGATTTTCTTTTTATGGCTATTCCATAAAGATTTAGATTGGTGGAATGCATGGCTAAAGGTTGTGGTGATGTATGGGAAAGCTTGGGATATTGTTTTAAAACCTAACAATTATTTATTTAATCGTATAAAGTATAGATACCCACTTCAGACATAAATTTTAAGTAATTAAGAAAGCAATGTTTAATTTAAGTTATATTGATGTCAAACAAGTTCAAGATGTGTGAATACTTTCACGAGTCATTCTGTTGCTACATCAGTGCTACAATAAGCTACAGAAGGTTTTTTTTTTTGTTTTTTTTTAATCCACTTGCTACTGCTTGCTAATTTGTCCCTTTGCAGATGAAAAGTGAGAGACAAATTAAAACTTTGACTTGATGATGTTTCCAATAAAAACGAGTAAAGCCGTAAATGGATCCACCCCAACATGGCGACCCATGGTTGATTACTTGTCACCTTAACCCATAAAGGTCATGTGATGAAGATAAATGTCAAAAAGAGACGACTGCTGTATTGTTACCAGTGAATGCCAATTACTGTTGGTGTGTAAAGGTTAGAATCATTTTAAATTTCTTAAATGGTTAATAGTTATGTAGCAATAAAACATGATGAGAAGTTGTCATGGAGACAAGTGCTGAAAGGCTTTGGTTAATCATTTCAGCAGCAGCGGTTATAAACACGCCAACACTACACATATAAAAACTTCTTACAACACAAGGGAGCAAAAGTTTAAGTTGAGAAAGTCTTCATTGAAGTTTCACTTGACCTTTTCAGTGACTTGACATCCTCTTCTTCCTCATCGACACCCTTAGGCAACCCAAAGCTCTTTTACAAGGTGAGAAGTGCCTGATCCGGCCCAACTGGAAGCAGATCTGATGCATCAGCTGTAGCCATCAGTCACATCAGTCATACTTTGATCAATCACTGTCACCTGGCCCTGCGCCAACCTCACACCAGCCACTTTGCCACACCCTCAGCATGCAGCCCTTAGGAATGCTGGGTAATGAGGGATGGAGAGGGGGCATCCAGGCATCAGATTACATGCTATGTTGGGGAATAGGGAATGATGTGCCATCTAAGTGCATGAGTGAGTTTACATTTAACCTCTGCTTTCATCTAAAGGAGTTGTGGTTAAGATTACACATAACGCTATGGGGAGAGGAAAGGAATAAAGTTTAAAAAAACTGTATTATTGTGGACAAAAGCGGTTATGTGCTAACTAGCTGGCGTAACACAATTCTGTTTCCTGTTGATGATGGGCACTAAGATCCAAATGTCACATGTGGGCAGTTACTCCCTCAAGGCTGGTTTTCTCCCAGGTGCTGAGGAAAGTGAGTTTTTGATTTAGGGTCTGAACTTTTTCTAGAATAATAGAATAGAATAAAAATATCCTTGATTGTCCCATGATAGTGAAATTTCTGTGCAACAGCAGAAAAGTGGCAGTGACAGGCAATAACAGAAAACAGACTCACACAAAGAATATAAAATATATAAAAAAAAAAGAATAAAGAATAAAAAATAGTGAACAGTAACGGCAAAATTTCACCATAAATATTGTGTAGTTATAAAAAATACACCAGTCCAGAGGAATGTGCAACTGAGTTGGTTCATTAAAAATGTACCAGATGTGTATGTCTCTGAGTATTAAAAATAAACCTCTGAGCTGAGTTCTCGAGTGCTGGCCTTGGGTTCTGTTGGAGACATTTTCCAGAGTGATGGTCATTGTGCTCAAGTAAATATAAGCACCACTTTTGCCTTCATTTTTAACATATCATCTTAGAAAAGGACATTGTATCTTTGGCAATCTCCAGTTTCTAAAAGAAGTCAACATGTAACCTAACAGTTTTTTCTCCATCAGTGGGTTACACTAATAGGGACTAACAATGTGTTGAGGATCTTTAGGATTCCGAAATAACAGACAAACACTATTTCAAGACCTGTGCTGATTAGCTCATAGCTCTTGTTTATGAACATTAACAAAAATAAAGATTTTAAATCACAAACTGTTTCAACAAACTTGTAATTAGGGTGGAATAATCTAGTCAGATTTGATCAGTCCATGAAGGGCGGTTTTCATGTTTACCATGGTTCTAATAAAGAAAAAAAAACATTACAAATGGTTGTTTTGTTTTTAAAAGAATAGAATAAATTTTTCATGAATCTCAAACAGTGTTTAAAAGAATCTCTGATCAGTTTAAAATTACCCAGTTCGGGTTTAACTAGTCTAATGCCAGCTTCAGCATCGTTAGGAAAATATACAGTTGCAATTTTCCATCAGCGCTGTCATTCTGTTTGTTGCTACCCCTACCATAAATGCTGCCACACTATTAGGGCTGTTAAAATAGACAATATTTCAGCTTAATTGTTACTTAAATCATTTAAAGTTAATTTTTTGCATCAAAATATACATCAGTTGAACAATTTTCATCTCTGTAAGCTGCTACACAACTGGCCTCATCTTTACCTTACAGCAGCCCTCCTGAACAATCATGGCTGAGTATCCAAACATCAAATTATTTATGAAAATTTAAAGTTCACTAACATGGCAAGAGTGTCCGGAGAACAGCTTTGTGACCTTTAGTCAAAAAAGCAAAGGCAAAAATGTGTCATTTACAGGCAGATGACAAGAAAAGCCAGTCTGTTGAGAAGTTCTGATGCTTGCTGTTCTAAAAAGCTGACTAACACAACAACCCTAGTTAAGCATCTTAAAGATGGATGCTGTGATTTATACAGGGAAATTAAAAAATCAGTTTATGCTGTATCTGAGACACTGAATTCATAAACATGACAGATGACATAACCAACATAATATTAGATCAGATCCAGTTTACATTGTACAAAAACTGTTTTCCATTTTACCTCAACTCTATCCCAGGTACCTACTTTCATAAACAATGTTATTGCTTCTAAGTATTGTCTAGAAAAGGACATACAATCAATTTTTTGTTACTTGAAAGCTGAATTGTATTGAGGCCCCCAAGGAACATGGGAAATCTTAATTTACTTTTGTAAGATCTTTGAAAAATCCATATCTATGTTTTTGTGTTAAAGGCCCATATTGTGGAAGTTTCTGCAACTGGCCATGCAGGTGTTGCTCTCTATCGATATGTAATTCCCCTACATGTTTGAGACAATATTTGAGTCTTCATGGCAACTGTTGTTCCTCTGTGGTGCAAACAGAGCGCATTGATTAAGAGCCAATGAGTGAAGTTGGGGTAAGGATGCATGTTTTTAGCTGCCTTGGTGTTACAACAGTTGGGTGTTCATAAATTCAAACAAAAGTGTCAAGTAAAAGTAGGATTTCCATCAACTGTGTCCCTGTGTGCCAAGAACTTTCTTCAGATCTCTCTCACTTATATTTTCAGTCATGAAGCACTGATTTTATGTGTTCAAAGTTTATAAAATCTATAAATCTTCCCTGTGGGTGTGTATCCTTCATTGCTGTGGTTGTTTCATATCTCCCAGGATTGACCCCATAATTACATATCAAACATTTTGTGAG
This sequence comes from Anableps anableps, assembly GCA_014839685.1. Taxonomy (NCBI): domain Eukaryota; kingdom Metazoa; phylum Chordata; class Actinopteri; order Cyprinodontiformes; family Anablepidae; genus Anableps; species Anableps anableps. Next base: position 37,406,400 of record CM026074.1, read on the forward strand.
ATCTCCTAAAAACTTTTATAGGATTGTGCAAACATAAGTCAGGATTCTTTTTTTTCTCTATGTCCCTTTAAGGTCTCAGTAGAATTGTCTGTTACTAACTGGTTTTGGCCTAATTATAATAGTGACAAGTATTATTAAGCTGTAACTGGTATATTTTTCTGGTCTGATGTCTTCAAAAAAGGTTTCCGTAGTTTTGAAGGTTCGATCAAACACAGATTATTTTTCTTAGTGTCAGTGTCAAGTTTAAAATGTTGGTATAAAACTATTGATTTAAAAGTGATGGGAGCTGCTTCAGTGCTAATGTAACAGAGTATTGTAAGAAAGTATTTGTTATTCTATTATCAGCAAATCATGAAAACTCCAGCTATTTCCTCTCTTATTTCAAAATAAGAGTCAAAAAAAGATACACATGATATCATATCCGGCTCCTATAATTATTTAACCTTTATTGAACAGATGGCGTCACATCTTCACAGCAACTTGGTCACATTTAAATGGACAAACTTTACCTAATTACATTAACTCTTCACCTTCAAATATTTCAGGACCACCTATCTGAGACCATAAGAGTATTTCTTTATTCCATTCCTTCTATTCTGTTAGCTCATGAGCAGTTTAACTTTAATCCCTTTAATAATCAGTGGCTGTTTCCTTAGGATGCACATAAGGATACTTCTAAATACTTGGAACTGAGTTGGAAGAGCCAGTTGGAAGGTAGCTGTTGTATCTATACTACTGCACTCCACAAGTCAAAGGTTCTTTAGACAAGACAATGAACTCTGTATACTGGGGTCTGGAGGTGAATTTGTTCATCTATTTCATGCATCACAGTTGGATTAGTTTACAAAACCAGTGTCTCAGAACTGCTTGGAGCAAGCAACACTGATTATTTCATTACTACACCTTCCATTGGCATGAGTAAAGTTAAAGCTATATCTTCTTGAACTAGATCCACAACCATCATAAGATTTATACTTATAAAAAAAATATTGTTTGGGTTTATTTGCAGTGCATTAAAGATGTGCATTTACAGATTTGCTGCTTTACTTTTCCTTATTCCAGGCATACCTGCGTTAATTCCCCGTGAAGATCTGAGATTTGAGTAAAACTAATAAGTGTGTTTAAATGGCAGCAAATATCACATCATGCCATGGAAGAGATGGAGATCTCACCATTAATCTGTGCTACAAACAGCAACTGTTGGAGGGGGCACCATGTGAGATTAACTCTAAATCCTATTCCTGAAAATTGTCCACAGTGCAAATGGAAATTCCATCAAAAAAAAATTCAGGCTTATTTATTATTCATTGTCAACCCCTCGCCAATGCCTCAGTGGAGGTGATGAAAAGTGAAGGCAGGTACGCAAGTATATCATGTGGGACTTTAATATATTGCAATCAAAAGCAGTGAACTGGAAAAGACAGGGCTTAATATGGTATCAGGTCCTAAGTCCTTACTAATTCAATAACATTATGCCACATATTTATTAGGAATCCCATTTCCCATAAACACATCTGCTTGCTTGGATTGTATTTCACAATACTGAAAACATTCCATAGCTATTTGGTTAAAAAATGTAAAAAACAAAATATACTTTTATTGGATTTAACCACTTCTGGCACATGTTTATATTTATATAAAAGGCATAATATCAATATGTTTTAAGGCCAGAAAGCCTAAAACTCTTTAGCTCAATCGTTCAATCACAACCAGCCTTTTCCATTGTTTTTCATAGCAATTTCATAGTATGTGTTCCCACATCTTCTTGAAACCATCATATATGGAAAGTCACCATATATGGATGCAATAAGAAGGTGATGAATTAATGTGTGGCTGTTTATTATCAGAAAAAGATTGAGGAAGGAGCGATCAGATTTCTCTTCACCCACCAAAAACAGTCTCTGCCAGAAGCACATCTTTTTCCCAGGAATATTTTAAAATTGTCATCTTGGATTTCAGTGAAAGGACAACTGTAAGATGCAGAAAGAGGACACAACATAGTTCTTGTTATGGCGTATAGCTCAAGCAAGAGCTCAAATAATCAGACCACATCAGCGATTGTAGGTGTCATAAAGCATAAGCATAAAGTTTATCAGGTCCGAAAATGCTGTCTTTTACAGTGAGTTTTACTTTCTACGTGTCCTCTGTTAGTACAAGACATCTGATGTTGTCTACAGATCCGTTAATTAATAAAGTATCTCTCCAAATATCTTCCTGCATGTTTATCCATGATCAAGTTTTCTGGTGGTTCAGTTTTCTGGAAAGTGTGCTCATGTCTATTTAGAGTAACAGTACTGGCTAGAGCCAGAGCAGAAATCTACCTGAATGTTGCCAGAATTAAAGAGACTCAAATTACAGCTTTTGCCACAAACATTCATTTGACACTGCGGCGAACCTTCAGGTGGACTGACTGGATTCTACACAGAATGCTTTTAAAACCCACTGCAGGGTGTTGGTTTGTTAGCTCTCCAAACTTCGATCTCATGCAATTTTTTTTTTACTACTTCATTCTTACTGGATAAAAACCACATAAATCATAATGTTACAAACTAAATTTTGAGCTGCATAACTACCTTCCTCATGAGTGTATCTTGTGTGATCAGTTCTGCATTCTTCAGCAACATTTGGCTTTGTTATTGCCTGCCTTGTACTGACTCAAACCCCCCCCCACCCAAAAACAATTCAGCATCTGAAATACAACCATTCAAATAATTTCAATTTAAAATTTAAAATCATATCTGTCTGGGGTTGGATTGTCTATCACTAGATTCCTGTAGAGACCTTCATATCATTCTCACTCACCTATCGGAGCAGAACTAACCTCATTACTGAGGAATGTGTGTTTCTCATATACACTGCAGCCTCCACTTCTCTGCTATGGATCTCACTGATGTTCGGCCTTTTTGGGCAAAACCTAAAACAAATAGTGAATCTAGTAGATGGATCCCTTTATCTTTCCAAACTTCTACTTTCTAACAGAATTATCTAAGAGAAACTATTAAAGACAGACATAAAGATAGTCAGAGCTGCATCTTTTCTGGAACATATTAATGGAAGAATAAAATACCTTCCTACTAGTTTGATTTGTAGTTAAGGGTTAACCCCTTGAACGTCTTTCTGTGGCTCTTGAGAATTTGAAACCCCAGTACTGAGTGATTGTTTCAATGTAAATGGGCCATGAAAGCCCCTCCATAACTTTTCTTGAGGGTCCTGTCATGCTTTATTATGCACTCCAAAATTGACTCTTGGTTTTCAAGTGTTTGTATTAAAGTATCAAAGTTAAAAACAAGTTTTATTCTGCAGTTATAAGGTAGTAAAATAACAAATCAAACCACAGATTAAGGAATATTCTTCCAAGAGTCATAAAATGAGGGAGACCCTGTGTCAACATGATATCAGCTTGTTGTGACAGTGGGGCTTCTGCGTGCGCAAACACACGGCTCAGTTCAAGAGTATAACTGTGGCCTGAGCAGTGTTGACACCTCCAGCTGTCTCCAGGGTTGGAATAAAGATCTGACACCCGCAGCGGTCCGCTGTAGACACCAGCTGGGCCTGGAGCCAGAGAAAATGTCTTTCACCTCCTCTATCAACGCCAGCGTTCTCTCTCCTGCACAGTCACAAGTCTATTTTACCTTCCTACACTCCCTTTAACCTTTCTTTTTATCTCTGTCTTCCTCTTTATTCATTGCCCTGCTCTCTTTGTGAGTCTCTCCAAGGCATCCACCTTCTAATCCCTCCCTCCCTACTATCCCTCATCTGTCCTTCTACTTGCAAAACCTTTCCAGTGACACAACTTTAACTTTCTGCCAACTTTTCTTCCCTCCTTGAACAACATCTCTGTGGTACAGTAGCTCTTCAGTTTGATGATGACTTCATGCAGCCTCTCTTAGCATGGGTGGCATTTAACACAAGCGGCGAATGAATGAGTCATAAGTGCTGGGTGGCGCAAGTAATGCAAAAGATGCAACAATAGGAAAATACCTTGCTACTCATATATATATATATATATATATATATATGGACAAAATTGTTGCCATCTCTGTTGATAAACAAACAGCCCACAATGGTCACTGAGATAACTTAAAATGGACAACTGTGATAATAGATACAAATTTTTCAAAATTCACCTATGACAATTAGACTTTTGAATTGTGGTTCAACAGAATCATTTTAAAAAACAAACTAATGAAACAGTCCTGGACAAAGATGATGGCGCTTGTAACTTCATATTTTGCTGTGCGACCTTTTGAGATGATCATTGCAATCAAACATTTTCTGTAACCGTCAATGAGACATCTACACCTGTCCACAGGTAATTTGGTCCACTCCAAACTGCTCCAGTTGTTTCAGGTTTGAAGGGTGCCTTCTCCTGGTGCTATGTTTCAGCTCCTTCCATAGATGTTCAACAGGATTTAGATCCGGGCTCATAGAAGGCTAATTCAGAATAGTCCAATGTTTTGCTCTTCGCAGTTCTTAGTTGTTTTCTATCATTATCCTGTCATACACTGCACAGATTCAAGACAGCCAGTGCCAGATGAAGCAAAGCACCCAGGACATAATCAAGTCTCCCCCATGTTTCACAGTAGGGATGGTATTCTTTTCTCGATATGCTTCATTTTTGTGTCTGGTGCCCATCTCCAGTGTTTTCGCCTACAATTTTGGGCCCTGTTTACACAGAGCCGGTTTTATGGAAAATTGTATTATTGTTACGATGCAGTCACTCATTTACATGTCACCATCAAGTCTCTCACACCGGCACTTTCTTAAACCAGGTCTTGGAATGGAACTTCTCAGTAACACTGCCCGCAGAGGTGTGAAGTACTCCACAGGTGTTAAAGCACACATGCGCATGGTTTATCAGAAACAAGTTACTATTTTCTAATTGAGGTGGAAGCGAAACATTAAAAGTGCTTGAGCGTTTCAGTGAGATGCTGAAATCACAGCACCATATAGTGGCCTTGCAGGACAACTACAGCAGATTCAAGATGTGTTTTCCGTCTCATCTAAACAGGGAACTTTTCCCTGATCAACATCCGAAAAGACCGGTAGTTTCTAGACAGCAGTCTCGTGTAAATGTAGCCTTAGAGTTTCAATTAACCTATCAATCATGTTTTTGGACTGTAGGAGGAAATCTGAGTACCAGGAGAGAACCCAAGCATGCACAGGGAGAACATGCAAACTCCATGCTGAAAGACACCAGGCTGGGATTCAAACCCAGGACCTCCTTGCTGTATGGCAACGGTGCTAGCCTTTTTTGAAAACGTCTAATTTTCCTATTAATCAAAACTATGCTCAACTTTCTGTTGGTCAGTCACATAAAATCCCAACACAACATACAGAAGATCATTCAAAATGTTCACCCAGTGAAATTTAGAAATCCTATGATGTTGAAAAGTGTAAAATTCTATTAAAAATATTGTCAATGTAGCTTTATATGTTATTTCTTAGATAATAACTATGAGGAACACACATCAAGTTAAAATTGAGATTTGAACTTCCTAGGACTTTTAAGGCATCTCTCAGTATCCACTTACAGAGCAGCATTCTGACCCCACTGGCAGAGTGGACGGTAAAGATTTCTGAGCATTTCAGAAAGTTAACAAGTTGCAAAGGCTGACGACACTTTGACAGGACAACACCAGCATTTAAAGCTAACATGTCAGTCACTTTAGTCATGAAGAGTTTTGTGGGAGAAGTTCAGCAACTACAAAATTGGAGTCTTTTCCAGTCTAGGTTACTATATTTTCCAGAGAACGTTTTTTTCCAGCATATCTGAACCAATAAGGGACATTACTTCTTAAAGTCTATACACACTGGTGATAACTGCTAAATCATACAAGCTGTTTTTTTTGTTGGCGTAAATGATAAAGACTCTAAAGTGAGATTAAGATGTCTCCCACTCTAGTTTTGTTGTTGATAACCTTGATTACATTAAAATGAAAAGACAGCAGTTGTGCAACACCAGCCTCTGAGGTTCAGAAAGCTCCATTGAGTTTGATTAGAGCTTCAAAAAGGGTGCGGAGAGGGAGAGGAATGCCTTCAGATTTCATTTGGAGCAAAAGTGCTGATGTGGTGGTAAGCGGATGCAGACGAAAAGCTGCAGAAAAGAGTGAAATAATGATCACAGTCTTGACGTGGTTCTCAGACAGATTTTTGTGGTCACACTGCTGTGTGTTACAGAAGCAATTCCCAGCTTCGAACTGCTTTCCCCAAATGTTTTCCCTTTGCCACTCTTCCACTTGCATTTTATAGGTCTCGTATTCTCAGACTTAAAACGCCATTTAGAGACTCAAAATTTGACGGCAGTTCAAGGAATTACTGAAATTACTGCACAGCTTGTCCGGAGTTTAGGGTGCTACATGTTAGTTTTTCTAAAGATTCTACCAGCTTTAAGCAATTTTACATTTTAAGACTAATCGCTGACTGTAGCAATAGAAAGAAGTTGCCAGCTAGCCCTCAGACAGGACCACAACTTAGTGTAAATTGTACACAGCAGTTATAAAGTCAGAACCACCCTGGTCATGCAAATCATTTTGGAACCTTTTGACCTGCTTGGCTTTTATTCGAATGAGGGGGAAGAGTCTTCACTTTAAGCCCCTTAGTGACAGGAACCCCAGGCTCTGAGCCAGCAGTTATGAGTGATGGAGATGGTTGTCTTCTCAGCTGCCTCTGTACCAACTGAGAGCACAAGCTAAAGATGTAGGAGACAAATATAGAAGGCTATTTCTCGCCCAGGGTTGATGGATTACGCTAAAGCCAAACTATGTACAGTGCTCAAAGAGGTAACAATGTAACATATTCATATCTGTTATCACACACAGTAACAGGACTGTTTTTCACCTTTTCTCTTTGATTATAGAAAACAGGTTTCTTCTGCACATGGAGATCATCGAGCCATGGCTATTAAACTGAACGAGACCTGAAGGAAATGATGACAGTAGCCAACGAAGCTGGTGGTGCTTGTTTTGAAGGCTGTCTGCTCTCTACATCTGGAGCCTTCTTGGCAGGGTTCATGTTCGCTTGGAGCCGAGTCCAACCAGATGTTTCTCTTTGAGTTGCTGAAACTGATGGAGTTCAGGATGCTGTACTATTTTTCACTGCCCTGACCCTGTTCAGCACAGACACAATGCATCATTTCAATGAACAAAAATCTGTCTATTTAGAAATATAGTGTTCCAGGAACAATTTTTTCTATTCGGTCTTCTCTGAAATCAATCTTTTAAAAGAGTTGTTTGTGGGATTATTCAGCTGTTTGGATCAAATGAAAAGATCAATATGATTTTGTCTCAAACAGAATAAATGTAATTCCTGGTGTTTTTTTTTCTCTAAACTCCAAACTGAATGATTTCTTTGGGGAGGTCCTTTTCTCACATTTCCTCAGTCTCTGAAATTATTCCTATAAACAACCAACTGGAAAAACATCATGCATACAAAGATGGAGTTCAACTTGTTCGAGGTAATGATTGACCTTGCTAATTAAATGAGAACAGATACCAATACCACTCATGGCATTGAACTGTTAAAGATCACACACAAACTTACACAGCAAACCAGAAAAATCAATGCTCAGCCGAGCGAAGGATCAAATATTGCTTGATGAAATGGTTTTGTTTGGTTTTCTGTCCACAACTTCCCACTCCCACTGTTCAGTGGCTCCTCTTGTGCTATGTTTGTGTTTTTTCTTCATTATGGATTTATAGATGCGTCAACGTTGAGAATCATCTGCAGTTCAAACACCCACTTGCTCACTCAGTGTGGCAAGAAATACCTCCAACTTTTATTCTGGAAAATCTTTTTGTTGTCTTGTGTTGAATCAATAAGCGTATGGGATCAGAATAAATTTCGCTTCACCTCAACAACACAGAGTTAAAGGTCTCAACAGAGGCGGTTCTATGCAACAAGAAGACACACGACCTCAGTGTCCAGTGTATGAACATTACGAGGACATTTTTAAATAGTTGGTACAAGTTTCTAAAAATAAATGACACTGGTCTCCCTTTAAACAATGTTGCACAGATGGCACCTATTTGCTTAGTTATAGAGAAGGTGTTGTTTTTTTCTATTAATACTTGTCAAGACCAGTGCCTTTCAAAAGGACAAACTGCAGCTGGTTTACTGTGCAGACTAAAAAAAATAAAAATTAATAAATTAGGTTTAAAATGGTATGTGTTGTAAATTGAGATGGTCTGTTCTGTGGGAAAGATGGTCCTGTCTTGCATGTTCAGAAAAGGTCATTGAATTAAATAACTTTAGATGCAATTAGCCAGTTTCTTTAGACAACTTCTTACTGTCATTTTCTCATTTCTTGAATCTGTTTGGAGATGCGTGGTGATGAAGTTGGTAACGCTGTTGCCTTGAAGCAACAAGGTCCTGGGTTTGATTCCAGCCTGGTGTCTTTCTGCATGGGGTTTTCATGTTCTCCTTATGCATGTTTGGATTCTCTCTGGTTACTCTGGCCTTCTTTCCACAGACAAAAAACAGGACCAGGTTAAACGAGAACTGAAATGAAATCTCAAAATATTGATATTGCATGAATATTATTTTGTGAAACACTTCCGTAAAATATTCCAGGGACCCATCTCTCTGACCTAAAACCTGAATAACTTGTTTTTTAAAATAATGCTGAAGTGGGGTGATTTGGGGGTGCAGAGTTACTGTCTCCTACCGTCCTCGGTTCATGACATGAACTGTGCCTCAGCCAGCTGCTAAAACAATGCTACTGTCTGGTTATGTATTAGTCAAAATGGAAGAAGCCCTTTCTGTATATGAAGAAATGTTGGAAGACTTTAAGAGAGTTATAGATATTCAGCTATACCAGTTCAAACCTGAATCGACAGCTGGATGTCCAGAATCAACTGAAAACTCTTCTGATTTGGATTCAGATGATCAGCAGTGTCATGGCTGACAACACGATGTGCAAAATGACTGAGTTGGGAACGTGGGACTGTGAGAACTGATTACCATTTGTAATGTACAATTTGTGGATTTGGTGCATTGATAGTAATTTCTATTCTAGTAATTATGTGCAGCACATACCTTTAATGACATAAACACATTCTCGCTTGAGATATGCTCCTCATTGTTTTGTCTCATAGTCTATGGTGGCGTCCTCTTTTCCATTTGCTTTTTTATAAGCTCAGATAGTGATTTTCCCTTTGGAGCTTAATTATCCAAATCTGATGAAGATTTTTATCTTTAGGGAAGCTGAACAATGAAACTCCAGCAGTATTTTTTGGCTGGTTTCAACAATGAATGCTTCGTACTAAACCATGTTGCACTGGTATTCAGCCAATGTCTCTGTGTTTTGACCTGTCCAGGGTGTACCCCGTCTTTCACCCACTGACAGCTGGAGATAGTGACCAAGAATAAGCAGGTGCAGACAATGAAAGAAAGGATTGATCTGAATGTAATGCATTCTGGTTTGGATGAACTGGCTAGTATCTACTTCACCTCAATCTGACCTTAATTATGGTGAATTGAGTTTTGTTTGGATTTCATTGGACTGAACTAGATTTATAGGAAAAAAGTGGCTGTGATGGACTAGCAACCTGTTCACCTGTCTCTCCTGGTACTCCAGCTTCCTCCCACAGTCTAAAAACATGACTGTCAAGTTAATTGGTCCGGTTAATTCGCCCCTAGGTATGAGTGTGTGCATGGCGGTTTGTCCTGTGTGTCTCTGTGGTTTCTCTGTGTTGATGGACTGGTGACATTTCCAGGGTGTACCCTACCTCTTCCAACTAGTTCAGATAGCAGGTGGAGCTGGACAACACTGTGAGCAGGTACATAGAGCTGCCTTGGTTGCAAACCAAAGATCAGTTGTTTGTGGCATCACTTGTGGCATTGTACAAATTGCATCTGCCATCCAGAAAGACAAATGAGCTGTCTGTGTGCTTTTGCACGAATTCCTTTGTGAGTTTAAATTTAGCATAGTGTTATAATCCCCTGCATTGTTCTGAAAGTTTGGAGCAATTCTAGATATGCTTTTGGACAGGGGCGCTCATCAGAATTTCAGTGTGGACAGAGTGAGGACGAGTCCAAGTTCACCCTATAATACTCCGTCATCTGCCAGACACGGAGGTGACTCACTGCACAACTGGAATCAGGCAGGCTGCGGTATCGGGTGTCCTGTGGGCTTGAGAATAACCAATCAATGTCAGGAAACAAAGAAAAGCAGAAATTTCTCCAGAACAACTGGACATGGGAGATCACTGTAGCTCTGTTCCCTGAATAAAAAAAGCTCTCAGGAGACCTATTAGCATGAGTTTAAAGAATGAATATGTCCCATTTAAATTATTTGTTCTCTCTTTTGCTTCATCTTAGATAATTGTGTGCTTGTAAAACATAGAAACTCTTGATTAATGTTTTTCTTTCTAATTTGATTAAATGCATTTTTTGATTTTCGCTTTATCCCCAAACAATGGAAACAGCCTTGTCATAAAGTCACTAAGGACAGGACTGCAGACTTGTGTACAAAAACCTCTTTTTAAATTTGGCATGTCTGCTTTACCTTCCTAAAACAATAAAGGATTAAATTACATTTGTTTTCACACATGTTAATCTCTGCTTGTAAAACTTACACAAGTCCAAAGAGGTGTGCTCACAGAGAAATTCCTCTGTGAGTTTGTCAGGCGGCGAGTGCGTGGCCAGAGTGAGTGAAATTAATGAAGTCTGTAATGGGTTATCAAAGAGGGGAACTCGATATCTGTGGAGGAGAACCCCACCTGTTTATGGGGAGACGCTCTTGGTTGACGCACACACACACACATTTACACGCACACGTCACAGTCTGCCCGACGAAAAAAAATTGCAGGTGGGGATCAAAATGCCCCTTCTGTGCCAGAACAACAGGTGGATAGGCATTTTTTACGATGTCTGGCCTCTTCATGTGCACTTTTCACGGTGAGCAACTTGAGATGTAAGAACTTCCTGCAAAAAAGAACCGACAGAGAACAGGTTTGGAAATAAGTTTTCTTAAAGGGATCCATGAGTATCTGAACATTTTGGCCTAAATATGTGGTAATTTTTCTATTAACCTAAATGATGTTTGATTCATAAAAACTCATAATTACTTCAAAAATGTTATACCTTATATTTTTTTAACTAGGGAAGTCAGGAAATTTTTACCAATGCAATGCATGCAGGGCCGATTATGTGGGTAGGGAGGTTATAGGGGACTCAAACCTATAAACAAAATGCAAGAAGTCAAGGTCATGGAGGCTGACGAGGCCAGCTCACAAAACATCTGTATTATGCTGCTGAAACTGTCTCAAAGTTTTCATGAGCTGTTATACACGAGACATCTGCTGAAACAAACATAACATGATCAACTTGTGATTTACTGTTTACTATATTAGCTCGAGCTAACACCATTAGCTGGAGCTAACGTGAACTCAAAACAAATTGTAAGATAATGAATGGATGTTTAAAGTAACAATGAAGAAGCTTTAAGTCTTTGTAACACACTATTCTAATATGTTTGAGAAAATGTTTTGATCCCAGTGCTTAGAGTGAAATAGTTTGAGTTAGAAACTGGAGCTCTTTGCAGCATATACTCTCCTTCTGAGTTAGCATTTCCAAGCAGCAGCAGCACAAACTCCAGCTTTTTCAGCTGACCACTCCTCTTGGTTCTCCTCATCTTCATTTCACCTCTTCATTTCTACATTGCCCTCTATTTCAACGTGCTCCGGTTCAAACTAAAAGGGCCGAATGTCACTTATTTAGCAAAAGTTACTGTTCTGGTTGGATGGATCAAGCCCCTTAGCACCTAGCATATGTCATCTACAATGGCAAAATCAATGTGACAATATTTTATTTAAATTTATAAAAACTCAGCCTACAGTATCTATGGTATATTTACCATTGTTTATACAAAAAATAAATGTTTCTCAAATAAAGTCTATTGTTACAGCTAATTGTGGATCCTGTAACAGTTTCTCCTATTAACTCAGTAGACTTTTAAAAAAGAAATGTATACAGTCCCAGTCAGAAGATCACTTCCACTCATCTTTGCATCACCACCTTTAAGAATAACCTAAATTTACAGTTGCCCACTAGGACAAACCAAGGGCCTTCTGGAGCTAACTTTTATCTAACAAATTTCCACTAATGCACTAATCTCTCTAAATACATAGCAGGGCTCATGCTAAAACTGCTAAAGTCTGTTAACTGCACATGCAACAGTTTATTGCAGTAATTTCTTCAGCCATTTGTCATTTTCTGAAACATGGAAAATTTTGGGAAACTATTTTGTTTTTTTAATCTCTCTTTATTCCATTGCAAGAAATTTGAAAGATACTGAAGATACGAAGCAATCTGTTTACACTGGGTTTACTGAGATACATTTTAAGTGTGAATATCTGCAGCATAGTAGAGCTAAAATTTGTGCGAGGTGAGAAGAACACAGTCTTCTTTGTGTCCTTGTAATTTTATGAGCTGTTGCTTGTTGCTGTTTTTTCTGTCTCTGTGCGTCATGTGGGTAAATAAAGTGTGTTGAACTAAGAATTTGAAGATTTTACACATAGAAAATTTTAGCTGGGAGGATTAGGCACATGACATCCACGCTGAACAATAAGTAATAAGATTTAATAACAGTGGTGCAGAGAAAAGCCTCATAAAGTCAAGCTGTAAGGGGTGATATTGCTTTTTTTCTTTTACAAAAACATGGATTATTGTTCTTGTTTGTTCATCGAGATACAAAGAAAGGTTTGAATTACTGATTTAGTAACACTGTAATCATATAACCAAATCTTAACTGCTGAAGGAAACTTACTAAATTGTCAAGAAGGAACATAAGCCTCGTGTGTTATAGTTTAGTTCAGACCCAGCAGTTACAAAGATTTGTAACTTGTTTTAATTTTGGTCTGATACTGAAAAATTAGTCATTAAATGCATCAAAACTGAGAATAATCAGTGGAGCTGAGTGAGAATAAAATGATTTGTCCTTCATAGTTAATCAGATATGATGCCATTCTTTGAGTGGAAGTTTTAGTATACAGTGCTGGGAAAAAGTATTTGCACCTTTGCAGATTTATTGTGGTTTTTGTTTTTTTTTAATAATCAAATATAAAATTTTCAGATCATCAAATACATTTGAATATCAGACCAAGATAACCTGAGTAAATACAAGAAAACAATCTGTTCAAGGTCACACCACAGCTTCTTAATCAGATTTAAGTCTGGACTTTGACTTGGTCACTTTAAAACCTCTTTTGTTGTTTGAGCAGAATTTATACTTTATTAAATTACTCCAAGTTGTCCAGGTCCTGAAACAGCAACCCCAGACCATCATACTACCACCCCCATGTTTGACTCTTAGTTTAATGTTCCTTTTCTGGAAAAAAAAAAAAAAAAAAAAAAAAAAAAATTTACTTCAGATGTGATGAAATTCAAAAATCTTGATGTATGTTGTTGATTTTGGGTTCTTTTTGGTCACCAGTGATTTTGGTCTTGGAGCTATAGGTCATGGATGATGTTGGTGCCGGTAGTGAAGCCTGCGATATTTAGATGTTGCTCTTGGTTTTTTTTATGACCTTCTGAATTTTTGGTTAGGTGATCACTCCTGGGAAGGTCCCCCACTGGTCCATGCTTTCTCCATGTGAGGATAATGGCTCTCTGTTTGCCAGAAATGCCTTTGGAATCTCATTGTTTCTCCTTTGTTCTTGACTTCCCTCTAAATCTGGAAATTATCTGTTGCTTTTTGAGATTGGTTTCTGATTCTGCAGGTCTGGTCCCAAAAATAAAAAGTTAATTAATGACTTACTGGGGGTTGTGGGGTGTAGCCGGTGTCTGATAGCTAATAAATGAAATCATCATTATCTTCACCTGATATTAAAAAGGATGTTTGATGATCTGAAACATTGCACAGACAGGATGGTCTGCCAGAAGAGAATCATAGATGAAGTGGGGTGTGAGAAGGTTTTGCAGAAACAATAAATTAGGTGCAGTCTGAGGTTTCCATATGTTAAAAACCTCATTGTGACTTTGTTGAAACACAGCTGTAATGTAAGAATAAGGGAAGGTAGGAATTTCTCACAACATTATTATAACTTTCTGACTATAGCTTTAGCTTGAATAATTGTCAGTGAGGGAAATTTTCAACTGATACTGCATTCAGTATATTTAACTTTTATTACCAACAGAACAGTCTTGGAGTTGTTCATACGATCAAATCCTAACATTATTAGTGTAAGGATTATGACTGTGTTTAAAGATGGATTTGATTGCAAATTCACAGGTGGGTAAATTCACAAAAGTCACCCTAAAAAATGATGGAAGTCACCACGGGAACCTGATGGACTTCCAGAGGACAAACATACACACACAAGACTTACAAGACTTACAAAGAACATGTTAACAGAACCAAAACGGAGATGAGGAAAATAACAAATTATGATGGTCAAAGATTAATACATCCACACAGTTTTGTGTCTTTTCTTACAGGTTTTGCTGAAGAAAGCAGTCTCTCTTTAATCAACTAAAACAATAATAATACTGACTAGTACCAAAAAAAATGCACTCCCCACTTTTCTGATTTTTTTTTTTTTTTTTTTTTAAACAAAACCAGTGAAAACCATGTATAATTTGTCTGTCATTGCACTATTATTCAGCACTTGGTGTTTGTGTGTTCCAGAAAGTCCCTCTGATGAACAGTATTCATTTTTGCTATTTAGATGATTTTAATCTATTTGACAAATGAATGAATAATGTAACATCTGTATATGGCCGTGTGTCTGAGCTAACTGCAGCGTTGAACTAAACTTTCCAAACACACGGTGCTACTCCAGAGTTTTTCCCTCTGAAAGGTGCAACATGCCTTAATGCTCTGGGCTATGCCCTTTAAGTGAATCTATATGTGGAATCTCCCGAAGCGCTGTACAGAAGTGCTAATCATTTTCAGTGCACACAGGCCAGCGTATAGTATGATCAAAGTTAAGCTCGACCATATCAGGAATGTGTTACCCTCTGAGATATTTTTAGGTTCTCCTTGCTAACTATCTGCCTTTTGGACTTGATTGGAGATTAGCACTGGTTTCATTCTGGCAAAGAGTAAACATCCTTCTCTTTATTTCCAAGCTCTGAATCCCCCCAGCCTAGTTAAGTGATCGGGGCACCTGCTATTTTTGGTAGGATATGGGGAGGGTTTTTCTAAAGAGAGGGGGGCTTGTTTTACACCCTTATAAGAGCCTATAAATAATATCTCTGTGTCACAGGGCAGCAGGAGAGTCGGTGCTAAATACATAGGTGAAGATGTGTGTGTGTGTGTGTGTGTGTGTGTGTGTGTGTGTGTGTGTGTGTGTGTGTGTGTGTGTGTGGCTGTGTGTGTGTGTGTGTGTGTGTGCATGTTTGTGTATATCTGTGAGGCAGAGAAGCTAAGACTGACTCAAGTGAGTGTTGAGATGTAACAGCATATATAGTTTCTGCCTGTGTCGTGTCAGTTTGGTGTTCAACGAGCTGACGTATAATTTTTCATGTCATTAGCTCCATTTCTTGGTTAATTACACCTGAGAATCACAGATTAGATTACAGATTCTTTTCCTTTACAGTGAGATACATCCTTTACTTTTTCGGATATTCTTACCCTCTGTATGTAAATAAATTAATGTTAATCAGAGGAAAGCCACCTCACTCTCCCCTTTGTATGGAAATCTGTACAATGCTATTTGTATTTTTGAACCAATGCAAACCCTTGAACTGCTTTCCCTAGAGTCCCTCAGGGAATGTGGAGCATGTGAAGATGGCCGAATGGCCTCAGCTACTTAGTAAACGCTGTTTTTAACAAGTCCTTCAATCCATATTACCATTTATGATTTTCTTTTATTCCGTTCAAACAAGATTTCTCCACTGTCTTCTACAAACAGCACAATGTTGGGCTGAACAAAAAGAGCCATTCTCTTGCTGCATTAAAATTAAAATATTAAAATGTCACATTTAAATATTTCAGTTGAAAGATTGTTTCAAAGTGTCTACTTTCATTCAGCTAAAAAAAACCCTGATAAGCAACATCGGCCTGACAGCTGCTCAGGCAGTGTGTGCAGGTTATGATTACATGCACTGATTTTTATCTCATAGGCGAATCGACTCGGCCCCCAGAACCAGACTCAGACCCTCAAACAGCTGGACACTGGTTTTGGTTTCAACCCGTTTGGTTCATGCATTTAAAGTCTGCATTTGTCTGCTACCACTCTTACATATTATTTTTTGAGGTTGTCTACATACAATACGAGAGCTCAGCTTTCATACAGGCTCGCATGTTACCAAGACTACCTTTGAAGGCATTTGGTGCTGAAAACTTTGTAAGTTTTAAGCAGGTATTCCAAAAAAAAAAGGCCAAAAGCAAGCATTTCCTGATTTTCTCTTTATGAGTTATCCTCTTTTTCCCTTTAAACTGCCCCTTCCCCCTCTAATTTTCTTCCTCCTCACTTTCTCTGCTGCTTTCCGTTGTCCCTTCACGCCAGCTGTGATCTGCACAAAAACTGATTTTCAGAGTGTTAACCACCATGTTCTTCCTGCCGACAGCAGGATTTCATTTGCAGACCACAGGGGGCCAATATCTAGGGTAATTCCCAGGGTTTAGTGCCACTGATCTCTTCCCAGCTCACCTTGGGGAGAAAAATTAAACCAGCGATAAGGCCTTACCCTGCCCAGCACCATGTTCACCCTGTGCTGCCCACTGCCTCACTAATGATGGTTCACACATACAACACCTGATCAGTCATATATTCTCTGTTTGTACAGCTCATTTATAGATAAACTCAAGTTAATATATTATATTTTTAATATGGTGCACTTTCTTAACCATACTATACATCCTTCACCTGTACCTGTAATTTCTCCTTAATATAGCTTAAATGAACCACATTTTCTATTACCAGTGTAGTAACTGACAACATTGTTAGTGTAAATACATAATTCCTTATGAAAAGGACATTTGTAAAATAAGACAAAGCTTTTGTTTTATCATATCATCCATATAAATGTTAAACTGTTAAACTGTGTGACAGAAATGGAAATGGACAATGAAATGGTAATTGTGCTAACAAAAATAAAGACAGTCAATAGATGGCAAAATACACATTTTAGATCCATAATACCAATAAACCTTGAAGGTGTAAAGCATAAACAAATCATAACTGGCCTTTTTTGTCATTTAAACACACTCTTTGATGATAAAAATGTCCTTGGAGCCAGGTCTCTTTTAAGTACAGGAAGGAAATACCATGCCACGTCATGTTGGCAAAGACTGTTTTCCTAATCTTAAAAAAAGACCATAGCTCAAACTTCTTAGTGACAGAGTAAGGATGGTGGGAGCACCTTTGCTACAAATCTCATCTACAGTGTGAAAGGAATGTGGGTAAAGATGTAAACAGGTGAAGAGGACAGGCTCCTCATTGACCACTAAAATAGTTTCTCTGTTAGAAACATACTTTCCCTCAAGATTAGGGAACAGGACTTTTGGTTTTATGGAAAGGAAAAACCCAAAGATGAGATGCCAAATATGTTTGAGCAGGAAGTCAACAGCTAACCACCCAAGTGACCACAGCTGTTGTTTTTTTTTAGTATAAAGTTAATCAGATAAAAAAAAATAAACATTTTAAAGTGTTTCTTTTTTTCCATTTAATGTGTTCTCTTTAAGTAAAAACAAAACAACAAAACTACTGATGTCTGCAGAACAACACATCTCTCCATAGGTTTGTCCTACAGGTTTTGCAATAATAGTTAGCTTTAGCTGGCTGATTGTAAATCAATAGTTCAACTTCCCTTCTGTCCACCATGTTTAGAATTAGCTTAAGAGACTTGTTAGCTTTCTCACAGCAACATCTTGTTTGGTCCTAACTTCAGTAGAGCAGAGGGAGTTTGAAAACTTTTTGTACATAAGTCCTTGAAAGTAAGACGCTGAGAATGTGGGACAAACAAGACTTGCATGAAAACGACACGGCTTACTTATTCATAGTAGTTTGGTGAAATGGTTGGGAGGAACATACAGGGGCATGCCTACGGACAACTGAGTAACAGTGCTGGTCAGAATCAAAGCTGAAATTATGATGTTTTGATGATGCCAGAATTTTGTGTTTGAAATTACAGTTTCCGTCACAACCATTTATTCAGCACTGTGGTAAATGAACTGATTTTGTAGTGCCTTTCCCAGTCATACTGACCACTCAAAGTCCTCTAGACTATAGACACATTCATCCATTTACACTGATACACAGATCAGTACAGGTAACTTCAGGCTAAGTGCCTAATGAAGAAGCACATCACCTAGTGACAGGAGGAAGCTGGAATCAAACCTACAACCTTCCGATTGCAAGACAACTATACCACTGGGCCACAGTCACCCTCACCATTGTGGTGAATTACAGGCAGACTGGGCTCCCCACATAGAACTTATAAATCCCTCCTTAGGGTGCCAGTTTGCTAGCTCTTCAAGCGACTCCAATCACACACCAGTTCCCCTGAGTCCCTCCTCTTTTCCAGACAGCACCGCCACACTAGTCTTCACTTCTTTAGCTTTGGGTGAACACTGT
Organism: Anableps anableps; assembly: GCA_014839685.1. NCBI lineage: Eukaryota > Metazoa > Chordata > Actinopteri > Cyprinodontiformes > Anablepidae > Anableps > Anableps anableps. Next base: position 37,424,924 of record CM026074.1, read on the forward strand.
GTCATGCATCGATTTCTGAATTTGACTGGGGTCTTGGCTACCAGGTGCTTGTTTCTTTTCGTCAGTGCTTTTTTTTTTTTACATTTTCCTTGATTTCTATGATGGAAATCGAAATAATTATTGTGAACTACAAGCACAGAATCAAAGGTTTTTAATGGCTAAATAATGTTCTTACTTCATTTTTACTACTATGATTGTATTCATGAGTAACAACATCAGATGTGATTATAAATGCATTGGATAAATACATATTTACATAATCTAAATTAATTAAAAGATGTAAATATCAATTTTGTAGTGGAAACAGTCAGTTCTGTTTATGTTTAGATCCACTTTGATGGAAAATTACTAAATGTCAGAAAATGTCATTCTCTGTAAGCGCTGATTTTAAATTTAATTTTGAAGATGTTGAAACTGACATGATCCCATTTAGAGAAACAGAAACATTAACAAATGAAATATCAAAAGCCTGAGTCAGAGTTTCACAGTTTCATCAAGCTGGGAGATGTTTCTTTCCTATTAGGAATACAGCCCTGGTCGTGCATGGGAGGGGCAAACCGAGGAGGAAATTAAAACGAAATACGAGAGCCTCTTCTTCAGGTTTTTCAGTTGGATGTCTATTCAAAGCCCGTGCCTGTCATTGCTTTGGTAGCCTGCCTCAGCTGTGTGTAATGGGAACGATTAAAGGCGTTTTTAGCCACGTGCTCGGGCTCAAATACAGGAAGCAGAAAATAAATAGGTAGTAAAAACACACATGTATTCCCTCTTTCATCAGGTGGTGAAGACATCTGTTGCGTTTTTGAATCTATTTATTTATTTACATCAATATGAGATGGAGATGTGACAGAAACTCTTCTGAGTCCAGATTATTTAAAAAGAAAACTGTTCAAACTCAGACACACACAGAAAGCCACACACAGCAGTTGGGAGTGGTGGGTCCTGCAACACAAGCTATCTCTGCCCTTCAGGGGGGAGGCTTGGGGGATGGTTTGTGGATTTAAGTGAAACCAAATGAGCCGATGTCTCCCTGATTAAATGCCGAAGTTATTCTATCTTTAAAAACACATTGCATCACATAACTCTTCCCTGTTTCTCATACACAACATGACTGTTGGTTTGACAGTTTTTCATACCGAGCACATCGCAATGTGTTTCTAATCGGCAGGAGATGTGAAGCTCGTGATGCTGGCCTTTGAAATGATGCACTCGGAGGAAAACATAAACAAATGTTTGCCACCAAGCACGTTCAAACTCCAACCCCCCCCCACCCAAATGCTGCTCGCCCACCCCAGCTCTGCTGAAAGCCACAGCAGCACATGTGACACATTACCAGAGAGGCAGAAAACATGTTTTTGGAATTAAACTATTACGAGGCCTTCAAACAAGATAAATTTTCTAATTGGCTCCTTTCACAACATTTACATATTGTGTGTTTTTTTTCCTTGGAGGTGTGTGGTACTGGTTTGCTGGGTGTGAAGTAAAGAAGAAGAGGTAGAGTTTATTTGGAAGAGGCTAATAAAGAATGATGGCAGGACAGAACCACACTGGGAGCAACAGAGTGGCTCGCAGACATACGAAGCAAAACAAACAGTCTGACTTCTAAGCCTTGGCAAGCCCTGCTGACGGGTCTCTCGGTTTCTCAGTTTTCCACTCAGATGTCTTTCAAGTCTTTAATTCTGTTTTTTTTTTTTAACAGGCATTATTTCTTTCTGCACTCTGTTGTTTTTTGAGTGCATGTTTCAGTATTTTCCACAGGAATGGGGAAAAAAGGAGCAGATGAATACTCAAGTAAATGCTGTTTTCACTCAGCTACATGCTGCATTTGATAAGACGTACATTAGCATCGACACTGCAGCTGTAACTGTACACACAGCCTACGTGAAATGATACCGTCAAAATGGCCAATTCCTGTTGAACCCAAAATAGCTTCGCACCGCACTTTAACAGCTCCTCACTTTCGCTGTCAAGTTGAGCAAACACAGACGTCACAGCTATCAGCCGAGTCGTCCTTCTCCATCTCCCCTGGCCACTTCTGACTTTCTGTTGCTTCTGCCACCGCTGGGAAACCCAATCTATTGTTTGATGTGCGCAGACAGATTGTCTTCCAGATCAGCAAATACTTTGTGCAAACAACCCCCGTTTTACCCTTCCAAAAACTGTGACTTAATAAAGATGAAAATGCGAGGTGTCCATTTCCCCTCTGGCTGGGGCCGTGGAATGAAAACCACATGCGTAAATACAGCCTGGTGTGCGCGTTAAGTGCGCACATGAGAGAAGAAACAGTAATCAGATTGGTTTCCTGTGACAAACAATAACATTTATTTTAAAGCGGCAGCATTTTTCTCAGGCAGAGGCAGTAGCTCTCGTGATAATCAGAGCCAGACTTGGCTCCAGAACAGACCGATGTTGCTACCTAGCTGATCTTCCAGTTTGGCAAGTTGGGGGTGAAATTAGCACTGCTGTAAGACTCGGGGATACTGCTGTTAAAGAACAGCTTAAGTTTCAAATAGGAGTCAATGAAAGTGATCTTAGATAAAGGCAGCAACCAGGTTTTTTATTTTGTAAACTTTAGCGGGTGTTTTTGTCCCTTTAAAGCACTAAATCTCATGTCATCCCCAAACAATGACTGCTGGCATTTATTCAAACTGGGTTGCAGAATTTGAGAACAAGTGTTTCTGAAAATATCTTAGCAGAAATCTGAGAACATTTGCTGAGGATGTCAGGTTGGATTTGGATCAGATGAAGTGGAAAGAAAGTGATACATGATTTACATTTTTTGCAAATAAAAATCTGAAAAGTGTGGCATAGCTGCTTCTCCATGGGTGTTGTTTTAACCTATTCTGCCCCACCCTCCCCCAGCCAGAGGGGGAGGGTGGTCTCCATCATCAGTCTCCGTTAGCAGATTCTGTGCGGTTCTTCCCTGTTTTCTGGAACCTTTTCAGAGGTGGTACAAGTCGCGCCAAGCTGTGTGTTGCACACAAGCGATTTGATTGACAGCAGACTGCATTCAGTGATTGGTCCGTGATTTACGTCACTTCATGAGTGAAGGCCGAACCTTGCAATCGTCCAGCGACATCTCAACCACTGCAGTGGACCAGTGGACATAGCGTCTGCTGTCAGAGAGCTGCTCAGTGTGGAGCAGCGGCATCATGAGCAGCGCCAGGACCACGTGTCTACTTTTAGAGCAGAATGAATGAGATTTCGCAGCCCTGAAAGCAACATGTCTCTCTGAAGAACAGGCAGAAATGAAGAAGTGAGAAGCGGTGCAGCTGAACGTTCTAGGTACAGTTTTGTCCTGGCCGGTGTGAAACACCAGAACAACATAACATTATTTTGGGATGATGTGCTTATTATTTCTTTTCAGTAAGGTTCATGTGTGGATATTGAAGTACATCATTTGATTGTGTTACCTGAATCCAAAAGGTTACATATGATTAAAAGAAACAGTGCCACAACATAGATTAATTTGTATGTATAGCAAACTGATCTGCGAGCTAATCTGAATTGTTTTCATTACATTTGGGCCACCAATGAATTTCTAAAAGCCAAAATAAAATATCTGGATTTATTTGAGTCCATAAAAACCACAACCTCGAGGTTTTCCATTGCTGAGTGTCGCTACAAATGACATCATCTGCGTGTCGACCATAGCTCCTGCACGCCCACGTTCCTGCCCATATTCACGCCCATAATAGTGAGGAACACACTGTAATGCAGACACACCCAGTTTGGCCAGAACCGAACCAGACATTAACCAGCAAGAGTGAGAGTTGACAATGAAGAAGGGACTTTTTTGTTCTCAACTCCCCTGAGTCAGCATTTTGTTGAAACACATTTCGCTACAATCAAAGCTGCATGTCATGTCTGATATATCTGTACCAGCTTTCCACATCTGGAGTTCATCCTCAGTAGAATTCAGATGAAAAACCTCTGAACATCAGTGTTTCAGTTTTGGATTTAGGTCTGAACTTTGACTAGGCCATTCTAAAACATAAATAATGTTAATCCATCTCATTGTATCTCTGGCTGCATGTTTAGAGTGGTTCTCCTGCTGGAAGATGAACCTCCACCCCAGTCGCAGGTCTTCATCCAGGATTGTCCTGAAATACCTCCATCCATCTTCCCATCAACTCTGAACAGCTTCCCTACTGAAAACACGATTTTCCCAAAGCATGATGCTGCCACCAGGATGGTCATATCAGCATTTTGCATGCAGGTCACAAAAAAAAAAAAACATAATTTCAGTTTAATCTCATTGATGAGAGCACCTTTTCCCACATGTTCTCTGTATCCTCTACACGGCCTCCTTGCACTGCCTGCCGGTTTAGGCTGACAGATTGTAGAGGTGATATACTCTTCCATGTACTAATTAGGTGACTTCTGAAGGCATATTTAGAAGCATCAGAATAAAGAGGGATGAATACATAGCATACCAGACTTTTGTGTTTTTATTAAATAATAAAAGCCATGTATGATTTTCCTGTTATGGTTTATCACACAAAACCCAATAAAATACATTACAGTTGCAACATTTCAAAATCTAAAAAAGTCTAAAGGGTGTGAATACTTTTGCAAGCCACTGTGTAATGTGACTGCTCTCTCAGGTTTCCCAGAGTTTTCATAATGACAAACATCTTCAGTGCCTCATGTATTTGAGCTTAACTGTGATCCAGTGGAGGTCCGTGGGAGCTCCCAGCATGCTCGCGGTCTTCCAACTGAAGAACGTGCCAGCGATGATGGATCACACGGTTTGCAGTGAGAAGTGTCTGCTCGCCTCATCTTAAAGGCTTCTGACCTGAGAGTTCTCCCCCCTGGTGGGATGACCCCTGTGAAACAAATTTCCCCTCCGACTGGGTCTGTGCTGGCTGAGTGGAGTGGCTACAAGACCCATCTGCCTCTTATTTCTCTCACAAAGCGAATGCACGCACAGCTGACGTGTTAATGGACAGAATATGTTGCGGAAACATGCCGTGCATCGCTGGTCATAAAAAGGAAACTTCTTTCATGGCTTGTTGCACTGTGAGGGGAACCAGAACTCTCAGTTTATCTCTCCTATTATGCCTTGTGCTATGTTGCTTGGCAGAGGAAGCTTAAGATATTTCTGTGCTGTTTATTTATGCAAGGCACTTGTGGGTATTTTCCTTACAGATGACTTCGGAACTTCATAAATGTGCAATATACCGTTTTTAGTTTTGCTTCTGTGGCCTGCTGATATAACCTAGAACCACATGGCAATAGAATGTTAACTTCTGTAAATACCAAAGTTGCTACACAGCTGTTGTGGCATAACTTCCTGCAGCCTTGAAAAACAGACCTTTGTTCAAAGGCCAACATTCAAGGAAGTGCATTTGGAAGTAATGCTTTCAACCAGAAAATGGGATCTGATACATTTTGTTTTTTACAACTTCAACCCTGTTTCACAATCAGCAAAAACCTCTATTGTACCGTCTTAAAAGTCGATGTTCACAAGTTATTTTGATGAGCACATACTTTCACACACTGCAGATAAGTGGGTGAGGATCACCCTGCACAGGCAGTTAGTGGTGAACAGAGTGCAAGCGAATTGTGGCAAGAGTGGAGAACCTCTCATGGCAACAGTCAGTGCCAGTTGTTTGATATTTCATCTTGGCATATGCTTTGGCATGACGGGTGCCTCGCTGAGCCCATAATGAATCATGCATGACCACAACACTTAAATATAGAAGTGTAGACAGCAAAACTCCTGCTATTCTAGGAGAAGCTGTCTTGTAGCACAAGGTTTTGGATGCACGCAAATGTATGTTTTATTTTTAAAAGAGATTTCATGCAAATGTTCAGACTCTTTATTGTTCCTCTCATTCAACAGAATGCTGAAGTGGCACAAATTTTGCATAATTGTGAAGTGTAAGAAAAATAATACAGCATTTTACAGCAAACAAAGTGTTATTCATTCCCTTTTATTCTGGGTCTGTAAAATATAGTCCACTGCAACCAAATGCATTCAGAATTCATCACAATCATTAAGACCAAGGAACCCAGCAGACAGGCTTGAAGGAGGGTACAGTTCCATAACAACATCCCAAGCTCTGAACATTTCCCAGAGCTCTGATCAGTCTATTATCTGAACATAGAGAGATGATGGACCACCTGCAGACCAACCGAGACATGGACGTCCACCTAAGCTAACAGGCTGGGCAAGGAGAGCATTAATCAGAGAAGCAGCCAAGAGTACAATGATAACCCTGGAGGAGCTGCAGGGATCCACAGCTCAGGTCAGAACCTGTGGAGTGAACTATTAGCTGTACGCTCTACATACTGGGCCTACATTTGAAGAGTGGCAAGAAGAAAGTCACAATGCAAAGCCACTGTGTGGCTGAAAACTAACTCTAAACATCTCCTTAAACACATCATCCCCAGGGCATGGTGGTGACAGCATCATGCTGTGTTGATGCTTTTCTTCAGCAGGGACATGGAAGCTGGTCAGAGCTGATGGGAAGATGGAAGGAGCTAAATCCAGGACAATCCCTGAAGCCTTGAGATCAGAGTGGAGGTTCACCTTCCTGCAGGATAACAACTCTAAACCACAACTATTGTTTGGGTGTTTATGGAGAGCCAAAGAAATCAGGTGGTTGTTAGTGGTCACTTCCTACTTTTTGTTTAGTGCACAAATCCATCAGATATCCAAGAATATGATTCTATTAGCATCAGTGTTCTGAACATAGGGAGAAATATCACCTGTTGGAGACTGAACCCCCTCACCAGTAATGATTAGGTATTACATTTAAAAATGTGTCCTGTCCTTGTTGGTGTGGTATTGGTATAAAATTACAAGGCCATAAATTTTACTGCGACTCGAGATGTTGACAAGTCTCAAGTTTTCAATCAATGTAATCAGCATTCTCATTAGATGCGTGGCATGTAGCTCTGCATTACTGTTGATTATGGAATAAGATTTGTGCATTTTTCAGGAACATTTTATTTAAAACGCAGGGCTTTTTTTATAAACTGCTGTAAATAATGTATAAAATTTAAAAAGCATATTCACCCCATCAGAAATACAAATATCCGTTTCTGTTTTTTGGAGGGGAAATTAGAACAGGACAGCAATAAAAAAATGTACTGTTCTGTTTTTAAATAGATAAATAGATATGTGCTCTGAATGTCCACTTGTTTCCTATTTAGTGCCAAATAGGGTATGAAAACTAAAATAAACTGGTACTAAATCGTCATTTGAAGGCTTTCCTGTCAAGTCTGAGCATCACAGGTTCCAGTGAGTGAACAGGATTATACTGAACAAGAAAAAGAGTTTTGATTTCTAAAAAAACATAAAATTGTTGTGTTTGTTATAATGCTAGATAAATAGCACAACCTCGAGGTAAGCTACATTTATTTTGATTTAAAACAACCCAAAGTCATTTAATGCAGTGTTTAGATTGAGAGACATCCAGATGGTGATTATTGTGAAGCAACCAGTAACATTACTGGTCTTCAGTCTGGGAATGTTGTTGGCTAATAAAACAAACACACCCTTTCACAGAATATGTGCATGCTGCTGCATCAGAGCTGAGGTCTGTGGCTCACTGACCAGATAGATTGTTCATAAGAGTCAAGTCTCAGACCACAAGTCTTAGTCAACTACCCAGTATTTACAGTATGAGTCTAACTCTAAAACTCCAGTCTCTATCCCCGAATAAATCTCAATGATGAAGGAGATGATGGAGTTCTGGGGAAGGTGAGTCTCATCCACAGAGTCGGAGGTTGACAGGTGGTGGTGAATGGTGCCTCGGTAATTTTTTTCAGAGTTGAAGATCATGGAATGGAGGAGTGTTGGAGGGTGGACAAGCAGGTGAGTGAGCGATGGTGTTGAAGGAATCCTACAGCCTGTAGCAGGAGCACAACCAGAGGAGCAGTGAGGAGATTCACAGGCAGTCTTGAGAGGAACACAGGAAGCCAGAACCGGAACGTGAAGGAGGGAACTGGTTCCTACAAGGAAATACCAGCAAGCTAAGTGCCAGACCTTCAAGGAGAGCTAACACAAAATAAAATTCGGCCTGATTATCATGAATGAGAGCAAAACAATCTGGCATCTACTCCTCTTTATCCTCCTCCTGATTAGGCTTCATGAGCTGAGGTTGCAGAAGCACACCTGCCAGTCACATACTGCAGTGAGAGAAGATGAGGAGAAACATACACACACCAGCCTGCACTCAGATCAGGGGTGTCCAAAGTGCGGCTACTTGTGGCCCTTGGATTGAATTGTTCTGCCCCCGATTGCAATTCAAAAGCGGTATAAATTTGGCCCACCAGCACAGGCAGGTGATGCAGGTGGAGACTTCTTTTCTTTTGATTAGAGTTAGTTTTTATGACAAACTGAAATGTTCTTAAAATGGAAAATGTTAGGCACAAGTCTCTCAGAGTATTTGTATTTTAATAACCATACTTTTGGTTTTCTTTTTAATTTTGTGTCAAATATGACCACAGATATCTAGTGAAAGCAGACCATGATAAACTCAAATCTGCATTAAATTGATTTACTAAATGTTGCTATATATAGCAAATATTTTCAAGGAAAGAGTGACCCAAATCCTGTTCTTATTGCTGAGAAAACAGAGGAAAATATAAATCAGTCAACCTTCTTTTAAACAAGCAAACTTACAAAACCATTTTTTATGTTTTGGATCTTCAATGATTTACAGAACCCTTTTCCCTCAATATTTTTAATGAAACATTAAAAATATTGCATGTGCAGTTCATTGATGAGCAGATAAAAAAAAATAAATCACAAAATATTGCAGGTTATGAATTTTTTAAAAATTATATTTCTTGTGGCCTGCGAGTATGTTTGACTTGATGATTCAGTTTGAAGATTTTGACCCATGTGGCAAGAAATTTAGACACAACGGATTTAAAGTGTCTGGAAATTATGTTTACAGTTAGGAATTCTAACTGTGCTGTTTACTTATATCACACAATTCAGACAATTTGACAAATTTACTTCAGTTCAGTTTGTCTTTATTTAAAAAATATATTATTAAAACACAGCTGTACAGTAATTGTGACACCTCCTTCTGCTCTATCTATCTATCTATCTATCTATCTATCTATCTATCTATCTATCTATCTATCTATCTATCTATCTATCTATCTAGCTAGCTAGCTATCTATCTATCTATAGGGAAATGTGAAAATTGCGTGTTCTTTCGGCTCATGTTTTGAAGCTTTAAATAAAAATACATGAACATCATTTATGCTGAACTTTTTTTATTGTGTTGTTTCTGCTGGTATAGGCTGTTGCTTATCTTGAATAGCATGCTCTTTTTCAAAATAGAGTTTAAAAAACAATTTAATCAACAGATTTTCCTTCTTCACTGTTCCAGGGACTTGACCGTTTTCCTTAGACTTTCCGTCAACAAAATGCCCTATTTTGCCATTAAAAGCCAATCAAACAGCAAATGTTCCAGCCTTGAACCCATGGAGTGAAATATTGAGAAGGGAAGGAAGGATTGGAAACAGCTTGGAGGTTAAATTGAATTAGATCTTTAGAGATGACACCCTCTCCCAGCATGAAATGCGAAACATGTGAATGTGAAGCACATCATTTTTTTCTTCCTTCTCTTCATGTATGCTGAGTCTTTTTAGCGTACTGTAAGATGTGTCAGACGTATAACTTATGTGAGTGAGGATGAGAAACAGCCGTCGGCAGCTCCTTTAGATAGAAAAAACCCTCCGGGTGTAGAGTGAGTCGTACAGCTGTCCTTAAACTGTGTGTCAGTTTTTAATTTGGTTGGACTAATTACCTCCTGCATCGCTGCTGCTTTCATCAAAAACAGAAAAAATGTACTAGGTTTAGTCATAACTTAGCAACTAATGATGTTGGCAATAATTCCTCTGAGTTTATGACAAAACACAAAAAAATCTGCTTAGAGTTTAAGTCCCCTCCACCTAAACTGCTTTTTTCTATTTTATCAAGATATCTGGACATTGAGACATGCTACGTGAAACTGTATTGAAAGTGCTATCATTTCCAATCTATGGAATGACTTGGAAGTACAGCAATCATTTTTTCCTTGGGAAAGCTTCTTGGATTGGAGTAAGTAATAAGCATCAAATCTGAAACTCAAACTAGACGGTTTTTTAGTGAGCTCGAGCTCAAACACCCAGGTTGTGGACAGTGTTATCGTTTCACATCAAGCAAAAACTGCTCTGTCACTGTTTTTATAGACATACAATCTCAACCGCCACCCATTTTTACCCTGTATGAGAAAGATTTTATGGAGTTCCCCATAGCTGGATTTAAAGCTGATATGCAAGAATCACAGAAGACAATAATGTTTGGAAGAAGTCAGCTCCCCTGGCTCCTGATGGGATGGTGTTGGTTCTAAAACTGGTTGGAACAGAAGATTATTGCTTAAATTAGGGGCTGGAGGAATCGTACAACCGTGTCTCTTCCTTTTGTTCACTTTGTCTGAATTTTTTATTTTCTCAACATAAAAATCTGAGGAGCGTGGCCACACACATTTTATTTTTGACTAAAACTCAGTCAGTTTAAGTGGATAGCTTCTGTAAACATGCAATTTTAAGTCATCCCACAGAGTTTTAATTTGATTTAAGTCTGGACTTTGACTAGACCATTCTGACACATAAAAGACCTGTGTTCTAAACCATTCTATTGTAGGTGTGTCTGGCTAGATGGTGAACCTCCACTCAGTCTCCAGTCACTTTCACCCTCTCACAGGTTTCCTTCCAGGATTGCGTCGTATTTAGCACCATTTATTTTCCTGTCAACTCTAACCATCTAGCTACTCTGTCCCTATTCTTGCCAAAGCAAAATGCCACCACAGTACGATGCTGCCATCACTATGTTTGACTGTGGAGATGGTGTGTTTAGTATGAGGTGCGGTGTCAGTTGTCCTGTTGTGTGTATGTAAAAAGCTCGTGACTCTCATTTTACCAGAGCACCTCCTTCCACATGTTTACTGTGTCCTCACTGTGTTCCTGCTTCTCCACAGCTTCATCACTGACCTACCTGCTGTCATCCTTGGTCTTCATAATAAAACTGGAACTAACGCCCTGTTTACATGACAATGCCAGGACAGTAAAACACATTTTGGCCATTTGTTTCCATGGTAACAGCATTTTGGCTGGACAAAAATGCAAAGGTTTGACGACAGGCACCAGAGTGAAACTTTTTAGATTTGCAATGCGAATCCTGTCCATGTAAAGAAAACCGAAAATATCTGGTCAGAATGACACCAGTCAAATTTGCGCACTCGGGCCTGGTTTTCACCCTCTCACAGCACAACAAGAATCTGTGTTCTGTCTGTGCTTCTGTGCATCTTCCGATTATTTGCCGTGTTAAAGCAAAACCTGCTTCATTGTGGAACATTTATGCCATTAGCAAAGACGCATAGATTGCGACAAGACGCCTCTGGATGTGTGTGTATGTATGCAACCTTTATTTAACTAGGAAATAAAACTCATTGAGATTAAAAATCTCTTTTACAAGAGTGTCCTGGGCTATACAGCAGCAAAACAAGATAAAAACAAGACAATTTCAACTTTTAAAACATTTTAAACATGACATTTGATTGTAATAAAACAAATCACATAAAACACCTACAGTCAAAGGCTTCTGTCTCCTTGTCATTCAAGAGACGTTTAAAACTTCAATCAGTCCATCTCTTCAATCTTTGGATCCTCCTGTAACTGGTTCCAGTAATGAGGAGCAGCACATTCAAAAGCTTTCTTTCCCAGTTCTGTCCTGGTCCTCATTCACACAGAGAAATAACATCCTGGCGACGTAGACTGTAACCATCTGAATTTGGGTCAGACCAGGGAGAAAAAGTCGCAGGTGTGACAAAGTTTCACTGCCTCCTATTGGCCTGACATGTGCATTGCATCGTATCCAGTGCTGTCGGTGTTTTCATCTGCACACGGAGCATTTTTATTCTGGTTGTGTAAACCCCCTTTTTTTTGGATATTCAATGGAAAACATTTTTGGAAACGTGTAAACAGGGGCAAACTGAACCACACACAGGTGGGCGCCAGGCCCCATTAACAAATCGACTTCCACAGGAAATTGGCTAAACTAGATTCTATATACGGGTATAAGAGTAAAGTTTGCTCAATAATTTGCACTTTTTAGTTTTGTGAAAAAGTTGCCTTGTAAAAGGCGAAGCGTTAAAAACCATAAACGAGTAATTTGGGATGTTCCTCATCTTCCAGCAACGTTTACATGCGCTTGTCCCAATCAGTAGTTCTTTTTTGCCTTTGACGTCTCTTATGGTAAGTTAATTTAACTGTTTATCACCAGTTAACTAAATTAGCTCATTAAACGGATGATCTGTTAACTGGTATGGGTAATAAAAATTTTTAGGGTTTGTTTTGTCTCCATCTTACAACACGAGGTAGAAATGAAACTCGGTTTGCATGTTGTCTCGAACCGTCCATTAGTCCAGTCTGTGCCTGGAACATGGTCAGGATGGGGGGGTATTTTACAACACGCAGGCATATGCTGAACAGTGATGATGGGTTTAAAACAAGGTTATCCATCATCAGTCCTCCTCAGTCCAAGGGCCCCTGGCCAATACCACATCCATTATCAGGTTGAGGGAATACAACCAGGAAAATAAAGGGGTGGGAGGGTGCCCACATGAGTCTGCATTAAAATCATATGGACAAATGTGAGAGGCTGAGCTACACATCATCTTTTTAATAGAATACAAACCCTGAAGTGTCTTCTTGTAAAGAAAAACAGTGTACGAAAACACAGATTATAGATTTAACCAGATGAATAATACTACAATGGTGTCATTAAAACCTTTCGGGTTTTGGACTAAACTGTGTAGATGAAGTATTTAGAGTTGTGGAAATACATGCCAGGGAGCAGAAACTCCAGTATAATAAAAACTCTTTTCCTCTGCAACACGAAGAGAGGAAAAATCCCACCGAGAGTCGGCCAGAAACACTTTTTTTTAAATCGTAAATGAAGGAGAAGACTGTGGCTTTTAAAGCAAAACGTTCTGAAAGTTAACACAGAACCACTTTAAAGGCCAGCTGCAGGAGTGACGTGAATAATAGCGTTTAATTTGTCTAATCTTAGCAGGAGCCCTGGGTGGCTGGGGTTGGGGGGATGAGAGGGCGCGGGGGTTGCTGGTACCCTTATGGCACATGAAGAGATCTGCTTCCACCACAACAGGGTGTAAATGCCCCAAATTATCATTCGGCTTTGTTGCTGCTCTTGTTTTATGTATGTGTGCTGCTCGAGTGTTGAGTTTCCAAGCTGATAACACGTGTGTTCCTATGATGCACACTTGGATTCCTGTGGAAAACTACAGGACTGGCATGTGCCAAGAAGTTGATGGAGGAGATGATTTTGGCGACTGTAATTTACCCAAACACTGAAAAGTGCCAGTAAATAAATAATTTAAGGAAGTTCACTGATGCAGCTTGGAAAGTATTTACAAGGACAAGCTCCCCTGAACTCATCTGCTGCGCCAGAGAAACTCTGGTGGCCACATTATTAGGTTTCATGTATGGTGAGCCTTCTTAAAAATGTCAATAAAATCGTCTCACTTTGGAAGCCTTTCAAACATGGCATCGCTCCTGAAGAACAGTTTAAAAATACAAAATGATGCAGACATCAACAGTTTCATGAGCAATCATCAACCAAGGTTTATGGTTCATACCGAGCTGTATTTACTGTCCTTTCTAGGTCATGCATGAGGCTTCTTGCTCTCAGTAAAAATGGTCCCAACATGAGAACAGCAAAAAGATCAAAGATACACTGAGGTTAAGGTGAAAAAAACATTTTAAATGGCCTTTTTGACATGGTTTTTAGAATAATATCAACATATTGTGACTAAGCTTGGCATACACTCCTATTGTGTTACCTTAACATGAAGCATGAACAACCAACCCTCCACCTATCAGTGATTTCTCATGTCATCAGTTAAAAAAAATGAAGACAAAATGAAGACAAAAACCACAAAACAGAGACAAAAAAGAAAACAAGGAAAAAAGGAGAAGTAAAAAAAAGTGATTTTAAAGAAAAACAAATGTGGACAAAAATAAAAAATACATATTTCCTATATTTTAGGTTTAGCTTTTTGAAAATAATGACAATTACTTTAAAAAGAGAAAACAAAAATGGAGAGAACTTTTATAAAAATTACTATCAAGAATTAAAAAGTATAATAAAGAAATTATAAAAACAAACTCTGTATTTTATTTTATTAGGTGAAAACAGCATTGCTAACTTTCAAGTTGGCCAGATTATTTTTTATAACAAATAAATAAATAGCTTATTTCTAATAATAAAATAAAAACCCCAAAAAAGGGAAAAAATAGATAGATCCTAAAAATCTTAATACCCACTAGATAGATAGATAGATAGATAGATAGATAGATAGATAGATAGATAGATAGATAGATAGATAGATAGATAGATAGATAGATATTTCGAGGTTTTACTTTCTTCAATGGGTCAATTCAAAAATATCTTATAGAAAGTATTTTTGAAATGCTTAAAAAAAGCTAAATCTCACTCATATTTTTTTCGGCTGATTTAAAATTCAACCAGTTTTAGTTTTGTTGGTAAAAGTCTGTCATCTCATGCAACTCTCCATGCAGCCCTGCTCAGTCCTGCTTTGTGTTGGAACAGGAGAGATGCTGTCCTATACGCTATAAGCAGCTCTACAGCACCATACTTTGTTGTTCTAATCCCTCGGCACACATCATAATTATGTGACAGAGCTAATATGTCCTGCGCTGAAATGGAAACTTGTATCATCAAATACACGGATAACATTTCAGATTAGCTTTGAGTAAAAAGGGAGAAATGTCTTTCAAGTGTTAAATGGTAAACATGAACATCTCCTTCAGCTCCAACTAAAACAAATCCTGGTTAGCCGTTTTCAGGAGGAGAAGCCACATACTGTGTCTGTGTGTGGATCTCACCTAAATTAAACCATGTGGTCACCAAAAGAGTCCCCCCCCCTCCTCCAATACTCCACCCCTCTCTCATTGACCTTCCAGGCGCTCATTGTCCAAAAGTGAGACTTGATTACAGGCCTAAGCCCTTCGAAGGTTCGCCTCAGTGGCCACAGCTGATCTTTTATACTAATTTCGGATTAATGCGGGGTCTGCAACACTGCGTAAACACAGCCACTGAGAAGGCCCCTGCCACACAGAGCTAAACATTAATCCTCCTTAATGCTGAGAGTCAACTTCCAGTCCTTATCAGAATTTGTCTTAATCTCTGCCTAGGCTGTACAAAACTCCACTGCTCAATAAGTAAAATGTACACCACCAAACAACAAATGAGGCGAGGAACTGTGCTGGAAATCACAAAGCAGCACCATGGAAGGAGGAAAAGAGAAGCCCAGCTTACCTTAGCGATCTTTAATTAACTGCTTTCCAGATTCTAATGGCAGAAAAAGGAAGACAGCGATTACTTCATGTTTTCTTAGAATTTAATTTCAAACTCTGCTGCTGCAGTTTTTAGTCGATCCTTCCTCGATTTCAGCCACAAGCTTGTTTCCCTTCTCTCCCACTCTCGTTCGTATTTTTGTCTCTCGTGCCGTTATGGATCCATGGATGTGTGGGTTCTGACCATGTGGGTCCTAGTATTCCCTGTCTAGTCGAGCGCCCGTCTGTAGAGTGAGGCTGCTTGTCTGTAATTTTCTGAATATGAGATATGTGATGTATTATTTCAGCAAATATCTGGGCTTGGTTCAGGCTCATTTTGAAATCTGGGATTTATGACTGGATTTTTTTTTTTTTTTTTTTTGTATCATAACCACCATTATATACACAGATTAGTGGCGCGATGCTTAAAATTCTTCTCTTTCTTTCTTTTTTTCCTTTTGCTTTTTATTACATCAGTGACAACACACTGAGAATTTGAGCATTTTCTGCGGTTTCACAGTAATTATATAAAAAATCTGTTTTAGCTTCATATTGAATTGTATGCTTTAGAAGTCAGAAAATGCATGCAACAGAGTGTAATGTCATGACTTCTTAGAGTATGTATCTAAACACAGTTTGGTTGAATTTGCAAAGTAAAACCTCATTTTAAAATATTTTCTCGCCTGCTTATCCTTTTGAAAATGAGCAGCCAAGCCGAGGCACCAGCAGGAACAAGTCGACTAATCTCTGAGCCGCTCGGTCCAACCAACGCTGCAGAACGACATGTGGACTGTGGAGGAGTTGTGTGTTCGCGGACCTGACCTTGTTCATGTTAAGCTGGCAAATGTAAATACAGTCTGCTGGGGGAAAGAAGGCCATGTGATCATGAAGTTAGAAAGTAAATGCCAAAGTGAAGCATAAGCTTTAATAAAACAGAGAGGCATGGAAGGCAGATGTCGGTTGTTACACACATTTACAGCGCCACGTAGAGGTATTTTTACTCCTTTACATTTTGTGCACGTTGAAACAGCACAACACACTTGCACATATTTTACTGGGACAAACTAGAGGATAAGCATGAAAGTGGAACGAAAATATTAAACGGTTTCTGAAAAAAATCAACAACTAAAAATAAGCAAACCTTGGCATATATAACTGTTTAGCCCTCTGATTCCCTTTAATAAAGAGAACATTAGAGAAAAACCCGCACCATGAATACCAAGGAGCCCAGAAGCAGGTCAGGGAGTCAGGGAGGAGGTTCTGGAGAAGATGAAAGCAGGGTTTGGTTCTACAGCACCACCCCAACATCTCCCAGAGCTCTCATCAATTCATCATCTAGACATGGAGAGAGGATGGAGCACCTGCAGCACTACTCAGGTAGGAGGATCTACAGACAGGACAGCTATTAGTCATGCACTTAACATTGTTTAAACAAAGCCATGAAAAGTCCCATTATGGTTAGCCACAAGCTAGCCAAGGTACCCAGCAAATATGGTACAGGGTGCTCTGATTAGAGGAGTCCAAAACAGAATTTTTGGCCTACATGCAAATGCTGTGCAAAACAAAAATCTGAACACATCCTTGGCACATAAGCCCTAGCATGAAACATGGTGGTGGCAGCATCATGCTGATAGTTTTCTTCTGCAGGAACAGGAAAGCTAATCAGAGCTGATGGGAAGACAGATTTGCTAAAGATAGGAAAATCCTGGAAGGACTTTTCCAAAGCAGCAGAAGACTTGGGAACAAGGCTGAGGTTCACCTTCCAACAGGACAAGAGCCCAACAGCCAGAGCTACAATGGAAAGATTTAGATCAAAGCATTTCCATGTGAGAATGGCCTAGTCAAAGTCCAGATGTAAATCCAGTTGAGAATCTATGGTAAGACTTGACAGATGATGTTAACAGATGCTTTTCATCCAATCTGACTGAGCCTGAGCCATTTAAAACTCAGCACAGTTTCTGGTTGGAATCTGAAACAATGAGAAAAAGCTGAAGGGGTGTGAATACTTTTGCAAGCCTCAGCACCTAGATGGGTATGGCTTTAATAAACCTGTTTAACTGACTTTTTACATTTACACACCACCTCCTGCCCGAGATTCTGTTGACTTTTCTGCGTCTCTTTTCGGCCACACACTGCTCTGCAAAACAAAATTATCCCACGCTGCGGTTTTGGGCCAGAGCTTTTAATTTAACGTTGCATTTGGCACGAATCCCCATCACTCTGAAAATTCATCACTGCAAATTTTCTGTTTTCCTCCACATGAAGATTCATCTTGCTGCCCTGTAATTATGCTAGTGAGGAGATCAATGAACTATGAGGCTTTCACTCCGAACTCGGGTCAATAACTTTAGTATTCTTTAGCGGGGTTCTGCACTGCCTCTAGTCTCTCTACATTATTCAATATCTTCTGAGGTTAGCACTAGTCTTTTATGAGCTGTGAACTGACCACAAATGTACGAACTAGTCTGTCTCAAAGCACATCCCTTACCCCTCTTCCCATTCGCTCTCAGCTAGTCTTCTTTAGGTCTATGGGAAAGGGCAAAAAAAGATGGAACAGCTTTAAAACAGAAAAATCCTTTAATGCAATTCCTGCGTTATCTAAAACACCTACATATCTGTCTCCAGTCTGCGGCCTTTGAAAGGATATTTGGGGCCTGGGATTGAGGGGGAAAATCTCCCTTCAGAAGCAGGACTAGGGATGAGTTATAGGCATCTAAGAGGCTGGAAATCTCTGGGGCCTGACCATGGCTTTAGCATACAGCTCCAACCACGGCCAGAGTCTGGAGAGAAGCAAACCCCCCAGTGGTCTTTGTTAAAACTAGAAATGATAGAAAAGCATGAGAAGTTAGCATTGATATTTGGAATTAGCCGGATCAGGTTTTAGTTTCATACTTCTTGTTTTTATTCTCAGTTGTTCTGCTGCAACTTTGGTTTTTGGTTTTTAAGTTGCAAAATTATAATTTAACCATTTAAGTGTTACATTTTTTCTTGTTTGCTTACAGTTCCTTAAAGTAAAAATACAACCTCAGCTTTAGACATTTTATCAGACTAAATACAAAAAAATGTGTATTTTGGAGGGGGATGGGTTATGTGACATCCATCCATACAAACCAAATAATGCATATCTGGGATATTGCAGGAAAAGGATATATGGATACATACAACATTTTTTACAAAACAATCATCAAATATGTTTTGCATGCATTTTTTAATCAAATCCATGTTATCTGATAAACCTCTGGTAGCTCTGGAGGAACAGCAGAGCTCTATTGTTCAGGTGGGAGGAGCAGTTTACAGGACAGCAATTAATAAACAAAATTATTGGTTAAAAAAGTATTTAAAGAAGGTCATATGAAGTCCAATTTTCAGTTTTCATAAGGTCACCAGAAGGACGACCACCCTGAACATCCAGTCAGAGATTCAATGGGTGGCTTAGATTAAACCAGATTTATATGTTAGAATGTCCTAGTCAAAGTCCAGACCAGAAAAGGTGGAAATTGATATTTACAGGCTTTCTATTACCAATCTGACTGAACTTGAACTAAAGAAAAATAGGCAAAAATGTCAGCATCTAGATTTAGAAGACTTGCAGCTAGGGATTGAAGGACATGCATGTCACTTGTCTGATTTTTATTTAAAATACAATTTTAAAAACCATCTGCTGTTTTCCTTCCACCACACAAATATGCGCTACATTGTTCTGGTCTACCACAGGGATCTGCAACCTTTACAATCCAAAGAGCTATTTTCACCCTCAGTACAGTAAAAAAAAAAAAAAAGTATTTATAAGTTTATTTAACACAAATGTTAAGTGACATTTTGGAAAAAAGTGAAATATCTAATATTGTTATCATTTTTAAAGAACCACTGCTTTATTTCTATTTTTAGGTTTTGAAATAAAGAAAAATGTGTAACTTTATTAAAACAGCATCAACATATTTAGTGTTTCCAACCTAAAGACAAGAAAAAAATGTTATCTAAAAATCATCTTCTGTTCTGGAAATTCAGAGCAAATATTCCATGACAAACGAGGAATCAATCCAAAAAAATCTGCATTTGTTATTATGTCTGTATTTAAAAACATTGGTTGGTTCTTTAGCATTTTTACTCAGAGGTATTTAGAACGGTGGGGGGGGGGGGCTGCACAATGGTGCAGTTGGTAGCACTGTTGCATTGCAGCAAGAAGGTCTTGGGTTCAAATCTCCCTATGCATGCGTGCATCTCTCTGGGTACTCCGGCTTCCTCCCGCAGTCCAAAAAATATGATTACTAGGTTAATTGGTCTTTCTAAATTCTCCTTAAGTGAGTGCATGGTTGTTTGTCCTGTCTGTCTCTGTGTTGCCCTGCAATGGACTGGCGACCTGTCCAGGGTGTACCCCGCCCCTCGCCCAATGACCGCTGGAGATGGGCACCAGTCCCGCTCACGACCCTGCGAGGATAAGCATGATGGATAATGGTACAAAGAGGTATTGTCCAAAGAACCACTTGTGGTCGCAAACGCCTGGCCTATCACATAAAATCAGAACAAAATACATTAAAGTTTGTGAAATGTGAAAAATTTCCAAAGGTTGGATTAGTTCTGCAAGGCGGAAAACATTACCAAGAAGAGTTTTAACCTTGGTCTATAAAAGCTGGGATGTTCTGTGTTGCCCAGTGTCTCAGTTATCTGCTCGACTGGCTTGAACACACAGACAGTAAATTTTCTCGCTGGGGGATAAAGTTCACAAAGATAAAATCAAACAGATGTCAGACTAAGGGTGAGTCCTTCTGACCTATAAAAGTGCTCCCATCAAAGCACTGGATCATTTGTTTTGAATTATTACACTGTTATCAAAAGGGACGGCAGCAGCCTGTTTGAGGAGGAATCTGATCTGTTTGTCTAAAAACATGAGGGGGTGTGGGGGGGGGTCTGCAGCTCATAGGAACCCTGGGAAAAGAGTGATGGCTGACGGGCGAAGGCAGCTGGGGATGGCTTTGACTGACAGCCATCAGCTATCTTTGGATTTTGTTTGCTTTTGTTCAGCGGAGTAAAGTGCTGCATGTCTGGCACCTTGCTCTGCATGCACAGTTTCTCATAAAGCTCACCTAAACAGACAGTTTAAATAAATATGGCATTTATATTGATCCATTTATGGTATTTAAGATCTGCAGGCCGGCCTGTTTCCTCTGATGCAAATCCATTTAAGTTTCTTCTAATGAAATTTGTGATAAGATCAAAAGAAAACCAAGATTTTTCACAGATATGTTTATTAAATGTTTCTTCTGAGCATTTTTTGGCTCACACTGGACTTATTTAGTCTTACACTGGAGGAAGATTAGAGCCTTTGAGGTCAAATGTTCATTGAAAGTTCATGTTCAGCTGAAATTTCTGAGTTATCTTGAAAATCTTGTTTGAACCGATGTGAGGGGTTAAGGTCAAGACAATAAAACAGATGCTTTTTAAGGAAGACACACTGTACCACCGAAAGCAATAAATATAAAATACCTGAGAACACACTAACATATGCACACAGTTTATATCTCCTGTCATTCTTGAAATTCTACAGAATTTATGCCATAAATCGGCGAAAAGTGTTTGCTTTGGAAGAGGTCAAAATATGATTAAACTAACTACTGTCCTTTGAGGGCTTAACACGGATAATATGAACAACACGCCTAACATTACATAAAATCTACATGTAATTTTTCACAAAAAATTAAAATTCCTGTTTTAGACAAATCAGA
Source organism: Anableps anableps (assembly GCA_014839685.1). NCBI lineage: Eukaryota > Metazoa > Chordata > Actinopteri > Cyprinodontiformes > Anablepidae > Anableps > Anableps anableps. The sequence continues at coordinate 37,446,034 of CM026074.1, forward strand.
AAATATTTCTCACATTTTTTTTTTTGACTAGTGCACATTATTTCACTAATCTCTAAAGATTTTTTCAAGGTGCCTAAGAGTTATAGGCTGAACTGTGAAGGCCTGGCTTGTGAGATTCACAGGAAGGAGCAAACCTCAGAGTTCAGGCTGCTCCTGTGTTTGCAGTGCGGGGGCAGCAGGCCAGAAAGCAGTTCACTTCCTCACTGCAGACGGAGTTTCTTCATCTTCCTCTCAGTCAGAGACATTCAGGTCAGTGCTTAGTAAATCATTCCAACCTTTTTACATACTTTATTTAGGAAATTTTGTATGAAATTGTAAAGAAAAAAAAAATGTTAACTTCAAAATCCCTTTCACATTTCTTTCCTGGTGTGTTTTAAAACCTTTGAGGAAAAAAGAAATGAAACTCTTAAATTTTAGATCCACAGCTAATAGCTTGTCACGGATTCTCGCACCTGAGCTGTGGATCTCTGCAGCTCCTCCAGCGTTACCATGGGCCTTCATGCTGCTGCTCTGATTGACGGCCATGTTGGAGTGTGTCTGCAGCTGTGCCGTACTCTTTCCATTTTCACTTCGGGATGTTGTTGTCGAACCAACCCTGCTTTAAACTTCTCCACAGCGTTCTCCCAGACCTGTCTGCTGGGTCCCTCGGTCTTCATGATGCTGGTTGTTCTCTGATGTTCAGAATAAATTACACAGACGTGGAGTTTTTCTACAGAAGCCGAGAGAGGTCGTACTCGCATATTTTTCCACCGATGGTTTTCACAAGATAAAGAGATATTTATGTAATTATCATAAAATAACGCTGACCGTTTTATCGAGATAACGAGATAATTATGTCGTTATCACAAAATAACGAAGACCGTTTTCTCGAGATAGTGAGTTAATTTCCGGATGGTTTAATCAGCAGACCAACAACGTGGTGTCATTATGGTTTACCTATCACTTATCCACAGAATTATTCACAGAATTACACATACATCCCATGACTTATAAATCCTCTCCTGCTGTTGTGGTACGCATTTGAAGGATGGCAGGTTTAACACACACACTGATCTCAATGATCTCACAATGAACTCACGATGATCTCGCAATCTGATTAACTCGTTATCTCGAGAAAGTCATCGGGGAAAAAAAAAACATGCGAGTACAACCGGTAGAGAGGAATTTTTCATTAGTTTGTGGAGAAAAACTATGCAAATGAGGTCAACTGGAAAAAAAAAAAAGAAGAATTAAGCTGGAAAAATGACCTGAAGAGGTCACCTATGAAAGTTAATGAATTAAAAAGGACCCAGATATACTAATTAGCAACAGGAAAACACATTTGTTGTCTTGACCACTGAAAACTGTCAACCTATCCTGAAGAAGCTCTAAAACTATTTCACTAAACTTTGCAGGAAAGTTTCTTGGGGGGAAACAAGCATCTGAATCTGAACAGGAAGAATCAATGTTTTCCTTCTATAATTAAAGGTTATAAAAAAAAAGGTTCACATGTGAACATGACTCTCCTCTGCAGAGTTTATATGCCATATTGACATTTACCAAAGATCCGTGACTCTCCTCTGCACGACAAGCCATCAACAGCTGCAAGCCTCCTCATCTGCCGGAGGCGACACAGACTCTAATGAATTGCTGAGGTTTGCTCCTGGAACCCCTCCACCGCCGCTCCAGTTATTGATACAGTTGGATGGCTCTGTTTTGCGCAGGGGTGAAAGATGAGTGTGGCACGTTTACACACTGTATTTCCCGGTGTTTACCCTGAGGAAGGGAGCCTGATGGAATTCGTATTGACTCTCCAAATGTTTAACGAGCGAACAGCAACAGCAGCTGGTCGCCCGCTGCTGATGACATGACGCAAGACACACGTGTGCATCTCTACACGGAAACAGCCCGACTGCCTCAGAACTGGGAACACTCTGTAAGCTGTCCGAAAATTTAAAAAATATACTTTTTGGTTTTGTTTTTTCTTCTACTTTTTGTGTTCACCAGAATTAGAGTGTCGAACTGTTGGGTCATGACAGCAAGACATTTCAGCTTCACTTAATGTACGTCATTACGTTTTGATTTATTATTGCTTTTTTTTGAATTAAGATAAATTATGTTGCACAATTCTGAATTAAATTAACCAAAGTTAATTTCCACTTGCAAAATGCCAGAATAACGAGAGACTTTATTTTAATTTTGTTTTTAATTTTTTTCAAATTCAGAAGTTTACATACACCTTTTTCTCACTGTCTGAGGTTGAATCAGACCAAACTTCTCCTGTTTTAGGTCAGGATTACCTAAATTATTTCTGTTTGCTAAATGCCACAATAATAAGAGAGAGAATATATAAGAGTTATTTATTAATGTATTCAAAATCAGAAGTTTACATACATTTCCTGAGCATTTCACAGAATTGTCTTTGAACTCTATGACTTGGGTCAGATGTTTTCACAATAGTTTGCTGGAGTTCTGGTCCATTCCTTCTGACAGAACTGGTGTAACTGGGTCAGGTTTGTAGGTTGCCTCGCTCATGCATGCCTTTTCAGATCTGTACACTAATTCTCTATGGGACTGAGATCAGGACTTTGTGATGACCTGAACACTGACTTTATCCTTAAGCCACTTTGGAACCACTTTGACAGCTTCGGGTTGTTGAACTTCTGTAAGACATATTTGAGTCCAAGGTTCACCTTCCTGGCTGATGTCTTTAGTGGTTCCACATAATGTTCTTTCCTCATGATGACATCTATATTATGAAGTGCACCAGTTATTCCTGATGCAAAACCCCCCATACCATGGTCATGCCACCTCCGTTCTTCAAGGTTAAGATGGTATTCTCATGGTTGCAAGCTTCTCCCTATTTCCTCCAAATGTAACAACAGTCATCAGGGTCAAAATCCTCCATTTTAGTCTTTAATCATTTGTGCATTTGCAAACTGTCATCTGGCTTTTCATGTTGTACCTCCGCCTATTCAGTCATAGCGGATTCACCTATTTGTGTAATTTCTGTGGAACATGTCTCCAAATTATATGTGGAAAACTCGTCAATTCAAGGATTTTTTCATAGACCATATCTAAAATTTAAAATTTACTTGTAAAGCTAAAATACTAAAGCACTATTCTACTTGACCTGCTATGGTCAAGTAACATTGTCCTGTGGTCCTGTGGTCTGATGAAGTGAAAAAAATTGGTTTGGTTCTAATATCAGAGAGTAATAAAAGTTTTTTTTAATTTAGTGTATGTAAATATCTGCTTTGGAGAAACATAAAACACAAAGGGAACAATGCCAGTTGCACATTTTACACAAAGATTGGCTGCTCCACTATATTAAAGCAGCAGAAACACTGTGTCACCAGGCAATGTGTCGATCTTAAAGGGAAAATGGGCAGCCACAGTCCACAAATGCTAACCCTGTCATCTGGCAGCAGATTTGCAAGAGAGATAAACTGGGATCCTGCTGGGGATCAAACCCAGCCTCCATCTCTAACAGAGGATTTAGCCAGTAGAGACTAAAGGGGCTCAGGCAGAATTACTGTGTATGGAGAATGAATGAGTCGTTGCATTTACCCTGCAAGTTGCCTCCTTTGGTGCTTGGACAGTGGTCAGCGGGATCGTACCAAAGATCATTTTTATCTGGTGTCACAGGTGAACATGCAAGTCTGCTTAGAGGGGAGGTGTGAATGTGACAACGGCAGACTTAAAAAAAAAAAAAAAAAAACATCATGGTGTCGGCAATGGGAAGCGAGAGTTAAGACTAGTGAGTGACCCCTTTATGAAGTTAACCATTTATTACTGATAACACTGACAGTTTCAGATAAAACACCCAGAAAGATCAAACCAACACAAACATGGAGGGGAACAAGCATTACCAACTTTTAAAAATGAAATCTGAAAAGTGTGCAGACCCCTTTTAATCTGATACCCCTAAAATGGTGCAGCCGATTGCCTGTAGAGGTCATCTAAATAGCAAATAGAATTCACCTGTGTGTAGTTTATTCCCAGTATAAATCCCAGTATAAATCCTGTCATGAAGAGCACTCCACGGTGCTCTTCATGACAGTGCACCCACCAACGGATCTGGTTGTGATGAAAACTTATAGGGCTTTCATAAAGGTCCACCCTTATTAATGCTATAAATAGACATTTAGATGAGGGTTATGGTGGTGTTGGGTAGTCCTACGTCAGCTGCGTATTTAATTCTGTTGACCAACAAGGTCAGACGCCAATAAAAACGAAGATCATCTCCCAGCAGTAAGTTTAGAAATGTCACAGCCAGCCAATAAATAATTAAAAATGTTAGTTATTTACAATGATGATGAAACATAATCATATGAATGTTTTCCTTTCTCTAAAGGTTTTAAGATGAGGGGATTGTTGTTTAAACCTGAAAGCTTATTGTAGAAACATGTTGTGGGACTTGTACTGCACAGGGCACCAGGAGGGAATTACAGTATATAATATCAAAATTATCATCAGAAGGTTGAACAAAGAATACAATCAAAATAGAACAGATTGGCTCCTGTCATAATATCTTGTCACAATCATTTACTATGAAATATCAGTTTAGAAATGCCATCTAACTAAACCTGCATGGTTTTAGAGTGTGGGAGAAAACTGGACGATGTGGGGGATAACCTGTCCACCCCTACGTAGACTTCGATTTAAAATGATTTTCATCCAACCAAGGAGTTTATTTCTGATATGAGACAGGCCTCTCTCAAAAGACAATAAAATAAATGATTTACGATTGATTAAAAATAGTATACAAATTTATACCCTTCTCAATTATCAGCTACCCAAACCCTTCCTGTAAGTGTTGAGTCGCTCTTTGCATGTTTCTGCTGGTATTTTAACAACTTCTCTGTGGTGATGAGCTCCAAGTCTTTGACACTGGAAGGCCTCCTTGTCATCACCCTAATATTTGGCTCCTTCCACAGATTCTTTTTTAGATTTAAGCCGGGACTCTGGCTGAGTCTCTCACATTCATTCTTTTTCTTTTCAGTCAGCAGAAATACGTTGGCACAATTAAATAATTTAAAACTGAACCTGCCAGTTGAAAGAAGAATTTTAATTTATAAGTAAATTTACTCTTTGTTATATAAAAAGCAACAATGGCAGTTTGAAAAGTTTATCTTTGCTTAGTTTAGCACAGTTTTGACATTTATGAGAAACAGCAGCTTCTTTTCCCATTGTTGCTGCAATTAATTCATTAGGAGCGGCTCGATTATTAAGCAAATTGTGGATCAAAACTTTTGTGACCTAATCGATTCATGGTTACTGCAAAAACAAACAAACAAAACAAAACAAAAAAAACTAAAGTTAGAAATAAAAGTGTGTAAATATAATTAAACCGTAAAAAAAAAAAAAAAAAATAAGAAAAACATTGCTTTACAACACAGGGCCTGTTTGGATTGCTTATAGATGAAAAGTTTAAATTTTAAAAAGGTCATTCATTGATATATGGTTAGCTATAAATATCAATCTAGAGTTGAGAATGGATGTTTAATTACATAACATAAAAAGATATCTAAGTTATTTTCCTCATGCTCTAACATTTTCTTTTTATGTTTTAGGCCACTTAAGATGACCAAAATGATGTCTATTTAGAAAAATGCACCAGCACCTCCTGCAGCAACACATCCCCACACCATGATGCTGCCACCTCCATACAACACAGCTGGGATGGCGTTCTCTAGTGTGCAAGATTCACCATTTTCCTTCAAATGAAACGATGCTCATTATGAGCAAATGTCAATTTCAGTTTAATCAAACCTCTGGACATGTCTCAAAGACCTAAAGTGTTTGTCATTGATTGCATTTACAAACTCTAATCTGGCTTTTTGTTGCTTTTTTTAGTTCATGTTGATACAAGACTCATTTTCACTGTCTCACTCAGTTTCTGTCAGCATCTTTACAAGGTCTTCAGCTTTGGTTCTGGAGTTGTTTCACACATTTCACACCAAAGCCCGCTCATCTGTGACACACAGAACCGATCTCCTTCCTGACGGCTTTAATGGCTGGACACCCCCCATGCTGTTCATACGTGAATCGAACTGTTAGAACAGACGTTGGATCATCCGGTATATGGAAATTATACCCAAGGATAAATCAGACTGGCGGAGGTCCATCATTTTCCTCTTGATATATTTCCTTTTGTTGTGTCATTAAGTCAAAAGGAGGCAGAGTGTTTGAGGCGTTGCCTTCAAATATTTTTAATAGGAATAAATGTTGTGATTCTGATTGACCTAAAACATGAAACATTAAGTCTGATATAAAGTCAGAGATTATATCAGTTTTTTATGCATGTAAATAACTGGTTTCAGTTATTCAAGTGAAATATGAAAATACCTGAAAGTTTGTTTCAACCACCAGGGATCATATTTTAGACAGTTCGAAACAACAAAGTTAATCTCTCACATCTTCTGAGCTTGATGTCAATTTAACAAATCATTTGTTGCAAACGTTTCTGTGACTTTAGTGAAGCTAAATGCTGGATCCCAGAGGTTACAGAGGAATGCATTGGTGTTGTTTTATCAGTGACCAACATTATTTTAAAGTAAGTAAAGTGTAATCCACAACAGAATAAAACATTTATCAAAGTGGGAAGCTTTCCTCCTTCTATGGTCTAATTTTTTTAAATGTGGAAGTAGGCAAGTTTATTCTAAAGCAGAAGTTTTTCTCAGAGCTCTTTCAAGACTTGTTAAATGAATTTGGATTGGATGTCACACTGACTGCCAGCTTTGATTTAACAACACACCTATTCGTGTGGCATAGAGTAAAATAAAAGGGATTTGTCAAATGCAAAAATGTTGAGCGAATTAGCATTCTGGATCGTCGATGTGGACGGGAGGTCAAAGTTACAGTGCAAGCTATTAGCCTGCTGTCCAACCCCTGTTGCACAGCCCTCCCTCTTATTACTACAGCACTGGTTTCACCTTTTCAGTTTAATCATTCCAGTAGATATTAAACTCTCCCAGCAGGCTGGGGGCTATATAGTGTAGGGATTTACTAAGGGATTTGCATCCTCCTTTCTGCTAGTTCAAATCTCTGTGTCTTCTCAGATCAAATTATCATAACCATCATCGGGCACAACTCCACCGTGAAAATACAGAGCAGGAAAAATCACTGTCAGCGATTCTGTATGCTCCGGTCTCACAAATATGAAATATGGTTATTGTGCAGTGCTGTGCAGTAGAATTACAGCGTTATCCTGTGGAACCAAAAACAATGTGGAAAACATGACTTATTGTCAAATCACTGTGTGAGTGACATGAAAATTTGTATTTATTCATTTATTTCTGTGGCAAATCATATTTGGCCTCAGTAGAAGAAATACATATTTGCATTTATATTGTAAAATGAAAGCAGAATCCATAATTAAATATTTAAGACTCCAGATTGGTAGTAGAAGTATTTTCATGTGGTCAGAATGATGTTGTTTTTAATTGGACTGGAGATATTCGTGTCTATGAGCTGAACAGTCTTCATAATACAGAGCTAAAGAAACTCAACCCAGAGGCAGAGGAAAAGTTTTCATATGAAGTTACTTTCATCTGTTATGGCGTATTATATATCCAGCTTAAGACATCATCAAGGGGCTTAAAACACCATTGCGTGACTGGCTGTGATGCTGTAAGGCTGAGAGTAAATGAATGTGGTGCAGCAGGCCCTGGGACTCCTGATAAACGTGGAAACCCTTTATTATTATTTATCTTATTTTGGGCCTGTAAGCCGAGAGCAGACGGGGCGGGTCAGCACAATGTCCAGATTGTTCCACACTACACGCACCTTCATATTGGGAGAGAGAGAGATGAAGGCTTCCACCTATAGCCACACCTCTGTACCTTCTGCTCTTTAAGCTCTAAATATGGCTAGTGTGGGAAAAAGAGCGTTTTTCTTCCTCCCTGCTTCTGGCTGCAAGGGAACAGGTCAAATCCTCTGCCAGGTGCCCCAGGCTATTTTTCCTCCACTCTCTTTCTCCCTCTCCTCTTATTTAAGCACCTCCACACTAGAGAGGAAAATCTCTTTCAGAGGAAGGAGGAGGGGAGGGGATGCAGAAAGTGTTTTTACTTTGTGTCTGTTGGACCTTTGGGGGCAGAAATAATTAAGATCAATATATATGAAAGTTCAGGACCCTCCCAAAGTTGGTTATTTCAAGGTAATTAGAGTTTTAGCTCTTCAGCCAGTGGAGATGTGCCGACATAGAGTAGTATTTAGCTTGTCTGATTTTTGAGCAGGGTGGGGCTTTGTTTAGATCTGTTTTATTCATGCTTATGTTGTCTTTTCATATAAATCAATCAGGAAGTAGAGAAGAGTGAAATTTTTAGCTCTAAATCCATAAAATACACAAAATAAGACGGAAAGATCAGGGCCAGCATAAATTAAATATTAAACTTGCTGAAATAAATAACAAAAATAGAAATAATAAAATAAACAACTGGTGAGCATGGTTGCCTACAGCAAGAAGGTCCTGGGTTTGAATCCCAGCTTGGGGTCTTTCTGCATCATGGAGTTTGCATGTTCTCCCTCTCAGTGGTGCCCCCAAAGGGGGCCATGGAAAAACAGTGGCTACCCCACTGCCACACCGTAAAGCTCAATATATAAAGAAAAATTTACAAAATGAAAAATGTCAGCTTCAGTGAAAACATTTTTCTTTTGAAGGTCTATTCTTACATCATGAGCAGAACTGAACAACTTCAGGCTGCCAGACAGACAGATGTGTGGGTAACCTTGGTAAAGATGTGCAATAAGTCTTGAAATGAAATCTTTTTTTCTTTTCAGCAGCATAATCTCACACTGAAAAATGTCAAAATTAAGCCTTCACTTCTTTATTGAACCGAGGGAAAAAACCCTAATTTGGGAAATAATGATTTTTAACAAAAATATTGGCCTGATGTTTGGGACCCCGGCTGTTAATAATTTATACAGTCCCCATTTGCCAGCAGGGCAGTACTTTGACGACATTTATACAATGTTGGCACTGACAGAGAGAAAGATTACTCCCCATTCCTCTTTGCATAATCCCTGCAGACGGTCCAGGGTCCTCTCTGGTGTTTTCTTCAGCTCAACCTGCAGATCCTCTCCAGGATTTGGGTCTGGTCAGTGAGACAGCCATGGAAGAAGAGATTTTGTGTCTGGGGAGGCAGTTCTGGGTTGATTTTATCATATATTTTAGTTTTAATGCTAAAAAAAAAACCCAGTCATGAAGCATTTTCAGTTTTCTGTCAGAGGCCACCAGTTTTGTTTGTTTGTTTGTTTGTTTGGAGGAGAAACAAGTCAGCAGCATTATAAATCGTCTCTTGTACTTTATAGCAGGCATGCGGTATTTTCATTGTTTCATAGCTCTTACAGTCCTTTTTTCATATTAAGCCTATATCTGTATTTCTGTAAAGCACATTGTGATTTTTATCTATGAAAAGTGCTGTATACATAAAGTTTACTTTCTTACACATCAGACCCACCTGGACTGTTTGCTACTGAAAAGTTCAATCTGAGTCTTGTCTGACCAACCCACACAGCTCCAGTTAACCTCCCAGAAGAGGTTAGCAAACTCCACCTGTTTACATTTATGATGGTAGGATAGAAAAGGCTTTTTCTAGTATCACTCTCAAACAACCAGTAGCCAGATAGTGTCTGATGGTTGTCATGGTGACTTGGTGACTCCACTTCCCAAACAGTGTGCTTTGGGTATTTTGTTGACTCAGGATCCTGCTCATTGTCTGTGATGACAGCATAGATGTGGGTCCTTGTCCACCCTTGTGGCTTGGACAAATGGGCTTCTAACAGGAAGTTCCAAACGATTGTGCTCATCCTAAAAGATTTAAGTATGAATTATAAAATGCTTCAATTATATTTATTTAACAGTTTTGATGGACCATGCATTTTTTTTCTTACTTAACATGGAGTTGTAGCCTCCCTGAATAAATGAATTCAGCTAAAGGTCTGGATTTTTTTATTTTACAGTGTGGGATTATACTCCTGCAAGAAAACTTTATTTTAAGACTTTTACCACAGATGCCAACATTTTTTGTCCCTTTGTCTGTTTTTGTGCATGAGCCAACCAATCACACTCTATTTCATGTTTAAAAAGAGCAATGGAGGTTTCTTTAGATGTATAGAATTTCCTTTATTTTCAATCATTGATAAATATAAATAAATAAAATGACAGACTTCAATGAAAAGATTAAGAGAGAGACCAAGAATAAATTGTGGCAGTGAAGTTTTTTTCCTCCCCAGTAGTTTCTGTGAAACCTTTACTATTTCAAGCACCTCTGGCCAGAGCGACACCAGTCCATTACGCCACCAAAGCCCTCAACTCTTTCCCTCAGCACTCTTCAAAGGTCACCTTGGGGAGGATTCCACTATCCACCAAGACCAGCAGACAACACCCTTCCCATCATGCCATTGTTCAACCCGATTCCACCTGGGATGGATAGAAGAGGATTTGAGGGAGGCTGAGAGGAAATGTGCGTGTGCATGTGTTGAAATGGCACAGTGTGAAAGTGTGTGTGCACAGCCAGCTGTCCTATGGTTCTTGGTGGAGGGCTGCAGCTGTTTAGGCAGCAGTTTGCTGTTAAAGATTGTGAACTATTTATTTAAAGGTATGGAATGCAGCGAGAGACACATGCTTGCTTAGATCCCCATTTAGTCTTTCATTTAGGACTTAGTACTAAAATGTTTAAGAAATGAAAGATCATTGATGAAAGTCTGTAGATCAGATGTCCACTTTGTTTTGTTATCATTTCCAATTTAAACACTGTAATGTTGCGCTGTATAATAGCTCAGAGCCCGGGTGGAAGGATGCATCTGCAGCACTTTTTTAAATCAACAATTGGGTGCACAAGTTTAAGTCTAATCCAAACTGGTTCAAAATTATACATGATGGGAGAAAAACACAGCAGACATCAGTACTGAACAGATATTTTTTCAGTAAATATATCACTAAGATTTCTATTGACAGGAAATTCACACCAGATATCAGTAACAACCCAAGTAATCCACACAAACAAGGAATTTGAATTAATTAATCCATAAATTAAATTATGTGTAATAATGTGGATTGGTACAGGCAATAATTATTGAACAAGTGAAGAAAAACATAGAAAGCCAAGAAACCAGCTGAAATCTGTCATTATTTAGAAAGCTTTCCTGCTGTCATGTGCAAATCCTTATCAACTGGTTTAATATTAGATGGTTGCCTATAACTGCAGAGTGGGGTGATTGGGTAAAAGCAGAGACCTTTAAAAATAAGTCTTACAGTTGTGAAACACACTAATGGTCATGGTTGCAGCTGCATTTCTAAACATCTGAATGTTAAAGTGAGTGCCAAAGGAGCAATCATTTCATCATAAACCAGGTGCTTCTCATAAGCTTTCTGACAGAGGAATCAAAAGACAAATCTGAAAGGTTGTCCAGGAGCCAGCTGCACTCATGGCTATCTTCAAATAGACCTGAAAATCCAGGTTCAGCTTTTCCTATAAAAACAACATACAGTGCACTCAACCACAATAGCCCACACTCCCTGTGCAAGACTCCACTCTTGATGAAAAGGTATGTTGAAGTTTGTTGACAATTTTCTGCAGAAGATTCAGACAGACCAGTGAAGTGCTGGGAGAATATAGTCTGGACAGATGAGGCCATAGCTGAACTCTTTGGATTCATTCCACTCACTATGTTTGAAGAATCATCCTGCAAATCACTCCAAATATACCATGCTGAAGGTGAAGTTAGAAGGTAGGAAACCATGATGCGGGCTGTATTACAGCATCTTGTTCGGGTAGAATTAACTATCTGAAAATGGAACTTGTGGGGGTTTCCATGCAAGACGATAATCCCAAAGACATGGTCTAAGAAAGTCTCACTTGGTTTCATAGAAAAAACAACTGTTAGAATGGCCTAGTTAATTATCCGACTTGAATCCAATTGAAAATCTGGAAAGAACTGAAGATCAGAATACATAGACTTCTAGAACCTTCATGATTTGAATACAGTTTGTGTGGAAAAATGGGTCAAAATCACACCTGAGCAATACATGTGACTTTTTTATTCATACAGGAGACATCTTGAAGTTGTCATCTCCAAGAAGGGCTTTTTCACAAAGTATTAATTAGATATCTGCAACAAATTTCCAGTTTTTTGAGGATCAGATGTATGTCTGTCCTTCTATTTGATTTTTACTTTTCCTGCTGTTACTCTGGCAAAAAATAATTAGTTTATTTCATTCTGTTAAATAAATATGAACTACTCTAAAAGGACAGTCCCTTGCCAACACAATTTAAATGAATTCATTTCTAATAAAAAGAGAGATCAAATATCCAACCAGAAGGCCACAGTGGTTGCAAAATGTGTTTTGCTGAGCTCTTTCAGTAGGGGTGTATGCATGTATAATTTTGAACATTTGTGGGTTAGAGAAAATTTTCAATAAATTAACAGTTGTACATTTAGTTCTTGTTTTTAAAAACCTTTAAAGCATTTTTCCGAACGATTATTCCACCCTGGAAAAAAGACGATTTTAATAAATCATAAAAAGCCCAAAATGAATGTGAAACCCATGCCCAGTGGTGAGGGTAAAGCTTTCAGCACCACTATATTTTAGTGGATCTGTCTTACTAATCACACATTTACCAACACTGATGCCTCAAGATTCAAGGAGGTAAAAAAAAAAAGTGTTAAGATGATTCATGGTTTAACCCAAACATTAATAAGTTCACAAAGACTTCGTCACAGCAAACTGTAGAGCTTACATTTCTTGTTTATGGCCCGTTTACATCCACAGTATGTCTGAACTGATGTGCCGCTAAGCCCACCATCTAAATGCCCTGCGGTGTCCTCTGTGCAGCAGCTTGGATTAAGCATAGCTGGAACGGTGAGGGGCCACTCGGTGCCACTCGGTGCCACTCGGTGCCACCTAATTCACAGCTGACATCCCCTGTCTCCTGTATGCACAAGGATCTCATGATGTCAGAGACAGATGCCTGCAGAAGCCACTATGATGATAAATCTGGAAACAAAGTTGTTGCTCTGCAGATGCAGCATGACTGATCACCTTTTACAGTGAAGCATAGAGAGGTGCTGAACTCAGCTGCAGCTGTGCTCGTCTCATTAGAACTGTCACTTTTGTTGGGTTAATGGGTTAATTTTATACCATTGATATTATCAGTGTGTTGCTAGTTTTGTAATGTTTGGATTACCATGAGACAAATTAAAACCTGTATATCTTAATGGAATTGTTTGTTTTAATGGATCAGTGTAGCAAATGGTTTTCATGTTTGAACACTGGCAGGACACAAGTTGACTGAAAACAGCCTTGAAGACTATTAAAACAAGTCAGTTGAATTTAGGTCCTCATTTAGCCTTGTGTCACAGTTTCAGTTGTTTTAAACTTTATAATAATTGATGTGATTGAAAATCGAAAATTCACAGTTAAACCTTTACAGAAACATGTTCTCTTGTCTTTCTTAATTTGTTGAGTGTTTAAGTTTCACAGGGCCCAAAGAAACAGGAAATCAGGGGCAACTTATCATAAATCACTCGAACTCATTAACTTGTAAAAGAGACCTAAAAAGTACAAAAATGCATCAGATGGATTTATTTTATAAGCCTTGTCAGAGGCATAAATTGGTATGATTCTTTAAAAAAAAAAAAAACATTCAGCAGCTGACATTAGATCTTTATTTTTCTTGCTAATTCTGTGTACAAATTACAATGTAATGTGAAATAAGGCCAATTTTTAAGTACTTTTGCACACATTTTACCAGGGGGTGTCAAACGGTGCTCTAAGTAAATGTCCAGACTGGATAAATACAATTTATATATCAGTGAGCACAGTTATTACTATATAAAATGTTGAAAAAGTGGAATTTTATCAAGCAAAAACAAAGCATCTCCTAATAGGAAGACACATGACATGAAGCTAATCCACCAAAGTGTCCACAGTAGTTCTGGTGGATGTGATGATGCCATAAAAAAGAGAATAAATATCTAGAGCAGATCAGCACTGTGCCAAAGTAAAGAAATATAATTCCCAGAAGCTTTCCGAAGGATTCGGGGAAGTCTTTGGAGTTAGACGCAAGGTTATGTGGAGGGCAGCCAGGATGGATGTTTGGTTTAAATGATGGAGTCAAACAACAGCGACAGAATACAGAAGATTCAGAAACTTCATTCATTCTGCATCAAGACAACAACAGGCATACCAGCGGAGGCAGAAACTCCAGGTACAGTAGCACTTTAATAAAACAATCTAAATTTTTCTGTGATTAAATGTGCTTTGCAATAAAGCAACTTTTTTTTTTAATGAATTTTCTGTATCTGGGAGCTCTGGGAAAAATTTGACTCCATACGGGTCACCCGGGAAAGCTGGCCGCTCTGACTGCAGGAGGATTTGCGAATGTGGCTCTAGGGTGAGTTCTGCAGAACACACAAGCTCTTATTAAACTTCCTGTTTTCACCAAGTAAGACGGACATGCCTGAGCTGGCATATACACGTGAACACACAAATGTGGCTTTTAATGACTTTTAGAACCACAGATTTGCAGAGAGTCACTAAAACAAGCTTCATTTTCAAAAAGAAAGTGTGACATTTTCTCTGTTTTTGCTACATTTTCTTTTTTTTATATCATAAATTGGTATTAGCTTTAAATGGCAGTGATCATTGCTTGGGTATAACGCTGAAGCTACTGGTCGAGATCAGTGTCCATTCTCCAAGGTCAAACAAGCCAATAAAGAATGTCAATCACAGAGAAGTAGAGACGTTATGCTCTTGATTAAAAATATTTTCTGACAGATTTACGCATCACTCCACCTCTCGCGTCTCGGTTATTTTACTCATTGTTACTCACTTTTCAATAAAAAAGCAATATAGTTGTAAAAGATCCATAACCTGTCGTCCATTTAAATCCCATCTTCATCACAACTGGCTTTCCTTATGGTAAAACAAAATAAAGCAAAGTTAAGTAAAAGTAAATGGGTTTTCCTATTGAATGTTATTGCTTCAGGAATGGGTGCAGATAGCTATTGATCTCCCTCATCCTTGGCCATTACCATTGGGATGGCAATCAGGGAGGCCAGTTGGTTTCTGGGTAAACAAGCATTTTCTCTTTTCATGGCAGAGGGGTGGATTGAGAGCAGAAGGAGGCTGGGGGAAAAAAAAATCAGTTTTCTCCTCTGCTGCTGACAGTACAATTGAAAACTATCATTCATGAATGGTGGAAACATGATTGTTTCTCTTGTTGCGCTGGCCCATGAGGGCAGATATATGCCCTGGAGTGCAAGGGAACATTTACAAGAACAAACAGTGATGCAGAATGCATGAAAGTGGTTGCAATTTTTTTTTTTTTCAAATCGTGATTTGTTTTTGCAACGTGACCATATCTCCCTTGCCCAAACAGGACCCTCAGGCAAGATATGGCTCCCAGGACCAAGACTGGCACAAATATTTCACACAATTAAACTGGAAATCTAGAAATACTGTGCAACCAAACCCTTTAGCATGTTAGCAAGGAAGAGTTTGGTGAATGAACTGAATCATTCTGGAGACACAGCTCTACTAACTCCAGCGGCAACAAAGATTTTAATTCTGCTATTCAAAACAACTAATCTGAATTAATCTGATTTGTTTTTATTTTCTGTGAGAAAAATACCCATATATTTAATTTTTAACATGTTTGTTTTGTGCCACTCTCATTCTCACAGTTAACAGGGAGGAGATTTTCAGGGCCACTGCAAAGATTGAGCCATCCACTTTCATTAACACTATCTATTCCTTCTGAATCCATACTGTGATGAGTCAGGTGTGATTCTCCAGCCTCGCACTTCTCTAAATGCCATTCCAAACTCATTACCTCTGTCTCATGTCTGGCTGTCCACCCATCATGTTCTGACCTTGAGAAAATAGATAGAAAGGTGACAACTGAGTACCTGACTCTATAAAGTAAGGAAAAGGGTAAAAGTGATCTGGAATGATCATAGAATGAGATGTTGTATAGTGAAAAATATATATTGCACATATTAGGATAGTAGATCTACGGTTCCTCTTCTTGTGTCCCTCAGTGGAGTAAATCCAGATAACAGGACATTAAACAGATTGCCAGTAAAGAATCATTGTGTTTCAGGTGGAAATTTACCCACGTAACATAAAAATCAAAGGAGAGAATCAAATAAAACATACTGTAGAAAAGATGCCTTTTTTATCTGCAAAGCATTATTATGAAGCAAAAATTTGTGAAAATTCCCCACTGAATGAATGAATACATTTTTACATTCTGATATAAAATTGATAAAACCAAAGCTGATCATTGAGTCTTCATGAATTTTACTGAACAAATGAAATAAATGTTGTCACACTGTCTAAAGTTTAGCTTCAAATCCCTATTTTTTTGCCACACCAAAATGTTAAGATGAGGAAATACAAAAATCAGTTGTCAAATGAGAATTTTTATTTGTTCATTTATAAAAAGCTCAGCAATCCCTATGTAATAACATTCATTTCACCAATAACAATGACAGTTTTGTGAAATACACATATTTCGATACAGCTAAAAAAACCACCTCATCCTAGCATAAAAACTTTTTTATTGAAAAATGTGTTTCGAAATTGGTGTGTTTCCGTTCAGCAAATTTATATTCGGAATTCCAATTTGTGGAATTTTATGGTCAATGAAAATGCAGCTATCGTCTACGTCCCGACCCTCACCTAGGATCAGGAGATATGGATTATGTCAAAAAACATGAGATCCAGGAAACAAGTGGCTGGAATGAGCTTCCTCTTGAGAATGGTTGGACTCAGCCTTTAAGGTGAGGAGCGCCGTCATTCAGTGGAAGCTCAAAGTAGAGCTCCGCATCAAAAGGCGTCAGCTAAAGTGGTTCAGCCATCTGATCAGGATGCGTCCTGGGCGCTGCCTATCTTTGGAGGTTTTTCTAGCTTGTCCCACTGGGAGGTGACCCTGTGGAGGACCCAGAACTCGCAGGAGGGATTACATGTTCTATGTGGCCTGGGAATGCCTTGGGATCCCCTGGAATGAGCTGGAGGAATGTCGCTGGAGGGAGGGATGTCTGTGGTTCCTGCAACTGTTGCCACAGCAACTCAATCTCAATCTAAGTGGAAGACAATGGATGTATAGACATTGACTGACTTCTGAAGAAAATGGAATATGGTGGATTTACATAATTTGGACTCCTGGAAAGTAGAGTTTTTATATTTCAGAAATATTTTTAATGACGTTCTGGCCACTGTGGAAGGATTAACCAGGCCAACTTTCACATATGGATCAGGGAAGCCTCTGATCAAGCTCCGGTGGCCGCTTGGCTGTTTAGTACTTGCAGATTAACCTATTCTTGGATTTTCTGGTGGAATGTAACTCTAAGTTTTTCATGGAAAATTTTCCTATTCATGGAGTTTTTCATAGACTATGAAATGAAAGAATGAAACTTGAAAGAAAATGCAGCTTGGGAAAGTGAAACACCTAGGTGCAATAATACTTGACACGTTATTTGCCGGTGCTTATAGAGCAACCAATCCAACGCCAATCATTTTCCTTAGCACTGATTGGCTGTACTCCCAAGAGCTGAGATGAGGAAGATTGTAGATTCACTCTAGCTTCTGCAATCATGGTAAGACGGTTTCCACTGTGTGTGCTAATGCATATTATAGTTAGTGTGTGAACAACTAAAATATGCAGGTATGTGTTTTTAGAGGGACTCTCAAGTATTCCTGGATTTAAGCTATTCGCAGGTGGCTGTGATCTTTGTCAAAATTCAGAAACAACTCATTTTATGGAGACAAAGACAACTCACAATCAAAGGTAAAACAGTCATAGTTAATAGTTTGATGATGGTCAAAACCATCTATCCACTCAGTGTTTATGATCTTCCAAGTCCTGTTGTCCAGAAAATGAATACCTTAATCACAAATTTTCTTTGGAAAAGTAGCAGAAATCTATTCGCCCATAACACAATCATCGCTCCAATCAGTAAAGGAGGACTTAATTTAGTTGACATAGCACCCAAAAAGAACGCACTAAGAATCAAGCTCATCACAAAGGTTTTATCATCTAAAATTCATCAACCATGGCATGATTATCTTAGACAATCTTTCTCTATGTTTGGTACACAAAATTTGTATAATCTATGTTCCATAACCACTCCTATAGACTACTCAAAAATTAACAGTTTTTTTTTTGTTTGTTTTTTTTTTTGCAGAAGCCCTTGAAGCATGGAACCTCAGACCTCTTTTGAAAACTGATAGAAGATATGGGTCTCATCTCTTGGTGCCAGTTTTCAGGAATCCAGAGGTTGTTTGCAGCGGTCAGATGCTGAACCTTCCATCCCAGGGGAGAGCCGGTAGTCACACTGTAGGGCAGATACTGCATGATCGAGGATCAACGGATGCAAACAAGGTCTTAAGTTATTTTAAAACAACCAACACATCATTCAGAGAAAACATTGTACAGGAAAACTGTAATATTATTCAGTCTTCTCTACCGCTCCACTGGTCCTCAATCATAGGTGCAGGATGACACCCCAACATTCTTCATCAGTATATCAGACAAGAAAAAAGAAATTCAAGTAATTAGAACAAAAACCAGGTACACTGTGTTAGTTTCACAAATCATCCAAGAACCAATGGCATACAAACACTGGTGCAACCTGTTTCCCAATAAACCTGTTCATTTAATTTAGTCCAATCTTTGGGTCAAATTCACCCATCAGAAAGCAAATAACACAGATTTCAAATTAAGACACAGAAGGTTTTTTTCCGGGCGTCATTTTGCACCAATTTAATAAGTATGGCAGAGATTGTACAGTTCGTCTTTCAGACCCCGAGAACCTTGAACACCTGTTCCTTCGATGTCCTGGCCGCACTACTTTCTGGAGAAGGATATAAAATCTCATCGAAGAAGTCATCCAAAAACCCATAACCACGGATCAAGACTGGGACTGGCTAAGATTGTTTGGATTGGTAAGACAACAAGCAAACACCAATCATCAGCAACAGTTTTTCTGCAATTTAGTATTTTCTATTGCACAACACACCATATACGTCTGCAGGAACTTTCAGCTTTCTGAAAAGAAATCAGTTGACTGTTGAAAATTCTTCAATGAACTGATAAAAGAATGTCTTAAAATAATTCAACTTATCAATAATGATGTTTGTACAAAAATACTCCTGTTAATTAAGAAGTTTGAGCAATATTTTATTTAATATTGTACATGTGCGAATTTTTAAGTGTGTAAATATAAGTTTTCTCTGTTTTGTAATCTTGATTATTTTCGTTTATGGATGATTTTTGAATAATTTTATAATAAAAGAAAAAAAAAATCATGCCAAATATGAACTGTAATTGACTGTTTTGAATCATAATTTGGGTTGGACTGGACAGTATGTAACTTGATCTGAATCTGACTTTATGAATGAATTCTTTTAGAAATAGTTGGAATGATTTGAATGGATTTTTGACTGAATTAATATTTATATAAGTGAATATAAGTTGTAGTGTTAAGTGTTTTGTTAAATGCGTGTGTCGAATAAAGCACACCAATCTAGTGTCTAAATGCAGTACCTTAAAGTAACTGGATTAAAACTATGTATGACAATATAAACATACAAATGGCAGACTGTGAAATCCAGTTGAGTTGTTTCTCAGCCACTCATCTCCGCAGCAGGATATAAACCTCTGTATCTGCAGTCTTTCCCACCAAAGCAATCATTCTCCAACCTATTTTACCTCATTCCCATATTACAGACACATGTGTTCTGACAGGGAGATGTGTTTTAATAAGATGTGACAAAGATTTGCTTTGTGTCATGAATGGACACATTAGTAATTTGAAAGAAGCAGACCTTATCAGAGGTTTTTTCTTTTTTCTTTGCTTCAGAGATTGACAAGAGTCCTGCAGTGTGTGATTAAGTCGTGTTTCAGGCTCCTCTTTGAACTGAGCTCATCAAAAAACACTGATGCTGGAAGCTTCAATATGAGGGGGTCATTCAGAGTCAAACACAATGCAAATTACTTGTACAATTGAAATGTCAAGTAAAACATGCTGCGTGCCTGACCTGTGGCTATCCAAAGAAGTCATTTCATTGATTCAGATTTCCACTAATCCTTCCTCATTTCTTCACAGTTGCTGAAGTTACAGAAATAAGCAGGAAATAAAGAAGGTCTGGGAATTAGCAGGAGAAAGTGTTACCGCAGGGAATCAGGTTGAAGTTCTCCTATAGATGAATGACTAGTTAAAGTTATAAATAATCTTCATTTAGTTTTTTTTAACAAGACAGAAATGAATATATAAAAAATGTACACTGTGAAATTTAAATTTCTGCCTGTGAAACAGCTTAAAATAATTAAGTGGAATTAAAACAGTGATATGATGAGGAACAAACTCTTTCAGTATTTTTGACATGTTTCATTCTAAGTACCTTGCTATTGTTGAACTTTGTGACAATAACAATACTGTAAAATACAGGTTTGGTAAAAAGTAAACTCTTTAAGTTCTAAAATTGTACTTATATTGTACATATCTAGGGTTTTGGGGTGTTCTTAGGCTTTCAGCAAACTTTTCCATCCTGAATTCATTTTTGTTTAAGAAATAATGACATTGTATTCTGTGGTTTGCTGTTTGGTACACTAGAGTCTAAATTTAAATCAATTAAAACCTGGAAGAGACCAGATCATTTGTACTTTTAAACCCCAGGTTTGACAGATGGTGTACTTTCTTTCTCACATGGCTGCATGCATTGAAATGATGTAACTACTGACTAATACTATTTGTGTGCACTATGATTGAGTAGTTTAGCACCAGCCAGTTAAAGTTCCAGTTTATCTGTATAGAACATTTCAGCAATGTGCTGAAATCATTAAAATCATCGAGCAAATATCAATGCATCAAAATCATGAGGATCATCCAGAAAATATCATCAAGCAAAGATAATTAGAAAATATTGATCAATGTTCCACTTACTACTAATCAAAGGCAGCTCTAAACAGGTGAGTTTTTAGCCTTGATTTAAAGGAACTCAGTGTTTCAGCTGTTTTGCAGTTTTCTGGGAGTTTGTTCCATGTTTGTGGAGCATAAAAACTGAAGGTTGCTTCTGCATGTTTGGTTCTGGGGATGCAGAGTAAATCAGAACCAGAAGACCTGAGTGGTCTGGAAGGTTGATGCAGTGACAACAGGTCTTTAATGTATTTTGGTGTTAAGCCATTCAGTGATTTATAAACTCACAGAAGTATTTTAAAACCTATTCTCTGAGCTACATTGAACCAGTGTAAGGACTTTAGAACTGGGGTGATGTGCTCTATCTTCCTGGTCTTAGTGAGAACACGAGCAGCAGCGTTCTGGATCAGCTGCAGCTGTCTGATTGATTTTTTTTTTTTAGGCAGACCTGTGTCTCTGAAGGTTCAGGTCTGAGTCCATCACTACACCCAGATTTTGGGCCTAATCACTAGTTTCTAAGTTGTAACAACTGAAGCTGCACGCTGACTCTAGATCGCTCCTCTTTAGGTCCAAAGATAACTTAAGTTTTGTTTCTGTTCAGCTGGAGAAAGTTTCGGCACATCCATGCATTGATTTGTTCTAAGCATCTGTTCAGTGCTTGGATAGGTTCAGAGTCACCTGGTAACATCTAGAAGTGGTCCCAGGATTGAATCTTGCAGTACCCAACATGTGACTTCTGTCCGCTCCGATGAGAAGTTGCCTATTGACACAAAGAAATTCCTGTTCTTTAGGTCAGACTGGAACCAGTCCAGTACTATACCAGACAATCCGACTCAGCTCTCCAGTCACTTTAATAATATATCATAGTCAACAGTGTCAAATGCTGCACTGAGGTCCAACAGAACCAACACTGTGGTTCAGAGAGCCAGAGAGTTCCATTTTGGTCTCATTCTTGTTCTCTGCATGGATAATGGGAAACTATGCATATCTCCCTTGTTACTTCCCCTATGTGGATGTTTTCATTTTGCATTGAAATAATGCCTTGTGTTCTAGGCTCCCCCTCCTCCAAGATTGGGTGCTGCTTCCTGGGTCTTAAGCCAATCAACAATTACCTGTGACCATTTAAGGGCTGTGAAGCTGCACTTCAGTGCCTTGTGGCCACTTGACTACCACACACCGCTGTTTGTTGTACAGGCTTGAATGCCTCGTCGTACTTTTGTATAAGGTGAACATGGTCAGACTGCTTTTGTAGGGGAAAGCTGCCTTTTTGTTTAATCCCGGTTTTCTCCTGGTTATGCGCTTGTTAGGTAAGTTATTTTGTAGGGTTGTATATTTTGTTTTTATTGGAGTAGGTAGGTTTATCTTTTCTTTCACGGTGTTTTGTTTATTATGTTGGCCTGAAGCTTTTTATCAGTCTGTACAGAAAATAACTTAAAAACATGGCAGAAAATAAACATCTCAAATGCCATCTTCACTCTTCATTTCACTGTCTAGACTCTTGTCAATCTTCCAGAAAGCCCAGATTTGTGGACTATACAACTCCTACGTGTGGTCTTCCCACCTGAACAGTGGATTCCTGCAGCTCCTCCAGAGTTACCATGGGGTTTTTTTGGCTGATTAATTCTCTTGGTATGTCAATTTAGGTGGATCTCCATGTCTTGGTAGTTCTACAGTTAATCCATCCTCTCCATGTTCAGATGATGGATTGATCAGAGCTCTGGGAAATGTTCAAAGCGAGGAATATTGTTTTAGAACCTAACCCTGCTTTCAGCTCCTCCACAACTTTCTCCCTGACCTGTCTGCTGGGTTCCCTGTTCTTCATGATGCTGGTTGTTCTCAAATGTTCTCTAAGAAACCCCCTGAAGTCTTCAGAGAAAAGCTGCATTTAATTATTAGGTGGCATTTGAAGGAAAATGGCTGGTCTTGATTTTATTTTGGGGCATCAGAGTGAAAAGGGCTATATAAGTACTTATGCACACTGGTGAAAAACATATATCATGTTCCTCCGACTTCACCTAAAATCCAAATAATGTACATCAAAGTTTGTGGTCGTACCATGACTGTAGAAACTATTCAGAAATGGGAAATCATTACATTTTTGTTATAGGGATGATATTTTCAAAACAGGCAAGGCTAGTTTTCTCTTGCCAGATTCCCCAGTGGCTAGCACAATGAATTTCATTAGTAATGACACATTTATCATTTGTTTCAATCACACATAAATGGTTCCATTTCAAAGGTGGGCCATATATCCACTTCCACTGAATTTCATAAAATGTTACTGCTTAATAAAACAGGGGGAAATACTCCAAAGAGCTCTTAAAAAGTGTCCGATTGTGAGGAGGTTTGTGATTTACACACTCAGTAAGAGGTCCAGTGTAAACTTCAGCCATGCACATGTATAAACATCCACACTGGGACATTTACCTTTCGTCCTCATTGTCTCCATCTCATTGACATATGGTCATCAATTTCTGCCTCATCTCAGAGCGGATCGTCTTTAGGGTCGATTGGATCCGGCCAGGCTGTGGCCTGATACTCCGTTCGCCTCCCCTCCTCGCTTAAATTGCCTGCCCCAGGGGAGTGCTTGTGTTTGCTCCTGGTGCAGGCCTGTGGCTATGATGTTGATTTATATGACAGATACATTTTTTGAAGTGTGCTACTTTCAAGCACAACGATTGCCTCTGTACTGCTTACTGATGATCTGCCTTTTCTTCATGAGCAGCATTAAGATACCATTTGCAAAATTAATAAAAAATACTCTTAGTCCTGATCTCAATTACATATATATCTATATATGAAGGATTTCCAATAGTTTCAAATTATGTTGGTTTATTTAGGAGGACAAATAAACTGCTTTCTTTAATAGCTAATTACTGAGTAACTGAGGTTTTATTGATAGGACATGAGGTGCCACCCTATTTTAAGACAAAAATGATAAAGTCTTCTCATTAAAGCAACTGATGCATCAGTTACTGTCTTGTTGTGACCCTTGGGAGCTGTTGGACCCTCACTGTGTTTTCAGTAATGAAACATTGAGAGCTGCTATTTGAAATTACAGAGCTGATCTATCATTTTGACATCAGGCTGAAGCTAAGGCCTCCTGCCACCTTTCTCTGCTCTCAAGTTTTGCGTCTTCAGGGACCCATTGAGGGTCACAACTAACAAATAACAGCAAGTGACATCATTTGTCTTCAGCATCCCATTCATTTGGTTTGGAGTCTACAGTGGCCTGTAAAAACATGGACTGATTCCAGTTATCCTCAGAAGCTGATGAATATTTGTGAAGTTTTTGTTGATTTATTTAATGTGTCTGAATAAACAATTTTGAAAAACATTTTATCTTGGGAAATTAAATAACAAAAACAACTCTGCATCGACATATGGATTTACTTTATTAGCATGATAATCCATACTAAAGGACATATATTTTGTTTCTAAACCAGAGTTAGCTACATCCAGGCCCCAGTCCGTGCCTGCCAGTCAGCACACACTTCTCCCAACCTTCGCTCTTTTCGCCACATTCAGTGCGCCCACATGAGTGGTTACTTCCTGCTGCCTTTTTGGACTGTGTTGATCACCGGGTGTTTGCCGGCAAGCCAAACATGAAGCTGATAGGATAGGAGTCAGCTTTTCTAAGACTGAGGCCATGGTCCTCAACTGGCAATAGATGGATTGCTCCCTCCAAGTCGGGGATAATTCACACACTCCTTCTTGTAGCCAGTTCTTTCTAGGGTCACCCGATCTTAGCCAAAAGTGGATGAGAGGCAGAGTACACTGAACTAGTCACAAGTCAGTTGAGAAGTCAATGAACACAACATTCGCATGGATGCATATACATACTTACACCTGAGGGTGACTTAATATGCATGTTATTGGACTACAGGAGGAAATCAGAGTACAAAAAACCCCATTATTCATATCTGTGATTAAAAAAGTGAGATTATGTAAGAACAGTTGTAGCAATTGTGTAACTACACAGTTGTCTGATTAAGATCATAAATGCCTTGACTTTGTTCTGAAATACAAATCTCTATTTTGATTCATGTAGATTTTGCTACATCAATTAATTTGCTGACTTCTCATTTTAGGGTCCATGTTGATGCAGCACTAATCTACTGTCCATCATCTAGATTTCAAATCTATAATAATTAATAGTGGGAACTGATTAGAATTTTTAATCAAATTAATTGCAGAGATTATATTTAATTATTCCAAGTAATTAATCTAATTTTAATCAAAACTATATATCGACAAAATGAGCAACATTTTCAATTCAAAACCCCTTTTTGCTGCTAAATTACTGAATGAATAGCTTAACAACAAAGATATGTATTGTTTTTAATATGTTATTCAGGTTATTCAACAATCAGATTGGTACAAAGTACTATTCTACCCATTCAGCTGTCAAATATTTCAGGAACCCCTAATCATTCATGGAACTTCTTTGAAAAAATACTTTTTAATAAATATGGACTGTGGACGCTGACATTAGCGTTGCTGCAGCAACATGTTTAGCACTGAAATACTATTTTAGGCTTGAATAGCTTCAGTGATAGGCGTTTAGCACAACTTGAAGACAATAGCCTTTTCTAGCGTACCATTTTCTAAAGAAAAAATTAACCCCCAGTGGGCCAAGAGAAGCAGCTTTGTCATCTGTTGCTGTTGTTGGCAGATGTAGCTTGTGCATCAGATTTAGATATCAAAAGCACGAGAACACAAAGGTTCTACCCGGAAACTTTGTATGTAAAAACAAAGCGATTAATTGGGTCATTTTTAGTGTGTTAAAATCTATGTAATTCATGAATTGAAATTGACACGTTAAAGTCCCAAATAATATTTAGAATCCCTTGAAAGTCCTTTGAGGGAATGTATTACTTTGAAAAAATGCACAAAACAGCAGAAAGCTGAAAACAGTGAAGCAACAGAAAGGGAATGTAAAAGTTTGGACTCTCTTGTGGCATTAAACACATCAGGGCTGCATCATGATGTCTTTATTTTGCATCTTTGAGCAAAGCAAAAATACTTGCTGAACTCACTGGCTGACTAACTTGCTGGTATCCAAAATCTCCAACAGTGTCTGTGTTATCAGTCCTCATATTTGATTTTTCAGCACCAATCACCAGTTTATGACCTTTGCTTATTTAGGAGGATGTCCAAAGTAAAGACAACATCAGCAACTAATCTTTCTTCATGCAATAAATCAAAATCTGTAATATCCTAAACAAACCAAACTGTCAAAGCCATCGCCATCCTTTCCTCACTTGCACAAGATGACCTTTTCTTTTCACTACTGAACTATCCCAGGTAATAAAAGCTTCACAGTCAGATGCTAAATGTGTTTAGATTTTAATTATCACCCTGATCCTCTTGGCAAATAACAGTACCGATCAATACAGGCTACTGGGAAATATTCCATTTGGAATGCATAGTGGGGATTATCCCAATCTCCATCATTGTCATTGTCAATTGAAAAATCAAATTACATGTGATGATGAGTGGCTCATGCTGTGGGAGGTGTGACAGATGGATGTGGATGTGGAGAAATGTAGAATGAAATGCTTTAAGATCTTTGACTTTGTGATTCAGTGTTTGCTCTTTGTTCTACCTTCACATGCTGCTGAAGGTAAAAAGATTTCTTTGTGTTTCCCAATAGTGATATATTCTGCCTACAGACTGAGATAACAAAAAGGATACGAGTAAGTCAGGATCTCATTTCTTTCTTTAAGAAAAAAATATTATGTTATAAAACGTTAAATTAGACAGACAGGACAGAAAGGGCCAGACTAACCAAAGTAAGACAGCAAACTAAAAATAAGGAATGTCAAAACTAAAGACTACGATTCTAAATCCAAGATACTTAACTATTCAACATGAGAACATGAGAACAACATGAGATCCAACCTGAGATGCAAAAATTAAGAATCACTCATCTCAGCCGAATGTTTGGAGTGGCAGCCATGGCGGTCTGACCATGGACCCCCGAATTTCAGGGGGATTAGGGACCACAGGCATCTGCAAATACTTGACACCCCCTCTAAAAATGCTTATAACTGCAAATAAATATAATATATAATATAATATAATACTGCATATAAATATACCTTAATGTGCAATAATATACACAGTGGAAACCATCTTAGGACCACAGCAGAAGCTAACATCCATGATCTGCCTTATCTCCACTCTTGGGGGTACAGCCAATCAGTGGGAAGAAAAATGAAAGGTGCTCCTGGACTGGCATGCTTTAGCATTGTGCCAAGCTTCTCAAGCTGCATGTTCTTTCAAATATTTTAGACATCCTCTACGAAAAAATCCACAAATTGGCTAATTTTCCATGTTTGTTATTATCGGGCTAACAAATAATCACCCATTTGACTGTGCATAACTTTCAGCCCAAGATGGTCACTCAGTATCAGAAGGAAAAAGACAAGATGCTGTTAAACAGCAATTTAACTTATCCTCACACTGCTGAGTCCATACATTGTCCACCATCCCAGTACAGAAGTCCTATTTGTAACGGATCTGATATTGAACTGAAGACATACTTCAAAGACCCAAAAGAATTTCATGTTTTACTGGATGTGCTTCATCTCTTGAAATGTGGACCCACATAAAAAAGTATTTTTAGAGAAGGCACATATGGAAAAATAAGAAACAGTGTGACAGCTGCATCACTACCAACTCAAAGACTGCCATCTTGTTTTGGCCACTTTTGGTTTCAGAAATATCTGCAAACTTTAACGTGATTCATTCAAAATTCTGAATTGTCCTTTGTTCTTATATATATATATATATATATATATATATATATATATATATATATATATATATATATATATATATATATATATATATGTGTGTGTGTGTGTGTGTGTGTGTGTGTGTGTGTGTGTGTGTGTGTGTGTGCCATAAATGTTTTATTTTCTCTTTTCAAAAGCAGACTAAGTTATGGGATGTGATAGCTTGCCAGCCTTGGCCTAATCCCTGTGTATTATTTTCTATCATTCATTCAAAAGCCAGCTGTGGTCAATAAAGACTCAAAAATAACTCTGAGGGGTAAATAAACATTTAATGTGCTTTTCCAAACTTCAAACTCTTGCTGACCTTTTGCCTTTGTGACAAGAGACTAAGTAAACTGCACTTGTGCTCTTAAGAAAGTTTATAAATGCTGCATGTGCACCGGCTGTTGCCTTTGCTAATCAAGCCCAGCTAGAGAAAACAAACTGCCTTTAATTTCAGTTTATGACTTGTGACTTGTGAGAGGTTACCTCTGTAGTTCACCAGAAAGGACACATTCCAGCAAACATACCAGCTCCTAAAGAAGATAGTCTGTTTGCAATTTGTTGTCTCAGTGTTGAACTCAGTCAGGAACTCAGACTTGTTTAGCATCACAACTGTAACACAACGGGATTATTCTGGAGGCTAAAGTTCCTCTAAACCAATCTTCTATTTTTTTCAATCATTTGTGTTTTTAACTGTGGATCAACAAGTCCCTGCTATTTATAATAAGTTATGAAGCACAGTCCCTCTTCTTAACCCAATGTGCATGTCTTGATTATGACTCAGATTAAAAGATAGCTGGGACTTGTGTGATTTTGCTGCAGCTCCTTTAAGTTTCAGCAAAATTAACAATGCTTTTCTGATGCTTGCTTTGACAGTACTTAGGTGTCCCATCACCAAACCCCGGTCTCTCCTATTTTCACAGGATACCTGAACTGCACCAAACTTGCCCAACCCTCAAATAGAAACAGCTAATTATAGGAGTGAAGCCTAAATATGCAGTTAGTTTGGAACATTTCGTTTATGCTTCATATTCACAGATTTAGCCCCTAAGCCCAACAAAGTAGAAAAGAGATTCCTCTTTCCTGACTGAGTAATCCATTAATTTCTCATTCCCTTTTTTGCATTGCCCAGTGGCATGTCTCGTCTCGGTGATTTCTTTTACCTCCAACAGAGCTTAGGGAAAACATGAAACTCACCTTCTCATGCTGCCCTAGCCTTTAGCGACAGTTTGAGTTGTCTCAGTTTAGGCAGGTTTTATTGTTGTCTGAAAAGGGAAGAAAAAAATCAGCGCAAACTATGGGAGGAGAATGTGGTGCAAAGCTGCATACACAGGTTATCGGAGCTAAAGCTGCATACCGCTGAGGGTGAGGTGGAACACTGCCGACTGGTACAAATGGCAGAATTTATATCAGGCAGTGGAAAACTGGATTATGGTTTACAGATTTGGTTTATTTAATATATAATGTGCCAAGCAAAAGTTTGAAACCCTCTTTTCATAAAATGTTATGCAACAGTTAAATACTTTGGTGTATTTTATTGGGATTACAAATAGTGGCATTTAACTGTGAAGAAGAAGGAAAAGGATGAATATGTTGTTTAAAGTTTTTTTTTTATAACTAAAAATCTAAAAAGCTTATACATGCATTCAGTCCCTTCTACTTTGACATTCCAGAATAAAATCCAGTGAAACTTCTTGTTAGAGGGGCCTAGTCAAAGCCCAAATCTAAACACATTTAAGAATCACTGTTTTTATGTTATTGCTGTTGATGTATGTAACAGATCTCTCTTGTAAATGAGACCATGAGTCTCAAGAGATTCTCCTGCATACCTAAAGCATTAATAACAATGATAATAATCTAAATGCATATGGACAGCATTAAATAATAATTAGTGGAAATATCAAATTTAACTGCAAAGTAAAAATGAGAATCAGTTAAAACTTAGAAATATAAAAACTTTAGATGGCGGGGGGGGTTGGTCATACTATAAATTTGGTTTCCTGAACTGTTACCATTAGGTTCTATATGTCTACTGTTGCTGAAGCAGAAACCTTTTTTGTAAAAGTGATCCTGATTTGCACTTGGAACATATTCACAAGTATGTGGATTAATAACATTCTGGATACTTTCTGACCTGGGATAAATAAATACTTCATTCAAAATAAGTTTGTAATGAATGTTTATCTAATTTATGGAATAATGCTCATAATTTTAATACATCACTGTGGAGGATCTCTAACAGTTTCAGCTCTCAAAGGAAACCAGGAGCAGTCAACTGCATCAAAGCAGAAACTTTTACCCTGTTGCAGTTGATGAATGATTAAAGTGTGGCTAAAAAGTTAAATAAGTCACATTTTTCATAACTCCATAGAATGATTGTGCTGAAAGCCAAAATGATAGTGTGTGTTGTGGCTTTATGTGAGCTAGTTTTGAGTCTTTGTCCCACTCTGAGTTGAAAAGTTTGGTCCACATCAAAGCCGTCACACATCTGGTTCTGGGTAGAGAGAAGAGGGCAGGTGGAAGCAAGAGGTCTTCATTTTAGCAGCAGGGGGATGTCAGAGGGTAGTGAGAGGTTACTGGCAACACAGAAACCTTCATCACACTCCAGGGACATTCATCAGAGTTTACAAGAACAGGACTGTCATTTCCTGGAGGAGTGTTGGAAAATTAGCACAACCATAAATCTCAGCACGTTTAGTAGTTGGGTCCTAACTTTCACCGAGCTGATACAGGCCAAGGAAACAGCTTCCAACCACTGAGTTTGTGCTGAAAACTAAAATACACAGTTTAGTACTGTAACAGATGTGTTTAAGTCAACTTGCCATCGACCAAATAAACAGTTTTCAAAATGGTTAGTTTGTGTTTGATATTGTGATTTCAGGAAAACTATTTTCATGTTAAATCAACTAAATAGACTTTGATGTTTCACATTCTTCCATACTGATGCTTTGTCAGAAAGCTTTAGCAGAAATACTTTAAAACGAAATGCCAAGAAATTTGTTTCCTTTCAAACAGCTGTAATTTTTTCTTTAAAAAAAAAAATCACAAAAATGATATACTTCCAATGAAGGATTTCACTAAATTACAGGGTTTGTTTTTTCCCCAAAAAAAGTGTGCTTGAAAACTACTCTCGTGTTTCTGTGACAGTGAACAACTTGGTCACCTGATATCAGACGCTGAAACAAGCAGTGATATGAAGAATAATCATTTTCAAAACTCAAATTGCTATGAAACTTATTATTTCCCTTTTTTATGTTTTTCATTTGATTGGTTTCTGCATATTTTTTTACTCCAGCTACTTTCCATGTTCCCTGTTGTCCCCTTGGTTTATCATTGTAAGTTTTCTCCAGTGGACTTCAGAGACGTCTTTTTGTATTTTTTTTCTCTGTCAAAAATAGTCAATAAACTATCACCACTGCTTCTTCATCGTCGGTCATGTTTGTTTACTCTGAATTCACGTTTGAGCTTGAGAGGTTTTGCGAAATTTCCGGTCTAACTTCTGATTTTTTGTGAGTGAAACTGTCCATGTGTGGCGTGTTTAGTGTCTTTGCCATGTGGCTGCACACCACACACTGTAGCACCAAACCTGTTATATGTATGATTTTCTATCGTCATGTGTGGGGTCTCTCAGGCATAAGAGTCAGAACGCATGTATGCGAAGGGAAACCAAGGTTACCCTCTGCTCCACCATGCAGCCGATGCCAGAGAAAGGAGGACGTAATTTGTGACTTGTGCAGAACGAGAATGGATGCTGTGTTCCCTGCAACATACCTCACTCTATGCTGTGATCTAATGATCTTGGATCGTGTATGATCTGCAGTCATGAAGCCGAGGCAGATGATGTGGTTGTTTTTCAGGTTCAGGCAGGATATCTAGTTGGTACTTGAAAATCTAATCTCACATTTCCAGCCATAAATGGTCCCTTTCCTGACCCACTTCCATTTATTTTTCTGTACTGAATCATTTGGAAACCAGAGGTTTCCTCAGTCTATGGCTCAAGGATCTTTTTCAGATGTACAGAATAAAAGTAATCCCCTCTAAAAACGTGTGAATAAAAAACACAGAGAAACACAATAGTTGTACTTTGAGTGTAATAACTGTACTTAACAATACCTACTAAATCGTTGCAGAGTCACGTATACAGAAGTTGGTTGAATTTTAACCAGTTAAAATCATAATTTCCAAAGAAACAGCAAAGAAACTTAAGAACTAACTGTGTCATTTTGTTTTTTAGAGGCTAAACCATTTGCTGTCTGAGCTTGATCGATTTTCAGTCTTGCAGGTTTTGTTGGCAAAAGCAAACTGGTTTCGGTGCCTAAACCATAAAAGACGAGGATTAAGTGATCCTGACTGAAAGTAAAAACAGCAATCTTACACCTGAGTGACATCTGGAAAATGAAAGATCTGCAACTTTCTGCAGATTTTCTTAACATTTTGTGGCACTAGTGGATTTTATTTGTTAGTGGCTTAACAGGAAGAAGCTCAGAGAGAGAAGGAAGACATGCAGCAAATGGCTGTGGTCAGGAATCAAACCAGCAGCTGTTTTCAGGACTGAAGCATCTGTATAGGTGCACATACTCATTGTGGCGCCCCCTAGCTTTCTTATAAAGCTTTTTTTTTTTTTTTATTCATTACCACAAGTAAAAATGTTATCCATTACAGCTGTGTTCGCTTTGCAAGGAAATGTATCAAATATGTTTGAAGCATGTGCATTGTCTCTGTATGCAAAGATTTTATAAATAACATTGTTGATATTTCAAAATGTTTTTCTTTTTTTTTTTTCAAATTTCATTAATTTAACATATTATTCAAATGCCACAGTCTATTGGGATTTCATATTCAGTTTTGTGTGGGGTTTTTCTCTTACTCCTCCTTTGGGGTTCTAAACTGATTTGCAGGACAGTCTGTGGTTCCGATTTTTGTTTGTGTTTAATTGTATGGACTAGTGCAGACCTTTTACCTATTGGTTGTTTTCTAGATAAACAAGCACTACGAGGTTTAGATCAAAAGCAGTTATTAGATTCTTTTAGGTTATTTTTAAAGAATCATTGTCCTGTTTTCATTTTTTTTGTTGATTAGCTTGTTGTTATTGGGCGAATCTATCTTTCTGTGACTTACATGAATAGGCTTCTTATTTCAAAATTCCAGGTGAATTTTTATTCCCAGACTTTTTCACCTCACCCACATCTTTTAGATTTTAATTCTTTATATTTTTGCTGATAAAAAGCATGAGTTATCTTCCCTCCTTTCTGTGAACTGCATTCAAAGTAAGTTAAACAAAAAGTCTACACAGACAACTGAAATTTAAATGTTTTGTTTTATTCTGACTCATGTTTGCAGAATGAGTTCACACAATTGAAATCTTATTGCTGATTTTCTTTGCACACCTAAAAGATGTGTTTGGCTATTTAATCATCTTTGACATAATAGAGGAAATATTCAGAAAAACCTTGTGAAGAAAAGAGAGAAAGTGCATGTTTCTGTGTATGTGCTGATGCATATAACCTCTGCAACGATTGCCAAGTCATCCTGTGGAAGATTGCTGGCAGGCCGGAGGTCAGGGGTCACCCCTCTGAGGGAATAGTCCCTTTAAAAGGTTATCTGGGGCTCAGTTTGCTGCTATGATGTGATTTCAGTTTGTAATTGTGTATGATTGAAATAATATATAATATCAAACAAGCTCTGAAGGTCATTTTTTTTCCCATGGTTCCACTTTTTTCTCCTCTGTGAACACTTCTACAAATGCCTGCTGTATTCATCAGCAATCAGAGTTCAGAGTGATTCAAGGATTTAGAACATCAGGTGGAGATATCCACCAGAGGAAATCACACAACTTCGAGCTACTGCAAATTTCATTTCTGTTAGCTGACATGTAAATGCACTTATTGTCAAGGTGCTCTTTATAGTCTCCTCTGAGAAATGCACAAATCCTGCAGTCAGTTACATAAAATGACATTCATGCCTTTTCTTCTATTCCCTGTTTGTTGGTTATTCGTGATTAGAAAAGATCTCCATCTGCTTTACTGGAGCTTGTAAGTGTGCTTTTAGATCTCTGCTTCTTGTTGGGCGAAAGCTCAGCTAAATCCATGCAAGCCTAATGTTTATCCGATTTGAAAATAATTACTCAAAAGTGTTTTTCTTAATCCTAATAATTAGAGCACAAAAAAGAGATCAGTGTCACTGTAAATGGCGGGTGCCTGGCGATTGACTTGCTGGTCGCCGTAAGTTTCAGGTGAAGATGGGAGCGGATAAAGGTTAGATTAGGCTTAATCCAGAGCAGCAGCAGCCCTTAATCTGTTATGATACAAGGATGATCACTTAAAAAGGTCTGGTTTCAGGGCTCTGCCTCCTGGTTGGGTGAGAGAAGGCCCGACTGGGACCAGTCTTAAAACCTGCTTAGTGGCACGGCGGTGCCAACAGCTGTGAGCAATCGGTGACAGTTGTAGTTGGAGAGCGAGAAAGAAAGGTAGAAAGGGCATAACACAGAGGAAGACATCTTCATATCATCCCATGTCTGGGTTTCCCTACTGATGGCGGACAGGGCTTAGGAGGGAAACCTGTTGTTGGCCAGTAATCTCAAGATCAACAAGCAGGTTTGAAACCAGGGCAGTGATTTCACTGTGGCACATCAGAGATCTGCAAAATGAAGCCCAGAGTGGCATTAGGGGCCCAAATGGAAAACAGCTCATCTTGTTAGAACCCTGGAGACAGGAGACTTGCAACCCGATGATATTGGACGGAGGAGGAATTCAGTCTGCTCTTCAGATTGTATTATCAAACTCCAGCGGGATAGGAGTGCAAGCAAAGGAAGGATTAGGCGAGAAAATCTGCGTAGCTTGGTGAATTAGGGCTGGAAAGGATGGCAGGATGGCATGTTGTGCAGCTGGCATCTTTGTGATTCTGAAAGAGATGATGTCTGCAGAGGCACAGGCCAAGTAGGGCAGTGATATGTGACATAAAGCCCTTTTCAACATAATAGGACTTATAAATAAATGAAAAAAAAACAGTCTGGCATTTTTTGAACAGACCATGCTGAAATGTATTTCATAAATCACTTTTCTCATGTCTTGTATTGATTACAAATGTAACAACACATTTAGAGTAGCATCACAGACATTACTTTTGCAGTTTATCGGATACTGAAGCATAACCAGTAATTAGGTGCATATTTACCAGGCTGCTTTATATGATAATAGGCAGATGAAATCAATTTACGCATATGTTTATTGACATTTTTTAACAGTTCTATTGATTGGCGCAGAAATAACTCTCAACACCCAGTTGTCTGGAAGAGCCTCGTTATCTCAAAGGCTATTTTTCAGCTATGTGACGGTTGAAATGAAACTGTGGCAGATGTCAGCAGCAGAGCATTGTTTATTTTGTTGCCACCTAAGACTTTGCATACATTGATTATTGGTCATTTGAATTTGACGGATCCATCAGTAGAGGATGTCACTCAGATCAAAGTTAAACAAGCTGATGAATTGTCTAACTCAAGCTTTAATAACCCAATTTATATTCACTAATATGACACGGTGTCACATCCTATTCAAATGACCTGTTTAATCTTGTTATTGGTGTCATTAGGCTGAATGTGCGAAGTGTAGTTTTGCATAGACAATACAGTAGAATGCTGAAGAGATCTCATAATAACACAGTAAATGTTATGAATATAAATCTAAACACACATACAGGTCAATTATAGGGAATATCTCAAGCAGATTTACATTGTTTCTGATAGGAAATGAGACAGGCAAATGTCATCTCAAAGCACTTTACAAGAAAGTAATTTCAATACAATCATTCATAAATTCCAATTGATCACTTATTTATAAACATTTGATGTTTTTATGGGATGCTTGGTTAGAATATAAAATTGTGATGTGATATAAAAATGTTCAGTAATTGACAATGTCCTCCATCAGTAAAGAAACTAAATTAAATGAAAGGTCTTTGAGATTGGAAGGGCTCCTTGCCATTACCCTAATCTTTAGCTCCATCCACAGAATCTCAGACTAAAGTCGAGACTCTGGTTGGGACACATTAAAGTGTTAACGTTACGTCTAGTTAGAAGAAGCATGTTCATAAAATTAAAAATTACCTAAATCTGCCATGGGTGCAAATGATTTGGAGCTTAACTTTGTATATTTATACATTAAACGTCTAAAAAAAATTATATATATATATATATATATATATATATATAAAATTTTATTTGACTTTTCCTTTAAAAAACACCTCTACTTAAATTTACCATAATCCTATATTTGTTGAATCTCGTAGGTTGTGACCAAGGCTTTGTTAAACAGACAGCACTTCTGATAATAAACTAGATTAATACCAGTTTTTTCCTCCTCCATGGCCAGCTGTTGAGATAGCAGCCTCAGTGTGAGTAGCTTCTCCTTCTATAGCTTGTAGAATTAAGTCCCTCAATATGATCTTATTTCCTGGAGGACATAGATGTATTTTTGTGGCATTATGGTAATTTTCTGTAATTAAGAATCTAATCAAAGCACATGCTAAAATGGGCTTTTAATAAACACACAAGCTGCTGCTGATGGAGGACAGGGAGCCGTTGGGTTACGTGAATGATATTAAATTCTTGCACGTAATAAAAAAGAGCAAGAAGAAGGAGGAGGAGGAGCAGCATTGTTCTTAACAAAGTAGGTAAGTAGTACTCCTCATCAGATGCTAAAAGTCTGGAAAGAAGATATTTACATTGCACATATTTATATTAAATTAATCCAAAGCTTTAGAAAAAATGATCATGATGGAGTCTAATTATATCGGAGCTGCTATTTCTGATTTACAGGAGTGACTCTGGCTTGCACAGGAGGGCATGTGCAATCTCTTTTGTCTGGGTAGAAAAGAATAAATATCCCAGTAAATCCAGAGTGCTCGCAGGGCCGGGCTAAAGCCGCTGCTCTGTATTCACCACAGTGTCTCTCTTTGCTCTTTGGTTCCACAAACCAGGAACTTTCCTCCTTTCTGCCTCTCACAGGAGACGGAGAGAGTGAAGGAAAGAAGAGAGGGGGCAAGGGAAAGGAAGGCGGGAGAAAAATGAATTGGGGCTGGCGTTTGATGTGTTGATTGGGAGAGGAGCGAGGACAGCAGCTGCACTCGGGACCCTCCCTGGGGGGAGCAGGCTTGATAGCTAAATGAAGACCTCTAGTGCTTTCTTGTTAGCCTCGATAGATCCTGCACCCAGATGAAGCACAATTAGTCAATGGTGGCAGCTTTAGGTGTCCACCGATCACAAGGCGCAAGTGAGAGCTCCTCTGGTTCGAAGCCATTGGCAGTTAGTGCCCCCAGGCTGTGTCCTCGCCCCGCTGGCCTTTTCGGGCCTCTTTACCACTACAGAGGAGAGAAGAGAAATCCTCAGCTGAAAGCAGCTTGATGATATCTCTCGTGAAATGATCCCTCTGGCATTTCAGATACAGCTGTGCACATCTGATTAGTGTGAGACAGGCATGGTCCACTCTGGCCAAGAAGTGCTGTCTCTTAGATCTCAGTGGCTTTCTCATCTGACACTTTTAAAAAAAGGAAAAAGTCTCAATAGACTAAAAATTTACCCATCAGTCAAGTTATAAATCCCTGGTGTCTGTGCAAGCTCACCTTCAAACTGACAAAGAAAAGGACAATTTCTGTGTCTTCTATGCTAAAGTGAAGCCAAACTTTGGTGATAAGACAGCTACTTGCTGTTGCTATTCACCATGCTGGGTGTTATTACCCTTTTTTATATGTATTTCTCCTCCCTGAGAAAACAACTATTTAAAACTGTAACAATCTTCTTTTCTTTCTGTCTGCTGCTCCATCCATTCGGTGCGTCTTCCACCTCCTTTCATCTGCTGCTGCTAATGCCACTGGAGCGATGCAACATGGGGAAGTTTGTGCCACTGCATGATGAAGCGTTCTATTTATATTAAAATGAGCCAGCTCCTCTGGGAGATATAGAGGGGAATGGAACAACAAACATGAAGGTTTAGAGACGAAGGAAAGCGAGGGAGGGACCAGTGACAGCAAAATGGCAACTGCCTCATCCAAAGTGGCCCTAAGGACCTCAGGAAGAGTTATAATACAAACGGTGGCATCTAGGAGGGCCTTGTGGGTGTAGTGTATACAACGCTCGCTGCCATAAAACAACACCAACAGTAATAAAGCAAATCCATGAGCCACACCACACTATCCCCTTAAATTGCTCTTCCTTGGAGTTTTTTAATGCATTGACCACTGTTGCAATAGAACTGTGATAGATTGTTGACATGTCCGATTGGTTTGATATTTGCTCATCTTCAGATAGATAGATAGATAGATAGATAGATAGATAGATAGATAGATAGATTGTTCTTCTCAACAGCTTGCCCTAATAACCTATATTATCTCTCAGCCATGGTAATAAAGGCCGATGGGCAATAACAGCTTGGTTTCCTTCCTCTCTCTAAGAGCCGGTGGAGAGAATGGACCCCGGTCCTGCAGTCTGTCTACTTAATTAAGCTCAGGGGTGAAGGCGTTATTTGTGGGAAAGAATCCAATTATTTTTTTTTTCTCCTCATTGCTCCCAAAGAAGAAAAGGGTTTGATGATGAAGATGATGATACCACTCAGAGGCGAGATTGCCACTTCAGGACTTAAGAATTCAGTCTTTGCACCTTGCCTGCCCTCTTTCCTCCCCCAAATTAGTCAATTCCAATGAGTCAGCCCTGAGAGAAAATGTGGTGTTTTACTAGTCGTGCAAAGTGATCGTTACTGAATCAGAATAAAAGCAGAGATGGAAGGTTTCAGTGTTTATCCTATGTTACTGGTGGGAAATTTTTAAAAAAGAAAGTAAGGTTCTGAAAGGATAACCCGCCCAGTTGTATCTTCAAAGGCAAATAGGCTTATAAGAAACAAAAGAACAAAAGAATGTGTTAAACATTTCCTTAATTACTACTTAAAGATCTGAAAACTGTCTGGCTCAGATTAATAGCCTAATTTTAAAACAGATATTTTTTACACTTCTTTCTCCCTGCAGTGAGTGGCCCCACGGTGGGAGTCAGTGCACCTTGCTCTGAAAGAAACAACTCAAACATCTTTCTGTATGCACATCAAAATGTAAAGTAATTTACAGAGCCTTGCAAAAGTATTTATTTGCCTGAAGTTTCCATAATTCTTCATATTCTGTCATGTAGCTAAAGAGTCAGAGTATTTTATGAGGACTGATCAACACAAAGTAGCACATAATTGTTTAGTTAAAGAAATGAAACCTTTTTCCAAACTTTGGGGAAATAAAAATCTGAAAAGTGAGGCTTACATTTGTATTCACCCCTTTTTGTAATTTAGTCTGAGTCTTCTGTTTCTGGCATCAGAGAACAACCAGCATCACGGAGGCCCAGGAACCCAGCAGACGGGTCAGGGAGGCGGTTCTGCAGAAGTTTTAAAGCATGGTTTGGTTCTACAACAACATCCCACGCTTTGAGCATCTCCCAGAGCTCTGATCAATCCAATCCAATCTGAACATGGAGAGAAGATGGACCAACGGCAGACCTACCGAAACATGGACGTCCACCAAACTGAGACACATGAGCCACAGCAGACATGTAGAAGAAAGTCCTCTAGTCAGACTGCTCAGGTGTATTTTTTTTGGCACGCTTAAAAGAATGCCATGTTTGATGGAGAACCACACCTGCACATTACGCTAAACACACAACTTACACTGTGAATTAGGTTGGTGGCAGCATCATGCTGTGGGGATGAAGGAATGCAGAAAAAGATTTTAAATAACAGAGAAACAAGAAAGACTCAGCTCCATCTTTTAACGTAAAAACAGTGCAAAACAGCGACACTTCTCACTTCCTAAAGGAGTCTAGATGTGGCCGGTGTCACATCTGTTGCCATTGCTTTATGCTACCAGGAACAGTATTCTGAACGAGGCAATGTAGAATAATCAGAAACTGCAAGGAAATCCTTCTTCACTTCATTCATATCAAGTCTGATAGGATTTTGTGGCTCCAGAGGCCTTTATTTGAAAGCTGAGTGACAGGAAAGTGGGATATGAGAGAGGGGGAAGACATTTGGCAAAGGTCAACAGGCCAGCTGGTATATGGGTCGCGTGCTCTACCCCTGTGCCACAGCAGCACCAAGGTTTTCGTAGTTTTACACAAACACTGGACCCACTAACAGGTTGTAGCTCAACCGACGGCCTACTGTGTGATGTATGTGTTTATTTTCATGTGGAGGAGGTAACTGAGATCTGAGGCCTCATGACGGACTTTACTGATGGTGGTAAACACTGGTGCTTAAAGGTGTCAATTTATGACTGAATTAGCCAGAATATAAATCATAACATCACTGAATTGTCTACAAACGAGGTAGAGTAGAACAAGTGGGGAAGAAGGTGGTAGGTAGACAGCAGCAGCAGACATTTTGAGGTTCTTTTTGGTGGATTTTATTAATAGATGTGTTCATTTCTGCCAATTTTGTTAACAATGAAAAGGAGGCAATTTTCCATCTTAGGCTCCCTGCTGCCAAAATCTTCCTGGTTTGATTCATGACTGAAACAACCCTGAACCTCATCAGTCAGCATCATTAGAAAATACGCTAAAGAATACAACTTAGATTAAAAGGGATGAGATTATTAATCTAATTTACAAACTCATCTCTGCAACTAAGGCAACTTTAGAGATTAATAAGTACTACAGAGAAAATTAAACCATTCATTTGGTTGTACCCAGTGATGTAATCCATGACATCATGAACCTATACAAACAGGAAGTGCTGTGTCACCTACTCCCACACACCCACTCCAGTAGTGGTGAGTTTATTTATTGTTTATTAACAGAAATCATTTACTAGAAATTTACCTTTAAAAGATGGATTCAAATTAACTAATGATTCAGTAGTGTTTACAGGAAAAACATGTGACTGAATGTAAACTGTAACTTAATGCTACTACAAACAAACCCCGGATAGCACGTGAAGCAAAGTTACAGCAGCAAATTTAAACTAAAGGATTATGAATAACTGTAAATAAAGACGCAATAAATTATGAGTATGTTTAAGGGATAAGTGGTGAATGAATGCAATTGCAGCCATTTTGTCACAATGTCCTTTTAGTTCTGTAAAGAAAATTATTAAATTCTTGTTTTTTTGCAAAATAGGTACAGTTCTCGGTTGAAACAGGAATCATGCTGCTCATTGTTTCAATGGAAGTTTTCAGTTACCAGATATAGTTAAGATTAGTTTTGTTTTTCTAGATTTATTTTGGGTTTATATTGAAAAGGTCAAAGACGATGTGTTCAAGGAGGCCTTTAAGAAGTTGCTTTGTTATAATTCTATCACACTAATTAGCACTAGCACCCACACAAGTGTTTACCTTCACAGTTATTGGTCAAAACACTGCAGCTGAATTCCAATGTTCACTCATTTCTATAAAAAGTGCCTTTCTGTTCTTCCCCTTTGACAATATCACAAGTGACATATTTCCCATATTCCCTTAATTGGAGTTTTTGTCTCAACAAACCAGGGCGTGTTTGATGTGACTGCTTGTGAGCGTTGTCGTTCGTTCAAAGACAAACGCCGTCATTACGCACTTTCATGTCTCCACAGGGAGCGTCAGCGCCCCCTAATCTGT
This sequence comes from Anableps anableps, assembly GCA_014839685.1. NCBI lineage: Eukaryota > Metazoa > Chordata > Actinopteri > Cyprinodontiformes > Anablepidae > Anableps > Anableps anableps. The sequence goes on from CM026074.1 coordinate 37,487,337, forward strand.
GCCTGGGAGAGCTCACCCCGCTCTCCCCTCCTGAACTTTATCTCACTGTGGGTCACCTCCGCAGAGCCGCTGGGGAGAGGCTGCTTCTGCCATGCCCTAATCCTGGAGAGTCGATAGATGCTAGCATGGCTGGAGGCCTCGGCTTCACACAAGAGCCCTAGGGAGAGCAACTCATTTCAATAAATGTAAAGTGATGCTGTTCACAAGCAAATAAGAAAGACACACACACACACACACACACACACACACACACACACACACACACATATCTGTTTTCATCCGTGTTTGCACATACCCACGCATGTGATCCGGAGCTCATGTGTACGCAGATGCAATGGTGGATTGGTTGTCCTGAGGGCAAAATATAGGAGAGTGATGCAGTGATGTAGTTAAATGACAGGCAAGCGAGTGGAACATTTGCTCAGTTGATGCTGTCAATGCGTCGCTGCTGCACCGATAAGACCTTATTTACATTTGTCAGGGTGGAATTGATTTCTTTTTTGCCCTTTACAGACTGCTCAAATTGCAGAGTAGATGGGAGCTGTGTAGCACGCTTTGGAGACGGTAGAGAATGTCTGTCAAAAGTCTCACAGATGAACTAGGAAGAAAGTAAAAAGTCTGAAAAGTGAAAAAAACAAAATCTCACTTTTTTGATTATCTTTAATTATAAACCCCCATATATTTAAATGTGTGCAGCCTTTACCCTAATCTGTGTGACAGGGACATATGTTGATGTTTGTGTTGGATATGTGTGTAAATACAGATACACCTGTGTCTTCCTGCACCACCTCCTGTATGCATTGTTCACCATGTGTGTGTGTGTGTGTGTGTGTGTGTGTTTTCACAGAATGACACAATGAAATGGGTGGCTGAGCGGGCCCTCCCACCATTAAAGCACTAAATGGGCAGCCAGAGGTCCCAGAGAGTGTGTGGATGAGGAGGGTTCTCCAGGGAGGTGAAGGTCAGTGGCTTTCTGATGGGATCGTATGATTAAGGTCAGACCTGACCACTAATGGAACTGTGCGTGGCGTCAAGATGGGAGCCTTACTGTAACGGGTTAAGTTCATGATTTTTCTTTGGATCAACGGAGGTTACGATAAGACACCAAAACAAAGTTACTGTAATTGCCAGAAGTGACCTGCTTGCTACATAAGTGGGTAAAAAGGTGATGGTGTTAGTTTTCACAGCGTTTCTGTTCTTTGTGAAAATATAAAATTAAATAGAAGAATAAAGAATATTTTACAAAATAATAAACAAGTACAGCAGCAAGAAAAGTTTATAATCACTGGGAGAATCAAAATCTTTTCAAAAACTTGCTGTTTTTGAAGAATTGTAAAACTTCTGACATTAGGAAAAACAGCTCAAAAAAATCGGTATGGATATTAACTTTTATTAATATTCTACAGTTTATCTTGTTTGTTGTTTCTACCCTGTAAATAAAAACCAGCATTCCATTAGTTTGTGAAGTCACAGAAGTAATTTACATGTACTCTCCCTGCTTCTCCAAAGGACTCTAGCATTGAATGTAAGTAGGAATGTAAATAAATATATTTCGTCCTGTGATCTGAAATCTGTGTCAATGATGAATTCTTTACTTTTCTTTTGAATTTTTTCTATCACAAACTAATAGAAGATTCTGTATGTTTTTCAAGTGAAAGTTTATTAACCATTCATCAAAACTAATTACAATTCAATTAAGAGTAATAAGACACTGTTATCAAAAATTGGTTCTAACTCAAACTCAGATCTGTTTCAAACTGTATTTTTTATTAATTTATTTATTTTTTGTAATAAAGTCAATCGGTTTTTCTGCTCCAGCAGCAGTTTAATCCACCACAGGTCACTCTGAAATGGCTTAAAGAGTAACTAAACCCCAAATCAGGTTTTTTTGTTTGTTTTGGGGGGTTTTGCAGCTAAACTGTATAAATTGGTCCTTGAGGGATGTATCTTTCTGTTTCTGTGCAAATTTTGACATTTTTGTGTATATTTGTTTAATTCAGCAATATTTTGCCTAAAACCATCTCAGTGCTGGCCTCTTTGGGTTACTGCTTTAAAGGCTTTTATAAAAGCATCTCACTCAGGCGAATCAGGAGTTGGAATAGCAAGAGTAGTGAGCATTGAGCAATGGTGTTTCTCAGCTTTGCACATGTGTGATTTATTTGCAATGTGGACACAGAGTGGAATGGGTCTGCTCTGCTCTGACTGCAGGCAGTTTGCTGCAGGACGGACAACTGTGTGAGACTGACTGCAGTGCTTTGGAAACAGGAGGGTCACTAATTGCAGTTTTGAAAAGAAAGTCCTTAGAGCACTCTGAAAAGTCACCAAATATTGTGACGAAGTGCCAAATTAGCAACAATGCTTCTTTTGTCCTAACCACTTCCCTGCCTAACCCCCTCCGGCCGTCCCAACACTTGGCCACGCCCACTTACTTGGAATTTTTCAAAATTTGTCAGGGACGGCATTTTGTTTACACAGGGGTGTTAGTTACACTCAAATTGTTTCAGTTCATTGGATGTTGTGGCTGTTCCTCATTTAAAGAAATTCAGTAACGAGTAATTCAAGAGGGGAAGAAAACACTGCTCTGCTCAGCTCAGAGCTTCTTGGAAGGGAGACATTATGAGGGCTGATCAGCCAATCAGAACAGCCAAAAATAACTTTAAAAAATACATTGAATTCTTTACTTACCAAAGTGAGTTTTACTTCACTTTGACACATATTAACAGGGAGTCAATCATAAAAACATAATGAAGTCATGGTGTTTGGTATTTTAACCAAATTAATCATTATAATTAATCAAAAACTAGAAAAGCTGAACTTTATTTAATTTGGCCCAGTCACACACACAAATATGTTGCTAAGGTTACCATGGTAACACCATAAAATTTTCATAGAATGTAAACAATGTTATCTTTACAGATCTGAGAGGGCCACTTCGAATGATACCATCAATAAAACATCATCATGGGATAATGACATTCCCAGTGATGTTCATCTACTGCCATTTCTGCGTCGCTGTTTAACTCCACTGACTGACAGACGCACAGGAAAATAGATAAATTTGACCTCCAGTTCTAAGGGTATTTCACTTATAGCTGCCAGACGGGCCCTGCACCAAAAAAGTGTTTATTAAGAATCCCCACCCCCCCACTCCTAAAAAAATAAATTAGAGGTGGTGCTCCTTACCCATCTCCCTCAAATCAAACTCTAAAAGATTATTCCACATAATTATACTAAAGGGCAATTGGTTGATATGTGGCAGGGTCGGAGGTCGTGGCCTGGTATAAGCAATCTGTAGTCCTTGGTTGGCAGGCGGTAATACGCAACCAGGCGTCAGCCTCTAACCCTATTCCCCAGGCTGATTGCTACCTGTCACCTCGCTTCAACTCATGTAAATTGTGTCTGCTTTCTGTTGGAGGGGGTGGATGTATGTGTATTTTTTCCTTTGCTCTGTGTGAATACAATCCTGCTTCAGCCTCTGCATGTGTGTGTGTGTGTGTGTGTGTGTATGTGTGTGTGTGTGTGTGTGTGTGTAAGTTAGGGCATGTGTCCGGTCTCTGCTGGTGTCGTCCTGCTGCTGCTGCTGCTGTTCGGCGGTAATGGTTTCTTGGGGCAATCAGGAGAAGACACTTTCTTGACTCATCTCCTTTAATGGCGTGTCCTCCTCGGGCTAAAATTGAACAGTCCTGACATGTCCTGAGGCGGCCGGTGAAAATTCAATAAATCATCTCGGTCAGCCCCGTGTCGTTTTTGTTGGAAATGCGGAGTGTAAATGCGTGGCTGTAATATGACGTCTGAACTGAGCAGCATGGTCACCATGTCCCTGGAAAAGTTGTTTGACTGACACCCACAGCGCTGTAGTTTGGAAGGTGAAGTGTCACCCTGTAGTACCCTTTAATGTAACACCAGCTGTTCTGAGGCACAGCGCTGATCCCAATAAATAAAAGTCTACCAGCATAAAAATATCACCTTATTTTCACCTTGAAAAGAAAAAGCAACAATATCTGGGCCTGGAAGCTGCCACTTAGTATGACAGGCTTCAGACTTTTCAGCTTTCATTAAGAACATTGTTTTAGCTTCAGTAAGTTGTACTTTTATTTATTTTTGTACTTGTTCTTATTGTTTACCCTTTTTGTTTTTTGACTTTTTTAATTTTGGGGAGAAAAAATAAAAATTTCAAAAATCAAAAATACTTAAGAAATATAGTATTTTTGTGTAACTCAGTATAGAATCTGTATATATATATATATATATATATATATATATATATATATATATATATATATATATATATATATATATAGTTTACATTCCAAGAAGTTTATCAATAGTATAGTTTTTTGAGATGTGTATTTCTTATAGCATTATTAGTTAAAAACAAAAAAATGTAAAATCATTATATAGTTTATTATGAGACATTTGTTGTGAGGAGCTGCTATATAAATAAACTGAGATGAATCAATCCTAATATGATTTTGTCATATTTGCAATAGTATCAGCATCTTATTTCACGTGTAAAACAGCGAAAAACACTTTTTAGGATAACACAGAAACTGAATGCGATAAACAAATGAGCAGAATTTTTAAGTTAAATTTATTAATTAATTTTTAGCATGTTTTTATGATCTGCTTTCAATCTTCACTATATATATATATATATATATATATATATATATATATATATATATATATATATATATATATATATATAGGCTGTGATATCAAGGAAACAGGGATATAAATTTGTCCCGAAATAATGAAAATAATGAAATAGACGATTTGGACTGTATGGACTGTATGGTTAATAAATTCACATTGATTTTTTTCCTTCCAGTGTCAAACACAAATGTTTCATTTTCTAGAAAAAAGAGGGCATATATTTGAAATGGAGAGTGGCTGTGGGAGCCTCTCTCCCCCACCTTCATCCAGTCTCAGTGGAAAGCAGAGATGAATTGGGGGTCCCTCCTTGGCTCTGTGTCAGTTTTTATATGACATTATTATTCTCCGGGTTATAAATTCTGGCATGTTAAGATCTTCGACAACAGCGACATAAAATCCAATCAATGACGCCTCTTCTCTCTCCGCGTCAACTCTCAGCCCGGCAGCTTCAGGCCACACTGATAGTTCCTAAATCAAAGCCAATGGGATTCTGCATAATTGCACCCTGGCAGTGTCCATGTTTGGGGTCAGGAGCATTGGCCATGAGGCTTTATGGAGTTAATGTGAAGGGTGGTATAAAACACTGCTTCATAAAACATTACAGCACTGACATACTACTAAACAGGCTGTAGGTTTGTTTATGAAGACAGCTGCTTGCATTGGTCTATTGGTCTGTTAGGGTGCTGGTGAGGGCCTGGGGTGGGGGGGCGCTTCCCTGCTGAAATACTTGTTTTTAACATCAAGAAGTAACACTGAGAATTCCCTCAAATACAAGAATCTAGACCTTTATGATGGTCTGTAGATGTGGCTGTCATTAACCCCAATAACTCGCTGTGGTCTCAGACATAATTTATTTCTAATTCATGTATTTTCTATTTAATTTTGTCATCAATAATTCAGTATTAGTTAAGGAAGTCACTCTGGGTTGGTTCTACAAAGCTATTACTAAATTCTATAGCTCACTAGTTTTATTTAATCTGTTTTCCTTCTTTTTCCTGTACTGTATGTATTTTAAACCTGTAACTACAGTTTTTCATGTGAAGTGATCTAATAACAGTTTCAGATTCCACCATAAGTTTTGTGTTGAATATTCTCACAGTGACGTTCCTTTTCTCCATCTGTATGCTGCTGCTTGTTGGACTGCTGATTGCTCTGATTGATCATTATCTGATGGCCTCTTGATTAGAATGCTAATGAGGGGACGGTCTTCCTCCCTCCTCCTTGCCTTGTCTTTCAGATGAGGCGTAATGGAAATGCAGTAATGGAAATGACATGGACGATGTGGGATGGATGATCCCCCAGTTAATAATTCCAATCTGTTAATCAATGGTCCGGTCAATTGGTTGCAACGCTGAGCAGCGACACAAAATCACAAAACCAAGTTTGTGTCAGCACCTGGGGTGAGAGGGATTGTGGGACATGACAGGGATTTTTGTGGACAGGTCTCATTATGTGGACTGAAATAATCATTTATTTTTAGTTTTTGATTTTTGTTGATTTGTATATTTAAAATTATATGAAAAAACATTCTTTGCTACAGGATTCTGCTGCTCTGATTGCGAGGTTAGATGAACCTAGAAATAAATCCTTTTTTTTTCCAGGAGATGGCTTCAGCTCACAGAGTAGGTTTTTCTCCAGAACAGTGTGTGCAACAAAAACATATTAACAGCATAATAACAAAAGATTATGTTCATCTGGGGCTAGGCCCTCTGTTTTCTCGCCAGGCACTGACTGTGAAGTCTTTATTCTGTGAGTCGGGCGGCACGCTGAACCCTTAAAAAGGTTATTATGTTCCCTCACCGTGGCAGCACCGGCCCACGGAGCTCCGATATTGTGACGAGGGTCGCCTGTACCACATTAGAGCCAATAAATGTGCGTTGGCACTTCCTCAATTTAAAGTAAAGCCCCTTTTCCCTTCCGCCTCTCTTCTTCATTCCTAATAGGGTATTCCAACAACGCATCTAATAAGTTGTGGGATATCTGCTGTCGGAAAGGGCTGAATATCTATTTTCTCTGCTGTCACCCCGTAACTGATACTTTACATGAAAATATGCAACATAATTTTGATACATTTTTAAGAAAATGTGTTTTTTGTTCTTTGAGAAACAGTTTTATGCATATTGTCTTTTGCTGCCATTTAAATATATGGTGTTTCTTAAAAAAAAAAAAAAAAAAAAAAAAAATTTGTAGTTCCAATGTATAAAAGAAAAAGATAATAGAACGTTATAAGTCCAGTGCTCTTATTATGGCTTTTATGTAAACTGGGTTACTCTCTCCTGCCTACCATGGGAGCTAATATCAACCTCAGGGATCATCTAAAGCCCACTGGGTCCACAGAGGACTCCAAATTCATGAGAATCTTATGTATGTGTGTGTTGGTTTCTTATATATTCTGGCCATCAATACTGTGGGTTGAAATACAGCACCTAGAAAAAATATTCACACCCCCCTTGAACGTTTTCAGCCCTGCTGAATCAAAGCTTTGAAGAACCATTTGCTGCAATTCCTGTCTGTTTTTTTTTAAAGAATGTCTCTAACTGCAGATCTGGAGACATCTTTACCCTTGAAGAATAGCTCAGACTCAATGGACTGAACCTTCACCCTCGACTCAACTCTTTTTTATGTATCCCCTTCTCTCTTTCCATAGCCACATCATTATGCTACCACCATGTTTCATGTGGGAATGGTATATTTAGGGCAGGGTTGTTGTTCTTTTTTAAGGTTTTGGGTCAAAACTGATTTGCACCTCCTTTTAATGCAAAAAAAATCTCATTATTTATTAAATTGTTGCATGATTAGTTTATTGTTGAGAAAGTAAAAATAAATCCCAACACAATTTATGATTTTAGTTTTGAAAAAACTGTTTATTTTATGTCCCCTGAGTAGTTCTGACTTGACATTTTTTGCCCCATGTGACAAAAAGTTTGAACACCACTGGTTTAGGGTAATGTGCAGTGCTAGTTTTCTGCAGCAAAAAGTTCACCATTGGTCTTATCTGAGCAGAGCACATTCTTCCATGTGTTTGCTGGGTTCCCTACAGGGCTTATTGCTAGCTAGAGATGGGACCACTTATACTGCAAATTTCCCACCTGAGCTGATACTGGTGGACCCATGTAATTTCTGAAAGCAGTTGATGTCTCTTGATTTTCTTCAGGGGAATCAGAGAAAGGGGGACTGCAAACTAATGCATGCCTGGGTTTAGTTTGTGAAAAATATAGAATTATCTTTCACATCACAATTATTCACTGCTTTCTGATCTATTGCATAAAATCTGAATGAAATCCATTGATGGTTGATTCTTGAAATATAAGAAAATGTGAAATGTACAGGGTTATGAATACTTTGACAAGACATATGTTCTCTGCAACAACAAACACCTTCACCCCCACGCTGAACATCTGTAAGTAATAAAGAACATCCTCTGACGGCAGGACAAGCACACTCAACACCTGATTGGTGATTGATTGCCTGTAGCAACAGTCTCTATGGGATGCTTTAACTTTTCATCTTTTTCACCCTTGCAGAGGAAAGGTTGGGTGAGTGATGGAAAAATAAAGAGGCATAAATTCATTAAATTTAACAAATCCTTAACTACAGCATTGATCACTTCTTAGACTAATGGCTGCATTCTAGACTCAGTCCCAGATGATCTAGTCTTGATCTAGAGGCAAATGCAATAGAACCATATTTAAATTCTTCCCATCCAACATGCATGTTAAACAGAATGATTTCATCTAATGTACTAGCTCTCAGCTGTAGTTTCTGTGAAGCTTTGTTATTGTTCTAGAATGTTTTTGGGTGGTTACCAGATTACCAGAGTGTTTGTCTCTTTACAACATTCAAGGGATTTAAAGAGTCATGGAAAACTAACTACACATCCTCCCTCATTTAAAATTAACATAAATGATAGTTTAAATAGCTCAGCAGAAGGACCTCAGATGTACTCATCTGTCTGAGTCAATTACTAGAATGCTATATCCTGCCTACTCCAGTTGCCCCCCTCCCACCAAGAGCAATGAGACACTTATATCCTGCCACCGTCCAATGGTGCAGTCCCAGCCGGGCCTGCGTGCCTTTTTAAACACACATTGATTTGAGCAGTCGCCACATTAAACATTAACACAGGACCCTTAACTTGTCATGAAACAGTGGGGGCAATTAATAGAGCATGGTAATGGTGATGGGCAGGATGGGGGAGGACAGATCGCTCAGACAGTCAGACGCGCGCTGGCTGGTCTGTTACCACCTGTTCCCTGTAAGGGGAAATGAAGTCAAACCTTGGCACCCTGCTGTGAGATGCTGATTGAAATTTACAAGGCTACACGCACGCCTCTGACAGCCATGTTGGGTCGGGTACTTTGAGGAAGTCCAGATGTGTAAAGCATGCTTGGTGCAAGGAGCTATAGGCACGAGAAAGGCTATTACAGGAACAACAACAGCTTAGTTTCACCCGACATATAATACAACCTCAGAAATTATTGTTACAGTAGTTTATTTTGCCATAATTATACACCAATATAGAGAGGCATTAAGAAAAACGCCTTTCGCTTTCGACGTGTCGCCTTTTTCATCATCTGCTTCCTCTAACAAAGCTTGACAAGTCTAAAGAGGCCTGTTTGTTCTCCTTTATCAGGCAGGCAGCTCCCGGCCTCTTGTATTCAACACACACTACAGTGGAACCAGATGTCCTTTTGCCAGCGGCACAACTTTCAAGTTGACAAGGTCCCCCTGGAGAATGGGGGATGGATCGGTGGCAGGCAGAATTTGTGACTAATAGCCAGTTTGATGTGACAGGGCCCCACTGTCTGGGGAAATTGAAGCGCTCTCTGTGTCGATACCTTTTGTGTCTCACTCAGTTGTAGGTTATTGTTGGCCTGGCCTTGGGGACCAAGGGCCAGGCAGTTTACATTGCAGACACTACGTGGTCAGCACCAACTTTTTTATTGTGGCTATTGATTGGTGCTGGGTGCCCCGCTGTGGCTAATTTGCTTGTTAACATAAATTTGTCAGAGTGAAAAGTGGGGAGATAGGGGGGCGGTAGGGGGTTCAGCAGCACTCAAGTGTCCCGGGATTTTTTCCCTCTGTCTTGCCTTCATCTATGCAGTGTAAACCCAAACACTTAAATCTCAAATCAGTGTTTTTGTTTGGATGCTTGTTCATCACTAGTTCAATAGAGGGGCCTATTTTTTAAACAACTAGTTAATCTGTCATTTAATCAATACAGCTTTTCTGCTCTCACCGTCTGGAATTAAACACGAGTTAAACACAAACCAGATTTAATGACCTTTTTATGGGACCCACTCAGCCAATGAAATTAACACCAGAGATTGTCCTTTTATACCTATAAGTCCGTGTAAGCTATTAACTTCAGAAAATATCATTTTAAATGGCAACACATGGCAGCGAGTGGGGCCACACACTTTCTGCTCCCACATTCACTTTCATATGTCAGAGTGCGCAGGAATGCCGTGGCTTTCTAACTAACAACAGACTGAATTTATCCACCAGAGAGAGAGAGAAACAGAGGGGGAAAAAGAGCAAAGGCATGAATTTTATATTAAATTCCTTTGGCTAATCCAGCTTGCTGTTCAGTCCAGGCTGAGTTTAGGCAAAAATATTAATAATGCATTGAAAGGACCTTATTTTCTTCCTGCTAGAATGGGTTTTATGGGACTAGTACTTTCTCAAGTTATGCATCTTGGTTATTTGTAAGCACCCAATAACTAAGCAGGTGACAGTTCATTTTATGAGATCTTAAGCCAGCCAAAGCCTGAAAACGCCCCAGGTTGGATATCCTAATATGACAGAGAGATGGTATGAAAAGAAGATAATGAATTGATGGAATATTTTCATCCTGTTTCTTTGCATCCTGTACATTTGCAGCTTCAAGGTCTTCTTTAACCTTTTGCCAGCCAGTTTGTCATCTTTCAGTAAACAGCTGCTTCCTTTTATTCAAACTCATAGTGATTGTGGAAGCAGGCTTAGATTATAATGTCTCTGACATTTTAACATTCATCAAACATCAAACTTTTTCAACTATTAACCACAAATTTGTGTCGATCTTTTAAGTCTTAAGGATTTGTTGGGTGCAGGTTTGCAATGTTCCCACAAACGCAGTAATGTTCTGGACTCCAACTGCACAAGCCTTAGCTGTCGTTACCTCATCTTGGTGAAATATAATTTTGGTTTTGGGAGCTGCCGCTGTGCTGTGGTAACAGGGAAGCTGTCTGATATGACGCAGTGTCTGTGCCCCCCAGCACCACACATGTGCATGGACTCATCATAGGCACCCCTCTGTGGATGGTGTAAGGTTTCCCAGCATGCCACAGCCTCTGAGAACAGGGAGGAGTGGCAGACATGTTGGCGATAGCCAAGGGTGACATCAACAACAACTGGCCCATGATACCATAGAAACATCAATAATATTTCTGTTTAGTGTAATCCAGAGGGAAGTAAAGCTTACACTATTAAGGCAGGTAAAATATCTATACTCAGTGTGCTCAAGCTTTATTACCCCTAATTAATATGGAAATACTATACTCAGCTTTGTTTCCGCAGCACTTTTTATTTATAAATGTAACCCTAAGTAACTATCAGGGCAAGACATACCAAGCATTAAAAAATAATATTAGTAATAAAAGGAAATAATAAAGCATTAAACTGACCATCATTAAACATAAATTAAAATAAATTTAAATGAAATTGGTCACTAAAGCTTTTTGGAAAGTGAGAGACATTGGTAGATTTGGCTTTAAAACCAGTCAGATAAGGGGACTGATATGGAGAGCTTTTCTATAGGAAAAGAACCTGAAAGCTGAAGGACCATTCTGGTCCAATAAATATGGCAAACAACTGAAAACCAGTGCATCGTGTGAACATACTGTTCTTGTTGGCTGGTAAGGTATGCTGAGTTGCTTGAAGTAGGGCAGAGGTAGGCCACCGAGGACTTTTTATGTTATGGTCTTCTGGTTCTAGTCTGCTCTGCATCCCCAGAACCAGAACCAGAAAACTGCAAAACTGCTGAAACACCGAGTTCCTTTCAATCAAGGCAGAAAACTCATCTGTTCAGAGTTGCCTTCGAAAAGTAAAAACTGGAATATCTTTGATTCTAGTCTGTATTCCAACTTTCCTTTTTTTGATACTGCAATGAAAGGTTTCTTACTGTTTTTCTCATATTTTTATCATGAAAAGCACTTTGAACTGCCGTGTTGCTGAAATGTCCCATACAAATAAACTTGACTTATAATGTTGTACTGGATGATGTAATAGATTCTAAAAGAAAAGCTGAAAAATATGTCTTGGTTGAAGACACAACTTTAAGGTTTTTCTCAGACTGATTTTTGATTCTGTTGAGTTTTTTGGACCAAAACTAATCAGTTTTACTTGAATTTAGAGCTGATTATCATCAGTGTAGCAGTGAAAGTGGCTTTATTTCCTGATAGCATAGCCTCAGAAAATGAAGAAAATTTATTAGACCTAGCACTGAGCTCTGAGGAACATCACATTTCACTCTGGAAACAAATGAAGATGAATTATTGTCCTTTATAAATTGGAATCTGCCATGAAAAATTGAATTTAACCAAATGTAGGCTCCACCCTTTATCCCAATATGTTCAAACCTTTGCTCGACAACTGGAATTAAACCGTTGAAATAAATCACTCCTTTGCAGGTGGGTTGAAACTTGTTCTGAAACCATATTGGATGTGAAGGGAAGATTAAAGACTGGCCTGTAATAAGATTAAAAATCAGGATTTAGAGATTTTGAGGCAAAGATTTAATAAAAGCTAGTTTAGAAGCCTGAGGCATGGAAATAGGTAAAAGTGATTGACTATAAATGGTCAAGAGAAGGTCAATGAAAATGACATGCCTGAAAACATTTATAACTTTAAGTCAACTAATTAGACCATTTTTGGTCTGTTTCTTAATAAACCAATTTTTCAGCGTAGAAAAACTTCCATCATCGTTCTCAGAGGTCTTCTCTCTAACTGTAGTAGAGAGTAACTACTTAAATACTGCCCTAAGGTGTTTGCGCTCTTTGACCTTACCATGACCCCTACCCGGCCATAACCCTGACCTTCATCTGGCCTCTGCACTCTAAATTTAACCCTAACACCAAGTCCGCCTGGCCCGCACCCTTCAACCTGATGTCCCCTGCCTCCGGGGCACATCTGCTTTGGGATCCAGCCTTTGAGGGAGCAAAATAAAATCAACAAAACCTGAACCCATGATGAAATCCACTTAATATCTCAGTGATCAGCTACTGCAAGACAAATGTGGATCTGTCGTCACCGTGATTAAATCAACAGCAGCCCACAGCATCTCACCCCTCAGAACACATCGTGTACGTAAGGATGGGAGCATAGTTTGTAGTTTTCTGGTTGCTACCCTCTCATCAAGAACCTGCCAAACATAAAATCAGGCTTTGCAATTACCTCAGGAACAATTAGAGGTTTTGTTGATAGGACATAATTGAGTTTTTTGTGGATCATTCCTTGTATTTGTTTTGGTATTATCGCTGCAGAGTCCAGAGACTGATGGAGATGATAGATTTCAGTTCTCCTTTATATAAAACAGCTTTTTACGTTTTAATGCTAGCTAGACAGCAGCACTCACTAAAATAACAGTAGCAACAACAGAATGCCTTTGTATTTATGATTTTAGTTGGATCAGTCAGAAACTGGCCCACCAGCTTGTCCTGAACTCGGTGGTCTTTTTGATACATGGGCCTGTGGACTGGCCCAGAAACAAGAGAGCAGGGATAAATTTCCCCTCCCTTCCTTTCCCTTTCCCTGGGTCGATGTGATTCCTAAGCTGGGGCTGTACTTTCCTTCCCAGCCTTTAAATACTCCCCTGCAGCATTTGGCTTCAGTTCTTTTGCACCCTAAATCCCTGGTCCTGGAGCTCGCATGGGGCCAGTTGCATTGGGTGGTCACCAGTAATGTTGTTCTGCATATTGTAAAACACCCTTTGAGCGAGCGATAAGACAGTATAGTAGCATTAAACTGATATCCAGTTAAAAATAAACTCCTCCTTTCTAATGCAGATGCTGATTTTTGTGTTTGATAATTGTTCAGTTGTTAAGTTCAGGCTTTAAAGCATCTGGCTTCTTCTTTCTGTTTTCAACTTCAGCCTCTTCGACTGTAATGAAAGCAAAACAGCTGAAAATTCCCACAATATTAAATAAAACATGTCGGTGGTCAGGGGCCAAACGCTGTCACGCCACGAGGCGCAGAGAACCCAGTGATGTTAGTCATATTCTGTTCGGCTCTGATTCTTTTCATTTAAACTAAAAGGAATCAGCAAAGCAGTTACTGCTTGCTGAGGTGTTATGAAAGATACTTGATCTACTGGATAATTATATTAATTTGTGTTTCTTGGCAACTGCATAAATAAAACACAACTAAGACATGATATTACAGACATATTCACCCTTTCACAACTCAGTTTCATCATTCAGATCAGTGCAGAATTACAGTTCAGTGACATTTATTGCTATCAAAGGTCTGTTGCAGCTTTATGTTCCTCTAAATTCAACTCATATAATGTTTATGTCGTGGTGCCATATTTTGGCCACTTTTTGCAGATCTCTGCACAAAAGACAAAAATCAAATTCAATTTAACAAGATTTCATTGAAAATCCAAGTGAAAGGAAAATAAACACAGTTTCTAAAAATCAATAACACTGAGATGTTCAGTAATATATTGTTTGTACTGTGAAAACAGATCAATTCAAATAAATTCAGATGATTCATATACAGACTCATTCACTAAATTAGAATATTATTGAAAAGTCAGTTTATTTCAGGAACTTTATCAGTAAGTGAAACACATTATATAGACTAATTACACACAGATGGATGTTTGAAAGACTTTGTTAATTATAATGATTTTCCACTTACAGCCAATAAAAACATGACATTTAAAATCATGATATTACATCAGACTAATGAAAAACATTTTTAATACAGAAATGTAGCCTTAGTGAAAAGTAGGTTTAATACCTGCCTAAAGGTTGTCAATTTTCAAAAGGTACTTTTGAATCGATAAATGAGCTTTATTAGACTGCATATTCTAATTTATTGAACATGACTGTAGCAGCTGCTAGTATTAAAGGTGTTATTTGTAAAAAGTACTTCAACAATAATAGTGAATAGAAGCTGAGACATTAACCCTTTAATAACTAAGCCTCAAAATGTCCATCTGGTCTTTTTTTTTTTTTTGCCTCTTAACTGTGAAAAGGTTGAGTTAATGAGGTTATGAGTTAATGGTCTCACCCATTTTTCCAGAAGACATTGAACTTTAAATTTGTGGCAGTTATTCATACTTTACTGCATAATAAATAAGAGTATTGGCAGTTTTAAATGAAGACAAAAACAGATTTTGATTTTAGGTTTTCACTGCAAAAACATCAGCAAATGATTTTCCATTTTAAATATAAGGTTTGAACAATATGGAACATTTTTACAAAAATGATGGCAGTTTTGTCTTTCAATATGGAAAAACAGGCCTCTGTATCCTGGGTGGATGATGGAGCACATGAAGACTTCTCTCCTTCTCCTGAAACTGAAAGTAGTGAAGAAAAATATTCAACAGGTCTCACACACACACTATGTAGAACAAAAACACGCTGGCAAACAGACAGATATGCACCCAAATGGAATTAAACACCAATATAAACATATAACCCACTCATCTTTTTAGTTTCTTCTTGTTTTTGTCAGTCTGTTTGAATTTTAACCCTTTTTCATTTAAATGCAAGCTGGTGTTTAATGATTATCCTGATGGAGGCTACAAGCCAATGTGTTGGTCTGGTCATCTTCCTGTATTCTCAGTGCTAAAAGCGTTGACAGTTTCTGGAGCTTGATGTGTGCCAAATCATGAATGTGCTGCTCACATCCTCTGCACAGCCTTTCAAGCTGAAGACTGTCGGTTTGCTGCAGCTGTGCTTATGGCAGAGACAACCTAACATTACAAGAAAGCTGTTTATCCGCCATCATTGGTGGCCATGCTTACGAGCCTGCACGTTCACAGCAAGCTCCACTGTCGGGAAGAAGCTGTAGCACCACAGACAGCGAGGGTGAGGATGTGAATGGTGCGTACACAAGCGTGATTGACAGCACTAGGACACTCCTCCTGGCTCTGATTGGTTGTTTCTGACCGGGAGGGGAGTAATTCTGCAGATGACAGTAGGACCACAGGGAGGATCACAGATTTATCAGTCTCGTTTTATATTGTCAGGACATAGCGACAGTTTTAAGACATATGTAAAAAAAAATATATTTTTATAAATAAGTGCAGCTTTAAGGAAGACATATAGATAAAAGCTGTTGTAGAAGGAAAACCATAAAAAGCCTCATCTGTAGTTTGCCACAAGCCAAGCAAGATATGAGGAAGAAGACTCTCTGCTCACATGAGACTTTGTAGCCAAAATTCAGAACTCTGTGTCTGGAAGAAAAGTAACACTGTACACTAGGCTGGGGCGATTGGACGAAATTATCGTCCATCGACGGTTGTTTTTTTCAGAAGGGGTGGGTCTGAGTTCCTCTCTTAATTAAAGTAATAACAATGCTTGATTGAAGCCAGCAGATGCAGCCCATGGAAAAAACATAATACCATTTTTTAATGATGCACACAAACTCCTTCCAGCTGCAAGCAAAGCTTTAATTTTCCCCAGAGTGCATCTAAGTGCAGCGGCGATTTATTTACTCAAACTTAGAACAGTAAGGCAGAATCACATGTTCAGAAAATACATTTATTTATACAATTACCGCAATGGTGGGGTGGACAAGCAGACAGAGACTGGCTTTCCTCCCAGTTTAATCGTGCTTACGGGCCGCTCCATTGTTTATACAAATAAAAATAGTCTCCAGCAAACGTGCACATCCATAAAAAAAATTCTCTGCCGAGTTTCAGGTCCTCTTGGGTGATTTGGAGCATTTAAAATAAATAAATGACTGAAACACTCTTATTTGGCTTTAGCAGTGTGCGCAGGTGGTTAACAATTTTACCGTGGTGCCAAAGACAAGTTCTGAAGGTGTGCTTATGGTCGGTGTGTATATTTTCCTGCAATTTGTGACATCAGTTGTAAACATTTTTCATCCATTTTCCTTTGACAGATATTTAAAGCCATAGTGCACTGTGTCCATCTGGGGCTATCCTTTTCATATTGAATTGTATTTTGTATTTCTGTCAGTGAAAAGCTTTCTCAGAGCTTGTTGATGGAGCTGCAGCACCTGGTGACTGCGTAGTGTAATTGGCCGGATGGTGAACACATAAATTGCACAAGCGGCAAACTGCTTTGGTTGCTCTTTCATCCCGTTTAAAGCCAAAGTAATCCCACATAGGTGACTTTGTATTTTCTTGGGAACTAATTCCTCCATTTTTGGACTTTTGTGTTCTAAACTGGCAACTCAGTCAGTGTATGTTTACATTGTCCCCCCACAAAAAAATGTCCAAACGCCTCCTGCGCAAATATATCGTCCATCGTCATTTATTAGACTGACGAGTATTGGCTGGGAAAATGTTGCATATCGCGCAACCCTACTGTACACCCCCCTTTAACAATCATTCTGCAACGAACAATGATTTCATCTCTAGACGTGCATAGCTAGTGGAGACACACCTCAAAAGATGTACAAAGACCTGCCTTGGTCCTACAAAGTATTGATTCATGCAGAATACAAATGAATGCCACACTTTTCAGATTTTTATTTGTAAAGCATTTAGAAATCCATGTGACCTTTTCCTCCCATTCAAAATTATGCACAACTATCTTGTGACTTGTTACATTATGTTCGAATGAAATACATTAAAAAACTGTTATAATTTGAAAAAGTTCAAACAGAATAAATATCGTTGCATCATTTAAGGGGAAATAATTAATAAAAAAGTTCAAAAATAAAAATAATTAAAAAATAATTAAAATATAGTCTTTGGCAATAATTATTAAACATAATGTTTTTGTTTTTTGTTTTTTTTTACATAAGTTTTCTGCCTTCTTTCTATGACGCATCCAATTAATCAGTCTTCTCTACATTTTTTCTTTTTATCTCCACACTCCTGAAGGCCTTATCAAAGGAACCCTTTCCATAACACAATCCAGATGGGAAAAGAGGAGCAAACACAAGATTCTGGAAAAATGAAGACATTAAGTACCTTCGTGAAAATGCAGGGTTTCCAATATCTGACTGGATGGATTTAAAATAAAAATGTCTACCGATTGTGTCTAAAATATTTAGGGTCACCAAAACCTCAAAATGATAAATCATACATCAGATTTTTGTGTTTGTTTTTCTGTTTGCATCAAACATCATTTTTCAATACACAAGTACATTAAAAAATGAATATAACATAATACTGAATAAAAAATAAAGTACATCAAATGGTGCAGTTGAGAATATTGTAGGATTGAGTTGCTATTTTCATAGAAAATGATGAATGTGTGACATTACGCTGCAGATTTTCTTTTACCATCACCTCAAACACAAGATAATTAACTGAAGAGTGGTTTAATGTTTGGATGCTTATTTTAAGTTTCCAAAGGAAAGTTTTCATCCTTTTTTCACTCTTTTAATTTGTTGGATTTTTCTGTGAAAAACAAATGTGTAACTGTTTAAATATGATGATAGGTGAGATTCTGTGTGCCCCCCCCAAGTCATTCCACCAATTTACATACACTCAACACTTTATTTATTTATTTATTTTATTTAGAAAATTATCTAAACCAAAAATATTCAAAACGTCTGACCTGATCACTTCGAGGATATGGGCAGTCGGCAGGGTTTATTGGTGCACTCTATTTCTGATGCATAGATGAGCTCAACAGAGGGCAACCGGAGCAGCGCTTGATGCAGCAACTGGACCACTCAGATCCTGTGAGGGGCAGAGCCAACAGCAGGAGCGCTTGGTGGTGTTGCAGAAGGCCCAGGAGTGGGATTTAAATATCTCAATAATGCATCTGAAGAGAAAAAGAGGAGTATGATTCCAGAAAAAAAAATAAAAACATAAGAAGTGTGTCATGTTCACTATACTGTACATGTACGTTTTAAAATCAAATTGAAATTATCACAGTGAAATGCAGATTTCAATGAAGTAATACACCTCCATAGCATACGAGAATGCAATATTGATGCTAAGTTGACAATAATGTGTACTGTTTTGTAATGAGCTAGCACAGTTGCCTTGTTTTTGCTAGTTTACAGTTTTTCTTGATTTCTTTGACCTACTTAAAGAAACTGGGATCCACTCAGTTTTCGTCATCACTATCTCAGCAGAGCAGAAGACACCTCTAACAAATGTATGAACCGTTTCTTGTTGGTCGGACTCGTCTTCCTCACCCTTTTGCAAAACAGTTAACACATATGTCATTCAAGTAGTCCAAATTCCATTGTTTTAACCATGTTAAGCAAACAGAAGTCATTTTAATTGTATTTTCTTTATTTCTTATTCTCTGATAGATTTTTTTAGCTTGCATTTACAATATTTTCTGTAATAATTAAAGTATTTCAGTTTTCAGCCACAGTGAAAACATGTCATGGAATCAATAAAATTTGTATCAAAGCATTTTTGATTCTGTATCCAATTTTTTGGAAGAAGGAAAATCTGACACAATTTAGAAAGATAACAAGAATGACAAGGGTGAACTGAGTGCTGTATTTTGTTGTCAATTAAGTTGTGTTGTTTGAAGGCAATATTTGCTTTTGTTTCATATTTTAAATGTTTTGTCACAGTTACAGCCTAATGCAAACAAAATGTGCCACTTTGACAATAAGTGCTGCTGTTTAGGCCTGTGTGTCATGAAAACGTGGAGTTTGAGTTGACCGCTGAATGAAAGCAATTAAGAAAAACTGGCTGGGCTATATATTGATTAGCTCCATGTTTGGCTAGCTAGCCTAGCTGCGACACTACACTTTGCTAAGGCAACAGGTAATTTAATCACATTGGTTTTACTGTACCTCCGTTTCTGTCACGGTTTCCTCTTCTTTTCTTTTTTTTTTTTTTTTTTTTTTTGTTTTTTTCCTTGGCCACCAGACGACTTGTGACGTTTTGACATGATGCTTTCCGAAGTTACTTGCGTTACTGTCAGTGAGCAGCAACGGAGCAGTGATGGGAGGGGGAGGGACGTGCATGGGGTGCTGGAACAAACCAACTAGTAAAGAAGCGGGGGGAGAGCTAATAAAAATATTATTATTTTTAGTTGTAGTATTTAATCATTTTTGTTATGCAGCGAAATTAGTGCAGAAATTTTTATATTAGGAAATTATATTATTACTTATAAGTTTGTTTTTTTTTTGTTTGTTTTTTTTTGGGGGGGTGAACAGTAAAAGATTTGTTTTTCTTGCCCCCTTTTATTGCACCCCGTAGACTCCTGGAACCCTTAGCATTTGCCTATTCTGCCAATAAACCAAGGCTGTCCGGGTCACGGCCTCATCTCTGACCAACGCTGGACGACCATACATCGCCACATACAGGTCTGGCAGAGTTACTAAAAGGTTTTGAGTCCAATATATGACATTTATGTATTGTTTAAATATTTTCTGAGCACTATTTAGCTTATAGTAAAATAACCACCAGAGATGGATCATACGGTCAAAAGCAGGGGGTTCCCAAGTCTAGTCCTCAAAAGCTACTATGCTGGAACTTTTTGATGCAGCCCTTCTCTAACACACCTCTATTAAATGAATGGCTTGTTACCACACCTCTGCAGAGCTTAATGACTGACTGCTAAGGAGGGCATTCAGACATTTGATTCAGGTGTGTTGAGTAGGGATGCAGCTGAAAGTTGCAGGATAGTAGTGCTGGAGAACTGAAGTTGGGCACCCCTGGTGTAAAGGACTCATCCCAGTGAGCTAATTTACATCGAGTTAAATCCCAACACATGAAGCCACACACCTAACTAATTCTGCAAGAAATATTTAAGCCATCTTAACAGCAGTCCAATTTATTTTGAAAATTACAATCAAGTTCAGTCCCATAAAATTTAATTAAGTTAAATACAGTCACTCATTATAAAAATCCTACTTATAAACCTTTTAATTTAAATCAGCTCCTGAGTTTAAACAGGCTGGTCTGCAACAGTGAAGAGAAGAACTCCTGTTAGCAGAGACAATAAACCATTGATGTTCTACTAAGAGGACTAAGAGTTTAGAAAAAAAAACTGTTTCAAATTTGTTTTTTTGTTTTCTTTCTGTTTTAAGCATATTTTACAAGGTGTTGCTGTATTTTTGGAAATGGGATTTTATTTACTTATTTGAGGTGATAGTGTTTGCTGTTTCTGCTGGAAAGATGAGGTTTAAAGACTTGAAAATTCAGTAAACTTCAGCATAAAATCCACAGAAGCTGCACTGGTCAGAATAACACCAGCCTGAAATCCATTCTATTGCAATATGAGAGAAAGAATAAAGCACCTTGGGCAAATGAGAAAAAAAGCATGCATACCCTCAGTACCTTTCGTTGGGATTTACCTGGAATATGAAAGGATTGAAGCTACAGCTGGCTTTACAGACACTGTGTTACTTTATTAAACCTCATGTGCCAACTTTGGCGCTGTATTAAAAACTGAAAGAGAGGTAGTGAGAACCTGATTCCTCAGGATAGAAAGTGAGAAATCCCTGGTTGAAGCACCTTAGATCTGTGGCTTCCTGCCTGCAGCTCCTACTGAAGCACCAGCAGGCTCTACTGATATTTAGATGATGCTGTCCTAGGTTAGACAGGCATTCACTTTAAAAGGTATTGATTTTAAGTTCTACACAAAGTGTATTATTTGCAATTTCTTAAAGCAGAAGGAGCTACTTCTCATTTTGCAAGACGCTATATTAAAGTGTGGGAATTTGTACAGATTTTTGGGGATCATTCTCAGTGATGGCGGTACAGATGCAGAGTTTTTAAATCCACGATGTCTCTAAAAATTAGGTTTCCATGACCTCAACTTGTCTACAGTCAAAAGACCAAATGAAAATATTAATAAGCAAACAAAAAATAACATCTTGCTATTGCAGATTTATTCTGTCAGAAACTACAGCAATGCTTCTGCTAACAAAGAAAATATTTGTTTTAATGAAAAATTATCAAAAATATAAAAAAGGCAAAAAAGCATCAAGGGACAAATGTATTTATTTAAGTCAAGTAAACATAAAACAGCTCTAAAACACAGAAATCCCTCATACAGAGCATGCATGTAGCGACAATGGAGCGAAAAAACTCCCCTTTAACAGGAAAAAAACCTTCAGCAGAATCAGAACCTGGCTCAGTTTGAGCAGTCATCTGCCATGGCCAACTGGGGCTTTGAGAATACAGAGCATACACTGAAAAAAGAAACAGAAGCACTGATCCAGGAGTACTTTCTATGTAAGAGAAAAGTAAAATAGCAGAAGAAGGAGAACGTAAAGTTGTTGGCAGAATTATCTCTGCCTATGTCCCTCTTCATGAAGGTATCACAGCTAAACAGAACACCAAACCAGATGTAGCATCTGTGAAGAGAAAAAAAAGTGGACAGAGAACATAACGTTAAAAGTTGAAATAACAGCAAATTGGAGAGAATGAAGCGAATGTAGCTGAGTGGTCAGTTTGTCTCTCGCAGGCAAAGCCTATGGCACATATTATATGTGCATATAATGTAATATATTACATGTTATATGTGCGAAGATAATAAGCACTGTTTATGAAGAATATACAATAACTCATCTTAAAAAAAATTACATGAATTCTACACTTACAACCATAGATTAGCACCTGTAGTGAAAGTGTGCATTGGGAATTAAAGACCCACTTTTTTTTCAGTGAAGTCCTGCATTCTTGTTGCTCGCCCATCTCCTTGTCTTTGGAAACCAAACAGTGTGAAAGAAGCTCAAGCAAAGAGCTTGTTTATCCACAACAAGACAATAGTTGACTTTGCATTTTTATAGTTTCCATTGTTAAAACCTAAAAACTGTCAATAAAATATATTATATATTATTATATATTATATTTATGTTAAGAAAGCACACACATTTTCACGTTTCCTCAAATAAAGTTTTGTGCAGCAGGCTGGGCAGATCTGAGTCGGAGCTTTTTTGTTTGTCTGTAGTAAACGATGTGTGTGTGTGTGTGTGTGTGTGTGTGTGTGTGTGTGGTTGGGTGTGTGTGTGTGTGTGTGTGTGTGTGTGTGTACTAGGTTTCCTCTTACAGCAAAAAAAAACATACTAAGTGGGATTGTCAGTTGAGCTTAGGTGTGAATGTATTTGCTTCATTTTTGTTTTATGTTAGTAAACAGATGACGTATAGTTAGAAAGCTTTTATAATACAAAGCAAATCATAAATGCAGATTTTATTTGAATGCAAAATAGAGACGATTTTTACATGACGATGATTTAAGTCCTGAACAAACAGACTTGTTTTGTTCATGTTTCACATAAAGATCATAAACAGAATAGTTCTAATATTTTATAAAAATCAAACACATTGCCTAAGACAATAATATTCTTTGCAGAGGAAAATCAGCTATCTAACTTCCACAGCCAAACCCATCAAATAAAAGTATAAAGTTGTTGTTTTTAACTGAGATTTAGGAGCAAAGTGAAAACTGTTTTATTGTTTTATGCATCTACAAAAGATGGTTTGATGACATTTAATACTTTTAGTTTCTGCTCCTGTGTGATTTCCTCCAGGTACTTCAGCTTTCTCAGAACTGAAAACTTCTTTGTGAGTGTGTGTGGGTCTCGCCCCCCCGATCCACCAACCTAAGGACATGCTGGATTGAAAGAACAGGTAATGCTTTTTCTCTTTTGGTTTTTGAAAACATAAATTTGTAAATTTACTGGGGTCCATTTAGAAGACAAGCCATAGTAGAATATTATAAAACAGAGTTCATAAGGTAGGAACTGAAAATAAAAATAAAGTTTATTGTAGACTGAAATGCTAAAACTGCTGGTTTGAATAAAAACACACAATAATATTGTCAGTGGTGGGCACATTTCTGCTAATCCACTAATAGCGCAACAAATTTTTTTGTTTAGTGCTTTTGTTAGCTTTGCAAGCATTTAGCACACTTATTAGCTTCCCCTAAATATATTTTTTTCTGTATAAATCCTAAAGTGCTCATTTACTTGGTAGCTTTGAAAACTTTTAGTTAAATAAAGTTCAAAGTTTAAGTTTTGCTTGTCGACTGTTAAGAATTCTTCAGGTAGTTACACGTTTATATTCATACTCTTATTATGAAGTGGATGAAGACTGTTTACACAGTAGTTCCATTTCCTCTCCTCATTTTCTCTCTCTTTTTTCCCCAATAACTTTATTTCAAACAAGAAACATACAGGAACAAAGTAAAACACAGACAGCAGCAAACAAGATAGAAATGCAATCTCTATAAGGGCATTATAAAACATTTAAGTTAAAATGTCAAAATTAAACTGGTGCTTGGTACTATAGTCTTTCAAGGGCAGATATTATATGAGCTGAAGTTAGTGCTAAATACTGTGTTGGTTTTACACTTTAGCGTTAGCAGAACTAATGTTTATGATTAGTGCTTTAGGGTTAGCACAACTAACTTTTTAGTTAGCGATGCCTACCACTGATTACTGTATAGCTCAGCTGAAACGACCTTTGCTCAGTCTGTTTTGGTTATAAAGCACAAAAGACACTAATGTAATAAAAAATAACCTCCTGCCTTATGAAAATTCATGCTCCATCATCCATAATACAAGGCAGGTGTGTGAAAACTTTGAGATCTTCCTCCAGCTTTTAATGAACACAAGGTAGGATCAGCTCGAATCAAGCAAATGATGAGAAAACCTGGCAGAACATTTTTTTCTGTCTCTGAGGTGATGCTAAAAGAGGGGAAGAAAAGCAAGAGGCCCTCCATCAGCCTCCTCTTTTCTGTTTCTATTCATTTCCCTCTTTTTCCTCATTCCGTCATTCTCTGCCTGGTTCTCATGTCCCTCTATCACAGTTCTCTCTTTCTTTGCTTGTCTCACTCCCTATATATATATTTTCCCTCCCCCTCAAAGACCTTGTATCTTACAAACTCTGCTTTCTCCATATGAGAAACAAATCTGGGGTGGGTAACAGTGATGCATTGCATAAATGAAGTTAAAAAAACTCAACCAGACAACTCACTCGTCTCCATGTAGGGAGATTGACTTTTCCCAGATGCTGCTGGTTGTTTCTGCACAAAGAGGACACACACACATGTAATCCCTCTGGGTTTGAAGCGACACCATCTTTTCAGCGGGTGCCAGCAGAGCTTTCACTCTATATGGCTGACTGTACTTTAACATCACAGGGAGTAGAGAAGAGAAACTCCCTACCAATGAAGTTAGATGGAAAATCCATTTAAACAAGCTGAGTCATGGACGGGGGGAAAACTCTTCTTTCAGAATGAATTATTGAAGAATCTATGAAGTATGGATGGAAATGTGGATGCCTAGTCTGGAGATAACACCTAAATCTGTCACAACTTTGTAGACTCCTAACTTGTTTGTGTTAGGTGGCAAACAAGCTGAAGGAAACAAAAAACTTTAATATGTAGGGGGAAAAAAAGCTCTTTTGGGGTTCAAGGACAATAAATAAGCCAACAATATCTGCCATTTGAAACAGCAGTGACGAGTGATAAGGACGTCTAGTAAACATAAATGAAGCTAATTCAAATTCAAATTTAATTTAAAAATACTTTATTGATCCCAAAGGGAATTAAATGTTGTTGTAACCTCAAAATTTTCAAGATTCTTCAAAGGGTTATTTTATATGGTGATGGGTGTGAGCAAAAAGGATCTCCTGTAGCGGTCTGTATTACAGTGAATTTGAAGAGTCTTCTGACTGAAGACGCTAATGTAGTGTCTGACAGTCATGTGAAGAGTCATCTCCAGAGGTTCTACAATAGTCCCCAAAACAGAACTATGTTCTTAGTGGCAAAATTGGAGCTGCAAAACATATCAAACTCCAGTCAGCATCACAATATTAATGTGCATAAAGTACTTCTTGAATGCAATATTTTCTAGGCTATTTTGTTTCAAGTTCAATGCATTCATACTCTCCTTTTAGTCCAGTGGGATGGATTTTCACTGCCCTGTATTCACCCTGTATAGATCTTAGCCCACCTCTCACTCAATGACTGCTGGAGAGGGCAACAGGACATGGAGGAAATAAATCTGGAGGCTAGACCGTCCAATTTCAACGCCTCTCACTTCCGGTTTTGGCGGCCGATGAAGGGCCAACCTACGTTTACCAGGTAGGCCACGTCCTTCGAAGGATCCAGGCCCTGAATTTGGACACAGTCAAAAGAACCCACTCTGCCACCACATCGCGCTGTTTCTCACCATGGTAACCACCTTTGCTGATAATCTGAGGAGTCTGGGTCACAGCACAGGAAGTCTCACGCTTATGTCACACTTTTTTCTGTTATGGTGTGTACTGTATAGAGAACTATGAAAAACAAATCATACAGAGGTCTAAGCATAAAGAACATCAAGTTCTGTCATGTCTTTGAGGTATCTGTTGACTGATGAGTTTCTCCTATTCTGAATAGTGCATGTATGGTGGGATCTTTAGTGTGGTATGATTAAGGCACTTTTATCATGAAGGCACCGACTCATTTTTTTGAATATGTAAGTATCAGCGAGTCACCTGGGAATGAAATTTCAATGTTCTATTAGTGCAGTTAAGTATCAGATAAATTTTAGGCGAATTAATCAAAAAGTAGGTCAATGTGCCACTTTAAGTTTCAACAACCCACGTGCCTGGTAAGTTACTCTCCGTCAGTGGAGACAGCAAATTCCAAGGTGACAATTTTATAATTAGGTCATTGCTGTCTTATTTAAGTTGTAGTTGCATTGATTCTGTAACAGATGAACACGTGGAGCATCTATGTCATGTGAGCAGTGGTGGTCATGGAGTGCAGTTTTCCAGGATGTCTTGATCATTATGTTACTACGAAATGAAATGGCTAACATGCAATCATGTGCCACATTTTTGTAACTATCTAAAAAAAATATTTATATGGATATTTATTTTAAGAAATATCTATAAAAATTATGCACGAAGGGTTACGCACCCCATAGTGTTTACAGCCAATGTTCAGATCCAATTATGAAAAAATGGGGATAAGCAGCAGTTGAGAAGAAAAATTTTAAGGTTGAGCTTAAGCTTTGATGTTTTCCACGGGGCTGTGACAACATCTAATAAGCATCAGATGAATATGAAATGCAGAACATATTTATCATCTCTGTTGAGTTAGAAAGGCAAACCACTGGAGATCATGAGTTTTTAGAGTGAGCATGTTGCTTGATGAATCTCACAGACCCCCTGCTAATAAAACCCAGTGGCTCTCCTTCCATGTGTCTTCAGTTGAAACATTCCTGAACAATGAACTTTTTGCAGAACCAGTGACATCTCCAATTATACACCCAGCTGAACTATTTTATGAGTATAGGAAAATGTTTGGACTGTATGGCCAAGATTTGTTGCAAGATGGTAATAACATGTAGAAGAACCAGCAAAGACAACTCCCAATACTGATAAATCATTCAATCTACATCTGATATCAAGAACTATGCCACCTTGTTTCTCTTTGTATTGAGTTTAATGATATATAAATAAAAGGAGGCCATAATAATAATAATAATAATAATAAAATGTTTCATTTTCTTCCATTTTTTATAATTGTTTTACAAAAATAGCTAATAAATACATTGGAGCAGTTAATTTAACACAAATACTGTAAGATAAAAGCCCTTTTTAAACTCAAAAACATAAAGTTTATACACATTTTATTTTTTTCTAAGAAGTATATATTCCATGATTGTCAAAGAAAGATCTGATGAAATTTCCTTTTCATGGGTAGAAAAACAAGATTATTTATGGTGTTGTTTTTGTTTATGTATTTCCCTAATTAAAGCATATTGGCTTCCAAGGCAATAAAGGAAACAAATTGCTTTGGCATAGCTGTGGCAGTTGGAGGATAGACTCTGCGTATTGGCAGATAAATTGAGATGGGATTTGGAGTCTTTGAAACTACATTTGTGCTTCAGTCGATGTTAATGAGGCCTAGCAGAAAGATATCACCATTCCCAAATATTTGTCATTTTGTGGTTATACTTTATGTACATGCATAGAATTTAAAGTTTTTTTTTTCTTTTTTTAATAACTTTTGTGGTTTATGATCATGGGATGAAGTTTACAACCAATATAATATTTGCTATGTTTTAATAATCGTTACCTCTGTGGTACCGCATTTTTTATCAATATTATGGCATTTAACAGTTTTGTTTTGTTATATTCCAGAAAAGAAGTGAGCCATATTGTCTTTTTAAAAAACATTTGCTTAGTTTAACCCTGTTTTTATTTAATGTGTTTGCATGTACATGTGTCCTGTGCAATGGTGTGAAAAACATGTGTGTGAGCTCCACAAAACATGGTTTCAATAGTCTGACTGTGACAGTTTGAACTGGGACCCGAAGGAGAAACCACAAAACAAGCTTTCCTCAAATAACAGCAAGGGATGGCAATGCACTGCAAAGATAATGGCCTCTTTGAAAACAATCAGGCTTTCCCCTCCTGTATTTTGGAGGGAACATGTGTTTGCCTGTCTCTGCTTCTGTCAACACCCACCACTACAGTGGCAAACCAAAGAGAGCTCTGCTCCTCATGTGCCGAGGGCGAGAGAGTTCCCCTGTCAAGGATGGCTGATATAACGACTCATTTCACAGCAATGCATCTGTGCGGTTGTGCTGTAAACATGGTCGGGCAGGAAGACATTTGTGCACAAAAACAAGGCAGACAGACAAAAGTGAATGTAAAATAAATGCTGAAGCGTTGAGCTGCTGTCTCCGAATTGGTTAAAGTTTCTATTCGGTAAACCGAACTCTAATTCTTGACCTCTTCTTGCCCTCAAACTATGAGTCTACCCCTTTCTATTCTTCTAGAAGTGAATAGTGAAACCAGATGTTTTTAACAGATAACAAATGTCAGAAGCAATAGCTGCCTGAGCACCTGGTACAGTACAGACAGAGCTCAGGACATATGAACTCAGATTTCTCGTACTGCATATTCCACAAATTAAATCACTTTAGTCTAATGCAAGATACAAAGCTGTTTTTTTTAATTATTATTATGATTAGTTGTAGACAAACATTTTCCCAACTGCTTTATCAGCAGGGACTGTTCAGAATATGCCTTTGTGCATGAACATGTGATCAGAGGATGCACCGCCTCAGCTGTCCTCATTTAAAAAAAAGTAAAACAGTATAACTAAATGATTGTTATTTGGCTCTGTAAATGTAATTTCATGCATATTGTCCTTGTTAAAATCAGTGCGAGATATGTGAAGTAAACAGTTCAAAGCAAAGCATCACCACAGGTGGTGCACTCACTCGTAAATACAGTTATTTACATTTGTTTTATTTTCTCATTTTACATCGCTGTTGTAATGTTTGAATATATCCATATTATATGTGCTCTCTTTCTATAAATGAGGTCATATATTTCACCAGTTTGTGTTATATATTTGGACTGGTCAGTCGGCCATTAACTCACGAGGTGGGGCAAGCAGTACCTTTGCCTTTTTGAAGAGGGCAGTTTTGTGAAAATGGGCTTGTGATGTTCTTTTATGTAGAGACTGGAAGAAGCAAAACACTCACAATAAATTATTAAGCTCAAAAACAAAGATGAAGTGAAAGTTGTGATCCAACGTTGGTGTTAAAAAGATAACTCCATCTTTTCAACCTGAGTGAAGCACCTGAACCCTCAGGAAGGTGATCCTGGGGTGTATGGTCCATCTCAGGCAGAATCACTGCTGTATCAACAGTGGTCTGATCAGCTACTATTTAAGTTTCCTTCACCTCTTCTTTGGCAGGTCAGTTTATTCTCAAGTACCTTGTGTTTTTTGGGCCCAACTTATCATTTTGAAACATTTTTTTGACATTTTTGTAAATAAATTTAAAAAATCTCTTTTTTGAAAACTTCTAGTGTCTCTCTGCAGTCCTGGCATACTTCATAAACCATGAAGAAAATTATTTTCCTCTAAAGTTGTCTGATTGTTTTACACTTACAGAGCTTTTAAAACACTTAAGAAGCTCTTTCCAGCTTGTAACTTCTTTAAAACGAGACTATTTTAATCTGTCTGCTGCAATAAAAAGTAAAATGCAAACAAGCCTGATCATACACAGTGGATGCATGATGAAGCCATGATAAAGCTAAGATCTACACAAATGAAAGCCTGCTATGAAGCAGGTGTTTTTAAAAAGGCCTCTTTTTAACATTGTTTTTTGCAAAATTTGCAACAATATTGCTTATTTTTTTAACTTAATAGAAGAGATGAAAACTGCATAACATTTTGCTTTCACAGTAAAGCCAAGAGCTATGTGGAATTCATCATATTTGCTGGTCTTTTTCTGCTGCCTAGCGTTACTTGCTTTACTTGCCTCTGTCAGCATTTTTCTTTTCATTGTCTCAAACATCTCCATCTCTCCTCCTCCCTCAGCTCTTTACACTGGTGTGTCTGAGTAGGATAGTTCTTCTACTGGGTTAAACAGGTAGCCTGTTGATTAGTTTAAGCATTGATTAGAGGCTTGTTTGTTGTTCAAGCATAAATAAAAATAAAAAAACAAAGCATGAAGCCCCCCAAACAACACTTCTTTTAGCTGCCACATCATTGGACCCCCAGCACCAGAAAAAAAAATCCCAATAAATAGTCTGATTCATGTTTGCAACAGTATGTAAACTGTACTTGTGGGGAATTTGATGAAACTCCCTCGTATGTGATTGGATTCAAAGGAGAATTTTCCAGTCCTCCTGATCACTTTCACGCCAACCTGTACTAGCTCCAGCTGTTTAGCTTTTACCTGTGTGGGGAGATGTCGTACCATTGCTGTCACACCATATCTAATGATGCTTTCAAATACAGCCAGATAGAAATGAAATAACATCAGACTTATACAGCGCTTTATTAGAACACTCAATGATGCTTTACAATGAAATCAGTCTCAGTCACGCACACATTCACATGCTGATGATCCTTCAACAGGAACAAGATTTTTTTTATTCACTCCAAATGTCCTAAATCTGGGTAAAAAAATTACAACCTTTATTGCAAGCAAGAACACAGACAGTTGAGTTGATCTGCAATAACACCAAGGTACCTGTAATATTTGATTTGTACAATTTCCTCATTGTGGATGGGCAGTGGAGAATGATCGCCAACTGCCTGAGAGTTTAACATTATCTCTCTCCAAAGCAAATACTGAACCACCTATTTGGGGTTTAGTATTCATGGATTTTTCTGTGTAACGTAGCTCCAAGTTATTTGTGGAAAACATATCCATTAAAAGTTTTTTTTTTTTTTTTTTGTTGAGCACATCTAAAATGTATTTAAAAAATGCTACTCCACACACTATTGGCTGGCACTTGAGAAACAGGCAATCCAGGTACACCATTAATTTCTCTTGCTACTTATTGGCTGAACCCCCAAGAGAGGAGATAAGGAAGACAGTGGGTTTTAGCTTCTGCAGCAGTGCTAAGATGGTTTCCGCTGAACATAATGCATATTAACGTATATTTGGTGTTTGAACTATTACAACAGGCAGATATATTTGTTTTTAGTGTTTGTGGATTTTGGCTGTTGGCAGGTGGTTGTGGTCTCTAACACCTGCGAATGCAAGGGGTCCACAATATCCTTGGAGTTATCTAGGATCTATAGCACTGATGGCGAAGCAGATCCCAGGTTAAAATGAGATGCTCTTTACATTAGTCCTGAGGTTTGCATATTGCTAACGACTACATCCACCTTCAATGTGGTGAAAAATATTCTACTATGTTTGATCAGAGTTAGAGTTAGAAAGAGTCAGAAATGTTACAATACTTAAAAAGATGGTTGAGATTCTGTTCATTTGACCTTTCCCCTCCCCTGTCCGACTGAAGAGATCACAATGAAACTGAAAGACGTTTATGCATGAGAGCTGGATCGAACCATCTCAGAGGTGAAGGAGGGTGGGACTAAAATTCAGCAAATATTTCTAATATTTATTGATATTATTGATTTATTTTGCCTGCCAGTTAAAAAAAAAAAAAAAAAGAACAAACAGGGTCTATGTAATTTTGTCAGATTGACAGGAATTATCAGATTTCTTTGGGTCAAAACACTGCTCCAACAAGGGCATAATGACAATTAGATACAGTGCAGTTCATTAGATACAGGAAAAAATAACCATTTATTAGCACGATTCAAATCTCATTTAAACATTATGTTAAAATTGTGGGATTAGTAATTTGATTTCTGGAGATCTTCTGAAACCTCGGGCGTCACTATATTTTGGTGTTTTGAGACCCAAACTTACATTTTGACAATAGCTTGCACCTACTACAGATAAAAGACAACAATATTAGTATTTTACCTGCTGGACCCCCCTTTCAGATGATCAGTATCATGTGTCCAGTAGTTAATAGTGTCGCTAAGAATGTTGCTTTAGTACTAAGGATTAATAGCTACTTTATATAAACCTTTCAGTGAGTTATTTGCGGCCAGTGTTGTATGATGGCAACTCTATGGAAAGCTAAAGAATTTTCATGCTGCTGTTGATGTATGCTTGGGGAAAAAAAAATAAAACCAGCATTAATTATATTGAACTTTGGATCTGAATTTACCCGCCTTGGAAAAGTGTCGTTTCTTTAACCTAACAGATTCTGCTACTAAATCAGTTTGAAGCGTCACTTCAAGAAGCTAGCAGCGGTTCTGAAAACAACCTGGTTTAAATTATCCTTAGATCTGTGACATTTCCAACCAGACCCACGAAAATCATGGAGGTTGTTTCCAAAAAACAGCACAATTTTTCTGTCTAGACTGCTGTTTAGTATGTTTTTACATGTTGTTGCAAAATCTGGCTAAACCAGAACTACTCTGAATTTAGACCCTGAGTCATGTCTGTTTTAAATGCAAGTGAAAAAACATAAAAATTCATATCAAATAAATAGAAAATAAATGAATAAATTTTGACTGGTTGCTTTAGAGCTGACATCATGTGAGCTGTATATAGAAATCCATCAGGACTCATTGCAAGAGACCAGCAGGGAAGGGTGGTCTGGTCCCCCAGCTTCTGATGATTGATGACACTTCTTGTGACACTGACAGAAAGGGATCAGCCAAGCAACCAACCACGTCTGCATAGCTCTGCTTGAGCCAGACGCCAGCCATGCTATTGTGTCATCGACACTGTCACACACACAGTGGGACACAAGTAAACACGTCTGCCGACAAGTCAAACACTCTTAATGAGTCTCTCGGAAAGAACGAGGTTGATTTATTAATGGTAAAACCCAGGTTCTGATTCATTGTACAAAACTGCAGGACATGTTTTCACACTAATACTAATGCACCTGCAATCTCAAACGCCTCGTTTTTGTCTTCCTTCCAAGAAAAGTGTCCCTGAGAATAAAGTCTGCCTGCTGCAGATTTCAGTATCTCCATCCTCTGGCTACTCATTGATGCAGTTCATCAACATCTAAAACATTTGGTTTAAATCCCCATCAAGATACATTTTTGCAGTTTTTAATTATTTTTTTACAAATAAAAGCATGCCAATGTTTGTAGTATCACAGTAAAGCCCACAATTATTCATACCTCTGGCAAGTTCAACCAAGAAGTTTGTTTCTGATGGAAAATGAGACAGTAGCACTTTAAAGATAATAAACAATGAATAAACAATGGTAAAGGAGTATTAACTAAAAAAATTATTACATTTTTTGAAAAATTGCTAAGGCAAAAATTATTTATACCCTACTTAATAATCAATGGAAAACTTTTAATAAATATTACAACACTCTTACAAGATCTAGTCAGCCTATTTTATTTATTTATATATATATATATATATATATATATATATATATATATATATATATATATATATATATATATATATATATATATATATACTGAATCTTTAATTCAGTCTCGAGCCAAAATTCATTTGAATTTTTTTTTTTAAATTGCTTAAAGTTTCGCATATTGCTATTTGAAAAAAGTTATTGGAATAAATTAATTACAATACTTCTAATGCATTTTTAGTGAATGCAACTGAAATAAAACCATCAAAACCTCCAGCTCATTTCAGTGTCCCAAAGTTCTCCATTTCTTTTTTACACTCATAGACTGTAATCATAAAGTAAGAACAAATTTTAAAATTTCATTGAAAACATTCAAACATATACTAAACCTCATCAGGAAGGCCAGCTCTATCCTCGGATGCCCCCTTGACCAAATGCAGATGGTGGGAGACAGAAGAAATCGGGCTAAAATAACATCAGTCCTGGACAATGTCTCCCACCACACTATTGGACAATGACTTCCCCCCCCATGCATGAAGCTGCTGCTGAACTGGAGAACTCCTTCAGTGACAAACTGCTGCATCCTAAGTGCACAAAGGAGCATTAACACAGGTTCTTTCTTCCAGCCGCTGTTAGACTTTATAACCATCACTCCTCCCAACAAACTCAGTAAGTCTTTGCATCTCTGCTGTTATTTGCAGCGTTTGTCAATTTCTTGTCAATAGTCTGTTGTTTTTTATGCAAAAATGTACTTTGTACATTTTTTTAAATTAACCTACTCAGTTGTGAATTTCTTTGAATCTGAGTATTCTATTTTAAATAACTTTAGAGTACTATTTTACCTCACTGTACTGTCTGACATTCACACTTTCTGTTTTTATATTTTTTTATCTTTGTGTGACTCTGCAACACCAAGATCTCCCTGCTGAGGGCCAGTAAAGCTAATTTCTATTCTATTCTATTCTATTCTAAACATCCACGATACATAAGGATCAAAAACTAATAAAGTAACCCTAAAATAATATGTTGTTTTATGAATTGTTTTAAGTTAAGTATCACAGTTTTTCCCAGTGTGGCTGCTCTAAAATCATAATTTTTCACTTCTCCTCTGCAGCTGCCCAGATGTATGATTTACAACAGTCTCCAGTCACTTTCATTTTATTGAGTTATCAATTTCTCAGTGTAAAAAAAAAAAAAACGTTCGCAAACTCCTGTTACAACTCCGGGCCCACGTTGAGATGACATTTCAAGAGCTGGCCGTTAACAATATATCTGGTTGCAGTGAGAAAGCAAGATTTTACTGCCGAGTGCATATCAAATAATGGCGTTTGCTGGCACGTCCTGTGTGAACAGGACAGAGCAATATCTCAGCACCAAGTGGGCTGCGGGGAACGCTGTATCCGGCGCCAACCAGAAAGACTGAAAATTCCTCACTTCATAAAAGAAAAAAAAATCCAGCCCATCACAGCGTCTGGTAATCAATATGAAGGGCACAGCTGTCACACTATAAAAAACAGGCCTAATTTGTGAAGAGCCCTTTTCTTTCAGTGTCCTCCTCTGTTGGAGGACATCAGGATTACCTAGATGTAGGTAAGTGATCATTTGTTCTTCACTAACTCGCAGCTGTGCACACAATGACAGTACTTTTACTATAGAGCAGGGTTGGGTGACTGTATTAGCTCACCATAGCTACTCATTAAAAGATGCTGTTTAATAAATCTCATTTAGAACTAATAATAAATATACCATCTCTCTTCAGTGCATGCTCATTCTATGTATTTCATTTCCTGAAAGCTCAGCAGTGAAATACTGTACCACAATGCTGCTTTGCAATCTGATACAGTGAAGACCAGACCTTGAAGAAGGCCAGAACCACATCTATCAGTGACTAAATCTGTCCTTGGATTCTCAGGGAAGACTCTCGAGGATGAGGCAAGTCTTCAAAAGCATCTCTCCCTTTTGATGTAAACTTCTGTGACTGCCGGGGTGCCTCTTCAGCCCTGCCGTCTTTTAATTGATTATGTGAGGCAGAGGGCACTGTATTGTAAATGAGGTGCAAGACAAAGACTTGCAACGCTCAGTAGCTTTCGCCCTGTTATTTTCCAGTACTGCAGCAGTTGACGGTAAAGAAAAACGCAGTGTACAATTCAGGGAAATGGTCATGGGAACATACGGTGCCAAGAGGGAATAAAAAAATGTTCAGTTTGGGGAAAAAAATTAACAGACAAAATATAACCTGTTCAATAATTTCTTTGAAGACAGAACGGATACTTTTAGATTAGTCTTTTAGCAACAACAAGCGGCACCGTCCCATCATGTCTTTCTGTCGATGGTGAAAGGAAAGTTGTTTCTCAAAAGCTGCGGGAGTGGAAATAAAATAAATCCTTCTTCTCTACTCGCTGCTTGGGGTAGTGTGACATTTGACAGTCTTTTAAGGGGCAGAGTGAGGCATGTTTGGGTGCGGAAAAAATTCAATTGTGCCGTATTGATTTGCAGGCGTCTGTCATTATTCCCAGGTTGATTGACGGGTGGAAATTGGTAACGTTAAGTATTTCATATGTTATAGGGGTTGACATTTGTTTGTCTGCTTCTTATGTCAATATTGTTGGAGAGATCTGTAGCGTTATGAGATAGCATTATACACTGACTGTGGCTTTTGTGTGATGTTCCAATGTTTTTTCCGACATAATTTAAGATATATTAAAAAACAGCTGAATCTAGAGGTCTTTAATGCCAATATTATTGTCTTCCTCCAGGGGATCATGTATGTTCATAGTCACTGGCAGATCTCTGTGCGTGCACACATGTGTGCACTGCACGCTATACAGCTGCAGACACAGACACACACACACACACACACACACACACACACACACAAAGACAGAACTAAAAATATATTCCAGGCATGCTTTCAGGCAACAAACACAGCCATGACAGTCAAAGGGAGCTATTTTGATTTAACTGTGTCAACAATTAGCATAAGAATGAAGCTCAACGACCCCAGCATGCTGACAGTAGGCTCACCTGTTCCAGGGGTAACTGCAGCATTTCATCCATCCACATTAGCACAGATGTATATTTGTTTCTAAGTTCATACCAAATCCATTGGAGCGCAAGTTTGTCTGGGTCAGGTGTCCTTAATTAAACTTCAGCGAGGTCCGCTTGAAGACATGTTTATCAAGCAAAGGTCCTGAATGTATAATATTTGCCAGATTTGTATAACCAGAACTGTATTGGCTTTATTTAGTATTAAATATATTTCCGTTTTTAATCACTAAATAAGATAGGGCAGCATTATTTGTAAAACCAATGTAACTAAAAGACCTGCTGAGTTGCAGGCAGTCAATGACTTTGTCAGAATACTTATGGATCTCTGAACTAGTTTCTTTGATAATTCTCTGCTCTAATTTTAAATTTACGTTGGTATAATTACTCAAATGTTTGGTGTCTAATTTCAAAGTAACTTAAATACTCTTTGTTCCCTCAGAACAAACAACACAAACACTCCATGGGAAGAAAGAACATGGCATCTATCCAGTCTTAAGGAAAATCTTTTTTTATGCTCTTAATTCTTTTCTTTTTAGAAGCAGCCATGCAGTTTGTTTTTTAACTGTTAGTATTCTTCTCACACTTTCTATCTCTACTTTCCATTGGCTAAGTTAACTGCAGAGACAGAAGGTCTTCTGGTTCCTGCTGTACTACAGCGAGTACCGTAAACTCTTTAAAAGCTCTGTTCTTTAAATTCAGTGCCTGCAAATTAGGGAAAAGATTTGCTTTTAAAAATAATGAAATCCCAATCAATTTAGGCTCAGAAAAAAACTCATTTTGGTCTAGATATAGGCCTTTGGTCTTTGTATTATAACTAAGATCAAAACACTTCAAAATATTTAGTTGAAGCTAAATAAAAATCTAAGGTCAGTGTAAAGATGTACGATGTTTAAACTGAAAGAGCACATGAAACCAGATTTTTAGGATTGAAAATCGACTAAATTTTGTTGGAAGCCTCACAAAAACAGTGAAAAGTAAAAACTAAAATGTTCAAATACTTACAGTATTACATAAAATCTGACATTTCAGAATAAAAAAACATGAAGTATTGAAAACTTAGTGCAAAAATATATTGAACTAAATATAAAAGAAGCACTGCACTGGTTTCTAAAGTAAGTTGGAAGAGTTATAAAAAGGTTCAGATTTCTGTGATATAACTAATAAAAGGTTAGAATTTAGGTTAAGAATAGAATTTCCTAAAATGTTGGTAAATCTGTGATAATATACTGAGAATAACCTACTGCCAAATTGTAATTTGAAGGAGTTAAAAAAAAACCCCAAAAAACTCAGTATCAACTTTAAGGTAAATGTCTGTTTAAAAAAATAAAAGTCAAGATAAACACTGAAAATCTGTTAGAGGGGTAAATGGAAGGAGTATTTCAGCCTAGCAATTTAAGTAAAAAACACAAATACTAGTGAGGTTTCAGCATCTTTTAAGACACGGCTCAAATCCACATTTCTAGTATTACATGCTAATGTTTTTTTTTCCTCCGCTATTGCTTTCTTTTTGTTTGGATAGAAATAAGCAGTGCTATTTCTGTGAAAATGATTATAAAGAAGCATAGGTATATTAAGTTTATGTGTACTCTTTTTGGTTTATTAGATGGAATCCAGTTTATGCTTATTTTTGCTTGTTCTAAACCTGATAACTACAACTAGCGGAAATAAATGTAATTAAAAAAGACAAGAATTATGCAGCCACTAATGCAATATAAAGTATATCTGAAGAAAAATAGTTTATTATTAAAATTATTATTAAAATTCTAATTAAAATTAGAAAGGAAGAAACATTGTTCTGTTTGAGATAAAAAGACCGGTTATTTCATCATGGGTAGGTCAGACTTATTTTAGTCCTGGCTACAGCAAAGCTTAGGAGGTTTTACTGCCTTTAAAACACTAATTGTGTCCATAATAATTGCTCAGCGGTCCTGGAGGCTATGCACATTATTACTCACACATTCATGCTGGCTGACAATTATCTGACTAGAGAAGAGAGGAGTTACCTAAAAAATATCAAATTTCCAGGAACAATTATCAGTCTGTGGCTTGTGGTAGAGAATTAAAGAAAAGGGCAGAGATAAAACCACACATTATTGAATAATAGGAACATTTTTTGTACACAAGAAATGCTGGGATACTAAAAATGTTACCATGGTGCAAGATTAATGCAAACAAATCCATTTGTTTTCCCTTCCAAAAGCTTTATGCATTTCTTTTTGGCACATTTATAACTGGGACATAAGTTGTTTGATCCTCACTTAACACACCAAACAATATCACAGTGGTCTCTGCTGTTTCAGGATTATTCTTCACTGGTAAAACCTAAAGGTAAATGTTTAGATTTAACTCACCCATCCCTTTTGCCACACTAACATAAGTACTGTCTATACAGATCTCTCGTCTTGGGTCAACATTACGTCTTAGCCAGACTTAAGAGTGGTGAGGTCAGTGGATCAGTGTTAAGGCCATCTCACTCAGTGTGCATATTATTATTTTGTTTTACAAAAATTGTAATGATTTGCAATAATTACCCCTGAAATGATGCGACTCTTGACAGTTTCTCTTTCTGTACTTACAAGGCCCTCTCAGACCATTGTGTCTATTCTATGTGCAGCTCCCATCCTTAGCCTGGAGCTACACTTATCAGGTCTAGTTTTAACCTGCTCTTTTGACGGACATCACCAGATGCTTGAGAGGCTCAAGGGAGTGGCAGCCTATTCAGCACAGCAATTTTTCATTGTTGCCATTGTCGTTGTTTTTTAACTTTTTAAACAGCCTCTAACTGGAACAAGCAGACTCTGATGATTTCTCTAATATTTCATGTAATGTTTCACTTTGGAATATGCACATTGCTCTGGTTTTAAATTAGATTGGAATTTATTTTAAATGGAAAAACAGCTTCAGAGTGAAAGATGGTAACAGATTTAGGATATTAATAATTAGAAAAAGAGAATTGGTCAAAAAAAATTACTCCTATAAGCTTAAATGAGAACTGCTAAAAAGATGATAAAGGTTATAAAGTTGTAAAATGTAGTATGTTTATTAAATATATAGTTAATGGCCAAATGTCACATTTTAAACAAAGAAAAACTGAAGAACACTCAAAATATAAGTGGATTTTAATTGACCCAATTTCAAAACATATTTTGACAGTGTAGAATAGTCATCTTGTATTTAGGTTCAATTCCAGCTTCCTCCTCTCACATGTTGACATGCCCCTGGGCAAGGCCGATCGAGGAATAAATGTGTGCGTTTGCCTGAATGTGTCTGTGGTGTAAGGTGCATTAAGTGGTCAGTATGACTGGAAAGGCGGCATATTAAATCAGTCCATTTACCATGTATGGCTGATGATGTAGCATATGTAACAGCACTGCCTGGAAATCCCTCATGGTACACACAGAGACAGACACAAAGATGGACTTCTTGATAGAAAATAGGCCTTTTAAACAGAACAGAAGTCAAATTAATCGATGGCTGCTTGTTAGTGGCATAGAAAAAAATATGCAGTGAGCAGTATATTTTTAGTTATAAAAAACGTTCTTGCAGGAAAAATACAGGAGGACAAATTTGTTTCAACCAACAAAAACGGTCAGGAAATATTTTTGCCCTAGGTATTATAAAATAATTAAAATCTTGAATTCAGAAGACAGTGACAGCCTAAATCTTTGGAATACAACACAGTTAATGCCAAAGCAAGTTCGCTGAAGCAGGGAGTTAACAGTCAGACCACTGAGGTGTTGCTTCTTAACATAAAGTTTATCCAGTAATAAAACACAGCTGTACCCCATTTTTAGTTTTTATGGGTCTGCTGTCAGAAATAAATGTCTGCTGATGTTTGAAGATCACATGGTTAAATAAACCTTCAGTTCTCTGCAAAGTGAGAGCCAGTAGTTGTAACCTGCATTTTTTCAACCTAAGCTAATTAGTTGCACCTGCGACTTGTTTCTTTCTCAGAGTCTGAGCCAAATGAACCTCCTAACAGCTGCTGCTTTCGGAGTATTTTAGCTTCATGTCCAACCTCATGTATTGCTTTAATTGAGTTTTTACAACAGAGCCACGTGTTGTGGGGAAGCTAGACGTGGCTAGAACTAAAGAGTTTGAGTGGTGTGAATACCATCGTAACACAGCTGTTATTGGAATGGAAGAATGCTGATGCTTGCAAGAATCCATTTGACAATGGTGGTCAAAACAGAAAGAAATATCTGTTTGGCCAGAATTTTAGTCTTTCAAGTTACAGTTCCTCTCACAAGCATCATTTTCATCTAAATTGTGAGCTACAAGAAGACTGGGCTCCCCACAGAGAGCTTTTAAAGTCCTTTGTGGTGTTCAATTTATTAGCTCTCCAAACTAATGTTCTCAGACAACTTTTCTCCTGACTTCCTCCTTCTCACCAGATAAATCAGTATATCAATCTTCACTTTATGAGCTCAGCTTTAAGCTGGAGGCTTTGCTATTCCTATTTTTGTCTTGGGTGGACATCGGGTTGTGCATAGAAGTTTAGTATTTCACATGTAAGATCATCACTCTTCTGCAACTTTTCATTGTGTTCTCAGGTGCCTTGTGCTTTTTTCCTTTCCCACATTTTTACATATTTATTGATTTTATGCATTAAAATCACTATAACTATAAAGAGTAACAAGCCTTGGAAAAACTTTGATATATTCTCTTTTATTTTGAAAACTGTTGTTTCACAAGGAAAGAGAATACATCACCAATTACTAATACTATTAGGCTAACCCAATGTGACGGACATGCATCATATGTGTTCAGACTTCAAACACATTAAAGATTCATACAGGCCTGTAAGACAGAGTTCTGGTTGCTGGTTTGCTGTTACTGCTCCACATTCTGGGAAACGTTAAGTGGGGTAAATGTAGCTGATGTAATCCCTGGATTAGCATAGCAACCGGATAATGGCCAGGAATGGACACACAGCCTTTTAATATTTGTGCCCCTTAACCTGAGGCAAGATATTGGGTGGATTGTTTGGAGAGGGGGGACTTAGACCTCCAGCTGCCGTAAGCTTTAGAAGAAGAGGAGAAGAGCAACTTCAAGCTGTGACTTGTTCGTGGTTTGTCCGATGATTTGTTGCTATTAAAATTTTAATTCAGAGTAAAATGCAATACAAATTAATTAATCATGAAAAGTTGTTTTTATAGTGTAAATGTTTCTCAGTCTTATTCCACAACTGCACATAATTTGACCTTTCTCAGATAAATGATTAAAAAAAATGTGTACTATAGTGCTGCAATAAGATCTTGTGTTATTAGAACTTCTGATATTAGAACCCCAAGATATGTCTGCTTGTTCCTCTCAATGTGTGATTTCTACTGGTCAAGTATGTCTTAGCTCTTATTATGGATCCAGATAAGTAGGCTGACCACTTGTTGTATCTGTGGTTAAGACTCTTATTTTGAAGAAGTTCTTCATGACAGAGTCATCCTAACAGAGACTTCTCAATGAGCCAGCCAAAAACAATTGACTATGAAAACATCAAAGGATCCATTTACTGCATAATTCAATGAAAATACTTTCCCAGGTATGAAAGGTTTGTTTATAAGTTTATAAGTGGTGCTAGAACAAAACAAGATGGCAAGATGTGGGTACGGTATGAATTGTTGACTTGGGTAAATTTGGGTTTAACTCCTACTGTTAAATTCCACCTGTTCTGAAGCTGAAATCAGTCCTTTTTTCAATTTTAAATTTACAGCAAAGTTTTCTAAAAAATGTCACATTTGTACCAACAAAACATTTATTTCATTCAAAAAATAAGTGTATAGAAATTTTTCTTTCTTTTATATCGCAAATATCTTGTATTATTTAAAAATTATTTTGACAGAACAGTTTTTTATATTTTGTTTATATAAATGACTCCTTTTTCCCCACAAAAAATATATTTTTATGAGTGTGTGTGTGTGTGTGTGTGTGTGTGTGTGTGTGTGTGTGTGTGTGTGTGATGATGATGCTAATTCTGCACCACATGCCCAAGTGTTAGAGCAACTGCATGCAAATTGTGGTTGAATTCTGCTGCTATGATCTGGCACTCTGCTGGCCTTGAAAAGTTAAATAAGCAGTCTCTCAAGTTTTTTCACTTGAGTCGTCAAAAGCGCCCAAAGACTTTTCATCACCAATCACCACAGCGATTTCTCTGCATTCACACAAAAACCAAGGGGGAAAAAAAAGAAAATGACAGTTGGATCATAGCTGTCCACAAACGATGCCTCAAGGCTTGAAGTGTGAGTTTGACCAAGCATAAAATGTCAGACAGGGAGCTTCCAGGGAACGCTTGTTGGCAGGACGAAGTGGAAACCCAGTTTAATGTGAGGGGGGTGAGGGGTGGGAAGAGGACGTTCGGTTTGTACTCTGCAGCATGTGGATGGCTGTGTGCTCCTCTCAAATGTCATCCAAGACGGCCTTGCAACACTCCAACCAGGAGCTGAAGTTGTAGCCTATATTTTAAGAGTGTGATTATTTATGTACCTGCCATGAATTTTCACTCAGGCTCACCATGTACTGAAACCTCCCACATCTCCCCCTAAAACCAGATGGAACAAGGCAGAGTAACCGCAAAGAGCAGCAGGCTCCAGAGATTTTCCCTGTCTTGAGTTATGAATTCAGCATATGCTGTGCAAAATTATACTTGTGAGTCTAAGGGCTGAGGTTTGTTTGTGAGAAGCTCTGTGAGAATAAACACTGCAATCCCATTCTAAGACCTCAATCAATCTTATCGGGTGGTAGGCTGGATTTGCATGATAAAAACAATCAAATTTGTGGTTTTCAGAGATGATTGCTCGTGGTATCCAGCACCCACTGTTTTTCACAGCCAATGCTAATGCATTATCCACAACTGCAAGAGCAGCATCACACACTAGCTTCAGAATCCATTAATAGTATATTCTTATTGAAAAAAGAAATCTCAAGCATCATAATGTTACTCCATGAGCTTATCCCGTTTCAGCAAA
This sequence comes from Anableps anableps, assembly GCA_014839685.1. Classification (NCBI taxonomy): domain Eukaryota; kingdom Metazoa; phylum Chordata; class Actinopteri; order Cyprinodontiformes; family Anablepidae; genus Anableps; species Anableps anableps. The sequence goes on from CM026074.1 coordinate 37,530,792, forward strand.
GCAACGCAGTGTACTGAAAATACACCATCACTGACAGAGAAAGCCTAATCCAGTGATTGGTTTTACCTTATCACACAACTTAAGGAGTGTACACTTCTAAGCTGACGGATTGAACCTCTGTTCGATACAGGTTTGCAAAACTGAATCTGTTGAGCCTCAAAGATTTGATATGGGTATTTAAAGCTCTGCGCGGCATTAACCGCAGAGCACAACAAATAGCCTGCCTTTTAACAGGGCTGGGGAATCCCGGGGCCAGTTGGGATGCAAATTGAAATGATCCAAGAGTGGATTGAGAAGGTGAGGGTGGGCTCGGATGGGGCTGCAGAGGGTGGGAGAGGAAGGTGGGGGCTGGATAAGACAAGGTTGGTATGAGGCTCATGGAGAAGGCTGGCAGGGTCCTGAGGGGTTAGCCATGATTAGCCTCAAACTCTGAGTTCATCATGTGAGTGACAACAGTTTTGTGACAAACAGCAATGAAGGAATCTCTTTTTCCACCTCCTCCTCTCCACACACAGCGCAATTTGGTCTGCTTCACTGCTCAAGTTCTCCCTGATCTCCGTGTAGATCTTTAGCCATCTAAATGTTCCGATAAACAATCCACAATATCCTAAAATACAAGGCAACAGCTAAAATATTTTAAAAGCAGGCTTCGTTGAAAGCATTTTCTACAAATATTAGAAGAAAGTGTCTGAATCTAAACCAAAACCATGAAATAGCTCGACTAAAAGAAAGGTGCCAGTCCAGTGGAAATAAGGTACAAGATCTTTAATCACTTCTTCAGGCTCTAAAAAACAAGTTGCTGTATTTTAATTCACAATCTCCAACCCAGGCTGACTGTCCTTTAATGTAAAACTTGAGTAAATCATTTTAATAGCAGATTGTACCATCCCAGTTTTAGGATTAGCCAGTGATGCCATCATTTGGGAACGCTCCTCGTCTTCCCCGTACACACACACACGAGCCTTGTTCATTTTCCACCAGCAAAAATCCACCGACTAATTATAAGAGTGTAACTTGCATACTTTTCATCATTGTAATTAAAATGGGATAAATTAACACAGTGGACATGAAAAGAAGAAGACTTCCACTTCTTGACCTTGTTAATCTCGGCTGGAATGATCAACCTAACTGGGATTTAATTGCCTTCTGCTGCTTTTCTTCCAGCAGTAATTTGGTTTGCTGGGCTGCTGAAGCAAGCCAGGCGCTGTTGGCCCATTTAAGGCACTAAAGCAATCTTTTTATTTCTTAGCTTTTTTCTTTTTGTTGGGTGAGATGAGACAGGAAGAGGTTGGAGGATTGATAGAGGGATGGATGGCAACACACACTGGGTGACTCATGATTGGGAGTCTGCATGGAAGTCAATGTGAGACTATAAAGAAAGCAGCTTCCCTCTCTAGGGTGTGGTGAGGTTTAAGGGCTTTCGCATACAACTTTAAAGAGCCCAAGTTTTAAATCCTAGGATATACTGTTAAATCACATGGGAGGCTTATTGTTTTCAAGGCTTCACATATAAGCACTGTTAACCCTCTAAATGCCATTGAAACCAGCTCGATGTATGCTCATTATAGAGTACGAGCAGTCATCAGCCGGGCAGGTGTGAGTGAAAAGCATCTGTGATCAAGGGTGGGGTTTATGTACTGCTTTGTTTTACTATCCAATATCACATTACCTTCTCCTTAATAAGCGATTGTCACCCTTTATTCTGGTCTCCTTCTTCCATCTGCATGTCCACAGAGCAGCAAGCGGATGTCTGTAGGAGCAGCAGGCCTAAAAGCACCAGTTTTCTGGTGCTTCTGCAAAACATCCACACAACCAACCTGAAAGCCGTTACACACCTCTAAAAGATGACCAAGGCTGGAAAACTAAGTATTTCTCAAATTAATTTATTGATAAATCTTTCAATCAGTATAGATAAAATTTCCTCCAAACATAAATGCAAATGTATTTTATTTTTACTTTATTTTCTGATAGCTGAGTTTGGAGTTCATTACAAACACATGCAAACAAAAACTTTGAATACACTTACATACCTAACAACCTACAGATGTAACATGTGAACTCCTGTATGTAAAAAATATGGAAAATAAAGCCATTATTACATATGAATTTAAAAACAGAAAAAGCTGAATATTCACCAAATATGATAACAGAGCTCATTTCAATCACAACTGTAAAATAAAACCAAATTAAATTTGTTTCTATTAAACTGTTTATTCAAAATGCTCTAATATAGGCTGTAACATCTCCTTGCAACATACATCAGCTGTTTTTCATTACTGTTTACATTATGTATTCCTGGTTTAAATTTTCTTAACTGACATATAAATATCTTCAAAACTGTTAAATGTGCTTAAAACTAGCAGAAGTAAAGTTGACACCATAGGCAACATTAAGGCAGCAAGGTAACCAGGGGTGTTGCTACACATTATGCATTCTGGGCTGCAAGATGGGAGTATAAGTAAATTAATTAAGTTCAGACTGGCTTCAACTGTATTAATTTGTATTTATTTATATTCTGATCTTGAGCACCATTATTGCTTTTAGACTCTGTTTTTAAAAAATGTCTCCACAGCATGATACTGCCAACACTTAGTTTCACTTATCTTCATGTTCATTTAGAGTTGGACTACAGTGGGCCCCCGGTATTCATGGGGCTAATTTAAGTTATTTACACCCATCTGTAAAAAGCTGAAGTCCATAAATACTTGAACCTCCATCTAACAATGCTAATAACTGCCTGTTTTAAAAATTCAAGCACCAAGAATACCTTAATATGCACTAGTACATACAGTGAAAACCATCGAAGCACTACAGCAGAAGCTAATATCTATAGTCTACCTTATCTCTGCTCATTAGGGTTCAGCACCCAGGAAAATTTATGGCACACCTGGATTGCTCGCCAACAGCGCGTCATGTATCATTGTACAAAGGTATTTCAGATTCCCAAGCTGCAACTTCTTTCAAATATTTTAGACAACCTTTACAAAAGAATTCATGAATAGGCAAATTTTGTTAAATTCTACTGAAAAATCTGTAAATTGAACTAGGGGGTTGACTGTATTTAACTAAACTCTGAGTTTTTATGACTGCATTTTTAAAAATAATTGGCTTAGATGTCATCTGCTTTGAGAAAACAGTCAGGTACAATGCGTAACACTTTAATCTATTATTTTATATTTTACATTTCAAAAGTTACACTTATTGTAACCTTTTAAACTGACTTTTGTCTTTTCATGTTTGCAAGGTTTCAGTAAAATGAGTCTTGCGATGCCTGCGTGGGTAAAGCATCCAGACACAGTGTTAATCAATCAGATGTTGGTCCACTTTTATGGATAAAAGTTTTAAAAAACAACTCTTAAGTAGATAATGTATCAGACAACATGGTTGAACTTTATAGAGTGCATTCAGCATCTTAAAAGAACATAAATCTTGCCAGAGTGTCCAGACCTCATGTTTCTGCCTACTGAACTTCCAACTGTTAGAATTCCTGTTATTTATTAAAAGTTTAAAACTTTTAAAGGTCAGTTTATTTGTTACTGAAGTAGACGCTGTAGCTGATGTAACCGTTGTTGAAGCACAGGATGGTGCTGACCAAAGTGAACTTTCCTGACTCATGCTGCTCACACACAGAGAACCCCTGCAGACTGCAGCCAGGACTTTCCTACAGAGCGCTGTGGTGATAAGCAGTTATTTTTCTTGAAAAGCTCAAGAAATCTCATAAGAGAAATTAATAAAAAATGTTTTATTATAGTTGACTAAAAGTGGCCAGTTATTTTTCAAACTGTATATTGGAGTTTTTATGTTTCTAAATTAAAGACTTTTCTAAGCATTTTGTGCAAAAAAAAAAAAAAAAAAAAAAAAAAAAAAAAACTAAAAAGGGTTTTTTAAAGCCTATGACCAAATTCAACTCTTTGAATTTTACTAAATATATTTCAACACTCAGCTAATTAAAGTTTAAATGTGTTGTAAAAAAAAATCTTTATTTGAGAAAATGTTACTGTTGGAACAAAGCATAAATGTCCCCAAAACTAAAAGAACTGTAAACTAACACCTCTTGAGTGAGCAGCTTTATGAACCGCTCCCATATTTTCTTGAATAAAATAAATCATTCCAACAGTCAAATCCTTATTTTCCAGGTTGTTTTTCATTTCATCACCTGGAGCTCGCCCTCCCTCGTGTGGTATGCCGTTCAGCGAGTGTCAAGAAGTAAGATATGATTGTATCTTCAGATATTGATCCCCATCCCAATGTGCTTCATTGCCTCATATTGATTTCTCACGCTGGCGCTGGGGGCCTGAAATTGGTCTGTGCAGTGAATTTCACCTGTGCAGTGTTTTTATTTGTCGTGAAAACATTCATGCACTGCTCAGCCATGTCAATGCTCCCTTTCTGCCTGGTCAATTGACTGCCATCTTGTGATGTGTACGGCATTATGTTGGAAGTCTTCAGCTTACAGTTTTCTGCCAGATATCTATTTAACTATGTCTAATGACCTCTGTTTGCTAAGTGTAAGGGCAAATGTAAATGCAGCCTTGCTATTATTTGGTCGACAGAGTTGACATTTTGCTTCAACCAACATGAAGCATTTAATTTAATGTTAGAGCTGTGAGCAGTAATTACTGCTTAGCTTTAGTACTAATTTTCTCCAAGAAAGGGAGGATGAGAAATCTTCAGTAATTAAAAAATGGATTCAAACATCTTTGGTTGAAAATATTTATTACTTATCTGTATCAGACAAATGGTCAAAGATGTTAAAAACACAAACGCTTTTTTGCTGAAAAGCCAAACAAATGAGATTTTTTTTCTTTATTCTGCAGAATGCATAAGTGGATGGGGCAAAGCATAAAATGGTGTTTAACTAAAAAGCACAAGTCAGTCTGTTCACCTATTAGCTCAGGGGCTACAGCTTCAGTCAGTCAGTGCGGCTGCAGCATGCCGGTTCCTTTTTGGTGACATAAATTCATTTTGAAACTGGATTATGTGGTGAATTTTAGGTCATAATTTTTCAGATTTGAAGCGGAGGTCTGACCGTAATTCCAACACTGTAAAACGTCTCAGCTGCTATTTTAGGGAATATTAGTGTGATTTCAAACAAGAGATAAGTCTTTCACATCAAATATTCAGCTGCCATTTTACATTTCTATGCTTCAGTATCATCTTTTATATAAACACATTAAAATATTTAAGCACCATAATGTAACAATTATTATCTAAAATATCAGTCTTACTCAGCCTGTTCCCTAATTTGTAGTGAAAACTTGACCTTAGCACATCTACAATGTGTAATCCTCCCATACAGTAGAAGGGGTGTTATGCAGATTATGTGTTTTCACCACTGCAGATAATAGCCATTATTCCAAGGAACAGCCATCTAAACAACATGACTCAGCTTAGTCTAATGAACTCACTAATTTAATATGCCACTGTGCTTTGGTGGCAATAGATTCAAAATCTAATCTGGGCCAAAACTGATTAGGCCTATTAAGTGGTAATGGAGCGCGGGGCACTTAGCATGCTTGGAGGTTAAGCACCTCTATCTAAGGCGTGGCTGCTCTTTTGTTGTCCTGCTGTTAAGCTGATTGCATGGCTGCGACCAGCTGCCTGCTTGTGTGGTCTTTGGTTTTTTAGTCTTGAAATCTGCTCATCAGGAACTTGGAGATTTTCTTAAGGAAAACTGAAAACTTAGACTTAAATGAAATGAGTCTTATTTTCTCTACATTTGTTGCTCAATACACTTGTTTAAATTCCCTGTGTATTTAAGCACCTGTAGTCACAGATTAATTTGGTTGAAGTCTAGAAAAATAAAAATGAATGTTGAAAGACAACAAATTGCATTTTGCTTTTGAATATTTCTTGCTTAAAAATATGTCTGTTGGACAAATCAATTTCCAAATATCTCCATCTTGATCAAATGTCAGAAAATAAGTATGTGTTGAAATAAAAGCTTTCCAACAGCCTATTGTGTCGAACATAAATAGCTGTATAAGCGTCAAGCATCTTTTGATGTGTGAGTGATCTGCAGACCAGCACCACCAGAAGACATTCCTCACCAGGAGAACTGGCTGTGGATCTTCACTCCCAGCCAGTGCAGGCTTCTTTGCCATGGCACGTTTTCCTCTTGCTCGCTGAGGGCCTTGACACTTTTCTGGCACGACTGAGCGATGGATCGCAGGACGTGAAAAAAGACAACGTCCTGCAGCGCTGAAAATTTATGGCCCCTCTCGCCCATATGTTAAAGCAGGGGAGATGGGGCTGTTCTAAAGGCAACAATCAAATATGTCTCAATTAGAGCTGTTTGCTCCTGTAATACCTGCTTTACTTTGATGGGTTCAAGACAAATGAGCCAAGCTGTGATATGAAAGATTATTTCAAATGATTGAAAGAAAGGTTACGTAATTTTTTTTTTTCACTTCATTTCATTTTTTAAGACTATTTTTTTTAATTCCATATATATATTTTAAATATTTTTCATTTTTAAGCAAATATGATTTTTAAACAGGGTGTAAATGTGATTGGTTTAATTTTTAGCTTTAAAGTAATGTCTTGACGCAGATAAATTTGCTGTGCAGAACATAATGCTCTAAACCAGCATCAGTCAGGCATAGATTCTAGTTTTTGTTTTTTTTGTTTTTTTTAAAAAAAAACAACAAAAAAAAAGCTTTTGTGGTTATTATATATATTTGCATTTTTATATATTTTTTTAAGCTGTTACAGAAATGTATCTTTATTAGGACAAATACTGAGCGTCCAGTTGCATAAAAACTGTCAGTGATGGTCGGGCAGTGGCCTCATCTATAGCAGGGATCAGATGCCATCTACTGGCGGCTCTGGCTACTTCATTTCTGCACAAGGTGCTAAAAAACTGTATGGAATACAAAGAATTCAACATTATTTTAAATAAAAAGGATCTAAACTCAAAGAAAGGTATAGATATTGGGAACATTTCTTTTACATATGTGTGTGTGTGTTTGTGAGTATAAAATGATATTTGTAAAAGGGAAATAAGCGTGTGTGTGTGTGTGTGTGTGTGTGTGTGTGTATATATATATATATATATATATATATATATATATATATATATATATATATATATATATATATATATATATATAATTTTTTTTTTTTTTTTTTTTCTAAAGACAAAGTGACAAAATGAAAGTTAATAACCTAAAATCACCCATTTTTCAGTTGAGATAGTTGCACTCAGGACTGAATCAGCTGCCATTTAACTACAGACTCCTGACAGCAGAGACACAGAGCAGCTGTGCACCATCCTGTTAGTGACTCCACTATGTGACCCTGCAGCCCATCTAACCAGATGGACTCTTCTCCTGCCTGTCTGCCTCTTCTGTGTGTCTTTTTGCTTGTTTCCCTGCATCTCTCAGCTGCAGGCAGCTGAGCCGCTCACCGTTCCTCTGACACCTAACTGAGCTGCCTCAGTGACCTGGGTCGGGCTGGCCGGGCCCAACCCGGCCCGGCACACAGTCCCAGAGCTAGAACTCAAATTACGTGTGAGTTTGTTTTGGGGTATTTTGATGAAACAAGGTTCGCATTGTATAAAACATATTGCCATGTGTAAGTCACGATCTTCTGCTTTATGAGAAATATCTTTCAGCAACTTTATTTGTTAATAGTTTTTGCAAGCTTTTTTGACACTAAGAGTTTGTAAGCAAGATATCACGTGTTTTCTTGCTTCGAAACAACCATTCCTTTAGAGAAGAGATAAAGTTATTTCTGAATTAGAATAAAATTAATCCCATAATTTATAGTTTTAACCTAAATTCCAGTGAAGTTTAAATGAATAAAACATGTAAAATGTAATGTTGGAATATTACTGTTTGATGATGAGCAACATTAATGTTCAGGTACGTAGGACCATTCGTGGGTTATTTTTACAGATGCCATTTCCCGTGACCCCGCTCTGTAAGATGACTCTGCCTCTGAACAACCAGGTGGGTGCCTTTCCTTCTCAGGACCACGCCTTCGATGTGGAGGATCTCCTTCAAGTTGTGTTTTTATCATTCCTGGACTTAAGCGTAGGCCACTTAACTATCTAAGCTTTCGTAGTGATCATCCCATTTATCTGGGATTATTGCAGTGAATTTACTGTTTGGTCTTCTTCCAGGCCTAAAATGTCAAGTCCAAAGTCATGTATGCAGTAGCTTTATTCGGTAAGACCTTCGCAGATCCGTCCAAAGCTGGTAGCAGTTGATCTTTGGATAGAGCATGAAATAAATAAATCCTCTTTAGCAGATCAATATTCATCCTATTTAATGCTGGATGTGAAACTGCTGGATTTGAGGTGGTAATGCTGATGTACAGCTAATCGTTGGAAAATAAGCAGCAGGGCTTTGTGATTCTCCAGCAGATAGTTTAAACAGGAAGACGGATGAGTAAATGCCGATTGTCTGGGCAGAGAAAAACCTGATAGCGGCTGCTTGTAATTTATAGCCCCTAATTAATACGCAGAACTTCTGATGTGATGCAGTGACGAGAGTGTTATTCAAGCAGGAAAATGAGCCGGTGACACGTTTCGAGCTGCAGCTTTGCAGCGAAGACATGGACAACTAATGATATTAGTCGACACTGCCTGCATAAACAGAGAGACAGGAAGTAAACTGAGACAACAGAGGGATGTGAGCTCTCTTTATTATCCTTACTCCCTGTGTGTTTTATTGTATAAAGAAGAAGCAGGAGGACACGACCTCTGGCTGAATCGGATTGCGGAACGAGGGAGGAAGCATTTCTTCCTCCGTGTGTAAATCCACTCTGCAGAAACAGCACTAAAGCATACCTGTGACAGGCTGTGACAGTCACTCCTGATGAATAGCTACTGCTAAGTTTGCATTGCAAGGCCGGTTCTCATAGCATGAAGCAAAGTTATTGAGAACTCAACCGATATTATTTATGGGCATGTGCCCCACCCACTCAGACTCCCAGCATTTCTTGATGAAGATTTATTGCACATACAGCTCGGAAGAGCTGAGATCTGATGTCTGCATACCTGCAGGCTTCTAACATTAGCAGAACTGCAGCTCCACAGCAGAGTGGCCGCAGTGCTGCTGCAAACCCACAGCTGCTGTTAATCGTGTGCCTGGACTGTGGAGCCTTTTCTACAATAAGCAGCATTTTACAACAAATAGCTGAGGAGAATCAGGTCATTACACACACTGAATCTAAATTATTGCTTGATTTTATTTTATTATCAAAAATGTCTTCCCAAAAAAAGCGCAAAACCATTTATAAGGCTCAGCAGAATAATAAAAGAGGTTTTATAAAAAGCCGGTTTCCATTTCGGAGTCATCCAGTCATGAGCCTTAAATATGTCCAACAGAATAAATCTTTGTTGTGTCCTCAGTGAGACACAGTGATGAGAGTGGGAGTAGGCATGGATGGTAGAAGCAATGGTGCCTCAATTCAAGCAGAAAAAAAGAAGGATGCCTGTCAGAACCTGGTGTTCCGGTAATGAGGGCGACGGCCAGGTGATGCATCAGAAGTAAGAACATCAACTAAAATCATGGTATTATAGTTATAGTACCTACTTTGTGCTTTATTTTGCTTACTTTATTGTATATAATATATACTTTATTACTAATGAACACTGAAAATAAACCGAAAAACATTATTCTTTTAATACATTCTCAGAAATCTCACATTAACCTTTATAATGTTTAATAAACACATTATATTATATCATCATCCAAAACTAGAGAGGTCATGCCATACCTCACACTCTTAATTTCTAAGATTCTCAGTTTATATGAATCACTTACATGTATGTATATTTAGAGATGTGCACAGATAGACACTAAAAGTGCTCGAGCACCTGTCCTTTTTCCTCTGGCAAAAAAGTGCCTTTCTGAAACCCTTTTTTTTTTACAGTGTATTGTGTGTTGCCCAAGACAGCATATTGCTATTGATTTGAAACAGGTATATAGATATGATGTTTAAGCTGTGCCTGTGAACAATCTCACACTACTAAGGCAGCCAGCAGCCACACAGGGTGGCTTTTTTTCTGCTCAAACTCCTGCCCCCCAAAATGCTTGTGCATGCCTCTGTGTATATTACAAATAATAATAATAATAATAATAATAATAATAACAATGAATAATTTTCTGTTTTAAATTAGCACAATTTATATATGTTAGACAGAAATATTTGTCTACATAAAGTTAATGCGTGATCATTATAATTCAGTTCATCCCTCTATGGGGATCTCATATGCCTAAAGAAGAAAAACCTTTAAATTTAAATATAAAGTCTGTATGTTGGACAAATGTATTGTTTGATTGGGCCATATCTGATCATATAGCTGTGCGACAAGTAATCCCCCTTCCTGTAAGCAATGTACGTCTAAACCAAGTGACCACTGTGTTTATTGAAGCCTAAAATCAAAAGTTGGAGTCACTGTCAACAGGCCTAACAGCGTTTGGAATAAAATGATTGTTTCCATAATTATTTTTGTGATTATTTGTGATGGGTCTGGGATTGCTTAAACATCAGATGTGACATGGACTATAAATTTGCATTAGGTTCGTGAAACCACTAAACACCAACCATCCCAGTGCAGGGGGTGGGGGGACCGGCTCAGTGCTACAAAGCTGCCGGACCGGGATGTTTACCAAGGATTTTTGGCTCACCAAGCCGAGAGCCTACTAGAGAAAAGAAGAAAGGCAAGACGAAAGAAGATGAAGATGAAAAAAAAAAAGATTTTTGGCATTTCTGACTTTTCCTCAACAAACACCCGAGGGTCTAAGAGTCTCATTTAAATAAACAAAACCAAGGGGGCTGGATCAATTTGTGGACAATAAGCTTTGCCTCTGGGCCCCGTGCTCTGACGAGCTTTGAAAGTGGCGCCGGACTTTGTCTCACTGAGTCAGAGGTAGAAATCCCATCCTTCAACAGGCTGTTGTGAAGAAATGTTCACAGGCTTCACTGGTGGCCTTGCCCGTCTCTGCAAACTTTGAAGTTTGTGGAAGCAGACGCAGGCTGCAGATAGGCAAATCTCCATGTACAAAATGGCTGCTAGCCACACAGTGTGTTGGAGTGGTGGAAAAAAATCTGATCCTGGTTGTGGGGAGAGGAGCCTGGACGCATGACTCAGTGCTTGGAGCAGATTTGGGATTGATGAAAGTGACTGGATCACCTGCAGGGTTCAGCAGCAGCGTTTTTGTCACAAAGGTCCTGATCTCTGTTCAAACAAAGGTCTTTCATCATGACAGTTTCTTTCACTCCACAGTCCAACTGTAAAGACTGTGCGCCTCTGTTGTAGTTGCAATAAATGGCCAGCAGATGGCGACCACAACACAAAGAAACCCCTTAAAACTGGAATGAGGAGTTTTAAAATGTTTAGAAAAATGCCAAGAAAATAATATTTTTACAAATAGTTCATCTGTTTAGAACTTTGATACACATGTAGGTTTTATACAGTTCATTATTTTTGTCTTATCAAGAAACAAGGTTGTAAAAAGAAACTGAATATTAAATAAGATTTGAGAATATCAAACAATTAGTAGTATATTTTTTTTTATTGAATACAAAGAGCTGAGACCAGAAAAAACAAAAACCTGCTTGATGATTCTTGAATATAATAAAATAATAATCAGATAGCTCTGATGTGTACCTTTGTGGAGAGTTATTCTGAGTACGGTCAGCTGTCATGGACCTAGTGGTCCACTAGAGACCGAACTGAATCCAAAAACTAAACTTTCTGAGCAAAGAGAAAACCTCTTAACAAAACAAAGACCCTCCAACTGAAAAGTGTCCTCACCTGAGGCCTTTTGTCTCCATTTTTGTGAATATCTGTTTTTCATATGCTCACAGCATTCTTTGATCTGCTAATTAAATTCCTCCTTAATCCACTCACTTCATGCTGAGTCTCATGTAGAAGTTTGGCAGCTTTCTCGTGGTCAGTTGACTGCTGATGAAGATAAGCCGAGGACTGTGAATCTCACATTTCTTCAGTGTTGATGTATAATTGGTCATGTACTGTTATGAGATTCTCAAAGTATAAAAATCTTTCGTAATAATACGGTGGTGTCAAGATATTTTCTCAAAAGACTGAAGAGTAAAAACCTGTTTATAATAGCGCTGACAGCTAATTAATTTGAATTTACACCCATTTACCTTAACAAAAATATGGAATTAACACCCACTAAATTAAGCAGTAGTTTTTAAAAGTTTATTGCATTGGAAATTGCACTTTTTTTTCAATTGTGCCCTTTTTGGACTAGCACTGGAGGCTTGTAGCCAACTATCATTCTTGCACAGGCTTACCCTAATAAGAGGGATGGATGGGGCTCCTCCAGTTTCCACATCATGACTGATTTTCACAACTGGAAATATTTCCAAACAGTCAAATTTTCCTTTTTTTAAGCCAGGAAAAACTGTCAGAACCTTTGAGGAGTCAGCTTTTTGGCAGTGTGCAGCAATAGGTGGGACAGGGGCAGCACAGTGTTATTGCATGCTTCATACAGAATGAAAAAAATTCCAATCACTTCAGCACCTTCTGTGGCATCTAAACAGAAGGACTTTAAGCCATTGGAAAATTGTTGCAGGAAATATTGGTGTTGTTAGTTCTTCATCTTAATAGATCAGTTTATTATATTTAGGTCAGGTCTGGTTTCTTTTTCAGTTGCAATTTCATAACTGCTAAAACTTTGCATCATGCTGTTCATACGGTTTAAAATCCTTTGGAAGAGAAGCCACAGAAAGCGTAAGAGTGACTGCAGTTTACAGTAGCTGGGTGTAGCATAGAGCAAAAGTGCTGCCCCTCCCCAACCTGCTGCTGCATAGTCCAGATCAGGTGACTGAAATAACACTTTTTTTTCGTTTACACAAAAAATAAATTCACCTTTCTGGAAATATTTCTGATTGCAAGTCCAACACTGTTATTAAGGTAATGCTGTTTTAAATTTAACTCCAACTACATGTAGCTTGTCTACAGCTGTGTATAGACTAGCTAATTAATAGTTTGACTAATAAAGCTGCTAACATTAGCTTGCTTTATTTGCTCTATCAAGAGCAGCACAACAAAAAGGTATCACATTCTGTACAATAATAAGTTTACGTAAAACTACACCAAATTTATGTATTAAAATCAAAATGGCAGTAAATAATTATTAAAAATAAGATTATCATAAAAATAAAAATTTTAAGCAGTGGGGAAAACAGTTGGTTTTTTGTTTTAAATATGAGTAAATATTGTTATGTTACACATTTTGTTTAAATGCCATGATACCATTAATCTGTGAGTATCTCATACTGGCTCGTGCCCAGTTACAATACTAGTTTACTCAGTTTAGTTTTAAGCCAAAATTCTGTCATTTATCTATTTGCAAAACAACCAAATAACCTGGATGCTGGCTGTTTTCAAGCTTGTCCACTTTGCATCTTATTTTCTCCCAAATATTCCAACAGCTGCTGTTTTAAACTGGCTCACCCGCTGGGTGCAGCTGAAAAATGGGACACATAGTGTGAATCGTGGCTCTTTTCAAGCTTCTTTGGACGTTCCTGCTATGGTTTATGTGTAAGTGTGAGAAAAAAGACACTAAAATGCTTGAATATCACCTGCCCAATCTTTTAAGGGTGCTGTTTAAGAAAAGACGAACTAAATGTTTTCATAGTGTATTAATAAAAGGTTATTGGCAGAATATTACTGACCTGATTCAGTTTTGCTTGCTGGGGAAAAACACTATCCAATCAAGGTGGCTTAAAAAAGAATTAGACTGGCTGAAATGATAAACTCGTTGAAAAAGCTACTTCTTGCTTTTCATCATCAGTTTGCTTAGCCTTTTGTGCTGTAGTAAACTAAATAGATAGTTCAGTATTTCTATTGACAGGTTCTGTAAAAGGTTGTGGATCATTCATTGCGTACTTGCTGCAGGGAAATCTGCATTTTCTATTTTGAAGATATACAGATTAATTTCTCCCAGAAGCTGAAGCTAATGGTTCGTCCAAGGGGGGCATGTCCTAAGTGGACCTCTAGCATATTAAAAAACATAGTTCAGGATTTTTGAAGGTAAAAGTTTAGTTCTGATTAGCCTTTAGCTTCAGTCTTCAGAATCTCAGTCATCTGGATTTATACTAAATGTTGACACCAGGAGCATTATCCACTGCAGGTAGACATTAACTGTTTAGAAGTTTCTAATAGAACCTTCCTAAAAAGCCTGCACTGTCTCTTTAATGTGATGGCTGTTTTATGAACCTTGAAACTGCTGTCAGGTTTGCTATAAACAACTATTTACATCGATATCTGTAGTTATCTGTACTGTGGAGCTTATTAAGATGATACGATGCTTGTATGCAGTTGAATCTCTGTAATCATTTTCATTTAGACTGTTACCCTGACCAGAAATCCTTACCAGGTTCATTTTGCAGCTTGTTTCACTCTGGGTTCATTAGGCCCATCATGTTCTCTGTGACCATAATTGTAGACTTGGATGTAAATTATGTAATGCAACCAAGAATTATAAATTAGCCTTTCCATAAAAAGCTGTGATGACTCCTTCTTTCTTCCAAATTGGTTATCAGCACAAACAGATCAGGTTGAAATCAGGAAAATTAAAATGTTAAATATTTGGATTTTTAATTTCCACCAGCATAGAGAGCAGTTAGGGATGCTTCAAGGCTCTGGTCCCTGCATTGTTCTCCAGGCTGCAGAAATAAACAAATAAATCAAGATATTATAGAAAGTTTTCTTTTTTAAAAGAGGATCAAGAGGAAAACTATACAGCTGAGGATTTGCAAGGATGTCTGTGTTCAGATTTTTTTTAATTCTCTGATTTCCACAGGCAGATCCAGTGTTATTTATGATTTATTTCATTTCTTCATGAAATAAACAGAAGCACACTAAAAGGGTCTTTTAAAGCCCAGTTGTATAGGTTGCTTCATTGGCGTCATGCTAGATATGAACACTGTCACAGGGGAGGTATCTCTTGCTCTTCAGATTGTATAAATGAAGGACTTGAGAGTCTTAATTTCTTTGATCCCACGGCTTCCTGAAATTACCGGCTTAAACATTGTTCTGCTGTTCTCCATCTTCCCACAGGAGACTTTCCATCCCATCCCAGACACAGAACGAGCTAGCCTAAGCCTCGCTAAGTCACTCTTAGCTCTGCCGCCACAGCTTGTGTGAGCCAATTCATGCTGAATAAGACCATGTTAATCTGGGGTTTACAACGGCACTAAGTAACTTCATTTCTATCCTCTGTTAACCTGGAAATTGCTGCGATGGCCAACTGGACTCATAGTTGACGCCTTTTTCTTGTTACTGTTCCCAAGACAAGGCACAAGCTTGTGCATTTGTCCACAAATAAGACGTCAGATCCAACACCTTTCTTCAATTCCTGTTCTCTTGGAAATAAATAAATGCCATCAACATATTGCATTTGAGATTAATTCTTGTTGTCATTATAAAAAGCAGCAGCTTTGGTCTCTATGCTCTGCAGGATTATTCTGTGTTTGGTTGGTTCTTTAGCAAACTTTTGTAAGAATTTTAAAGAATCTTTGTAAATCTGGAAATAATAAATGAATACATCTGCACATGCTGTTTTTTGTTTAAGAGTTTGCAAAAGTTCTTTTAAGTCAAAGATGTGACTTTTAGGTACATTTATATTCTGACAAGTATATCAACTCAAAGCTGATGCTGACACAGGGCTGTCATCAAGGATCTCCAGATCTGAGACTTGTGCTGTTTGTTTTATGAAGACCGGAGTCATCATCAACTGTCCGCTCATCCTGACGCTCAGCAGGACTCAGTGATTAGAGGTGAAAATCTGACAGAATCGTTTCTGACGTTGTCTGTTTGCTGTTTGAGTCTAAAAAAGGCAACAAAGTCACTTTATGAAACAAAAAATGATTTGTTTTACTTTTGAGACAGTTAAAATAAATTCCTTTACCCCAAAGAAAGATGGAAAGCAAATACTCTGATGTACGATTATCTACATCTATAGATTAGGGTTCATTTTTCTTTGACTTCTCATGGCAAAAATGGAAAACATTTTAAAACGGCCAAATCCAAGAAAACACCAGTTTAAAACAATCCAGCAGCTCTTTTTTTAGTCACACAAAACAACTAATCCTGACAAAGTGTCTGACATTACTCAAAGTACGGCCATAAAAGCAGTTATCAAAGGCAAAGTGTGGAGTACAGTCAGAGAACACTCTGCCTGCTGCGGCATATCTGCTCTCTTCAGTCCGGGCGAATGTTTTCCACAGGGAGATGGGGAGGCAGATAAGCTGGGTCTCGGCTGCGTTCTGACGAGCTGTGGAGCCTCCTGTGACTGGCCAGTGTCAGGTGGGGTCAGCAGGCAGGGCCGGCCCGCGGGCTCAGCAGGAATGCGGTCATCTTATCAGTTATAAAGGAGCTCTAGAGCCTCTGAAAGAAAAGCAAACGTCTCCGCGGGATGACAAAGATATTTTTCTTGTCCTGCTTCGCTCTGGTTGGCAGATTTAAAGCTGGGCTGGAGATAGCAAGTATTCCAACTGTCATGGAGGGAGTGATTTAAGACATGCTTCCTTTTTATCCCCTCTGCGTCCCTCTCTGCTCATGTCCGATAGTCTAATGACATGCAAACATTGAAATGTGTTGTTGATTAACCATTAAAATCGACCAGAATTAGGGCTGCCACTGACGACTTTTATTACTTAGTTACTCACTGTAATACTTTGAAATATATGCAAAATAAAGTAATTAACATTTATTTATTAGAGTATTTTAAATATCGAAGAAGAAGAGAAAGAAAGAAATAAAATATCCCTTAATTCAGAGATGAGTGCAACTCCAAAGCGAAGCGAATATATTTCTATCAAACTTTTTATTTAAATATAATAAAAGACCCGAAACACTGTTACTCATAAATCACTTGCATTTATTAACTGTATGTATTATTTATGATTTTGTCTGGTTTAAATTAGATTAATTTAGATACTAAAATCATCGACACAATTTGATGCACATTAACAAACACAGGCACAGTTAATTTGGAGAAAGACTTATTCAAGGGAAATCGTAGCAGACAGGCAACCTTTCTGTAAAAAAAAAAAAAAAAACAACTTGCTGTGGCGTTGTCGTGACGAAGGGTTCATCAGTATTCCCTGGATCTTGTCTCTTCAGATGCTCATCATGCAACACACGTTTGCTGTTATGGAACCAAACAAAATTTTCCCCGACTTGAATGACTCTCATATCTTTAGTTATAGCTAAATGAAAATGTCAACTTAGAGCAGATTTGTCCAAAGCGTGGTCCAGGGGCCATTTGTGGCCCTTGAAATAATTACATGTGGCCCCAGACCACAGTTCAACAATGGTACAAATTTGTCCCTCCAGGAAATGGAGCTGATGCAAATGATCACTTTCTGCCATTTTTTGAGAAGGATATTTTCAATTAAAAATTAACATTTACTTAAATGGAAAATGTTTGGCACAACATTAGCCATTAGCTATTATTAGCCATGTTTTCTAGACCAATAACAGAAAAACATTCAACCTATAAAGTCAGGAAACTGCAAAGCTTTCTTTTATCAAGGCAGAGGTCTGGGACCCTTTTTCAGAGCTATAATAATTTGTTTCATTAAAACATTGCATACTTAATTTAATGCTGAGCAGGAAAAAAGAAAATAATTCCCAATAAAAGAAATGTATTTAAAAAACAACATCATGGCCAGTATTCTAGAAGTCCAGCGCTGATGGTGGCAGCATGTTGGAGCAGCTCTGTTATGTTAGTTCTTTTGGAGACTTTTGTTCATAATTGTTTTGGTTGAAGCACTGAACGTTTGGATCGTAATTACCTCTGGTTTCAGACGCTGTGCAGCTCGAACGATTTTTGCTCTTACTCTTTTTTACTTTTGGACCGTTATTATGATGCATAACCATGACAACAAGGTCTTGTTTTTACAACTGGGAGCAGCTGATCAGCATTTCAAAAGCTCCAGTCATACCTGAACTACAACCCAAATCCTAGAGGAGGGAGGGAGCAGGACTGAAGAGCAGAGAGAGCATCTCTTCTGTCCATCATAATGGGCAAGATTCATATTTACGGCTCCAGCGTCTTTCTAATCTTACAGTCCAGACAGATTTAAAGAGGAGTGGCAAAATCAAATGAAGTGGTTTAGCAGTGGGTACCAACAACTAATGGTGTCATCTAGAACATGTTCCTGTGGAATATCATCTGTGCTGCCCAAAAATTGAGCTGTTAGCATGTCATTACAATCATGCGACTGTCAGACAGCAACAGTCTTCAGTCAGAGGCTTCTTCAGATTCGTAGCAAGATGGACTGCTACCATAGATCCTTCCTGCCCACAGCATTACCATCCACAATGCCTCTTTGAAGATATGATTTGAGTTATGACATTTAATTTCCCCTCAGGATAAATAAAGTGTTTTGAACTGAATTGAATTATTCTAGTCAACATCATTGATGGCCTTGTCAGTTTTATGTAAACAGATCTTAAATAAATTATGTTGTGGAGAATGTGTAATTCTGAGGATTGAAAGCATTTAATAGGTTAAATCTCTGATTTTTGGGGGAGTTCCTGTTTTCTGATTGTTTTGTGGAGAGTATATTAGAATATTTAAATATTAAACTACAGATACAGAGCATCTTGAAAAGCCACCTGAATCGTCACATTTTACTTTTTTTTAAAGGATTTTTGTGGCTCTATTGGCCTTTATTTGATAGTAGTTGACAGGAAAAAGGGTTATGAGAGTTCGGGAAGCGATTCGGCAAAGGTCAACAGGCCGGGACTCGAACCTGTGACAGCTGCATGGAGGACCGAGGCCTCCGATTAGTAGTAAGTGGAACATTGATCAATACTGTTGAATTATATTTGCTTAATGATATTTGCTTGATGATCTTTATGATTTTCATGCATTGATATTTGCTCGATGACTTTTTATGTATGACTGATGATTTTGCTGATTTTGCTGTATACTTGCTGATGTTTTTATGATGTGAAGCACTGTGAACAGCCTTGCTGCTGAACTGTGCAATACAAATAAACTTGACTTGACTCCGTACATGGGTCACATGCTCTACCCCTGCACCCCCACATTTTACTTTGATGCCATTTTTCTCTTTCTCTCCTCCTTGAGGTAAACTCAAAAACCCACTTTTGGAATTTTTAGTCAGGATTTTGGTCAAATATTTATATCATAAATCTAATATTATTTATTCTTTCTGTATATTTTGACTCAATTTTAAACATATTTACTTCAGATGCCAGAAAAACATCTGAAAGCACCAAATAAAATGGTTGAAACAACTGACTCCAAGCTGGCTGTGAGCAAAGAGAAGTTTTTTTATTTTCTTGAAGAATTCTGCAGGATTTTCTATCAGCTGTGAAGTTGCTGAACTCAGAATGCCTTTTTCTCCAGGGCCATTTCTCATCTCCTAATCCCCGACTTTGTCTCCTCCTCTCCTGCTTAGAAAGCCGGGGCCAATCACACACCTCACCGGGACAGTGATAGGGAGCTGGATGAACCAATTACTGTGGCAATGGCTAAAACCCTCCCTGCATACAGCCAAGTCACTAAGTCGGGGACTTGTTGCTCGGCGGGAAGCAAGTAGGGGTGGATTAACACTGCCACAAACAGGCACAAAGGCCAACATGGTAGGGGGCTGTGACCCAACGAGAAGGGGTCTGAACCCCTCCATGCGAGGCTCATAAAACCTCCCATAACAAGGTAAAACAGAGCTCCATCATGCTGAGTTGACCAGCAACTTTGCGCTGCAAGGACTGCTGCTGTTATGCATTCGGGTGGTCATGACCCTGTCTCCATGGCGCTGAGAGGTTGACAAACCAAAAGTAAATCCTCGAGCTCAAACATAGCAGACTTATATATAGACTCAGTCTGCTCTCTGCTTTAAACTCCTCTCTGCTGGAATAAAACGGGGCCATGTGTGAAGTCCAGGACAAACAAATCTGTGTTTTTTGTGGCAACAGTACCAGCTGCACCTGCGCTGGATCAGACTGATGTTCAGGCAACAAAATGAGGTCATTTCTCACACATACTGTCTACTGCAAATTTAGAAAGTGCAAAGACGTTTGCTTGAGTGATTCGGTTTTAAACTTCCCTAAACTGCTCTGCATTTGGAAGATGATGGCAGTCAATATAATAAAACTCCCAACATTTAAACACAGTTAAACTATAACTTTCTGTCAGCAACAATGAAAGGAAACTTTCAAAGTAAAGATATCACCAACGTTTCACAGGTTCATGAAAAGAGCACATTTAAATGCTTAATTACAAATGTGAATCTGAAATATTTTCTTTCTCTTATGGGGTGCGGTTTCTAAAGTTACACAGTCAAAAATTAACAGCAATAATTTGAGTGATTACCTGGGTTACAGCCTTGAGGAAAAAAATAGAGATTTATTTTTCACTGTCTTATTAATTCTTTTATAAATGTCACAGTTTCAAACAAAATATTTATTTAGCAAACTAAATATATAGCTCAGAGCGAGCTAAATATTTAGTTACCACTGAGCTAGCTAAGGATTTAGTTTACAAACTAAATATTTAGTTAGCAAGCTAAATATTTAGTTAGCAAGCTAACTATTTAGCTCCAAACTAAATATTTAGCTATGAGCTAGCTAAATGTTTATTTTGTATACTAAATAGTTAGCTAGCTCAGAGCTAAATATTTATTTTGGAGCTAAATATTTAGCTTGCTAACTAAATATTTAGCTTGAAACTGTGACATTTTGAAACATGGTGAAAATATGACTTTGAAAAATGAACCTCCATTTTTTTCCCATATGACAGGCTTTTTAGAAGTTTGTGGTTGAACCTTTTGAATTTTCCTGAAAACTATGAGGTTTTGAAATAATATTACTAATAACATCTATCCTATTTATTATAAGCCTCTCTTTAGATCCAAGAACTGTCATACAACCAAAAATAACATTGATAGTAAACCTACTTTTACAGAATAGATACAAAAAAGAGCCACAGTTCTGTCTGCAAGCATGAAATGTATATCTGTCTGCAGTTTTTTACAGAAAATTTCTATTTCAGTTCATTTTGATGAAGATATTTGGCAGAAAAGTGTAACCACAGCTTCTCTGCCAGGAAACCCTTCAACTGGGGTATGTAGACCAATAATCCTTTTTACATCCTTTATTGTCCTCCTCACTGTGTTCACTGTATAAACTTGGTCCAGCCTTGTTTGTCACAGTTTAATCACAGTTAAATTATCTCTTTGATTGTAGATGTGAGTAATTTGAGATGAACAGTATTTTCTTTTAGCCATCTCCTGACTGGTGGTATTCAACTCACAGAGTCTGTCTCACATGTTCTCTTGTGTTTCCCATTTTGGGAAGCTTCTTTGTCACGATAACCATTGGTAAACATAACAGTATTTTCACTGAAAACATGTATAACATGATCCAAGTGCAGCCTATCCAGGGTGAACCCTGCCTCTGCATTAAGGAGGTTAGAAAACTGATGGGTGGATGTTATTAATTACATTTATGTAAAACAAAAATGCAACATTTATTCATAATGGTGTTAAAATAATTTCACATAATGATTATTACAGTCATAACAGCCTATTATACACACTGTACATGCATAACAAGCTGTAATTAGCTGGGTGGATAGCTGGGTTATCTGCTCAGGTCGCCTGTGTGCAGCTGCTCAGCAGTCAGATGTAGTTTTAAAACAACATTAATTGTAAAGGAAGGCTCTCCTGTAATTACCACGCCATGGCTGGCTGAATTTTTCACGACCTGAAATATTTACAAGCAACTGAACTTCTGTTTCCTGTCAGCTAGGGAGTCTGCTTTCAGCCAGCTGACTAACAGTGCACAGTAACATGTGGGGAAGTGCTATGTTACTCTGTGCTCCTCTGTCTGTTTGGGTTTCAGTTTCTTTCTAGGTTTTGCATTTTGGGGTATTCTATGATTTACTCTCTTCATCACTCCCTTCGCATCCTCCTCTCCCTCAGCTATTCCTCATCTATTCACTATCTCACCTGTTCTGGTAATTGAACTCCCCAGTATAAATACTCCCCATTTCAGTCAGCTACCACTCAGATCCTTTGCTGTTGATGTGAACTGTTTGATTGTGATATACTTTAGCAACTTTGACACCATAACCTTTCTATGGTTATGGCTACTATGCCTGGCCACTGATAACCAAGCTATGCAGCGTCATGTCATATTTATACCCAGAGAAATAGGAAGTTATAGATCAAAAAGTGAAAGTTCTGGAATAATCTTTTAGCAAACAAATTGTATATCAATAAATAAATGCGTAGAAATAATGATGCTGACTATAGATGTGTCAAGTGTGAGTTGATTGAAAGTAGTGTGTGAGGGATGGGGGTCCAAAGTGCAGCCTGTGGGGCATTTATTGCCCGAGGGGGGATTTTTTTGTGACCCCTAACTGACATTTAAAGGTAGTGTAAAATACATGAATTTCAGGATCAGCGTTTTCCACAAAAAAATTACAATCCTCTTAAAAATAAACGTTTGAGTGCAGCACGACACATGCATCTTACATTAACCATGTCTTAATTCCTTAACTTCATGGTAAACAGCACCACACGTATCCTTTTACTCTGAATCTAAAGGAGATTTGGGAACATTTATTGAATAAACTTGACTAAATACATTCATATCTTGTTATTGTTGATGAAAACACACACACAAAAATTCAAGACCAAGAAAATAAAACAAAACAAAACAATTATGATTATAAAAATGTAGAAAACTGATTGACTGATTCTTTTAATAAGGCAAATGAGCCTCATGTTTCTACAAATCTCTTTTCTACAAAAATCAGCTGCTCCCAGGAGACACAAATGACACCAGACAACAGAGCACTCTAAACAAATTGCCCTTTGGCTGACCTCAGGAGACCGAACATGTAAACAACCAGAGAGATGCTTATGTTACACACATTCTCCCTTGGCCTAATGACCATCAGGAGATAAATTGGAGGGAGACACGGTTATATACAAGCTTTATATGCTTAGACTGATGTGGAATGAATTAGGTGAAACATCAGAGAAGGGACTGTGTCCTTTCGGCTTAAGGTGCCTGAAGGTGTGAGATGTCCCTTTATAGGTCAGGAAAATGCTTAGTTGTGACATTATTCCCATAGTTTAGTAACTCATAGTGCACTTTTAGTACATCCAAAGCTAAAGAAGAGACACCTTCTTTATAAATGTTTATACAAGAACATTTCCCCATTTGGCAAAGTCCCTATTCAACTAATTTATTAAGTAATACTACTAATAAATACATAGAAAATTGTAACAAATACCCTTCAGGTGAGAATGAAAGTACAAAAGTTAAATACTCTGTTCCACTATATAGATTAGAACCTAATTTCTGAAAAAAAAAAAAAAACACTTTTTTCGACTTAGTTGTTAAAGCCCTGATCTTGTTCTAAAACATTGACAGAAGCGTTGGGTATGACATTTGGTTCAACCATCCTAAAGTTTGAAAGTGGCGTGTAATTGTGAGGTGTGCAGGCGCTGTTATGCCATCGCTTTCTGCAGAGCCAACAGAGAGAGCGATGAGCTGCATCGTCTCGGCAGAGGCAAGCGGGGGCCTCGTCTGTGACTGAGTGGGTGCTAGAACCAAGCAGAGAAGTACCAGGTCGCAGTAAAGGTTAACAAAATCAAGGCGGGGAATTTACGATCGTCCGTGCTTCACAAGCGATGTCGCCAGCAGCAAGAGAGGGAGTGTTAAAGAGTAGATGAGAGGATTACAGGGTGTGTGTGTCTGTGAGTGTGTGTGCAGACGTCAGCGTGTTTGTTTGCATTTGCCAGTGAGATTTTCTCCTAGTTTACAAGCAATACATTGTGACAGAACGATTAGGGACCTTTACTGCGATTAAGTGTTCCTTTCACACACTGCTGGGCTGCATACCCTCAGCTAACTGGCAATAAGCAGCTGAACCCGAGACAATGTGGCCTCAGAGGAGCTATCTGTCAATCTGTCTTTAAGGTTTGGTTAGTAGTAGTTAACCTTTGTGCACTAAAGCTACGTTTTTATCTGAGAAACAAGCTGATTAAGTCTCAACACTGAACCAGACAGTGGGAGTTCCAGGCAGCTCTTCAATTTAGTTAAAAATCTCCAGAACCTGAAGCTGTGATCATCTAACTGAGGAAGTATTGCCTGTAGTTTGAAGGCATTTTCACCTCCACCTTGCTACACACTGATGTTTCGTCAGGAGTGTCTCAGTGTCACGGTTTAATGCACCGGATACCCTTCTGGGTTCATTGTCACCATGCCAAGGTGCTGATTTGTATCTACAGTACATGATGCCTGGCAACAGAGCCGGTCATAGGGACCCATGAGCCACCAATAGCAGGGTCTTTCAACAAAACAGACGCAGTATAGAGAGGAACTAACATTTAAGGTGTGTTTGCAGGTAACCGTGGACAACCAGTAATTACTTGATGAGATTTATTCAGAGCCGTGACTATTACTGACATCAAATATACATAGATATGCATACAATAATATACATATGACAGATTCAGGTAGAAGTGAACATAAAGGCTAAATGATCAGTTAAAAAGTGAAAAAGACTGAACCTTTAGCTGAAACTCAAACTCACTCACTGAAACACCATCAAGCTTTTCTCACAGTAACTTCACACAAGACCGATGTGTTCATAACAAATTGTTTAAAAAACATTCATTATTTAACTTGGACCAGCTGATACAGACGGCCGATAGTGTTAAAAATACACACATCACCGACACACAGAGAGATGCTCAAACTGTACAGATAAGATCCCTTCCTGCGTCTTGTGACTGCCTATAAGTGGAATTGAGCCCCTTGATTTTAAGAGACAACTTAGTGATAGGACACTTCATCATGGTGAAAGGTTCTTGCCCCCCCACCCCACCCTGATAGCTCCAGTTTGTCTGGAAGAAGTTATGCTTCGTGATAGTCTGGGAGAATCATGGATTTGTCTCCTTGAACCAGTTGGAACGCCTACAGTGCATCAAGTTTTAGCGGCATATGGCTTTAATTTGACCCCTCTAAAAACAGCTTTCATTTCACTTGATGAATGTCAAGGAGTTCAAAAGCTATTATTCTACGCATTATCAGAGAAACAACATGATAGAATTTGCAGATTTTCAGCCAAGGGAACCGTTTGGGTTCAGGGGTTTCCTGACTGGCTCCTTTTGCTGCTCCATGTGTTAACACATTCATCATTCTCATATTTAATAACACAAAGCATTGAATTTCCTTTTTTTTACAAAGCTACCCCTAAGCTTGGAACGCAGTAGGCATCCGTCTGCCTGTCCACGTCACCCACTGTGTGGATGAAGGCTGATCTAATTCAAGCATCGCTCTGTTTCCACTAAGGCGTGGGGGTGGGGGCGGGGGGAAGTCCACAGCTGATGGATCCACTCTGGGCTTGGCACCATCCGTTTTTTTCCCTGAACGTCGCCCACTGGCTTCAACTGAAGTTCCATTCAGGGAGCATATTTGCTGGATGACAGCACGGTCTGTGCATCGTTTGGTGAATATGTTGTCATCAGCAGCCCCTCATGCTGGCATAAATCCACGGTCAACAGTTAGTCTCGACTAGGTCAAGTGATTTATACACAGGGGCACATACAGACTTACTTTTGCTCCTCTCTCCACAGACTTCTACAGAGAGGCATGTTCAAACACACATCTACCTTGCAGCTTTCCAGGGCAAACCATGGAAACCTGTTACTGTATCCTCGAGGGCCATAATGGGAGTCTTGTTTAAAGTACAGAGGAATCTGGTCCGAGTCTGTCGGAGGTCACTTTCTGAGAAAATGCAGAGCCCGAGGGAGTGAGTGCTAGGAGTTTTCCTCTTCACGTAGGAGGAGGAGGTGGTACGCACAGACACTCTTATTCTCACACATGCATGCATTCAGCATGCAGGCAGAAAGCTACACGCAGACAGGAGAAGATGAAGTGCAAAGTGGGATGATGGTACTTGACCGTAATCTCTGGAACTGAACTGAGAAGATGCAGTGTGTGTATCACATCTCACCTCCAACATTTTCACATTTCAACACTTATCAAATTCAAACTTTAATACACTTTATTGCTGTTTTATGTGACATGCCAACAGAAAGTAGAGCAGTGGAGTGGCATGTGGTTCAGTGGTGGAGCTGGTTCACCACATGCTGAGGCTATTCTCTTCGGCACAGCTGTGCTGGGTTTGATTTTCAGCTCGAGGTCATTTACTTCTCTCTCTGCCCTACTTCCTGTCCAGCTACCGATCAATAAAGGGCACTAGTGCTAAGAGAAGAGTGAAGCATAATTGTGATTGGTTCATAGTTTTCAATTTCTTTTTACAACTAAAAATCTGAAAAGTGTGGCATGGATATGTATTCAGCCTCCTGATTTCATTGCTTGTAGAAACATCATTTATTGCAACCATAGCAGCAACTCTTTTGAGGTATGTTTCTACCAGCTTTGGATATACAGAGATGTTAGCGATAGATTGGTTGGTGAGCTTCTGTGAACATCAGTTTTCAAGTATTGTCATTCTATTAAATTTAGGTCAAGGTCTTTTTAACATATGAATGTCCTGGACCCCCACCTATTCATTGTATTTGCAGATTTTTCTCTGAAACATAACTCCAAATCATTAATGGAAATTTCACCTATTTGTCGATTTTTTCATGGAAGATATCTAAAATATTCAAAAGTAAATGCAGCTTGGGAAGCTGAAATACCTTGGTGCAACGCTACTTGACACGCTATTGGATGCTGTTTGCAAAGCAGCCAATCCAAAAGGACCATTTATTTTGCTTACTGTTGACTGGCTGCACCCTAAAGAGTGGAAATAAGGAAGACTGTAGATATTAGCTTTGGCAGTAGAGGCAATATGGTTTCCAGTGTGTATTAACGCATATCAAGGTATATTTAATGTTTGAACTATTAAAATAGGCAGTTATAAGCATTTTTTGAGGGTGTCTCAAGTATTCACAGATTTTAGCTATTCGTGGATGTGTGTGTGAGACTAAATTACACAGAAGGGGACTGTTTACTGTTACCAGACTAAACAGGACTGAGTACATGTGCATAGAACACTTTTCAGACTTTTATTTCTGAAAACTTTCATCTCCCACTTTACAATTATACTCTATTTGGTATTTAAAAAAACAAACATTTTGTTTTGACTTTAACTTGAAAAATGTGTAAAATTTTAATGGGTGTGTATACTTTATTAAGGCGCTGCACATGTAACATCTCTGTATGATCCCTACAAGTGCATTATAATATTCCATAGAGGGACATTTCATATGAGTCAATTGTATTCCCAAGGCCAGAGTGGCGTTAAATGCTTACCCAGCCACAGTTGCGTGACACACTGGACAATTTGATACGACATTTAGTCAATAAAGGGGTCAACCCCCTGCACCATAAATTTCAAAGGAGTTTTAGAAACTACAATAACATCAATATATGGACACATTCTGGGCAAAATCTGGATTTGCAGTGTTCCTCAAAACTGAGAGACAAGCAGCCTGGCAGAACTATTAGAAATCTGTCAAAGTCACATCACTGCAGGGAAAAAGTCTGATCCTATTGATATTGCCTACTGTCTAGTCTTTGAAAAATACATCTGACAGCTGCTTGTCTTAGCCATAGCCCTCATAGTGTCCCTGTTGTACATCATCAGACTTCAACAATATTGACTTCTGTTGAGGAGATTAGCTGTCAAGCTTTTATTTTGTTAAGGGATCAAGGTCCTTCATGTTCTTACCTAAATATAACTTTACTCCATTGCAGGATTGAAATTGCTGGTGCAGGTGGTATTTCATTTAGAAGAGCCCAGAATGCCTTGGCTTGACCACGAGGCTTTGGAGGGATTATGCCGTGAATTTGTGTTTTACAGCAGCTGTTAGTGAGAAGTCACCAGGGGTCTAAAAGTGGATCCGAATGCCCACAAATTGGACCATATGCTCACTTTCATTTTTTACTTTTCTGAAAGTTGCTATTAAACCATTTGTTTTGAACGTTGCCAGCCTATTTGAAGCAACTAGTTATATGTCAAATGTTTGGATAGTGAGGGAATGGAAAAGAGAATGTAACACCAGAGGAACACTGTGGGATAAGGGCTGTATCAAACTACACCCAAAATTAAATGTCCTTAGCCCTGTCTCTGAGAGCATTGAGTTAATCTCATGCATGTCTACATTAATAAGGATCTTCTGCAAGACAACTATGCAACACCTCTTTGGTCACAGGAGATATTGATTTATGAGGCAGGACGAGGGCAGAATTGATGAACTGTTAATGCCCACTTGGATGCTTGGATTGCTGCTGCCATTAAAGTGAGGCCAGCAAATGGGGACTAAATGAGACCAGGCTGAAAATGTCACCTGGGTGCACAACCTTTTACACCCCAGAGCCCTTCTCAGAAGTGTAAACTCTATCTTACACACCTCTGACCACTTCCATTGATGGCTTACGGCAGAATCCTGCCAGCTACACAAACCTCTCAACACTTTGCTGTAAATCAAATTGCTATCTAAAGCAGCGGGACTCATCGTTACAGAGCTGGATGGCAACATGTGGGAAATCCCCAGCACTTGGAGGTCCAACAAGATCCTAGGGGGTCACAAGCTTCCCTTGGAACATGGTGTGCAGTAAGAGAGGAAGCCTATCCCTCCTTCAGCCAGAATAAGCCTTGTTGACACAGAGTAAATAATTAATTCAATACCATATGTATGTGGAAATTAATAGTGGGTATAATGAGAAATAATTCAAGTGCTGCAGAGTTTCTGGCTCTGATTGCACCAAGCCTTAGTTTAGGAATTAAGAACAAGTGGAGAGGCTTACAGCTATAACTAAAAGAGCACTGAAGAAACTGAAACGTTGGACTAGAAATGCACCAAGAAATGATCTGATGACTGGAACCAGTCCAATTTCACCTTGATTGGCTCTTATTGATGATCAGCTGGCCAGAAAGTGAAAAATCCAACCTTTTTCTGATCAGGGAAGGCACCATACCATTGTGATATAATGTCACCCTGACAAAAGCAATGCTTGGTATGTGCTCCAGTTAAACCGTTTTTAGGATCAGTGAAGTGTTTAAAAATGAAGTCAAGGGATTGACAGAGCAATAAGACACTATTTAGAAGGAAATAGCAATTTCTGACATGCAGTTTATTCAGGTTGTGAGGGAGCAAGAGAGAGACAGACTTTTAGCTTATAACAGGAAAGCTACATATAGACAAAAACTGTAGGTTGGAAATCAGCCACGGAATCCTAAAATGTTCATTTGTACTTTCCACCTTCAATGGGGATTTTAGGATCAGTACAGGTGGTTCACCAGTACCCTTCTGAGATCTGATGATTTTTCAAGGTTTTTTTGGTTCCCCCCATAGTAGATGCAAGGTCAGTGGTGTCCAAAGTCAGTCCTCAAGGGCCAGTGTTATGCATATTGTATTTCTGGTTCAACACACCTGAATCAAATGATGGTTTATTAGGAGGCCTCTGTCAAGTCAAGTCAAATGTGTTTGTTGTATTTGTATAGCACAATTCAGCAGCAAGTTGAAAGTGCTTTACATCATAAAAACATCAATCAAGTATGCATCAAAATCAATGAGCAAATATCAATGCATCAAAATCATAAAGATCATTAAGCAAATATCATCAAGCAAATATAATTCAAAAATATTGATCAGTGTTCCACATACTACTAATCAAAGGCAGCTCTAAACAGGTGGGTTTTTAGCCTTGATTTAAAGGAACTCAGTGTTTCAGCTGGAAGTTGTTCCAGTTTAGTGGAACATACACACTGAATGCTGCTTCTCCATATTTGGTTCTAGTTCTGGGGATGCAGAGTAGACTAGAACCAGGAACTGAGTGGTCTGGAAGGTATTTTGGTGCTAAGCCGTTCAGTGATTAGTCTAACATGGACATGTCCTCCTGCAAACAGAAATTTTGGTGAAAAAAAACTAAAATTGTTTAAAACTCTCATTGTAGCGCATATGACTTAGATAAAGGTCCCCTTTGAACATGCCCGCTCTTGCTTTCTGTGCCGCAACATCAGCAAGGCAGTTTTCTTCATGCCTATTTGAATACTGTTATACAAAATGCACCTAATATCAGACATGAAAACGACACCGAAGAACCAAAAACCACAAAATAACAGACAACATTTCATGTTTGGTTCGGTCAGTCCCCTCCTCCAGCTTTGCTCATGGCTTCTACAGAAGTTTTGCAATGGGTGGGTTCAAATTGCCTCTTGGACAGCATTTGTCCACCTCACAGGACAAACTGCAGGAAAACCTTTACCATATCAGCTCATAGCCATAGAAATTGCTTCTTTTTTCTTTAAATTAAATACCCACTCTATAGAAATGTAAGCTGGACTTTAGATTTGGGCCAGAATCCAAAACTGTTTTGAATTGATACAAAAACCTTTTCTCTGTATAGTTACTAATATAGTTTTAATAACTAAATATATGCGTTGGAACCTTAATTTTATTACAATGCTTTCATTATTTATGCCAGTTGGAGGACATTATTAGACCAAGTCCCTTCAGTCCTACTGAGGACAGTCTTTAAGACATGAGACATGTTATATTTCCAACTTACCACGTGAAAGTTGCTCTCTCCTCCACCTTTTTCACACACACACACACACACACACACACACACACACACACACACACACACACTAGCACTGACACAGCCTCCCTCTGGGAAGCCCCCTCTGAATAATGAGACATGGCCGCGCCTGTGTTCAGCGTCACATCACTTAGTGTGACATGAATCTCCTTTGCTATGTGTGATCGATCTATTTATTGCCCTGTTTATGTAAAGCCAAGCAAAGTCTCCTGACAGAATTTCATCAGGCTGAAATATCAATGGCCATCAGTCATTTTTTATTGCTTTTTTTTTTCTTGTCCTTTTGCTTCCTCTGGCATTTACCTTGTGGCGTATGAAGGACAACATACGAGATGTGGAACATCAGCAGATGGATGTGATGTCTCTCCCTTTTAAATTTCTGTTTGCTACCAGAAGACCAGAAGCCTTTTGCAGAGATTCCAAGAGTTACCAGGTGATGAAAAATACCAAAACCAGGAAAGAAAATAGTTTTTATTCATTAAACACCTTTTTAAATGAGAATGGAGTTTCTGAAATCTTCCAGTCTGGTTTTGAACATTTACACAGCTCTGAAACAGCTTTCAATTATATTTCTTTAGCAAATGACTCTGGTCAGTTTGTGATCCTTGTGCTGCTGGACCTTCCTGCAGCCTTTGATACTGTTGACCACAGCATCCTTTTATCACGGTTAGAACACTGGGAAGGGATTACAGGAGCAGATTTAAGAGTGACAGAAGCTTCTGTGTTAATGTTCGCATTTTTTTTTTCACCTCAGCACCTCTTATATGCAGTGTTCCGCAGGGTTCGATTCAGGGGCCCCTTTAATTTTCATTGTACCTGCTTCTGCTGGGGTCTATTATGAGGAAGCATTTCTTTTCATTGGTACGCTGATTATTGCCAGATTTATCTGCCCTTGAAACGGATTAATAGTTCTTGCTCTATCAACCCTCTGTTGAAATGTCTGGACAACATTAAGGCCTGGATAGTGTTAAACTTTTGACGTTTTAATGATAATAAAACTGAACTGGTTTTGTTCAGCCCTAGTGCTACATCTGGCTCTCTCCCTGTGAACCTTAGTTCTCTTGAGCCATATGTTAAGGAGTAAGTTACAAATCTGGGGCTGATTTTGGACTCTGATTTTGGATAAGCAGATCTACACTGTGTTAAAGAAGAGATCTCCAGTTGAGGCAGATAGCTAAACTTCAACCTGTCTTAACCAGACCTGACCTTGAGAAATTAGTTCATGCCTTCATTACAACCTGACACAATTACTGTAATGCACTTTATGTTGGCATCAGTCATGTCTCCCTTACACATCTGCAGCTTGAGGCTCAGCTCATAACAGGAAATCGTAGGTTTATACACATTTCACCTGTTTTATCACACTTTTAATGCACTTTTAATGCAGTTTGAGTTGTTTTTCTGATACTTTTACTCAAATGGTGTTCTATTTTTCTGTTTAATATCTCAAAGTTTTATTTTTATCATTTTATTCTGTGTATTATGTTATGAAGGTTGGTATAAACTGTGAAGCGCTTTGATTAACTAGTGTTTTTTTAAATGTGCTATGCAAATAAATTTTAACACTGACATTCAGATTTTTAGCAGTAACAGTTTCCTTTTAAAAAAAGATTAACCTTTTTGTCTGATTCCATAGTAGCTTAAATATTCATATTTTTCTGTCTTTAGAAAGACTGAATTTAGAATATGAAGCAAAAGCGCTGTTGTTATTGATTAAACATTGCTTCTTTTAATTCAGTTCAAGAATTTTAAAGAAAAGTCTTTCCTAAAGGTTTCATATTTTTTTGCTGAAATTAAAATTTCATAAATAATATTACAGCCTATAAAGAAATTTATTCTTTGCCTTGTTAAGCACTTATGAGGCCCAGGGTGACATCTACTCTTTCTATCCCTCATAATCTTCAGAGGTGTGATGTTTGTACAAACTTTCATCTGGGTCCTGCTGCTTGCAGCAGTTGTTAGAGCGTCCGGATTTTTACTATCTCTGCAGATGCCAGGCCTTCCTAAGAGGGCTTCTCGGGACAATCCCAGTTACAAGCTCTGGTGTTAACCTGTTAGAGGACTCTTATCAGCAACATGTCATGTTTGCATTTTCCCTGCAGGTCTACCAACCGCCTCACAGTCATCTCAGCACTCTCCAAAGCTCCGCCCTTAAAGGCAGCTATTATCTGGAGTTTAAGTGGGAAACATATTTGTGCCGAGCTTTCCCACAGTCCTTGAAGCTGGAAAAGTGCTCATAGCAACAGAAGTGTAAGGCAGAACTTGGTGGTGTTAGTATCTGTGAATATGTTTGAGACACTTTTGATTCAACAATATATATAGTTTTCACTGCGCACTTTAAATGTGCTAAAACAAACAAGTTACAGGAATTTTACTGGCTTTGGGACAGTGGTAATTCTGACATTTTACCTTAGCTGTAGTGAGAGTGTTCTGACTAAAATGTCATTAATTGATCTGTAGTCGTTTTAAGTTTTTTTTTTTGTTTTTTTGTTTTTTTTTTTTTAAAGGATCAATCTCCTCCTCCTCCCTGAGCTACTATTGCCGTCTAAAGAAAATGCACCACTTCCGACCTAAAACAACCAATCAGAGCCAGGAGGAGGGTCTTTGCGCTGTCAATCAACCTCATCTATGTGCTGCTAAATGTGCTAATGGCAGAGAAACAACTTACCATTACTGGAAAACTGTTTATCCGTCATCATCGGTGGCCATGCTAGCTAGCCTGAGCATTCACAACAGTCTGTGCTAGCTGCAGTGCAGGAGAGAGCAAGAGGGTGAGAGAGAGGGAGGATGAGCAGCGACAGAGGAGCACAATTTTTTCACAGAATATCTGTCTCATACCATTCTGTCATGACATAGTGACATTTCAACAAATATGCAGAAAAATATTTTTTATAAAAGTTACATACTGGCTTTAAATTCAGATTAAGCATCATTTTGAAATCTAATATCAGGTATCCAAAAACAGTGCATTTTTACAGTTACCATGATGCTGCTAATTATTTTGAATAAAATATCCAAACAAAAAAAATCAGGAAGTTAAATTAAATGAACAAATAAGACCCTCTAACATTCCTCAAAAACAGAAAGTGTAAAAAAAAAATAATAAACTGAGTAAATAAAAGCCAAGATCGCAGCAGTTCTTCATAATTTCAGATTCATGTTTGTCTTCCAGACTGCTTAGCTTAGGTTTCTTTGTGAATCTCAGCATTTTTTGTTGCCTTCATCATAAAAATAACAGCCTCATATTCAGTCAGTCTATTTAGCAGCAGCCTTTGTCTTGGTTTGTGGTTCTACAGAATCACCATTTAGAAGCATTAAATATTCTGAGGTGTTGTCACTTTCTCAGCATTCAGCTCTCCACTGTTATCAGAGATCCTAAAAGAAACAAAGAGAGGAAAACATTCATGCCTGCCAGATTTCCTGAAATATTTCAGGAACATTTGAATCAGATTTATCAGCCAAGGTTGATGCTCATACTGTGGCTCGTTCTGCTGCTAAAAACGAGTGGTTCCTTTCCACTGTCGCCTCATGTTGCTTAGGGGAGATTGCTGTGAAGTCAAAGATTCAATGCAAATAGTTTGGATGGGTCGAAACTTATAACCAAATGGCATTTTAATCTAAACTTGATTTAGTTGCATTATAACTGGAATGTATGTAACTGAATTTAAATCTCTCTGCAGTCTATGATTGAATCATATGGAACTGATGTGATTATATATGTCTGGGACTAAACAGAACCTGTTTTTCCTGTAAAGTACCTTATAATGAAATTAATGAAATACTCATTTATGTGTCTGTCAGTTTGTAGCCTTGTAAAACACCCTTTAGTTCAGAATATTATAGTGTAATAAGATTACCTTTTCACTGGTTCCCACATGGTTTACTTCTTGATGTATGTAGTTTTTACCTGGTGTTATTGCTACACACACTTTGCAAATTGTCTTCATTTAGTCGCCAAATATGAAATATTTCCAAGCGTCGATCTTTGGTTCTATAGCGTCTCTCCTCCTGACCTTAAGGACATTCTCCACCTGAATCATGTGGCCTCCACCTTAAGCTGGATGCAAACAGTCATTCATCTCCAACCACTCAACCAGATCAAGTGTCATTGGCTGTTTTTCCAACTCATCCCGCCTTTCCACACAACTTAGATCTTCCAGTATTTTTGTCCTTCTTTTAGTCATCAGTGTCAAAGTGTGCTTCTCATTCTAACTGAATGATTATTTAGGGTTTGTTCTGATTCCGTCTGGACTATGAGGACTGTTTTTTTCGAGTGAAACAGTCCCAAAAGTTTAATTAACTGACGATAATGTTTGACAGACACTGACAAAGTGGACTTTGGGTTTTTTTCCTGCTGAGATCTGTGACCCGAGACGCCCACCTACCGCAGGAACTTCAGTAAATAATCAAAGAACGGGCCAGAGACATGTAAGAAAATAAATGTTTCAGTGCTTGTGTTAT
This sequence comes from Anableps anableps, assembly GCA_014839685.1. NCBI lineage: Eukaryota > Metazoa > Chordata > Actinopteri > Cyprinodontiformes > Anablepidae > Anableps > Anableps anableps. The sequence goes on from CM026074.1 coordinate 37,565,857, forward strand.
CTGACTTTCTGGCTCTGACCTTTTTTGTTGACTGGAGGACTTTGCTTTGTTAGGCTCCCTTTGCCTGTGACTTCTTTCAAGGCTTTCATGTTCTGAAGGTTGACGTTTGGTGTCGGAGAGAAAACTGTGATGCAGTGTGTGGGAGAAAAAGATGGAAAGAAAAGATTTGAAAAACTGCTCTTTGATGCAGTTTAGGAAACCATGTTGGCTTATTTTTATCATCCCAACAGAATATTTACCTGTTTTTTCTCCTTCTGGTTAAATTGTAATCTAGGATCCTTGTATGAGAGACATTTTATTTTCCCAGGTGACATAACATGATGGAAAATGAAAAGATGTAAAATTGGAACTGTATTTACTTATTGTTCTGGAATAGAGCTGCTCATAGTGGCAGGTTGTTGGAGTATTGTTATTTTGTTTTTTTTTTGTTTGAGGCATTTCATGTTTAGACAATTATTCCCTCTGGTTTTGGATGCTGTGCAGCTGGAAGGATTTCGCTTTTAGTTTTTTACTTTTGAACAGTTGTTATGATGATGTGATACCATGGAATTGCTTTTACAACTAGGAGCAGCAGATTAGCACCTCAGATCTTCAATAATACCTGAATTACATCCCCCATCATGGATGCAGAGCAGGACCAAAGAGCAGAAAGAGAAGATCAAACCATCAACAGGATCATGTCCCCGACTCCAACGTTTCTCTGCACGTATTTCTAACCAGATAGAGATTTAAAGAGGAGCGGTAAAAGCAAATGAGGTGGATTAGCAGTACTTGTCAACAACTGATGGTGTCATCCAGAACATGTTACTGTGGAATATCATCTCTGCTGCCCAGATAGTGTGCCGTTAGCATGTCATGACAGTCATGAAACTGACGTACAGCAAGTCTTCAGTCAGAAGCCTCTTTAGATTTGTTGCAAGACGGACTGCAACCAAAGATTCGTCCTGCCCTCAGCATCACCATCCTCGATGACTCTTTGATACTTGAACGATATGCCTTACTGAATTGAATTTTTTATGTTTTCAATCAATAGCAAACTCCTTATTTGGTGACATAACCCCCTCATGCTAGCACTGCTCTCCCTCTTTGTGGATTGGAAGCCATCAATGGGTGCCTCTGCACCACATGCACCCCCATGCACAGCACACACAGCACAGTACAGCTCCTCAAATCTCTAGTTCTTAGGGCGCTGTGTATGATAGTGACTGGGCAAGCTTGGGGCTTGATTAGTGCAGTTAGCCCTTCTAAGGCTCTGGCTGTTTACAGTGGATTACAGGGAGGGAGGCAGGGGTTAAGTCTACCCATGCACAATGCTCCATCCCCCGCCCTCACGGGAGCCACTGCAGCAGGGCTGGCAGCTTGTCTGGGCTCCACACCGCCAGGCCAGGCTGACAGGTAGCGGGATTTGGCAGAGCACTTTGCATGAGAGCCAACATGAAAAACTGAACACGGCGGATTAGCTCGGGATTATGTTGTCAGAGTTAGCCCTGACGGACAAACTGCAGAGGAATAAATTGCAATCTGTTTGAGGAGCACGCTGCCACGCAAACGGCAGAGGCATCAGCTTGTTGCAAACTGACAGGGGGTGTGGATGGATGGACGGGGGTGGGGGGGGGGCGCCATTAATAATTTATAAACAAGGACCACTGCCGTTAATGACGTCTGGCCACTCTGGTTGGACAAGACGTCTGGTTGTCTAACCCCTGAGACCAGGAGCTGGTTCATGTTAAACCCTAAAAGCAGAAGTGACAGGGAATGCACGGTGATAAGAGAAGGTCACACTTGGAGAGGGTTCGAAGAAGACCCAGCTACCACTCCTTTTTAACTCTATCGTTCTGGTTCTGATAAGAATATGTGCAAGAAGTGAAAAGGAACCTGCCTTTGCTTTTTCTGATGAGCCAATTAATATTTTCAAGCAACAGCAATGAATATTTCTGACAACTGGAACTTGGGGTCTGGGATTAAAAATATGTGTTTGTGGAAACTGATATACAGGAGAGACCAGTAAACAAAGCCAGCTATTACTGAACCAGTTGCACCTTCCTTGGATCAGAGTATGATACTATGCAGAATGATAACTGCATAGTATTTTATGTCATAATCTTATGCTTACTGTACAGTATGTTGTAATTTTGCTTCTTGTATTTTTACGTTTTTATCTTTGTGTGAGCCTACGTGCCTCGATTGCCTGTCATTTTGCTGCTGTTACACCTGAACTTCCTCACTGTGGGACAATAAAGGGTATTTCTATTCTATTCTATTCTATTCTATTCACTCACTGAGAAATATTTTCAAATGTTTATATAAAATTAGATTTCTGATACTTTCAATTATTAAATACATATAAAGTGACAAAAAGTTGCCTTTCAAAAGTGAGTCATATATATTTATACATAGAATAAATACAGCTTTAAATGCTTAACTAAAATTTTATGTATTTTCTTGATGAACTGCAAAATCTACATGAATTAATTTTAATCATTTAAAGAATTAAAAAACATGAGCCCGCTCTTTGTAACTTAAATATGTGTGAATCTCTGAGAGAAGGATTTTGGTGAAGTAAGTAATAGTATAAAATTCATCAAATTTGTAGAAAATTAATATCTTTTTATTTATCTCTGCAGTTTTTCTCCCGTTGTGAATAAACTGAGCATAATTTGAAGCTGTACGGCATTGTTTTCGTATTGAAGGTTGACTGCATGGCAAAATGCATTAATGAGCTTTATTCTATCCTACTCTTCCCTTCGTCATTAGAAATGCATGCCTGTATGTTAAACACATGAATATGCATCAGCATAGAGCATTTGCTCTCTGAGTTAGCAGTGAGTTGGTGCTGTGTCTTGAATGATAATCTGCCTGAGAAATGATAAATGAACTGCATTTCTTTACTTTCAAGCATGTAATAAAAGGCTCATAAAGCACTGAGAAAAACCTATTAATGTGACATTGTGCTTACACTGTGGTTCTGTTTGCTTACTGGATAAAAAGTACATTGTCTCTTGCATGCCTACATTAATTTTTATTGTTTTTAATATATCAATTTGTGATCACAGAATCTTGCAGTTGATTGGCAAACAAGTTGAACGAATTAGGCGTTCTGTATGTTAATTGCATTTTTATGTTTGTGAGCAAATACATTAGACAGAGACACATTTCGTTCCTGTCTGCTCCACCAAACAGATCTAAGTCAGCGCTCAGAGCCACGCCGTCAGGCTGAGGGTGATCCAGAGGTCAGCGCAGATCACTGGATAACGGTTAACAAATTACCACCACGATGCCTCGCACACCTGATTGATGTGCGGGCGGGGGTGGGGGGGCACGTGGAGGATGGGTCCAGATAAGCTGAGCCCAGAACATGGCTGGGCCTTTTTGATGTAAAAACCAAATACAGAAAAACTCCAGTGATGCCACATTTTATTTTTTATGTCTGTAAATGCATATGAGTGAATTTACAGCACCTTAACGAATATACTGAAACTGGAAGCAAAGATTTATTGATGCAGCTTTCCCTCAATAACCACAGATCTTAGTTTATACTACAGCTTTAGCACAGATAAGATCTTTCATTTGCCACACACGGTGCAGAAATGGGGGGGTAGAAACATGTCTGTGTGATAATGTCAGCAGCACCCCAGTGAGATGCCCAACCAATCATTGCCTATTTTGTTTTGTAGAGCTTTAAAAACGCTGTTACAATTCATGCACACTATTTTGGTCTTTGAATCTGGCTTTTGCTCTTAGAATCAAATAGACCAGGGGTCTTCAGCTTGTGGCTCTGGAGCCACAACTGGTTCTTTGGACCATGTATAGTGGCTGTTAATAAAGTAATAATAAAAAATAATAAATAAAAATTATTAAAAAGCAACTAATGTTTTAAATATAAATATAATAACAAATCAAGGTTTTACCTGTTTTTTTCACTGCAGTAAATTTCCATATCAGAATGATAATAAAAGTAGCAGTAATATTTCTTTTAGATCTGTTTTTCTTGCGATTAAGTTGGAAACTATCCCATAGAAGAAAATGTATCCATCTTCTTTTTGCACAAGTTTTAATGATTTGCTTTATTTTAAAAGCTAAAAATATTTTAAAAATTCATATTGTACATATTTATTTAAAAATTTTCAAAAGATCAGGTAACGTTTGTGGCTCTTAATGAGTTATATTTCACTGAAATGGGGTAAAGGTTGCAAATTCCTGAAATAGTCATGCAAACATGCTAACATTAGCCTTTCACTTCAGAAAACTGAACTACATAAAAACTGCTGGAGTAAAGGAAAACAGAACAGCATATGTGTTACACGTTAAAGAATAATTTCTAGGTGACATCTGATGACAAGGCATCATGATTGGTTTATGCCTTATGAACCTCTGAACTGGATAAATAATCTATACAGCTGGCAGCCTTGACATTAAAAGCAGAGAACTTCTGGAAGAATACAAGACATCAGTTTACTGTAATACAAGGACATCTTGTTCAGGTCTGAGCTCACATTCTGGTAAAAAGCCGCACCCTGACAACACAAGAATGGAATAACTGAGGCTGCTGATTTACTGAAAGGACAAAAGGAGGATCTGATTCACTATCTGGGCTCAAACATGGAGATGATGTGTGCATACAGCAGGGTGGCAGACCCTGCAGTGACCCAGCAGGGAGAGGGCGTTAGCACTGCCATGTTTTTGTGATTCTAGGTTAAAGTAAATGAGTTTCATTAAATGTCCTAATGTAGTTACTGGGCTGTTTTCTTATTATTAATCTTAAACTAAGCAGTGTGGTTAATCTTGGTTAAGGCTAACATCAAGGCTATAAATTTCTAAATGTGTCGTCTTCTCGACGGCCATTTTGAAAATAAACAGATAAGTTCCAGCTCTAAACTGTATTTGGCCTGTGGAGAACATTACATTTTCCATTTTCCAACAGTATTATCTTAGCTTTCATCTGGAGGGAAGTTAAACAGTAGCAGTGGAGAGTCACATGTCTCTTTAAATAAACCGTATTGTCTGATGATGTTTTAATGGGCAAACCTCAGTCCCCTGGGCAGTGACCTTTCTGACTGTGTTTCAGTCATGTAATCTGCACGGGGCACTGAGATGTAATTGCTGTGTACATATCAGCTTTTTTTCCATTCCTGCACTGCAAAAAATTGACAGTTGAATAAATCCTCCAGGCATGAGTACAAACAGCATTTTTGTAGAAATTAATAATTCTTTCATGTTTTATTGTGAAGTATGGCAAATTCCCGCTAAATGTTATCAATCTGGAGTGGCACCCACTAGTGGAATAGTTAAACTTATTGGGGTAGGGCAATGGCCACACCTAAAAATTACTTTGGCCCTCCTTTCCTAGCCCTCCTAATTTGAACGTTGACTGTGGTGCACTGTGGTTCATGCAGACAGGCAGAAGATCTCTATCAAACTGCTCCCAATGTGGCAGAAAATGTGGAAAAAGAGCCCAACATTTTCTCTAAATCACACCTTTCTCTGTCTTGTTTCTCTCTCTCTCTCTGTTTCTCCAGCTCTTTAGTTGAATGCATCATCATGCTATCCACACTAAACATAACCCTTATCTACTTAAGTGGAAAACCCAGCCTCCAACCCCACAGGGTCACCACTGGCTACTGCATTGAGCTCAGTGCATGCCACTTTTGGTCTGAAATAAACATTGTTTTAAAAAATGAAGTTCAGAAAAATTATAAAATCTTTTTTTATTATTGTTTTTTTTTAGATACGGTACGCATCCCAAATCTGTCAGGATGGCTCTAAGGTGATTCTGTAACACAGATCTCGAAAACCCATCAAGATGTCTTGCCCAACCTCTGACCCAGCAGATCAGGGCACAACTTTTTAAAACAAAATCCTCTTCGTATCCAAACACCCATTCCAAGTCCAAAGGTAGGGCTCACCAGAATATCCACAAACCAAGCCCAGAACCAACTGCAGGTCAGTCTGAGAGACCTTCCTGATAAAACATTTGCTGTTTGTGCCAAAATGTTCCCCTCAGCCTCAGCTGAGACACAGGGGTGTGCAACCGGACCCTTGTCAAAATCCAGTCATTCTGGAAGTAAGACAGGAGCCCAACTCTGGACCACAGTAAGGCATCTTTCTTAAGTGGAGGTTCTGGTGCGGTAATCAAACATTCTGCTCGTTTAGAGAGTTTGAATTCCTCTTCCCTCTTTGTCACCTCTCAGATTAATGTTTGGGGATTGCTAGCTGTTGATTTTTTTTTTTTAAATCATTATTAACTGAAGCTCTGAAATGTTCATTTTGGTGTTGAACCTAAATAAATATAGATCGTGAGAAATGTACAGAAGACTCCTTTCTTCTTGTATTTGAAATAAAGATTGCTCAATGTGAAGGACCAGAGTTCATCGTTCAGCTTGATTTTGATTAATTATGAGACTAGTTATTGAACACTAACATAGTTTGATGCAGATTGATCTAAACAACGTTATTGATACATAAGGATTTATTCCAGGGAGCCAATATTACTGTTAAATGTAGTTAATTTATTGTATATTTGAAATGATATTCTCGATATTCTATTCGATATTCTCGAAGTAAAATTTTTGCTGCTTTTGAGAAATTTAGACCAATCTATTTTGACTCTAATATGTTAAAGCTGCAGTATGTACGTTTTATGAGAAATGTTATTTACATGTTAAAATTATCATCATGTCGTGACAGTGTAAGACAGATGATCTGTGAAAAAAATCAAGCTCCCCTGCCTTCTCCCAGTGCTCCCAGTACGAACTGCAGAAATACACCACTCAGTCAGAAACAACCAATCAGAGCTCGGAGGAGGGTCTTTGTGCTGTCAATCACTCCTGTGTAAGCACCGCTCACACACTCCCCCTTGCTCTCTGCTATGCTAAAGCTGGATCATAACAGCATAGCTTACCGCTAATGCTAAGGCTAGTTAGCATGGCCACTGATGACAGCGGACAAATGGTATTCCTGGAACGGTGAGTTGTTTTTTTCACCATTAGCACATTTAGCTGCCTAACATGAGGCTGATTGACAGCGCTAAGACCCTCTTCCTGGCTCTGATTGGTTGTTTTAAGTCGGGAGCGGTGCAAAGTTACATATTTCAGCTTTAAATCCATTTTTTAAAGGAAGTACTTTTTACAGTGGTGTCCAGGTTGATGTATTATGTTCCACCCACTTTATTCCCACATGGGGCTCCAGTTCCAGTCAAAACAAAAAAAGATCTCCACTAAGCAAGCAGCTCCACTGACACCAAAATGCAGACTCTCAGTGTTTTTGTGAGCAGAAGGGGAAACATGTGAAATTAGGAGATGACAAAGGTCTCAAGATGGGAAACTTTATTAAAATAACACAACAGAGGATGTTCATAAGTTTGAAAGAATGAGCAAGAGATAAAAATGTAGAAAACAACTTCCATGTTTTCTGTCTCGAGCTGAGATTAATGAATTTCTCTTCAGAGAGGAAATGTAAGGAAAGGTAAAAACTTCATCAAATAGCAGATGTGTGCATTTGATTAGTGATTCAGACCAGCGCTGTCTTTGATAAGACAATATTACAAGAGGGCTCAATGAAACAGCTAATGAGCAGCTAAGCTAACTCTATCTTGGTCCAGAGCATACAGTCATCAGATTTTCTGGGCGTTGAGCTCTAATTGGATTGTGGAGACATAAAGAGACCAGGAACATTTACCGTTCAGTCATCAGGAATTCATATCTTAGACAAATTTGCCAGCTTGCGTTACCATTTGATTCAATTAATTATTGATGAGAAGCAGAAACGTTTGTCATTTCCTTCTTCATTCTTCTGCTCCTATACAGTCAGCAGATAGATCCTGGAAAAATTCCTGGTCCTTTCTGTAATTTCCCAGTTTGTCGGTCTCAGTCGCTCTCAACACCTGTCTCCCATTAGAACCCTGTGACCAACCTCTGACTCGGTGCACAGGAAGCGACGCGGCGACGTGCCGGACCGTCTAGAATCAGTCTTGGGCCGACACTGGGGAAGTGGCCTGATGAAGATGTAAAGTAATATCCCAGCAGTACATGAGGTCACTCAGACCCTTTTACAGTCAACATGAAAAAGGTTCGAGCGGCGGTCATGAGACAGGGCTGGGTCTGTGTGACTCAACACGGGTTCATCAGTTCAGAGACCACAACGTGAGTCAGGCTGCTGCTGCTTCAGGCCATTTCTAATCTAATTAAATAATCCTGCATCAATTTATTTGCTTTTAGAGACACACCTGACCAATAGAAAATGTTCACATTGGTAAAACAAAGAAACAAGGCATACAATGTAACTAGAGTACTTTAAAAGTATGTATACTTCTCGTCTTCTCATTTTGTCACATTATACCCCTAAACTTCATTGTATTTTATTAGGATGTTAAGTAATAGACCAGGGGTCTGCAACCTGTGGTTCCAGGGCCACATATGGCTTTTTGGCCCCTCCACTATGGCTCTTATAAAACCAAAATAAGAAGCATTTTGAATTATAAAAGTAATAAGAAAGTTTAATTTATGCAATATCTGCATAGAACATCAACAACAGAAGGACAACAATGGGACAAAGCTTTTAAAAGCAATTTAATGTTTTTTAGCTTCAAACTATTTGCTTTATATTTTTAAGTGAGCTATGTATCTTTCACCACTCTCCAAATGGAAAGAGTTGTTTTTTCCTTAGTAAAAATTAGACATGGTTCATTTTGTTGAAAAATCTGAAAATAGGAACATATTTTATTTTAATTTCCCTTGCTTTCAAAATAAAACATTCATCTAGTACATGTTTATAAAACCTGTGGGGGTTTTTCGGCTCCAGACAAATGTTGTTTTGTAGAAGAGGGGGCAAAAGTGGGTTGCTGACCCCTGTAACAACCCAGTGCAATACAGCAAACAGATATAAATTGAAAGGAAAATAATGCAGGTTCTCAAAATCTTTACAAAAAAAAAATTTTGAAAACTGGTGTGCATTTATTTTCACCCCCTTCACCGATGCCCCTAAATTAAATCCAGTGCAACAATTTGCCTTCAGAAGTCACAAAACTAGAAAATAGAAGCCAGCTTCAACTTCAGCATAAAAGCAGCTGTTCTGTGAAGACCGAGGGCTTCATGAACAAACGGCATGAAGACCAAGGAGCACAGCAGACAGCTCAGGGAGAACATGGTGGAGAACAACATCCCAAGCTTTGAACATCTCCCAGAGCTCTGCTCAATCCATCACTTGAACATGGAGGGAGCATGGACCACCTGGAGATCTACCAAGACATGGATGTCCACCTAAACTGGCAGGCTGAGAAAGCAGAAGCTGCCAAGAGGCCAAAGGTAAGTCTTGGAGGAGCTGTAGCGATAAACAGCTTCGGTGGGAGAATCTGTGGATGGGACAATATTGGTGGCGTACTCTACCAGAGCTGCAACACTCTTGAATTATTGAAAGAAACCCATAAGTATTCCTCTCTGTAGTTTTCCATAAGCCATGTAGGGGACACAGCAAACATGTGGAGGAAGGTTCTCTGGATGATGGATTGAGGTTTTATGTTTCAGTAGGTCAGTGAGATTTCTCCTCAAAGCAGTAATCTGTCGTATAAAAAGACATATTTTGTAGTCATTTAACCAGCAGATGGATGAAAACGGGCCACATGGGAGGTGATGTGAGGTGATTCACCCTCACAGCAATATTAAGCCCTAAATGCTTGTCGACGGTGGGGAATTCACAAGCAGCCGAGAGGAAATAAGTGGGGGTGGGGGTGTAGGGGGTTCAGGCGTCTTCTGTGAACCATGCTGCGTAGCGTGCAATCGGCACACTGCCCTCCTCTTGACTCCCCCATAAGCTCTGCTACAATAACACACTTGCCTTTCTCCGTGGCCCTCCCTGTCTCCACACACACACACACACACACACACACACACACACACACATATAGTCACTAAGACTCCAAATGTCGGAAAAACGCAGAATTCAAAAAGAAGAAACGAGTCCGTACTTACAGTTGAAAGATAAAATCTCGGGGGGGGGGGTTTATTTCAGGCCCTGGTTGGCCTCAGAACTCTTCTATTGTTGTTTGTATAACTGTGATGACAAAAATAATCTTTGTTATCATCATTATTATTATCATTCCCCGGTTTAATTAATTTTTCCCGAGGGCTCTGAACAGTAATAAGAAGCAGACAGCGACTGCTTCTACTGGACCAAAGACGAGGTCCAAACCAGGTTCAAGTCAAGGTTAACAGTGCCATCTACAGTAGAGACAAAACCAGTCCATCATGTCTCAGGAGAACATCAGAAGAGGGGACATTTGCAGATATGAAGCATTCTGGGGACACAATCAGGTTTCTTGCGGAACGATCCACTTCTTTGCAACAATGAGCTCTAGAATTATACACATTTATTTAAAATGTTTCTAAGATATTTCTTTTAGTTGTCATTTTTTATGTATTTTTCTTAAATGTTTTTGAGTTTTAAGCTCAAAGAGTGATCCGTTTATAATTACACATGTTCTGGACATTTAACAGGACAACTTACTGACCTAAATTCATATCATATTTTACAAGTCCTGACATATTTTTAATGCAATTAATGAATTTTGTACTGAGATGTTTCACTTTATTCTGAAATGTAAAATTCCCTTTTAATATTCTTGTGATTTTAATTAAATGTGTGAAATTTAGGGACGTTGTGAAAGAACCATTTTAAAAAGCTGTTTTTACATGGGTTAAAAAAGTGACTTATCCAAGAAAAGAAAAAAATAGGAATTTGGTCTTAATATCTTTATCAAATTATTCCGTGTATGTTAGATAAAAAATATATAGATGAAATATAAAAACTGGATTCTAAAATTCTATTTTTATTCACCAATCTAAACCCAATCTTTTTTTATTTCCTCACACCTGTAACCAATCATCTCAGTAAATAATTGTTGAAAAATACAAAGTCTTTACAGAAAAGCATGTCTCATCATTACTGGTTAGAATGTTTATAAAAATATGTTCTCCACTTTAACTTTAATTTTAAAAAAGCTTGTTAAATGTGATAAATGACTTCATAACTGATGCAGAGATTGAATTATTTGTGCTGACTAAGACGAAACCTCACTGTTTATCCTCAGTCTTCTCACCCCTGGCAATGGGCTTGTAAATATTATCCAGTTTTCTTTAATCCAGCACACAACGCCATGCTCAGCCACTTACCGGAAGCTCCGACATTTACTTCGGGATTTGCCGGGGCTTGGGCTAGAGTGGCTGCGAGAGGGAAAGTGCTAATCTACACAGAAGAATCAGGATTAGTCTGGTGAGCCAGGTGACCCTGGCCTGCTACCTTCAGGCCTGTGGTCCGTGGCAGGGGGGTGAAAGCAGGCGAGTGGAGGGGAAGGGAGTTCTCCCTAACACCGAGGCCGACTTGCTTCTCCCACTCTCCTTTTATCTCGCTCTTTCTCCTGCTGTGTTCTTTCCACACACTTTCTCATTTGGTCTCAAGGAGCCTTGATGAGAATTCCACTAATCATCCGAGGATTAACAGCGACTCAGACAACACTACATCTAATTCCCCCTTCATTGCCACTGCGGTAACAAGAGGGCTCACACAACAGCACACCAGCACATACAAGACATGTGTGGAGCTATTTCTATATGTCAAATATGTTCTGGCTGATTTCACGATGAGATTGCTATATCTGAAACAAAATACCTAATGTTTGCCCTGTGACTTTTTCAATACAAGCAAGTGTTTTATGGAAAATAGAAGTTGTTTTGTGTTATTTTTTCTCTCTTTTTTTGGCTTGGTTGATGTTTTTTTTTACTCCTTTGCTCAAAAAAGACAATCCACTCAATGCAAACTTTGTCATTGCATCAACCTTCCAGACCACTCAGGTCTTCTGGTTCTGGTTTGCGCTGCATCCCCAGAACCAGAACTAAACATGGAGAAGCAGCTTTCAGCTTCTATGCTCCTCTAATCTGGAACAAACTCCCAGAAAACTGCAAAACAGCCAAAACACTGAGTTCCTTTAAATCAAGGCTAAAAACCCACCTGTTTAGAGCTGCCTTTGACTAGTAGTAAGTGGAACACTGATCTATATTTTCAAATTATATTTGCTCGATAATTTTGCTGATTTTGCTGTTTACTTGATTGATGTTTTCATGCTGTAAAGCACTTTGAACTGCCTTGCTGCTAAGATGTGCTCTACAAATAAATCTAACTTGTTTTGGTGCAAAAAAATGGCTGTCTGTATTGGTCAAAGAGGTGCAGTGCAACATTAAAACCTGTGTGAGGTAGTGACTAAGGGATATGGCCAGAGAATGACCATGCAAAAAAAGAAATCAGATTTCAGCAAAAAATCAGAATTGAACATCAAGACCTGCTTTGTGAAGATAGCATTAGATGCATCCCTGCTCCAACACACCTTAATTCACTCATCAGCATGCCATTCAGCTCTGCAGAGGCCTGGTAACAAGACATTCATCTGATTCATGTGCGTTGGAGAAGAGATGCATCTAGAAGTTGCAGGATAGTAGCTCTGGAGGGCTGGACATGGGCACCCCTGACCTAGAGATATACAGATCTCACCACTGAAATGCAGTGGTTCATAAACTGTCTGCTCAGTTGAGATGGAAGAACTGAAAAGAAAGAAAAAAGTAGTTTGTGTCCTTGTGGTTCCTTGAAGGCAAGTTATCCAAACAGGGAAAGCAGCTTGTCTCTCCACACTGTAGTTCTTGAAAACAAGCACCGTGATTGTATCTGTTCTTCTGGTCATGATCTGACTCATAGTTTGTATATCTACTGTGTGTTTGGTGCCACCTTTTGAATGCTTGGATGGTCACAAAAATCTGAACAGGATTCACAGAGACATCCAGCAGACTCTGGGAGGCAGGGACAGATAGTAAAATTGACCTCAGTCAGGTTTGGCGATAGAGTGGACTGGGAGGTTTGAATTAGGCCTTAAAGTAAGTGTCTGCATTCTCTAAGGAATATACAAGGATACGGCTGTTAGTAGTGCTAGCTGTGCTAAATGGCTTACTGTTAGTGTAAGATGCTAAAGACAGTTTCAAACGTTAACTCTGTCGTAATTTTCCCACTGGAAATAGGCACCAGCTCCTGGAAATTCTTGCTTTGTCCATAGATAAAGAGAGTTTGCAGTTCCAGCTTATTGAAGTTGTACAATATTACAAATACCGAAAGGGTACCAACAAACACTTAACCTCTGAGGCAAATATAAATGCAGTCTGTCCTAAGGTTCACCAGTTTATGTATTTGTTGTTTGAAGCTGAAAAGCTTTACTGTTGACATATGAAAATGTTCTACGACTAAAAAATAAGCACAGACTAAACAGCATTTTCCACATGTGCAGATAATTACTGGGATAAATTTGATACAGTTTAGATCCATGGTAATAAAAGGCAATGCACATGGCAATACAAGGCAATACAAATGGGTGCAAATGTTCATTTGCCCCTGCTAGCGTCAGCTAGTACTTCTGTAGATTTTTCTTTGCATTTGATCTCTGCTGGCCGAAAAACAATTTACCTTTGGGGTTAATAAAGTTTATCTTGGTCTTGATAGATGTATCTCTACCATTTATATTTAACCTTCCAGAGAAAACATTCTGTTTAGGTCAATTTAGATGTGTTCAGTTCATTTTTACAAGTCATTTCAAGGCTCTTTATTGAAATAAATGGCCGCAGTTCACATCTAATAATGTTCAGTCAATAAACTCATTAGAATATAATCAGATCCAGATTCAAATACAGATGCGTACAGTTCAGTAATTACAATACAGTCACTAAGATTCAATAGCTTATGATAATTATTAAGACGCATCTAGAAAGCCTGCAAACAGGACTGAATCTTCTCTTTGATGCTGTCCAACATCTTGACCAGGCAATCTGAAAGTAGAGTAATTATTTAAAGGGATCCATGATTAGTTGAACATGTTGACCTAAATATATTGTAATTTTTCTGTTAACCTAAAAGTTGTTGTTTGTGATTCATAAAAACTCATAGTTACTTCAAAAAATTTTACATTTTTATTATATTTTTCACCTATGGAGGTTGCCATTTTTTTACCAGCGCAGTGCATGCTGGGCCGATGATGCCGGTAGGTGTTAAGGTCATGGAGGTTGATGAGGCAGCTCACAAAACGTCTGGATTGAGGCAAACAGAACCAAAATTTTCATGTGCCGCTATACACGAGATATCTGTTGAAACAAACGTGATCGGCTTGAGATCTACTGTTTACTATATTTTCCAGAGCTAACACCATTAGCAGGAGCTAACGTGAAATCTAAACAAATTCAAAGATAATGAATGGATGTTTAAGGAGAAAATGAAGCATCCATTTTTTCAATGTTTTGTTTTTGATCAAAAAAATGTTGATTTTTTTAGAATGGTCTAAACCAAGATGTTTGTGTGTCCCGTCTCAGATGGCTGAAATTTACATTCGACTGAGCTCCAACTATTTTACAAAAAAGAATGGTCAAAAATTAAAATTTCTTGATGGGCAAAACTAATAGAGAAATACCCCAAGAGACCTGCAGCTGTAACTACAGCTAAAGGTGGTTTAACTAACTAACCAGTGGATTGAACAAATGCCACACTTTTCAGAATTTCATTTGTACAAATTTTTGAATATCACGTTTTGTTTTTACATTTTATTATGGTGCAACACATTGTGTTGGTCTTTGAAGTAAAACTAATATGAAATACATTGAACATTGTGGTTGTAGCATGACAAAATGTGTAAAATAATAAATGCTCACAGCTACATTTTCATGTGTTATTTTAATCTTCCAGAAAGATAATACAGTTTATAAAAACAAAGAAAACTTCACACAGGCTTACAAAAAAATTAGTTGGCACCAAAATCTCATTCATTTTGATGATGGCTTATTTTCTAGCAGGCCATGCTCGGCCACCCACACAGCTGAAATATTAAGAAAAAATCTTCACATCAATGATGTGTAATTTCACACCAGCTGCAGCAGGTTACTTGGTATAACTCTGAAGTTATTATTTTTCACCATCTATTCAATCTCATTGATACAAAATGTCCAAAAAAGAACTCATGACAATATATTAGAGGCATCAGTGCTAAGTGGCTTGCATTTTCAGTCTGGTTAAGTACATTCTGGCAGCAGTCCTGCACTGTCTCGAAGACAGGTTGGCTTCCCAGCCTCCCACAGTTTTTGCTGTAATGAAGGAGCTGTCTTACCCAAACAAACAGGCACTCTGGAGAGGTACCTCAACTGCCTCCTTAATCCAGGAAGTCTCTCTTATCTCCACACAAATGGCCCTGCAGCACATTACAGTGCCATCCATCAGGTAAACCACAGGCTGATATGCAGGTACGCTTGGATCATGCTGGAAAAGTGAAAACACTCTGGTGGAGATGTACATCACGCTTATAACCTGTGATCTGTTGATATGTTGTCATATTATTTATTTATTAGACTCATTTTTTTTTTTTTTACTAATTGTTGGTTGAAGCAGTTTTAGTGTTCGTCAGATAAAATTTCTTTTCCTTCTGTTGCTGTTATCTGTTTTAAAAATGATAAATATATTTATAACTGCTCATAACTGTCAATATAATAAGTTATTGTTGCTGTTTAGCATACAGTAATATTTTTCTGCAGGTTTCTGCTTCAGCTCCTTTAGCAGATTTCTTGAAAAACTGTTATAGATCTGCTAAATTCTGCATTTTTCTAATCAGCTTATTGTCAGGGTTTTCTCCTTGTTGCTTCTTGTCCTGGTTTGGCTTCACTGATGCTAATTAGCTTTGATTTGTCAGATAGATAAACACCAACAGTGTTGATTTAAAAAGAAATCCCTCTTTAAGATATTTTTTTCTCAAATAAATCTTAGCTGTAAGAGATGCTTCTGACCATTTTTGCAGATGACAGAAACAGAACCCTAAGTGTCCTTGTAGAGCTGCAGTTGTAGAATCATTTACTAGCAGAACATGATCTCTTTTTATCTGTTGCTTGGTTGCATTCTGAAAAAAAAATCATCTTTCCCATGAATAAATATTTCAGAAACAGCTCCTACGATCTCCTTGCTTTAGTTTTTAATAGTGTAAAATGTGGAAAGTCTAAATAAATTTATCTAAAAAATATTAAGAGACTGTTTTGTGTTTTGATGTTTACAAGATAAAAAAGGCAAAAAGTATTTTCATTTTTTTTATAACTTCAAAAACTAAAATGTTGCTTCTTTTCCCTTCCACACGAACCTGATGGATTCACGGCTCAGGTGTTGTCAGATCTCTGAAAAACAATTGTGCATTAGTGTTGTGACTTTCTGATCCACTGTTGCAAAGAAACCAAGATAATAATTGCTGTTTAGTTGTTATTATTCATGGTTTATAGGTGAAAAAAATGATTGCAAACTAAATTAAAATATAATAACAGGAAAGTAAAATACAAAAATCATTAGAAGGAATTAGAATTAAATTATAATAAAATAAATTTGCTAAAAGCAGTAACCTGTTTTTAAAATTATAACATTACTTTTTTTTTTTTTTAAATATTTCAGATTTAAAATTCTTTCTTCAATGCTTATTTTGTGAAGAAATATTCAGTCAGTGTTTTTTTTCTTTATTTTTTCTTTTCATTGATTGTATTCCTGTTGACTTGGACATAACTAGATGGAATAGGAAGTTTAGATTTAGGACATCCATGCACAAATTTTCTCTCGCTAATTTTTTCCATATTTTTTAAAGGCCTTTTTTGTCTTTTCTCTTTATTTTCACAGGTCCTCGTTTAACGGAAAAGCTGTTGTCTTCTGTCTCTCCTGTAAGTGAATTGTTGTCCCCCACCCTGTGTTAATATGCGTATGTGCTAAATTGCCAAGCAGTTTCCCATTACTATCAGTTACCCTGAGGCAGCTTTTGAGCCAGTTGCTAAGAGCTTTCATCCAACAGTGTTGATGGTTAATACTGATCTGTACATTTTCCCAACTAAAGCTCTTATAAAGAGCTAAGACCATAAGACTGTGTTTGCGAGTCTAGTGACTATGCCAACAAGGCAACAAGGAGCTGGAAAGAATTGGAGACGGAGCATGCAGTCGCTTCAGAAAGCTAAAAACAGCTGTGTTTTTACAACCACTGAAACACAACGCTCCAAAGGATTTTTTTTTCCCATTGGCTACCCATACTGCACCTGCCATTTCCATCACAGCCATGTGGTCACAAAGGGAGCAGTATATCTGTCAACAGGATCAAGTCCTCAATAGACCCCGCAAGCCACTCAGTCCTTCAAGACACCCCCTCCTGTGGCCCCAACAAAGCCTGCAAACCCCTCAACCTGGCCATTTCAGCCTGTCTCATTTTAGTTCCTGTACGAAACGCACTCCCTTCAGTGATCTGAGCAGACCTGAGGAACACAGTGTTACCAAATTAGAGCTTTTCAATTTAAAACTACTTGCCAAATTGTCTGCAATATCAATCAGTTTCACTTCAGCTATAGTTTGTTATCTGTAGAACAACATCTCATGGACAGTTTTTCTATTTCTGTAGCTATTTTGTTGTAAATTCATATTTAATTAAGATAAAGTCCTCCTTCTAAAAACAAACTTTCATGCCTCTGGTGACATATGAGGCATTAGGTAACTGATCAGAGATTTTCTGACCATATCCAGTAGTTTTTTTGCTTGTTTTTCCTCTTTATTTACATCTTTTTATTTTTTTTATTAAAATTCCTCCTTCAGATGTGTTTACATCTGAAGGAGGAATAAACTCTTTTTCAGAAAATGTTTTGGTAAGTTAAAGTACTGAGTACAAACTACATACACTATCACTGCACTAGCACACCAGATCAGAAAGTGGTGAATGTGCACAGAAGTCAATTAGATTAAATAATTCAAGCAGGAATATGAACAAAATTATACCAATCAAACTACTGAAATTGATCTTTGGCATTGTCCCTGTTTGCTTTAGTGAAGCTATCCAAGACTGCATCTATTATGGCTTTCATAGTCAGACTGTGGATCAAACTAATGAGGTTCCATTTCATCCACCAGTCGCTTTAATTCTTCTGTCACCTCCATTTTTACTTCAGTGGTATAAGAAGACGAAGTTGCTTCGGAAAGAAACGCTCCTGCTTCCCCTTCCGACACATTCGACACTGTTTAATCACCAGACAAGCAAGGCTGCCAAACATTCTGCATCACAAGTACCACTGCTCTCATGAGACAGAAAATGTGCACCACTGTTACAAAACTGACATGACGGCAACTCAGATATAGCTAAAATTACCCAACAATAACATTACTAAACTCACATTACCTATGCAAGTCCTGCACTCACCTCTGCATGCAGGACGCTAGAAACTGAAAGTGAAGCTAACAGTCTTTTGTTGATAGTTATCTGACCACTAGGGGGAACTCATTGAGCACTGAAATTTATTTCCCAAATAATCAGTTGACTCATACATATAAAAATGCCAATACTAATCTATCCACACCATTGGTACCAATACAGATAGACTACTTAAAAGTAAAGACATAATTTAAAGATGTCACAGGACTTAATGTTCCTTTTTTTCTCATGTTTACACTTTCATACATGTTCTTCAATACTTCAGTCTACATGGTAAGATAGGAAACAGTGTTCCAGCAGCTCAACAACATGAACATGAACATGAGAAGAGTTGAATATAGGCTTGGATCATGACTGGTTCAAATTTTGTCTTTAGGTTAGACATACAGACAGAATTTGAAAGTGTCAGGTGACCAAAGATGGAGAAATGAAATATGAGTAAGCTTGTAAAGAAAGTTGTCATCGTGGCTCAGCTCTGAGCTTGTGAGCATTAAATAGCACGAGACTTGAGTGATTTTCCTGTGTCCAACTCGAGTGTCAGCATGGGGTATTCGCCCTCTGAGACAGAGACGCAAGAGAAGATGAAGGAAACCGAGAGACCGGGTCGACCTGCTGCGGATTAAGGAAGGGTCACAGTGGATCAGCTATGTCTTCCTCTCCCACAGAGGAGAGAAAACAAATATTAATCACCTCTAGCACTTCACACAAAGGGCCCCAAGACACAAGGGCAGGAGAGCCAGTGGAGAAGAAGACACGGGCCTCGACAACTAATGAAAAGACCTCTTATGGGCTTTTCAGTGGTGGGCCCATGATCTCAAGACACCTCTCTGTGAAAATGTGTTTTTAGTGTTTGAAGGCAAATTTGGTTGCATTTGATGATTAATATGCTGTTGATTATTTTGTTTTGTGCCTTTAAAGGACATCACTGTGCAAAAAGTATTTATAACCTCATGAATTTTTCATATCTTGTCACCTCGGTATGTCAAACAGCTCTCCGTGGGACGTTTAAATGACACATGGGTACACGATACACTAATCAAGTGACTTCTTTTATTTCAGGAATCAAATTAAAGGGGTTGAGTATAAATGCACACCACACTTTTCAATTTTTTGTAAAAAAAAAAAAATAAATAAATAAATAAACCACATATCATTTTTCTGCTACTTTAGAATTATGCACTGCTCTGACTTTTAAGCTAGTAATGTGACAAAATGTGCAAACAGTGCTGGATATCAAAATATTATGATCAAGACAGGAAAAAGTGTGTGTTTGTAGTCTCTTCTGCTCGCAGCACTATAAACTCCTCAGTCCTCTGTCCATGAGGCAACTCACCAGTGACAACAACGGACCCCACCTGGCAAACTGGCGGTGGTGCCATCTGGTTGCGACCAAGGCTTGCCATCCGGCCTGCAGTCGGTACCCAATGTGCCAGCGTGCTGTTGTTTAATGAGCGCATATGAGCAAACATTTGACTGCCAGGTGGCGTTGCAGCCACACCACGCAGACCAGGCGGGGTTCAGCCATTGCCGTTCAAACCCGGGGGCATCAAAAGGGGGCCTTGGATTTCTAAAGTAACTAAGCCATAATCCACCCCCTTATTGGTCCCATTCATATTGAAATACATGATCAGAGGAACTGCAGAGGCCCTAATCTTGCCAATGAGCGGTCCGGCACAGCTGCAGGGATAAAGTCAGAGTATGAGACTGCCAGTATATTAGAAAAACTCAGGCCTTACTGATTGGATTAGGGGAGTGGAGGGAGGGGAAGGGGTAGAAAGGGTCTCAGGGGTGAGGAAATGTCATCTTCCAGCGTTAGCTGCAGCGTGGTGGTCTCTGAGAATCAGACGGTGGGACAGACGCACTTTTGATGGTTGCGCAATCTACAAAGGAGAAATCGGTGGGGGTTGGAGGGAGAATAGCAACAAGAAAAAGAAAAGGAAAGGCTTTTGCTTGTGCAGCGACGGGCCTCGATGGCACCTCCCAGCCACCTAATGTGAGCAAGTCTGGTATTAGGAGGGCAGTTTTCAGGAGGAAACAAACGAGAGAAAAAGAGAGAGAAACTAAACCGGGCATTAGCTGTCGACTTAAAGGTTTGTTCTGGTTCCTCTGGTAGGAAGAGCCGCCCCGTTTAAGTGCGATTGAGCGTGGCTTAGATGGGGATCATTGGTTATCCTCTCGACTGTTTTGTTTTGAGGTTTCTTTTCTGTATTTACTGCGAGAAGTAGGAGAAGCCATTTTGTCTAACAAAGCAGGAGCCAAATATTTCCTTAGTTGTGCATCTGGCTCTAAAATGTAATTTATTCATTTAAACTGGCAAACACAAACTTCTCTGCTTATTACTGTTGCACACACACGATACTGTTTTATCCTTAACACAGATTAGAAAAGAACAAACTGTCAAATCCCTTCTGTAATTTCAGAGAGCTCATGCATCAGTCAAGGACTCCGCTCACCAAACGTTACAGCCTGTTACTGCTCGGCTCAAACAAAACTAATAATTATTACCTTTTTTCTGCTTTTACATATTTTTTACATCACACATTTGTTTTCAAATGCATTTAAAAATGTTAGTTTTAAGCAATTTTTCATGAAACCTTTAGCATATTTAATCACAGTTTTTTAGGAGATAAATCAAAATCTCTGCAATTTCATTCAAGAAATAAAGTAAATTATGAGGACAAATTTAATGGTGTTATGTAGAAAAAGCCTGTATCTGTGTCTCTCTTTTTAATTTAAAGATTCGTTGTATTTTAAAGATATTACCTTCATCAGTTATATTAGTTAAAGTTTAGCCAGTGCACCCCAACAATTCTGATGTAATTTTGACTAAAAAATTCAATTGTTGCAAAACAAAATAAAATATGATAACAAAGTTATATTTGCTGCCAACAAATTTTAATTTTACAAATTATTTTATTTGTATTTATTGTTCAGTTACTAATAAAGAGATAAAAAAAATAAATTTATTATCAAAACAAAAAATTATGTAGTAAGACTGTCTCTATATCTGAAATATCATAATTTCTTTACTATCAGGTCATTAAATATTTGAGACTCTTGAATGCTTCAGATGTGCACAAAACCTAAGTAGGGCATTTTTAAGGAGGTCATTCTGGGGTTTGTAGTTTGTAGTTTTGCTGCTTCTCTCTAAATAAAACAAGTCCAAACAGTCTCAATCTGATGATTCAGCAAAAAGGGAAAATTTATAGTTTAGATAACAGAAAACTGCTTTAAATCTAATCTGTACAACAAACAAGAGTTTTTAGATTTTTGCATCATAACAATAAAATGATGTGATTAACATGTATAAAGTTTTGTTTTAATGGGTTTATTTTTGTCAAGTGAGATATTAGAAAGAGCTGCACACATTTATACCAACATACAGGATTATTGTTATTATCAGTTGTCATATTAGTTATTTTGTATTTTACTTTTTTTAAGTAGTAGTGTAGTTTCACTCATTTTTTTTGTTGAATATTGGATAGAAAATCACTAAAACATTGTTGATGTATTGTCAACAACATGTTATGACTATGGAAGCCCAAATGTGCCACAATCCATCAAAGACAATATAACAAATCATTTAAATGAGTTATAATTAAATTATATTTAAAACAAATAAATATACAATACAATATAAATATGAGGAATGAATTAGAATTGGCATTTATTTAGATGTAGAAATGTATGTAATAGTTTCAGTGATTAGTATTTCTGCAGAACCCAGATGAATCTGATAAATTCATCAACTCCTACAAAATAGAGCAATAAAATCATTAAAAATTGAAATTGTTTATCAATTTATTTTCAATTTTGAATGATAAAGCATTCAACTAATAATTTATTGATTTATTTATGTACTGTGACGCTTTTTGTCTTTCACAATTAGAAAAATGTTATCATTTCAGTTAATCCATAAATAGCTTCAGTGGCGTTTCTGTCGCTCTTGAGTTATCACTGCAAATTTAAGAGCTGAATTCAAAGGGCTGGTGCTACATATGTCCACTATGCTTCATATCAGTTCATATAATCTTTGGTAAAATGCTGCAGGGGTCATTCAGTTCTAAAACAAATGTCAGCCTCAGTCCCTCTGGGCTACGTGTGCATCGTTCCACAGAGGGATCTACAGTTGATTAAGGATCCTGCTGAGGGAACGGCTCGGCTGCCAAACAAACACGAAAAGGTCCAGGACAACAATGGTTGGTCCGGTGCCAGAGCTTAATACTGTGGCTTGTTTTAATTGCAATTTAAAAATCTTTATCAACAACGGGTCTTTTGCATGTGTGTTAACTGTAAAAGCACAAAGAACACCTGTAGTGGCCCCATCTGCATGTTATGGACAAAAGCTGCAGTTTCTAAGGTAAAAATAGAAAAAAAAAATGTCAGACTGGGGGTTTGCTGTGATCCAGTTAGATAATGAAGTAATCTGGATGTTGTCAGAAATTTTCTGTTGTTCACAGATAGGAAAGCGTGAGAGAAACAGCTGACAGAGCACCCTGTAGTTCTGGACTCATGCTTTTTCTGGGTTGAATTAATTAGAGCCACATATGTTCGGCCTTTTAACATTGCAGAGATTTTGCTGTTTGTGCCTTCCGTCTGTTGTTCATGTTAATAGACAGGATGAGTTTGCCAAACTTCATTCTGCAGCTACAGTGATCACGGTGCGTTTGCTGACAGCTGGGTTTTTATCAAGAAGCACCTGCTGTCCCTCTTCATCTATCTGCGAGCTGGTTTCTCTTTCTCCATCAGAAAGCTCCTCGCCGGGTGACGTGTCTTTAATGTTGAGCAGTCACAGAGCCGTTCATCTCCTTGGAACCGGAAACATCCAGGTTCACCAGTGATTCCTCAGTCATCAGCTGAGAGTTGCTGAGAGCCATGGTCTGCCTGTCGATGTCACAGTTGTATACTCTTACAGGCTGAAATGGTGGCAAGAGCACTAGTGAGTGAAGGAGTGAGTGTTGAATTTGTCAACTCAGTGGTAACAACTTAAAAATATGCATTGCAAACAGTAGTGTAATAGCACAAGGATCAAGTCTCCAAACAGGCATTAATTACACCATAATGGACCTTGAAGTGGCTGTATTAAGATGCTAAACTGTCTTCTAAATAAACCAAAAACCATCTCAGGCTTAGTTCACAATGACTTCAATCCAACCGACATCAAACTTTTAACAAAAATAAACAAACAAAAAAAAAATCCTGATTGACTGGCCTCTTCATGGTTGACTTATTAAATAGTTTTATTTTTTTATTTTTCCCACAGGAGACATCAAGTGTTGTGTTTTACTTTTCATCAGGCAGTTAGTTTTACTCCATGGCTTTTGTTTCCCTCTTGGTTAAGATACAGCTACAGTTTTCTCTAAAGTCTAAAATCTAGTTCAATAAATCAAGCTAACATTTATCAAGGCTTGGTCAACCTGATTTACTGGCTGTTATTTTCATCTTGGTTTTTATCATAGAGCATTTTACATATGATGAGAAACAAGCACACAACAATGATAAAACAAACAAGCTAAATAAATCAAGAGCTAAACAAGATTAAAAATCAAAAACGTAGAGATGTGCAGCTAACAGAGAGGTCAATAAGTAGAAGAGCCTATTTATGACTGAATTATTAAAATTAATCCAGAATCAGTTTTCTGGCCACGAGAAACGATGGGATGTAGATTTTAATTTCAAAGTACTAAGCTAATAAACTACTTTCATTCACTGAAGGACCTCAGTATGGTGATATGATTTATTTGACTCCCAAAGAGACAATCTTTTATGACCTGCTTAGTCAAATCATTTATGAAAATCATCATTTTTAATGGGTGAACACCACTGCTGTACTGAGACTTTCTCTGCCTGACTAAGGTATCGGTACCAACCCAGTCACTCAGTTGTATATCTGGTTTGTAGTTCAGCCATGCATAATGATAACCAGGGTTGGGCAAGTTACTTTTAAAAAGGTAATTATTTATAGTTATTAACTGCTTTTTCAATAAAGTAAATGAGTTAGGAACTGAGCTACAATATGGTAAAAGTATCTAGTTACTGGAGAAAGTAACTATTTTTTCACTTTAAAAAATGTTTAAATATTTAAAAGCATCTTGAATTCCCTCTTAATGAAACTTTAAACTATTTGTTCAAATGTTTAATATTAAACTGAATATATGATTAAATAAATGGCCACTCAACAGAAAGAATTACAAACAGCAAACACTAATTTAAACTACTGAAATGTTCCTTTCTACATACATAATAAATATCTTCACAACTTAAACCAGTTTGAATCTGTTTACTTTCCCTGTTAGTTGGATCCAGTCCATCAGATTCTGGTGGGTTCGCCTCAACAGCTTATATGAAAGTCCAGCATAGCAGGCCTACAAACGACTTACAAATCACACACAAAGAGGATACACCTTGACTTGTGTGTAACTGAATTTGGTGTTACTCACTAGTTACTCACTGGTGTTGGCTGGAATCTTGATGATGGTTGGCTGCACTGCAGCTGAGGGCGAGGTGGGGTTAACTGGTTCGACTGGACTAAGCATAAGTCTATCTGTCTGGTGATCCTTCTTGGCAGGTTTTGCAGGTTCTGACGGGACACATAATTGGTTCTCGAAAGTCCAATGTGGCCATTTCAGTCCATCCTGGTTCTCATGGGCTGCTTTTTGTTACCAAGGTGTCCAGAAATCTGTGCAGTTCTCATATGTGGACCAGGAGGAACAACTGGTTTGCCATCATTTCAAATTTTATCCAGTTAAATATATATTTACATTAAAAAAGCAAAAATAAAAAACTGACTGTGTCTTACGAGGCAAGTCAAGCCAGGTTTATTTGTATAGAACATTTGAGCAACAAGGCAGCTCAAAAATCTTTACATGATAAAAACATATCACTATAACCACTTGTGTTGAAAACAAACAACAAAGCAAGCAACAAACATTTGTCAAATCCCATCATCCCTAAGTGAACTGTGTGTAATTTGAGTTTGACTGATTATCAAGCAATGTCTCAACAGTAGCTATTTACAATATTCAAATCCTGGACAAGTATACAAAACATCACAAGCGGCATACTTCCTGGAGGAAGCTCTTTTTGTTTTCCACGATTCTTCACGTTTTGATCCACATGAGACACGTTTTGGATAGACATGGCAAGATAAAACCCAGTGTGACAGCAGCTGAGGAGGATGGACTCTGAGAAGATCCGTTCCTGCAAACCTGACTGGCCTCTGTCTCTGAGCTTGATCGTCTGATTCAGACTGTTGACTTCAGAGGTTTGGCCGACAGATCCACAAAGCTGGTTCTTGGAGTAATGGACGCCACTTTGCTCTTGAATCTTTTCTTCTTCCCCAGATCTAGAACCCTATAGAAACATTTTATGCTGGTCTGTAATACTCCAAGCACACAACATCCACCTGTTTATGCCACATTTTTTCCTTTATGCTCAGTCGATTCTGGTCAAGTTGTGGACTTAAAGGTGCAGTATCATGTAAAATTGACTTTTTTGGGCTTTATATGATGTTATAATGTTGTTCCCTCATCAATTAAATACCTGGAGTGTTGCTTTGATTCTGTCATGCACGTTTGAGAAATCCTTGAAACTCCTGTGGCAACCATTCAGCTGTGCAAAATGCTTGGGTGGATACAGCTCCACGTTTGGGGTGCAGCTCCTCCTTGGAGCTGCAATTTCTAAGCTTCTGTGCTTCCGCCTCACAGAACCCCCCTCCCCCGTGACTTCCCCACTCAGCTCCTTCAGACTAGCCAGCAGCAATTAACAAACACCTGGTGGAACTGCACATCTGCTGAGCTCATTATACAAGCTACTTCTCAATGCAAAAACTTTGTTAAAGGGTTAATAGAGGAACAATGTTGTGATGACTTTCTGAAGGCAGAGTTTCAGAAAGAGCAGGAGCTTTTAAAGAGACAGAGGCCCAATTTCAAGGCGTTAAATTACGAAGTCAAATTTCTTTTCAGTCATACGTGATATATACAGTATTTTTGTAGGTATGAAGGTAACATAGTTACTATATTGTGCTATAAAATGGAACTATGTGGCTGAAAAGTACATAATACTGCCCCTTTAATAGGAGGACCACTCTTAGAAGCAGGATGTATCATTCAAAGTGCAAGCGTTTTGAGTATCTAGAAAACTTTCTGCTGATATTGTTCCGGTAATAAAGTACTGAACTGTGTTTATGTTTGGATTATGTTAAAAACACTGAAATAACCTGGAGTAGTTGTAGCAGCCAGACATTCATAGCAGCTCAACAGGAAGTTCCCTTAGACTATCATGTTTTCGAAGCGATTATCTGTTTAGAATGTGGAGACATTAGCAGCACTGACTTCTTTATGGTGCATATTATAATTCTTTACTGTTCTTTGCAATGTTTACAATAAAATTTCCTGATGATTAAATGTCTGTTGAGGAAACATTTAGAGTCTGTTGAAAAAAAATCTTTTGAAACGTTTGTTATTTTTAATAAGATTGATGAGAAACTCCATTGTCTGAATCCCTTGTTGTCTGTTTACTCAGGAGTTAACTCAACATGACGAGAACTTTGAAGAAGCTCATTTTATCTGAACCGCTTGGGATTATTTTAATTACGCACAATGACAGACTCAGTCCTTTTAAAGTTAAACCTGAGTTATGCCTCCGTTTCACAACAGGTATGGTTAAAAGTCCCTGGAAACCCCCTGAGCAGTGTGAACATGTTTGGGATCTATTGTTCAGCCGAAGAGCGAGGAAACGCTTGATGGAACGCTGCTTTATAAACTAAGTCCAACAGATGCTTTTTTTGTTGGAAACTGAGTTAAACTTTAGTTCATCCAAGATGTTTTCCATCTTTTTGGCATTTTTAAATTCTTGCAGCTTGAGTTTTCAAGCTCTTTGCAATTCTTCACATAAAACCATGAACTTCACGTTTGTGATTTTTAAAAGTGGTCAAATTTGGAAAAGCTTGTGAAAAATTCAAACCAAACTCTCCTTAAATCTCGATGAAGAGATGAACTAACATAGCATAACTTTCTGGTTTACCATCCAAGTGTGCATGTTGTGTGTATGAATACACCTGCTGTGAGGTCACACAGCTGCACCGAGACCCCCTTTCCCCGACTGAGGAGTCATCTGCTGAAAAAATGGATCCTGAGTTAGAGTTCAAAGATTTATGGCCGTCTTCTTGCACTCATGCCTGTGTCATAAAATTTTATGATGTGTTTTCCACAGTATTTCTTAAGCACATCTTTAGCAGACAACAGAGACATAACTCACCGGTGGTCATGATACTGTCGTAACTTATCTCAGCTTGACGGAAACCTGCTTTCAAGACCTGAAGCACAGAGCTGATCTTCAGCGTTGTGATCTTGAGCTAATTTAAATTCCCCTGCAGGTTGGCCTGGAAGAAAACTTGAAAGGTTTGTGCAAATTTCTATTATTTTGAATATTTAAGTGAGGAAGACGTGAACTAATCTCAAAAGTTTGGGCATCCCAAAAGATTTCGGCTCTCTCACACTCAGTACAAAGGTTTGAAACTTTAATTAGCCTCTCTGGGATGTGGGCTGGTGTGGTTCATAGACATCATAAGGAAAGACCAAGTGATGCAAGTCAAAGCTTTATACTCTGGCACTGCAGTTCACCACATATCTAAATGAAGTAACTAGCTGTAAAATCTCTTTATAATACTTGCAAAATAAAGTTTTTATGAAGTTTAGGTCCCAAACCTTTATCTTAGCTCTTGGCTGACTAGTCATACTCATTCAACTTACTGAAGAGCAAAATAAAGCAGTGCATCAAGGATGAAGGGAAAAGAAACTGGCAAATTATTTTTCAGATTAAAGGAGAGAGCTGAGAAGCTGAGAAGCATGGTGTGCATTCAGGTTCAGGCCCCCTGAATCAGTATTTTGTAGAACCACCATCCACTGTTATCACAACGACAAGTCAGTTTTCTGTGTCACAGAGACTGAGATTTTTAACCCATATACAGAATAGCTCAAGTTCAGCCAGATTTGATGGAGAGTCTTTGTGAAGGTTTGGACTTTAACTAGGCCATTCTAACACAAAATGCTTTGGTTTAAAGCCAGTGTGGTGCTGGTTGTATGTCTAGGGTGGTTGTCCTGTTGGGAGGTGAACATCTGCACCAGTCTCAGTTCTTTTGCAGCAGGTCTATGAAGCTCTAGATATCTTTCATGCTTCTTCATTCATCCTACCATCAACTTTGACCAACTTCCCTGCCCCTGCAAAGCACTGTGTTGGTGCTGTGGCCTTGCAGCAAGAAGGTCTGGGGTTCAAATCCTGGCCAGGGGTCTTTCTGCATGGAGTTTGTATGTTCTCCCCATTCTCCCCCACGGTCCTCTCCTGGTACTCTGGCTTCCTCCCAGAGCCCAAAAGTATGACAATTACTTGAACTTTCTAAATTCCACCTAGATATAGGTGTGTGTTTGTATACATATATACTTGTATCTTCAATACTTTTGAGATATAAGAATACATTTTTAGAGTTTAAACCAAAGTCAAGACCCAACTGAACACTAAGAAAACTAAAGTGAAACAAAACAGACAGGTCACCATCAGATTTATTGTAAAAAGAAAAACACACCTTTTCATTTTTTTATTGAATTTATGTAGCTTGTACTTACAATTTGATGTCCTTGATTGATATATCAAAGACCACAAAAGTTGATAATGTAAACATAGAAATGCATTAAACAGTCTGTTTAAAAATGTTTCATCATGGACAGTTTTGGCAATTAAGCATAGATGTTCTATTTAATTCCCTAGTTTCAACTCGATCATTTTCATTTGGAGAAGCCGTAAAGGTCCAAACTTGTCCTCTGAGTGAAGCTGTTGGAGGACACTAAATCCTCATTCTGTTAGTTAAAGCTCAAAGAAATTTTGTGGAAGAGAGAAAATGTCTTGGCAAAAAGCAGCACCAAGATTTCCTCAAGGGAAATTATTGTTTTTAATTTAATAAATTCTTTAACTCTTAGCAGAGAAAAAAATTGGATTTTAGAGATTCAAATCAAAACAAACAGAATGTCCAAATGAACATAAAAGAAAGTGAATAATCTTTGCAGGAAATCAGTTTTACACAGAACAAAATAGGGTCCAGATGCAGGCAGGCTAGCATTTAGCCTCAGCTGTGAATATGCGCGCATGTGCGCGCGCGCACACACACACACACATACACACTCTCTCTTTCTGTCTCTCAATGATAATGAATTAGGAAGGAGCCGACAATATCTTGAAGCTAATCAAGATGAATGGCTTCAACTGTAGCAACTAAACAGGCTCCATTTAATGCTGTTTTAATTTCTTATCTCGGTGGCAGCGAGCCATTAAAAGCATTTATTAACACAAACGTGTGGATGAAATGTAAAAGCCTGAACGCAGTCACATGATGAATGTCGTACCATTGGCGGGTAGGAGGGAGATTAATGATGCTAGGAGCTAGGAGGCTGCCAGGTTTAAAGCACCTTGACTACAGATGTTAACTCTGCTACTCCTGATTTTTGTTTAAATATCAAATCAGGAGCCTTTATGAAGCAAAAAAGCTTTGTTTTCTACAATTCATTTCAGATTATTGTTACTTCATGTGGTGTGATGTCATACTACAAATCTTCATAAAGAATTTAAATGCATTTACTGAAATGTAAATAAAAGTAAACATTCAAAGCAACATTTTTAAATCAACTAAAACTAAAGCTGCAGCTTATCAGCCTCTATAGTTTCAGCTTAAGTACAAATGAGATAAGAGAAATCTGAATATAGATGATTTAGTATCCAATGTGAGAGAAAACTTGAACAATTTAAGATCGGTGATTATTCCAACTAAATTTCTCCAAATAAAGCTCTACATTATAGTGGCACTTGATACAGAAACGCTGATGTACTTTCAGTTCTTTCAGTGAGGCTGTTTCTCTCTGGAACTCATTACAATTTGTGCAAAATTGCTCCACCTAAAGACAGTACAGATGTACTGCATGTACAAGAAAAGAGATTTAAAGGAGCAGAGCAAAGTTTTTCTTTACAT
Source organism: Anableps anableps (assembly GCA_014839685.1). Classification (NCBI taxonomy): domain Eukaryota; kingdom Metazoa; phylum Chordata; class Actinopteri; order Cyprinodontiformes; family Anablepidae; genus Anableps; species Anableps anableps. Next base: position 37,596,147 of record CM026074.1, read on the forward strand.
TGTGTTGGTTTTCAGACCCATGGTAACGCTGGAGGAGCTGCAGATATCTTCAACTCAGATTAATTGAGCACTTTACAAATCTGGCCAAGTGTGGCAAGCAGCAAGCTATTACTGAAAGAAAGCCATTTCCAGTTTGGCACAAGCCATGAAGGTGATCTGATCTGATGAGACTGAAATGAAACTTTTTAGACTCCATGCAAAGTGGTGAAAGACGGTAGTGGCCGTGTCATTCTGTGGAGGTGCTTTTCTTCAGCAGGAACAGGGAAGCTGGTCAGAGTTGGTGGGAAGATGGATGGAGTTAAATCCAGGACCATCCTGGAAGAAAACTTGTTAGAGGCTGCAGAAGACCTGAGACTGGGGTGGAGGTTCACCTTCCAGCAGGACGACCAGCCTGAACATCCAGCCAGAGATATTATGGGATGGTTTCCCATCAAAGCAAATTCATCGGTTAGAATAGTGTAGAACTAAATCTAACTAGGATTCTGTGACAGGACTGGATGTTTACAGACACTCTCCATCCACTGGCCTGAAAAAAGGGTAAAAACCATCAACATGAAGATGCCCAGTGTAAACCTGATTGAGTTACAGCTTTAATCTCAACCAAAGGTATTTCTACATAGTTTTGACTTTCAAGAATTTAGAAAATCTGTTTCACTCCATATCACTATTTGTCCCAATAAAATGTGTAACACCACAAAATGTGTAGAAGTTCAATGACTATGAAAACTGTTGCAAGGTACTGGAAGGAAGATTTTCCAGACCAAGCTTACTGGAGCAGGCCATTTAGCAGATTGAGTGCTGGTCCTTCTACAGCACACGATTTAAATGAGTTTTGTTTAATTATTTGAGTGGTAAAACGTTGTGTGTGTGGGAAAAGGGTGACACACAGTTTGCAAAATGATCAGCATCACATTTTTTTCCCATATTTCTATGTGTATTTTCCTCTAAACACAAAGTAATATTTGTGTTTTTAAATTTAAAAGGTGATAGAGTCTTTATTTCAATGATTCCTTTATAAGCTTTAGTATTTAGGCTTTATTTCTTTCTGTATAGGAGTTTTTCAAATATTTTTCCGTTTCAGATCTTTCATAAACATTTTCATTGAGCTAAAGGCCTTCCAGTTAGCATACGGTGGTGACTGTGGGTGTTCCATCGGCCTGCAGAGTGCACCAACTTGTCAGGGCAGGACAGAGCTCTGGGGTGGGGAAATCTTCCTCCCACACCCTGGGGACAAAGGATTACCTAGGGCAATTTAGCTGTTTTCAAACAGGTGAGAGCCAGGTTAGACAAGACCGACTTTGTTGGGGTGTCCGGAGCTTAGGGAATATTAGTCTAAAAGCAACTTGGTGGGTGTTCCCACTGCTCCTTCCTTGTCTTTCCTTGGTTGTTTGTTTGTCAGTCATTAGAGATGAAGCATCATGTGTGGGGAGCTGCTGCTAATCCAAGTGGTAGTGATTATGTGGGCGGTCAATAGAAGCTAATTGTGTGGACTGAAAAGTTATTACCACAAACATAATTAGTCAGCTTTAAATGATGAGGCAATCTTGGGTTGTGCAGCAGTGCTTTCTTTGTTATCTCCAAGAAAGACATTTCTGTGGGTGAAATGTAATAATCCTGTGAATTGCAAATACAGTTCAACAATCTGAGCGATCAGAGCCCATAAATGGAATTGTTACTGGACCCATTTGTCTGGCATAAACCCTTTCAAGGCTGGGGACTTTGTGGGCCTTAATAAAGCCCTAATAACCGGGACGTATTGTTTATTTTCTGTTACACTGGCCCTTGGGCCACACAAATATAAACCCTCCAGCACAGTGGCTTTGGCTCAAAGCCTCACATATCCGCTAAATACCATCAGAGATCTGAGACTTTTCCTCAACTGTTCTTCTCATTACTGCTGTTGGTGACCCAACTTAAAGTCTTCATTTGCTAATGATGCTTTATATATGCTTTCACTAAAAAACAAGGCCTCCTCAGAGGTTTTCTCCCCAAAGCATCTGCTGCTTTGCATTTTAAGATTTGTAGCTTGTTTTTACTGAAGCTTTAAACAGTTTAGGAGCTGCTATTACCGGACCGTACTTTATACTTTTAATTTAACAATATTATTATGAAGTATCGCCACTCTTACTTGGGTAAAATTTATGCGTACACCACCCAGTGTAAGTGACTCTTCTGAACAAAAAACAAACATTTCTAACCAACAACCCGTGAGACACAGAGACAACATATATATATATATATATATATATATATATATATATATATATATATATATATATATATATATATATATATATATATATATATATATATATATATATATATATATATATATATATAATCTACTGTAAGCATTAGATTTATATTGAAAAATTTATTTCTTGTTTCTTCTGCCTTGCTTTGTAAATATTTTATTCATTTGTATTATTGTTCATTTCTCTTTAAAATACCTGATTTTGCTTTTTTTTCTGTCCGATGACGTTGTAAAATATTGAATCAGATGATCAGTTACTCAATTCTTTAAGTCGCCTTTTTACCAAATACTTTCTTACTTTTTGAAGTAGTGCTGCTCCTTCTCTCTACTCACCTCCGATGTTGAATGAAATAAATTATTAAAACTTGGAAATCTGATCTCATTTGTTGTTATAACACTTTTTAAAGTTATGTGTATTTGCAGAGACAAACAAATATTTTTTTAAAAAAATGAATAGTGTTACATTAGTATGTATGTCTTGTGAAAAATTACAGCACCACCTAGTGGAGGCTGTAGTTTTAGCACCTACGTGAGATTGATGAGAGCTCAAATAACAAAAAAAGGCAGACAGCACAAATAAAAAGATGAAAAATGATCCAACAAGAGGTCAACTCAAATATAATATCTCCTATATTTTTAGCAAAAGGGTATATGGATGTCTCAGTGAGCTTCAGAACATCCCGTCCCAAACACACCTGACTGTCAGAGCTTCAAACCAAGGCCAGATTTGCCTGTTTGCTCAGAGAACATCACATTCAACCAAATGTGTTTGCTCATACTCTCAAGACATGTGGGCTGAGGAATGAAATATCAAACAGGACAACGATTAATGGCATGCACAAGTGCTCACACAGCTAGGTGAGAATGCACACACACACTGACACACACACAACAGATGATTATGCATCCATTTGGATTTGCTGCATTTCTCAAACACATGACAGTGACACACTCCCTGACACTCCACACCTCGCTGCTGCCCTAAAACATAATTAGTCCTCTCTCATGCTTGTTGAATAATCAGTGACTGTACTGTGGGTTTTGCATGAATAATTTCTCATGTGACAAAGACGAAGAGGAGAAAGAGAGGTGTCCTGTTGTGTTTTGGGACACGGGAAGGCTAGATTACCCGTGTGCCAGGGGAATCTAATGCAATTACGAGTGTTTGCTTACACCATGTGTCCTCTTCCGTCTGCGCAGCAGCGTCAGGACTGCGCCCGCCGCCATCCTCCCATTCAGCTCTCTTGTTTGTTTTCAGTATTTACACCACCACCACAGGCAACCCACCCACCCCTCATACCCCCCTTCTCATTTACCCCTGCTTTCAATATCACTAATTAAAGTAAACCAATAAGACTGGGGGAGGGCAGAAAATAAGACGTGTTTGAAGACCAGATTGAACTCTACTGGCAGCTCAGAAGTCAAAAGAGACATTGTGAGAGGGCTGTTGTACGTGTGTGTGTGTGTGTGTGTGTGTGTGTGTGTGTGTGTGTGTGTGTGTGTGTGTGTGTGTGTGTGTGGGAAGGGGGGGAGGTGTTGCTGGGAAAATATACATTATTTATAATGCAAGAAAGAGGGGCCACATGGGGAGAGAGCAGGTTTATTTAAAAGATTAGGGATGGCCTGCTTATTAGCTTTAGCTCTCAGTCCCACTCATTAGAATAGTCTCAGATAGATAGATAGATAGATAGATAGATAGATAGATAGATAGATAGATAGATAGATAGATAGATAGATGTGTTCCCCACACTCTGGGAATCAGATGACATTTAGTTTTTGTGTATTTAGAACAGAGGATAAAATAATCTGAGTTTGCTCTTTGGGATTCAGGAAATAAAGGCAAACATGAAGCGTAGAGACTGCAGCTAAGTTGAGGGGCGACGGGGAGAGTTTTAGGTGAAGGCGGGTGCGGGGGCTACTGCCGGGGGATTGTTTGTTCTCTCAGTGTGAGGCTGTGAGAACAAAGTCCAAGTCCAACTGTCATTGGTTAGGATTACATATTTGATGTGTAATCCATTGCTAAAGTTTAAGTTTGTGTGTTTTGTTGGCAGTAAAGTTGACCTTACAATACAAACCCCTCTGTAAAATTAACTTCCCAAAGGCATTCATGACATTCACTAAGATCTGTCAGATATCAGTTTTATGGAGCAAATATTTAGACAACAAGTGGATAAAATAATACAATCAGTTCTAAATGATCCACCTAAACCTAAATAAGCAATCATTTTAAAGGTGTAAAGAAATACTGGCAAATCTGAGCGGAATATTAATGAGAAATGTGGAATAAAACTAGTTGATTTTTCCCTGTAATACCCAAAAGTAATCCTTTAAAATAAAAAAGGTTTGGTCATCAAGTCAACCAAAGATGGGCAGCAGTAGTTAACCGGAGTGTAATGGTACACATACTCGTACCTCATATATCCAGTACAGTGGACCCCTGCCTATTTGCGGTTCAGAATTTACGGATTCACTGATTCACCGATTTTCGTAGAGCATATCTAAAATATTTGAAAGACCCAGCTTGGAAAGCTGAAATACCTCAACACAAAACTACTTGACATGCAATTGGCTACTGTTTGCAAAGCAGCCATTTATTTTCTTTGGCGCTGATGTTAGCTTCTTGTGGTAGTCCTAAGTTGGTTCCAATTTGCATATTTATGCACATTGAAGTATGTTTGGTGCGTGAACCATTAAAATAGACAGTTATAAGCATTTTCAGAGAGGACACATACAGTCTTGTTTTATACCTGAACACATGCAGAATGTTTATGTAAGGAATTAAATGCAGCAATGTAGCGTTCTGCAGGGCAACTTTAAAAAGTGATACCAAAACAAAACAGAGAAGACTCAAAGTTATCACTAAGCTCTGCTGTTGGAGGCATTAAGGTTTCTCATGCAGCTACAGTGGAGAAAGAAAGGTGGACCAAGTCAGAACTTTAGGTCAGCATCTTTCAACAACAATAAGGTTGTAATAAGCAGTTCTGCACTGAAATGAATTACTGACCTGAAACAACGTCAGGCTGAATGTAAATGGAAACGTCACCGGTTCTGAAGAAAAATCAGGTGCTGTCCAAATCCAGCCACCTGTAGCATTCGACCAGTCAAAAACGCTGCACAGCAAATGAAATGTGACAACATACTGGTGCTGTCCTGATGATTCCATCTGACAAGAGGATATTTCACAACAGCTGCACTTTTATGGTGCATTCAAGCACATCTGGTTCCCTGGGTTGTCTAAATATCAAAACAACTCTGAAGTGACTGTTTTTATCCATCCATCCATCCATCCATCCATCATATACTGGCCATTTTTATTTGTTTGTTGTTTTTACAACTAGGAGCAGCTGACTAGCATCACAAAAGCTCTAATAATACCTAAATTAGGACCCCAAATCCCAGAAGAGTCAAGAAGGAGGCTTCATGGATCCAGAGCAGGACCAAAGAGCAGAGAGACAAGGAGGAAGCTCAAAATCTCTTCCATCGATCATTATGAGCTAGGTTTACATCCTGACTTCAACGTCTCTCTGCACGGCTTTCTAACAAAACGGCGAGACAGAGATTTAAAGAGGAGCGGCAAAAGCAAATAGGGTGGATTAGCAGTGCTTGCCAACAACTGATGATGTCATCCTGAACGTGTTACTGTGGAATATTGTCTCTGCTTCTAGTTTTTGGTCAGAGCCCTCTTCAGATTCACTGCAAGACTGAATGCTACTGGAGATCCTTCCTGCTCACAGCATCACCATCCACCAAGACTCTTTCAATATACTTGGATGATATGAGTTATGAAAAACATTTAATTTTTCTCTGGGATAAATAAAACAATTTTGAATTGAAGTGAACTGAAGAAAGTTGTGGGTTTGATTCCCGCTTCTTCTTCTTCTGTCACGTGTTTAATTTGTTTCAGCATCCAAAAAAGAGAAAAATTTCTTTTTGTAGAGTGTTTGTAAATATCTGCTGTGTTTGAGCCTCAATGTTTGTTTTGACCACATGTGGATAACAGTAAAGCCACAAGAAATTCAGACTTCTTGATTGTAAAAATCATTGAAAATGTTTGTTGTACAATTATTCCACTCTGACAAAAACTTCTCAATGTATCATTAAAGGCCCAAAATGAATATGACGTTCACGCCCATCATGAGTGTGAACCTTTCAGTGGAACTGTTATCAATGAAGATCATTACTAAAAAACTACAAGAAAATTTTACATTGGGTCCAAAAATGATCTTGAGGTTTGAATGTGATGATGGCAAGCTATGCAACCTTCAAAAACGGATTTAAAAGATTCACTGAATCATTTTTTTAGCTTTTAGCTCTGGAACTACTGCGACCTCAGTTTAGTTTTACAAACCTGAGCCTCTATGCCCATTTATTATTGAAACTGCAATGCTTTGGAATGAGTAATGGACTGAAGCACCTTTAATGGATCATTTCAGGTTTTCTTTACTGTTCACCACAATTACTACCCAAAGAAAAGTGTTCAGTCAGCTGTGTTCAGTTTGGAGTGTGTTTTTTGGGATCGGCCCAATCCCTTTGTGGCCAGGCAGCGAGCCAAGGAACATTGATTTGGAAGCCTCATCTTTGGAAAACAGTGAGATATTGTGAGCAGAGGGAGAAAAACAGAATGATTTATTTTATGGCGGCTGTCTAACAAGGTAACTACGACTCGCCACACACATATTTTGATGTTCCTTGTCTTACCGCAACCTTGAAAGTCTTTTGAAGCAACACTTAAATGATCTGGGATGCATCGAGGGAGAGAGACTTGTAACAGAAATCACAGACATGCTGAAAAGTAAGGAGAGCTCTTTGGTAGGGCAAAATAGCCGGTCATCCAAAGCCTAAAGCTGATTCCTGGTAAACAATCACTTCAGTTCATATATACCATTATTGAAGGAGTCATGATTATATTTCTTGATAAAAATCTGAAAAGTGTCAGCTGCATTTGTTTGAGGCCTACTTTACTTTATTACCTTACATTTGGAAAAAAAAAAACAAAAACAAAAAAACAATCAGAAGCCACCTGATTAGTAGGTTCAACTAGATTCTTGTGTTAGGACCGCCTAGTCAAAGTCCAGACCTAAATCCAGCTAAGAATCTGTGACAAGACTTGAAAACTGAAGATCACACAAAGTTTTTTTTAATGAGTTCTTTTAATGTGCATTTTGAAGTATCGCATCAGAAAAGGTTGGTGGAAACAGCAAACATCAAAATAATTTCCTCAGTTTTGCAAAAAAGTTTTTATGCTTGCTTGAGGTGGTTTTTGGTTAATGTAAAGGGGAGATGGAAACAAATTTGTCAAATAAGTTCTGTAAATCACAGTCCAAACTTCCAACACGGAAGGGAAACTGTAGCCTAGAGTGGCCAGCCAGAGGCACTCTTGGCTGGGATGGGAGTGGTGAAACACCCCCATCTACTGGTAGGTCTAGTGGCTTATCAGAGGCACGAAACTCGGAAAAATTGCTTAGTCCAAACCTCTGGTTCAGGGGGGAGGACTCTCTCCATTTTTGTGGTGATCAATGCTAGTTTGCAACCCCTAAATCCTGTTTATTATAGCCATATGCAGAATCAACATCTGACGAAATTACACTTTGTGTTGCCTGGTTGATTTGCTCCAAACCAGTAGATGGAAACAGACCTAATTCGCATTTTCTTTCTTTTTTTTTTTTTTTTTTTTTTACTTTTTTGTGACATTTTAAAAGTTCACATAGAATATGCATGACAGCATGACAGTTGGATGGAAACATTGCCATTGTCTACATGGACACAGGTGATGACAAACCCCAACAGGGAGTTAGTTTATCCCTAAAGGTCTAATAAATACTTTGAAGTTTGTCAAACTAACCTGACAAAATGCACAAAAAGTTAAAGATGTTTGAACATTTTTGTATTTAAAACAGCAATAAACATTCCTAGGAATGTTCTCAGACCTGTGTGGGTAAACTGAGAAGATCTCGAAGGAAACTAAATCTCCCAGAATTTTCCTCATGCTTGTGTCATTATTGGGGATTTGGGAAAAGCCACTGAGTGTCTGAGAAAAATCTCTCCCACTACCTCCACCACAAACCAACTGAAGATGCTTTGTTGACTCTAAGTTGACACACAAAGGTAAAAAGAAATGCGAAAAGTTGCAAATGGGATTTGGATGTGACATTTATATCCAAGCCTGTCACAGAAAAGCCCCATGCAGGTCCCACAGGTGGTAATTATGGATGCATTATGAAACAAGCAATGTATGTTTACTGCAAGTGAACGTGGGCATAACATGATAATCTAATTCTGCATTCCTGAACGGGATAATTCCTTTGAAAAGGTTTTCGTTATGCTTTTCTATACAGACGACATTTTTCTACCAAGTCATTCAAGGTTGACTCAAAAGACCTAAAATAAGTCACATGGCTCCTTCCCATGCCTGCTGCTGATAAGCTGTTTGACCAGTGTGGGAGAGACAAAACAAGGGAGTGTCATGATAGCACCTTCCAGCTAATCTCTCAATTACTACCTTACTGCTACTGTCAGACAAAAGACAACAAAAGCTTAGAGCTGTCACGCATGAATCCCTCCATGTGAGCGTGTGTTTGTCTGTCTCTGCTGTAATAGCTATGTGTGGTCTACGTAATCCTGCTCTTTGTTGTCTATTTCTGTTGCAATTCATCGAGAAAGCACAGTCATGAGTGACGGGTTGAAAAAGACGAAACATGATCTGGCACGGTTCATTGAAAAAAGCATGATATGGTAGTTACTTGGGTTGGAGGTTATGAATTAGCAAAAGAGAAGAAGAGTTCGGAGGAATCTAAAGAGGAAAATTCATCTTCCATTTGAAGGAGAAGCTGCGCTGAATGTTTATCTAGTCAGTGGGCCTTTTTTCTAATCTTTCTTCTTTATGAAAGTCCCTGCAGTGCGCTAAAGCTTGAGCTAAAACAGCTGTCCTTCCGAAACGCTGAGTTAGTTCACTGTTTTACCATTTTCAAATCAAGTTAAGTATATTCCACTGACAAGTAGGCTAAAGCTGTGTCAATGAAAGACCAGGGATGTCACAGCCATTGCTTGGCATTGGACGAATAATGGCCAGGATTACTTTACTGCTAAAACGGGGGCTTCACATGGGCAGCTTCTGGTGACTTAAGTGGGCTGTCTTCCGTAGCCTTGGTGTTACAAACTACATCAATGCTTAGCTATAGGTATCTCTTTTAAATGCCTGTTCTCCTCAGTTTATATCACACTAAATATAATCTTTCGTTTTCCAAATGAATCATCACTGAATACATTTTTTGCCGCGTTGCCAACAGGTCAGTGCTATTCAGTGCTATATGTGTTTCAGATACTGTAAATATTTGGTGCTAAACAATATTTATTTGATCCATTTCCCCTAAAAAAAATCCTGAATGTCTGAATGCAAAACCTCTAGACCGCCCCGAGATGGTAGGAAGCCTTAAACAGGATCTGAGTACATTTTGTTTGTAATTAGCATTGTCTGTTACTGTATTTAGTTCTTTTTTCCAGTTCCTGTGCTTGAAATGTTGCTTCTACCCAGACAGATCCAGCAGAAATGATTGCACTGGTGCCATTTAATTATGACAACTGTTAAATCAATGTTCTTCTGTATGAATTCAACCAGAATATTTTTCAGTTCTTTAAAATCCTTAACAAATATCTAGAATTAGAATTTAAACAATATTTATTTCTTTTAAATTTAACATCCAGAATCCTTCAGGGCAAATTTAAATGTTGACTCATGCTCGATAAACAGAAATGCACATTAAAAATTTTCAGATCCATATTGTGTTTGAGCGGTTAAACACTCCTGGGGTCCTGTGCAGCTGCATAGTTTGCTTATGCCTTGGGCTGGCCTTATAAAGATTGTTACAGGCCTTTGTGCTACAGCTGAAGCTTCTGCTTTTTATTTTTGAAGAATTAAGCATATTTTTGCCACATTTGTTCAAGAAATCCTGCAACAGTGGAAGGATTTTGTGGAGTTTAACAGCTTTTCATCTGAAAAACAGGAGAGACTCTTAGACTATGCCATAAACAGTAGTGCAACTAAACACACAGGAGTAAAACATGAACTCCAAAATAATATTTAAGAGGGAAAAAAAAACATTTTCATTACAATTACAGCTCTGTTTCATCGGTTATGAGTAAACCGACTCGTCATGTAAACTGATATGTATATAATACCAGTTCAGACTAATTCTCCTGTTGTATTGTTGATCTGATTTTTTATTTGTTGATCTGTAGAAGAGAAGACTTAAAACATTCATGCCATCTACTCATGAAAAAATACATCTTAAAAAATAGTTCCTGGTTGAAACCATTACAGAGAAAAATCCAATGTTAATATTACTCTCCAGCAAATAAATACACCTGTCCCTCTCGAAGCTTGTTTAGTGGTTGGTTTTAGTGAGGAAGAGCCAGAACGTAGAAGCTGAGCTAACATCTCATAATGCTTCTCAAATATAAATTTGTTGTTCGTTTAAAACTCACGATGCTTCCTTCTTGTGTTTCTGCAGCAGAGAAACCAGTTTTAAATGAAATTTCATGTAGAACTAAATTGAATCAGGATGACACTAATTCCAGCTTAAAAAGCAGGTTAACAGCTAGTGTACATTGAGAAAATAGTCACAAAGTTAAACCCAGAATGATTCACGCCTGGGAGGTTTAAATTTGAAGTAATCTCTTAATCTGACCTACGTGTTTCTTCTGACTGGAAGAAGCGGTCCAGTCCGAGTCCAGGCTTGAATCTGATAGAGAATCTGTGCAGGGAGCTAAAGATTAGGGTGATGGAAAGGAAGCCTTTCAACCTCAAGGACGTGAAGCTCAAAATACCAGTGGAAACATACAAAAAGCTGCAAAGCAAAGGCTTTGATTACAGTAATGAATATAAAGATTTTGCCATTACATATTGAGAGGTCGATAAATAATGTTCATCATGCCATTTTCAATAAAACACAATTTCCAAACTGCTTCTTCTTTTATATTATTTTATTATCATTTGAAGGATGATTGTCTCACTTCCTACCAGAAACAAACTTTTTGGTAAAATAAAAATAAGTTTAAACCTAAATCTGCCAGGGGTATGAATACTTTCAGTCTTAGCTGTACCGCTTGAACGTTTTTTACAATCCGTCACGTTTCAGTCACAAACTTTAATGAAGTTAATTGGGATTTTATGTGGAAAACCAACACAACGTGTGGAAGAAGTAAAAGGATGGATATTTTTCCCAAATAAAAACCTGAAGCCTGCTGTAAGAACCTCAGTTTTAAGCTTACCACAAGCCATTTCGGTCTGATGAGACCAGAATCTAACTTTCTGGCCTAAAGCCAAAACTCCTTGTGGTGGAAAACTAACCCTCTACTTCACAGTGAACACACCATTCCCACAGTAGAACGTGATGGCAGCATCATGCTGTGGGGATGCTTTTCTTCAGATGGATGGAGCTAAATCCAGGAGAATCCTGAAAGGAAACCTATTAGAAGCTCCAGAAGTTCACTTTCCAGCAGGACAACCCCCCTAAACATACAGCCCGAGATATTATGGGATGGTTTAGATCAAGGCAGATTCATGGGTGAAAATGGCTTCGTCAAAGTCCAGACCTAAATTTAACTGGGAATCTGTGGCAAGACTTGGCTCACAGAATGTCTTCATTGAATCTGACTGAGCTTGAGCTGTTCTGGAAAGAAGAACTGTTCAGTCTGTAGATGTTCAAAGCTGGTGGAAACAAAGCTAAACAAACTTGCAGCTGGACCTGCAGGGAAAGGTGATCCTAAGAAGTGCTGACTCAAGAGTATGAATACATATCTGCTCCACACTTTTCAGATCTTCTTTGTAAAAATGTTTGAAAAGGTTTTTTTTTCTCCACTTCACGATTCTGCAGCACTTTGGGTTGCTCTGTTCCAAAAATCCCAATAAAATATATTCCAGAGTAGATGAATAAATTACTTGTAGAAATATTACACACATTCAAGTTTGTGAATGTGACAAAATGTGGAAAAATTTAAGGCTGATGAATAATTTTAAATGTTATTTTTGTGGGGTTGCTCTCAACAGTAGAAAGTCTCAGCTAAATTATTGCATCACCTAATTTTTAAGGTAAAATCATATCTAATATACTGCCATAACACCCTCATACACGCATCCTGATTAATTAAATAAAACATCTTTATTGAAATATTGTGAAATACAAGGCAACACTTTTGACCTTTTTCCTCCAAACACACTTTTATTTAAGTGATGGCATTTACTCAACCTAATGCTGTCACTGTTAAATATTCTTATTCGAGTCTCTTTACTAAGAAAAAGAAAGTGCAGAAATATGCAAACATGATTTCTAAATGTCAACCTTTTCCTGTTCCTATTTCATCCCTATTTCATAGGAAATGCATGGAAAAAGCTGCAGCAGCTTAACATGAAACATGACAATAACCCCATCTTAATGACACACAGTGTCTTCCCTGTAGTAGAAGCATTTCAGATATTTTTCCCATAGATTTGTCAGTCACATGGACGGGAGAAAGCTACATAAATCTGTGATCATGTCCGACATGATGGTTCCCAGTCACACCAACACCTGTCAGGACTCGTCTCGCTCTTCCTTCTGCTGCTTCGTTATTTCCATGCTTCTGCTTTCCGTTCCCAAAAGCTTGCATTATTTTTGTAGTTTAAGGTAAAACGAGGTCATCTGAGCTGCAGTCTGTGATTAATGGCACCAGCAGAAGAACTGAAGATGAAGAGAACAAATTTATTTTCCATTACTAAAAAATAAGGTTTGGAAAATCCTTTTAGCTGCCAAGTGCATTCATTTGATCCGAAGAGGCCTTCAATAAAACAAATTCTTTGACAGCCATTTTGGTTCTTCCCTGTGAGGCATTCCCCAAACAACCTTTTGTCTTCTGTCCTGACAGCCCACAACTGTTTTCCAAACCGCTCGGTATATAATATTACCAAGGATGAACTCTGGTCAGCCTGACCACATGAAGCAGACGGTTCTTCACTGCATCTTTCAACCCAGCTGAATATGCAAGCTGGTGCAAAGCAGCATGAGTCACTGTAGCTGCCAAGTGTGACAGATGTATAGAGAAAATACCCTGAGACGCTGCTGCAGATGCTGCATAATTAGGAATTACATCCTGTGTTACTTTACATAAGAGTCATAAGAACTTGGTGTTTGTATCAAGACTTTAATGAACTGTAGGAAACACATCAAACAACAGAAAGTTTACAAATGGAAATGTAAGATGATTACTACAGGGATAAACATTCAAGTTTTTTGCATGATGTAACACTGCCACCTAGTGGTAATTATGGTAATTTGCTGCACAAACGTACATAAGACCCTCACCTATAGGTTTTTATTAAAAGTTGCAGAAATACCATTTAAGCAAAAATTTTAAAATCAGAGCATAAAAGGAATTCCTCATGAAGGACTCAGTTCTGGTGTATCCTTCTCTCAGGAGTCTTCCAGACTGATGACTGTACGGATGCTAAATGGAAAAAACAGGAAGAACGATGAAGATAACTCAACATTTCCTTCTAAAGAAGAAATTACACAACTGCACTTATCAAGTAATAACTTGGTGAGTTAAAATAAATGAAAAATCCCTTTATTTAATGAATTTTAACTGAGCTAACACTGAGTGGATTCAGCTTTTTAAACTCAGCTCGTTTCAGAAAAGAACTGAACAGGAAGTAAAGATATTGTGAGATTTGTTCAGTGGGTTTATTGGCTGCCTAAAGAATGAAACAACCAAAAACGGAGTGAAAACTAAGCAGCTTCTCACCTTTGACCGTTTATCAGCAGGTCGAAGGCGTGATTGATCTGAACCAGCGGGAGGTTGTGGCTGATAAACTCATCCAGCTTCAGCTTCCTCTGCATGTATTCCTCCACCAGCTTAGGAACATCCTTCGCACTCTTCCAACCTTTACAACACAACAACATCAAGATTAATTAGGTTGGTTTCCAAAGTATTCACACCCCTGGTTTAAGCACAAACTTTAAATTTAATTAGGATTTTATGTGAAACAGCAACACAAAAGAGTGCCTAATGGTACTTTGGAAGAAAAATGATACATGAGTTGCATTTTTTTTTTTTTTTTTGCAACTCTTAACAGTGTGGTGGATGGATTCAGTCCTGTATGCTCTGGTACCCCTAAATAAAATCCAGTATATCTAATTTGCCCTCAGACGTCATGTAATTAGTGAACAAGCTCGCTGGTACAGAGGAAGGCGACCTCCGTCATGTCACGTCCAGCTGCTCCCCTCAGCTCGTCAGACAAACAGTCCCTTTCATACCTGCTGCTATCATTATGCTTGATAACAGAAAACCAGAAGTGTTGTTGTTATTTTCAAACAATATGTGTCGTTTGATGAGTTGAGATGCTGTAAATCAACTTCCAGGAACCCAGCAGGTTGTAGAACTAGGCCTGTCACGATGACAAACTTTGATGGACGATAAATTGTCCCAGAAATTATTGCGATAAACGATAACATTTTGAGACAATTTTCAAGTAATATATTGATAATGGCATAATAATGCAAGTACGCCCTCTCAAAGTTTACTAAACTAATTTCTAAAGAACAATTAACACTGGAACTGGAAGACAATTTAAATGTCCAAAATAAAAACAAAACAAATAAAATAGAAATAAAACCAAACACAACCAAAACCATAAACATAATGGATTTTGAAGTCTCTGTAAACAAAACTGCCCTTCAAAAATGTTAATAATGAGGCTCGAACAGGGAAAACAGGCAAAACTGCTAATTAGGACTCAAGCTCATTTTAATTTATCATGTAAAGAATTGATTTATTGCGACAGGCTTATCTACAACAACATCCCCTGCTTTGAATATCTCATAGAGCTCTGTTCAATCCATCATCTGGACACGGAAGTAGTAGCCAAGAGGGCCGTGGTAGCTCTGGAGGAGCTGCAGAGAGCCACAGCTCAGGTGGGGAGTCAGTTGATAGGATAACTTCTAGTCATGCACCCCCGAAAGCTGGACTTTCAGGAGAGGAGAGGAAGAAAGCACATCATTAGATGAACCTAGAATAAGGCTGGATTGTTCTGAACTGACCTCCAAAATAAGTCCCCTTCAAGGTGCGCCCCATCAGGATCTTTATAACCTGGACGCTCATCGTCTCTGTCTCCGTCCACCCAGCAATGACACATGTCCCGCAGCCTTCTCTTGTGGACTCCAGTGCAGCACTCTAGGAACAGCAGGTCAAACTGAGTCGTTTTATAAAACTACATGGAAAATTTAAACATTAAATATTAGTTTTCAGTTCCAAAACAAGAAAACCACATCCACCATGATAGCTGGACTGCCAACACACTCCAGAGCGTAGTCCACCCCACCGCTGGTCTTCTCCACCAGAACCTCCTGGATGAGCTTGTTTTCATAATCTCTGGGGTTGATACACTCTGTTGCTCCAAACTCTTTGGCTTTCTCAAACTTCCCAGGGTTGATGTCGACCCCGATGATCCTTCTGGCCATGGCCGCCTGGCAGCCCATGATGGCAGCCAGTCCCACCGCTCCGAGTCCAAACACGACACAACAGGAATCTTTCTCAACCTGATAGAACAGACAAAGGAAAATGGAAAAGTAATGACAAAACTTTTTTAAAGAAATAATAAACTATTGGACAATAATTTCGACCAAAATACTCCATAGTCACTTTACAGAAGCCATTAAAAGTCATCTGGATCAAGGTAAAGCTGTTGGAGTAGTGTTCTTAGACTTTAAAAATGCCTTTGACCACAAAGTAGCTCTGATGAAACTGAAACAACTAAATTTCTCTCAACAAGCATTAAACAGGTTCAGATCTTATTGTGTTTCTAGACAACAATGTGTTCAAATAAACCAAGTCAAATTTGCAGCGCAAAAATGTAATCTAGGTGTACCACAAGGGTCACTGCTGGGGCCTCTGCTCTTCTGCTTAGACGCTAACTGTCAACTGCATGAAGATGATACAATCATTTATGTAACAGCAGCTACTCTTTCTCAGGCTGCAGAATTATTAACTCAGCATCTCAATGGCTGCAGAAAAACTGCTTAATGTTGAATTACATGAAAACTGTTTCAATGCGTTTTTCTTTAGAGCGAAAAACACAGAAAGAGTTTAAAATGAATATGACTCAAAAGGAAGTCAAGAAAGAAACAAGCTCAAACATCCGAGGCTTATCTTAGACTCAAAACTCAAGTTTGATGCTCATGTCAGAAAAATGTCTATGACCATTGAGACTACAATCAACTATTTCCGTTTGATAAGTCCCTGCATATCGGCCAAAGCAACTCAAGTATATTTGCACACAATGATATCATTGCATATGTTGAACTGCTCTATCATCATCATAAAGCCATTAATGATATTATACAAGCAAAACTTAAAAGTATTTGATCAGAAACCAGTGAAGTGGCATCACTGACGAATTCTTTAAAAATATCACTTGTTGAGTTTTGATCATTTTCTTAATTTTTCTTTTGTTAAAACAATATTTAAGTGTATGCCTGGTGTTGCCCCTGATGCAATTTGTCAGTTAATACAAAGATATAGTCATGAAGGTGTGAGAACCAGAGCTGGGGTAAGTGGGAACTGTAGAGTCAAAAGGTGCAGAACAACTCTGGACAGTCAGCGTTCTCAGTCGGAGGATCACAGTTATGGAATATTTTAAGACAGGATCTAAGGTCGCTGTCAGGCAAGGGGCTTTTCTCTGCAGCACTGGCTGAAAGAACAACACTGTGAACATAGAAACTTTGATCTGGATATGTGTTTTTAGGTATTTTACTCATGCAATGTAACTTGTCATTTTCTAGTACTTCTTTATCTGTGCTATATTTCTTTTCATTTTGTTTTACTGGATCAAAAAGTCTAACTGGGGACGGGGGCTGTAAATTAGTCTCCGGCAAGAAGCCATGCATACGCTGCATCAACTGCCTATGGGTGATAATGTTTAGTTGTGCTGTCCCTTTAAAAATAACTAAATACTTAAATAATTAAATAAATGAATACATAATGTGAACAGTAATACCACTTTGAACTCCATTAAACAAGAATATTCTGATGAAGCATGTGGAATCTACTGCCATCTTGTGTAGGAATTTCATAATAACCACTCAATTGGACTGCTGAAACCAAATTATAGTTTTCATATTTTTATAATGCCCTGCGATGGACTGACAACCTGTCCAGGGTGTACCCCACCTCTCGCCCGATGACTGCTGGAGATAGACACCAGCACCCCTAACGTCCCTGCAAGGATAAGTGTGTTTAGATAATGAATGAATGAATGAATGAACGGACGGACGGATATTTTTATTATATAAAAATTCCAGACTTTTCCAGAGTTCTCAGTCCTTTTTGTCAATTTTAAAAAATAACTTGCTTTTCCAGACTGTAAGGATCCCTGATCTGAGTTGGTGACCAATCAGCTTTAACTTGACCTAAACCACCTGGCTGATTTCAGTCCTCTCACCTTCCCCGTTTTAACAGCAGCACCGTAACCAGTGGAAACGCCGCAGCCCAGCAGGCAGACTTTATCCAGAGGAGCGTTGGGATCTATCTTTGCCAGAGATGTGTCAGGAACCACCGTGTACTGACAGAAGGAGCTGACCCCCAGGAACTGGTAGATCTGCTGACCCCTGCAAGATATTCTGCTGGTCCCATCAGCCATAACACCCGCCTGAGTGTTTTTCCTAAAAGACATGGTAGTCAGAGTGTAATTAGATACTGTGAGGGCAACAACATGCATGTGACCATCCGAGTGGTTGAGAAATCACCAATTCTTCTTGCAGAGGTTTGTTTTGTCACTTTTACACTGGTCACACTCTTCACAAAACGGAAGAAAAAGAGGAATGACTTTATCCCCTGCAGACAAAACAAAAAAAAAAAAAATGCATGAAAAAGGACAAAAAACAAGAAGTAAAACCAAAACCTGACTCTGATATTTGTGAATTTCACTGTCAAAATTACCCTGTGCAAACTTGGTTACTTCTGGGCCAACACTCTCCACTATGCCTGCCGCTTCATGGCCCAGAACTAGAGGGAACGATCGGAAGTGCATCCCTTTTCCAGCCTCATACAGGTAATCCCAGTCTGTGTGGCACACGCCTGAGGCAACAACCTGTACAAAACAAAATGTTGAAACAACTCAGACCACAGTTTCAGAAAGAAGAAGCTGATGATTTGCATCCCAGCGGTTATCAAACAGAGTCACATGTTTTATCTTTCTGATATGCTTTTGCATAACTTTAAGATCATCTTTAATTATGACATACATCAAAGTTCTCTAAAACTGCAACAGAAACTAATTAAAAGTTGTGTGTGCAGTGTGTGTACCTTGATCCGGACTTCATGAGCCTTAGGCGGGGCAACGTCCACGTCTTCAATAGAAAGTGGCTTCCTTGGCTCCCAAGCAACAGCTGCTTTGCATCTGATCACCTAAAAAAAAAAAAGAAGAATCCTAAACTGAATTCTTTATGCAGTTTCTCTTCAGATTCTTGCAAGACTGACTGCTACCCTCAGTCTCTTTTACATTTATTGTACAATTGATATCTCAGTAAACCGAATGAAGCATCTTAAAGCTTCGCCTCATTCATTAGTAGACCAATATTTACACATATATGGATGAAAAGCTTCATGCTTCATGAAGTTTTATCTCGCCATCACAAATTCTAACTATAAAAATGAAAAATAGCTAGATTTTCGGATTATTATTAAAGTTCATAGCCTCGATCTGATCTATATCCGCATGTTGAACTCATCTCTCACACTTCAGATAAAGAGAAAGTCGCAAATTGGATGCAAACTTCACCATCAGAGTCAGTTATTGCTAAAAGAAAGACAATTTTGCGTTATTCTGTTGCGCTTTCTTACCTGTCCTGCTGTTTTCATGATTAAGTCACGAGTGAAGCTGGAAGTGAACAAAGAGTAGAAAACAAACAGTCGAAACTAGCAGTTAACTAACACTGAATGGGTAAACCAACTTGTCACACCAGGTACGAGAGTTAAAAAAAAAAAAAAAAAAAAAAAAGTGTTTTCGCCTTTAAAGGATGACGCCATGGAGGTTTACGACATTTTCAGGTACGCTTTGTTGTGTTTACGGCAGACTCTGGTCACACGTGTTCTCGCATGGAGATTGGAGTTGGTAGAACGCGCAGCTAGCCGTTAAAGTTAGTATGTGTATAAATATTTTTCAGATATTTAATTTTTATAACTTCGGTGATATTATAAGATATTGTGTAGTTTAATATTGTTGTTTAGTGAGTGTGCGCGCGGCAGCTAACTAGTTAGCAGGAGCTAATGATGTTAGCTCATTGAGATGCATGTGTTTGATGTTGCCGAGTTCAGCTTTCACTGTTTTACTCTGTTTCTCTTTTTTTCTGTTTCAGACCTTTAGAGGAAAATGTCGTTTAGAGGTGGAGGTGGACGTGGTGGAGGTTTTAACAGAGGTGGAGGAGGTTTTAACCGAGGTGGGGGCTTCAGAGGCGGCGGAGGATTCGGCCGAGGTGGTGGAAGAGGAGGTTTCAACAGACAGCAGGACTTCGGTCCTCCGGAGCGAGTTGTTGGTAAGATCAGTTCAACCAGCTATGGTTGCAGACCTCTGAAGAGATGGATTTCAGAGCAGAGAGGAGTTTAGGTGACACATTAAGACGGGTTTAAAGCTGAAAATAGGGCGATACTTAATGTATCCCAAAGGGAAATTAAGTTAACTCATATCATCCCAGTATCTTCAGAGACTCACGGATGGGATGGTAATGCTGTGAGCGGGAATGTTTACCGGTAGCAGCCAGTCTTGCAACCAATCTGAACAGGCCTCTGACTGAAGACTATTGCTGTATGACAGTTTCATGAGTGACATGACATGCTAACAGCTCGATTTCTGGGCAGCAGAGATTATATTCCACAGTAAGGTCCTGGATGACACCATCAGTTATTGGCAAGCACTGCTGATCCACCTCATTTGCTTTTGCTGCTCCTCTTTAAATCTCTGTCTGGCTGTATGGTTAGAAAGCCGGGCAGAGATGCTCTGCATTCATGAAACCTTCTTTTCAACTCCTCTGGGATTTGGGGTCATAGTTCAGGTATTATTTGAGCGTTTGAGATGATAATCAGCTGCTCCCATATTTAAAAAAAAAAAAAAAAAAAAAAAAAAAGTACCTTGTTGCCATGGTTACACATCAACAACTGTCCAAAAGAGAAAACATAGGTGCAAAATCCTTCCATAGCATCTGAATCGAGAAGGGATAATTGTCCAAACGTGCAACGCCTCAAACAAAAAAAAAAAAAAAAAAAAACGAACAAAAGTCTAGAAAAAGACCCAATCAGATCAAACGTAACAGAGTCCAACATGCTGCCACCATGAGCAGCACAAATCTGGAATAATTAAAGTAATTCTGTGTTTTGCTCATAGGCAGCTGTATGGTTGTGTGACTGATAATAACAGAGGGAGATTATTTAGTTTGGGGTCGTGGAGCTGAAGTCAAATTCACAAATTGTCCAGTAAAGCTGATTCTGATCCTAAATAAATGCTATTGTGGTTTATTACAAAGCTTTCAGAAGGAATATGCTAGAAAATGTAGTGTATGTGAGATTTAAACATTTTTATTACCATCTCCATAATTCATAGAAAACTTTCCTCCAAGAAAACATAAAATGGGTTTGAAATGGAACTTAAAAATGGCAGCCTGCAGGTACAGACCAACAACTGGGTGAATGGCTGTGAGTTGATGTGGAGGATGTAGTTGGAGATGGTGTCTTCTCCTTTAGCCCCACCAAAACAGTTTTTTTTTACTGAAAGCTGTTTTTGGGAGTTCTAACCTTTCACTAAATTCTGTGTTCCATTTATATTCATATCACGTGTCTCCTCCAGTCGTCTTCTGAGGAGGTTTTCATTTCGGGTGACAAGATGACTGTTACTGTGCACAGCAGCTGCAGCCGCCCCTCAGCGCAGAGGACAGGTTTAAAGCAGGGTTAGGTCAGGCTGTACAACAACGTCTCCCAGAGCCCCGATCAATCCGTCATCTGAACATGCAGAGGAACGACAAAAAATATGGATATGCCAAACCATAACTTTTTCTTTCCATTTCACAATTATTCACTATTTTCTTTTGGTCACATAAAAGCCCAGTGAAATATGTTGGAGTTTGTTATTGTAACAATACAATATGTGAATAGTTCCATGGGATATGAATACTACTGCAGGTTGCTGTATCTGTGGTGCAGATGTTGGAATCCCACTCTTGAAGGTCTCTAGTTTGAGACTCAGCTGATATTTATGATTTTTACATAATGAAAGCGTAACTGACTGCATGTCATGTGTGCCGTCTTGTCAGAATATTTACTGAAGCTGAAGCTGACAGGTTTCCTCATGTGAGTGTGTCTCCGTGTTTCTCTACAGCTCTCGGAGAATTCATGCATCCATGTGAAGATGACATCGTGTGCAAGTGTACGACGGAGGAAAACAAAGTTCCCTACTTCAACGCTCCAGTCTACTTGGAAAACAAGGAGCAGATCGGGAAAGTGGATGAGATTTTCGGCCAACTCCGAGACTTCGTATCCTTTCCGTCGCCCTGATTTTAGGGTCGGAACCCTCTGAAGATTTTCATCCGTGTTGTTTCTTTCTTTAATCCATTCCTGCAGTATTTTTCAGTAAAGCTCTCTGAAAATATGAAAGCATCTTCATTCAAGAAAATGCAGAAGGTAGAAAAATCATTTCCAGGCGCTGATCGTAGATGCTTCTCCAGGCTGAACTGATTCTGAGTACCTTCGGTTTCAGTTTTACATCGATCCAATGAAGCTGCTGCCGCTGCAGAGATTCCTGCCAAGACCTCCGGGAGAAAAGGGGCCGCCGAGAGGAGGAGGCAGAGGAGGTGGTAGAGGTGGAGGAAGAGGCGGTGGGCGTGGAGGTTGGTGTGGTTTCATGTTAATCATCTGTAGAATGCTGGTACTGCTTCTTAGTTTTTTCTATAATCAGGGTACAACGCGTACGATTAGTTCCTGTTTTTGTTTTCTGTCAGGCGGTTTTAGAGGCGGGAGGGGAGGAGGTGGCCGTGGAGGAGGATTCGGAGGAGGTCGAGGTGGTGGAGGCTTCAGGGGGAGAGGAGGAGGAGGACGAGGATTCAGAGGTCAGAACTCGTCTCTTTACAGAATGTTTTCTTCCTGTGTCAGAATGCAGGTAGGTGCGTGATGGTTTGTTCTGATGTTTAGGGGGAAGATGAACGGACTCTGCTGGCCGCGTGTGAACGTCGCATCAAACCTCCAACAAGAAGGTTTCAGGATTCTGGCCACGGACACTCATTAGGACTCCATCTGATGAGAGTTCATCTGTTGTCTGCATCACTTCTGGATGAGTGATGGATTTTATGTCATTTTTTTACCGTTATTTAAAAGGTTCGTGTGTTTGCTTGTTTCTGACACAGAGGAAACCTTTTTCTTTATTTTGAAACATTGTTGAATCTGTAAAAAAAGAGATGCTAATATTCTGTCTTGATTGGCTGAAAATATTAGCTTCTTGGAAACGCATTCATAAACCATGTGGTGATTTCTCTAAATGTGGAGAAATTGGAGTTTATTCAGCGTTGGCTGAAAATTTTTTAATAGAAATATTTCAGAAACTGTATTTTTGTTAAAAGCCTTGATTAAAAGGTGCTCTGTTACTGGGTGTGCTTCACTTTTTTCATTTTCTGATGATTTTGAGGTGCAAAGAGTTTTCCTTGTTACCAGTAATATTTGTACTTTAGATATAAATAGAAGAGAGTGCAAAACAGCTTTCAGATAACATACAATTGATTTGTGAAATTTGAATATTATAACCATTCATATGCATATTTCATGAAAATACTTGACTTGAATGGAAAATTAAAATGCTTCTGCCATGGACAGAATACTTTCATAGGAAATGGTTTGTTTAAAGGCTCTAATGGAAGTTGAAAGAGGTAAAATGGCAACACGTAGGTAGAAAATGAGAATATGAAGAGGTGAATTGACCTGGAGCAGAAACATTCTTTTAAAACAGCTTATATAACATCTGATTCAAGAATGTGGTTCAAGTACACCTGGTGGTGCTTTTCTTGCCTTTAATGGTACTCATGGGGAATGTTTGACAGTTACTAAGTAAATGGTGAGGTGTCTGCACTTACAGAGAGCTTTATAAAGTCAGAGGACTCCAGAGTGCTTTACACTACAGTCATTCATCCATTCAAACCCACGTTCACACACACACTGACGGTGATGAGCTTCATTGTAGCCACAGCTGACTGGGGGAGATTGATGGAAGTAAATGCAAAGATAACCTGGATATAGAGCTAACAGGACGTATTTAAGCAAAAACCAAAAAAAGCTTTAGTCACAGGAGAAATGCTGTCAATATAATTCGATTTATAACTTAAGAACACAGGTAAATAGAATAGAGATATCCTTTATTGTCCCAGGATGGGGAAATTTCTGTTCAACAGCAGCAAAGTGCCAGTGGCAGGCAATAACAGAACAACAGATTTACACAAAAAATATGAATAAAGAATAAAAAGCTGTACAGAAAGGCAAAATTTCAACATGAATACTGTGTAGTAAAAAATACCCCAGAGGAATGTGCAACTGAGTTGGTTAATTAAAAATATACAAGATGTGTATGTCTCTAAGCATTGAAAATACAAGCTATTTACAGTTAATAACATTGGAAAAATCAATAACTAGCTATTTATTTAATCTCTAAAGTTGGAACTTTGAACTTAACCAAGTTTCGGTTTGCAAGTTGGAAAATCAATAGGTTGAATATGCTAACTGTTGCACTCTGTGATTCAGTAGCAAGCTAACTATTATGTGAAAGACTTTACAAGATTCAAACCATCACAAGTGCAAATAAACAGTTCATTACATCTATCACTACATTTTAAAATGTGGCAGCCATACTGGATATTGAGGTCAGGGTTGGTGGCCCATCTGTTTTTCCCACTTAATGCTGGGGCCGTAGGAGATCTGCGGGTGTTTAAAAACATAAAACTAAAGAAGTCCTGTCAGCGTTTCACTATAGAATATCCAACTGAATGGTGGTACTTGAAAACCTTGGTTTTACTGTGGTAGTACTTAAAAAAAAAACAACTTTGAGAATCACTCAAAAGCAGTTATTAACTTTCCTGCATTTTCTACATTTGAAAATCTTCCTGGACAAATTTCAGACTTTTCAGGAGAAATGTTGCACCAAATAATCTTTGTCGTTTACTTAAAGGTGTTTGTAGACTAAACAGATATTAATTTGAAATTTCCACTCCTCATTAGGTTATGTTGTTCTAATACATTTAAGTCTGAAATTCTTACATCTTTAATTTATGTTTTGTATATTACCTATTTTACGTTCAGCTTATTTCAAGTGTCTGGGATTTACATTAGATACTGTTGTTGTTTGTTTTGTTTTGTTTTTTGTTGTTGTTTGTTTTTACCTCAAAAGATGGCGATCTTTTTTAAAAGAGATGAGCACGTGCTGCCACCTCCTGACAGAGTAACCACATGGCTCTGAACATCGACTCCAGACTGCTGCTAAGATTAAGATCTTCATATTATACTTATTCTAAAACTTACTTGTTTGTGCTTTTATCATTTTTTTGTTATTTCTATTTAATTTGTTTTGTATTATAAATCCCTGAGAAATATTATCTTATACACGCAGTAAAAAAAAGTCTTTAATATAGATGGTCATAAAACATCTTTTGGATACCTTTCACTAGTTTTACTGCCGTTAAGAGCTCAGGTCCAGACTTATGGAGATTCGTTGTGTAAATATCAATTATTAACAGACTGAGATGATTTATAACTTCGAGGCTTGCTCAGTCTTGTTCGACCCAGTTTTCATTCATTTATCAAGGTGACGTCATACGTAAGGTGAGCGTTCTCGCTTCTGATTGGCTTAGAGGTTAACTCCTTTACGGCTGCTCGGCCGCCACCTCCTCCTCTGCGTTGCAGAAAGAACAAACATGGAGACAGCTGGAAAAGTAAGTTTCCACAAACTAAACCAGAAATAGTTCGTGCATTTTCCTCCGCATGAAGATGTGAGTAAACGTGTTAAAAGTGTTTCTGTTTCATAAGAGCTTTAAGTTCTGTGGGCCAAGATGGAGGCTTTTATTGAGACGTGTTGAATGAAACGCAACAAAGAATTTGGGTCCCTCGACTGAATAGCGTGGGTCCCGTGTTTTCTTTGAGAAAAAATAATGTGTAAAGTATTTTTCTGTTGGCGGTGAAATCATCAGCGCTGTTAACAGCAGAGAGCAGGAATATACATGAACTCTGACAGAGTGACTGCACTGTGGGACCTTTGGCATGCATAGCCAAGCAGGAGGTGCTTTCTTCTTGTTGCCACACCCAGTTAGTGTTTAATTCCTTTTGTTTTGTTTTTTTTTTTGGGGGGGGGTTGCAGGTGATCAAGTGCAAGGCAGCTGTTGCATGGGAAGCAGGGAAGCCTCTCTCCATTGAGGAGGTGGAGGTTGCCCCACCCAAGGATCATGAAGTTCGCATTAAGGTGAATTTTGATCAGATTTTCTAAAGAAGCAAACAATTCCACCTGAATGAGCTTTCTGGGGTCATTTGTAGGCCCTTTGTTTTTCATTCAAACCTGTGCAGAGTGTGGATTTTGATGTCTTGATAAGTGTTTAAAATATTTCCAGACGTTTCCCAGAGTATTAAAGCTTTAGTAGATACAAACAAACAAAAAACACGTGGTCACGAGGAGTAAATTTCAAATATTTACAAGAAAAACTTTGATATTGTCTGATGTCCAAAAGTTGTACATTTTGGCAGAAAAAAATATTAGTTTTCATGATTTGAAGGCATAAATTTACGATACTAAAACTTAAGATATTCTCTGCCATTACAAAGTCAGAAATTACCGACAAAAATGCCATAAGTCCTCTAAAATTTACGTGGTGAATTTATAAGATGGGCATGTGGATATTTTCTCAGATCCGGGGTCTTTTCCTGTATCAGAACGACGTCTCACGGGCCCAAAGTCATCATGAATTGTTCATTTTGTTGTTTTAAGTCTTAAAATAATTTGCAAGTTCATTTGTTCACTCAGTTTGTAACATTTTATCAAAACTGCTCAGTCTGTGATTCTTAAAAGAGAAAAAGTGCAAATGATTCATGATGCCCCTGCGTCTCAGTAAAAATGGGGCCCCTCAGGGCTCTGTATTAAACCACCTGCTTTTTACACATTATATACTCACAACTGGCCCAGCCCAACACAGAAACATCTTTAAAAATGTGACATTTAACAAGTATCTTTATATTACAGATCACAGTTTACGATTTAAGACTTTATTACACTTTTCTTATTGCGGTGTAGAGGATTATCCTTATTGCTCTTTTTGTTGCACTTTGAATTATTAAAATATACGTATTATTATTTTTTTTTTACGATCTTAACATATTGGTTGCTCCTCAAATATTGTAACCACACACACTAACACACACACACACACACACACACACACACACACACACACACACACACACATTGAAGCTGTAAAGCAGTCATAAAGTTCTCCTCAATAAACTCTTATCTTTGCTTCTGTAATCACTTGTTCTCTCCTGTTAAACAACTTTCATAAATTAATAATTGTAATCAGAAAGCTCATAATGTGCTGATAATAATTGCTCTATACCTCCTAGATTCTTGCTACCGGTGTGTGTCACACTGATGCTTACACTCTGAGTGGCAGTGACCCTGAGGGACTTTTCCCTGTCATCCTCGGACATGAAGGTGCTGGAACTGTGGAGAGTGTTGGTGAGGGGGTCACTAAGTTCAAGCCAGGTAAGGCTGTATGGGGAAAAAAAAAGTAAAAAAAAAATACATATACACACACACACACCTGTGTTGGTATTGTTGTTCTTAATTCAGAATGATTTTCTCCTAGGTGATACTGTCATTCCTTTATATGTGCCTCAGTGTGGTGAATGCAAATTCTGCAAAAACCCCAAGACCAACCTCTGCCAGAAAATTAGGTGACATTTAAGAAGTGGCCCCGCTGCCAGCAGCCATTGAATCAAAGCTCAGTCGTTAGAAAGAATGTGTCCTCATGCATCCACTATGTTTCTCCACCCTGCAGAATCACCCAGGGTCAGGGGGTGCTCCCAGACAAGACGTCACGCTTCACCTGCAAAGGGAAGCAGGTGTTCCACTTCATGGGGACCAGCACCTTCTCCGAGTACACGGTGGTGGCTGACATCTCACTGGCCAAGGTTAATGAGAAAGCTCCGCTGGATAAAGTGTGCCTTCTCGGATGTGGGATTTCCACAGGTTATGGTGCTGCTCTGAACACTGCGAAGGTGAGTCTTAGAGGTGGGTTATCATGAAATAGGACCATTATTACTGCTACTGCTACACAGGGCTTATAGGATACTCTAAGATGTTTTGCATTCAAACACAGAAAGGAATAAAAAAACAAACTTAAAAGAAAAATTAATGCGCTCTAAGCAGAATTTAGAAGGTTGATGTGAAAACTTCCACATTTTCCTTGTTTTCTTGCTAACAGATGAAATATTATCATTGCAGTCTATAGAATAATGCCTTGCAGAATATAATTTAAACTAGTAAACCACAAGAAAAAAATCTTCAGGGTGTAAAGGGCTAAAGTATAAGCTTCTTTAGCCGATTGGTCTCCTAATGTGGACCAGAGGTAAACTGCTATTTTACCATAGGACCATGAAAGCCACTGTGAAGGATGTAAAGCGCCAGACTTCTGGCTGAACACAATTTGTACAAGTTTTAATTTCATGATGAACTATAAATACAGGTTTGCTCCTGTTCTGGTGAAGGTTCTAAAACCAGCTAACCTGTAAAATAGAACATGGAAGGTTGTGGTTCTGCTGGAGGTTTGCTCCTGTTAAAGTTTCCTTTCTGCTTTCTCTACATGTGGCTCACGTTGAGGGGTTGATCTAGATAGATAAACTAAATTAAACTGTAGCCTGATGTTGTTTTTTTGTTTTCATACCATAAATGGAAATTGGTAATGCAAAATTATATGTAAAGATGTAAACATTTAGAAAAACAATAAAACATGGAAGTTTGAAGGGATTTCAGCACAAGGGAATGAAGAAGTAGGAATGACATTAGAATAGTGGCGTACAAAAATCTGAATGGAATCAGTGACACAGAAAATACAGAAGAGACAAAGACTGTGCTATTACAAAAAATGCAAATGAAAGGACGGGGGGAGGGTGTGAAATTACTGTGATTTCTCTCTCTCCCAGTTTGGATCAAGACCCCAAACATTTGCCAAACTAAAATGTAGAAAAATCTCAGGGGAACCAAATCTTTAAATGATTTTAAGTCTCTTAAAAACTCATCTTTTTAAACAGGCGTATAATTCCAGAGAGCGTGTACATTAGGTCAGCCGTTGTTTTATGAATTCATTGCCAATTATGTCAATCTCGTACTTTCTTATTGTTTTGCTTTTCTTCTTACTATTATTGCTATTATTGTTATTTTATTTCCTTTTAATTTTGATATACCTGTACAGTACTTTGGTTTTTAAAGCACTTTATAAATAAACAATGATGAAAACAGTTCTTAAAATATCTCATATTTTATTGTGATTCAAAGTGAAGTACCTGAGAACCAATCTGACCGTGTTTTTACACCGGAGGAAGCAACAGTAACTTCTGTAAATACTGAGGACCAAATCTTTTTAGAAACTCTACATCACGTATTACTGTGTGTTAAAGCCCTGAATAGACTCGAGTCGAGGGAGTGGGGTCCAGATTCGCGATGAATGCTCAAACGGGTCCACAATACACACCTGAGATGATGAGGAAGAAGCAGCAACATGGCTGCGTGGAGTTTGGACCCAGAGATGTTCTGGAACAGGAACAGGGGCTCGGAAAAGATCCAGATCCGTAGCTCATAGGTCTACCAGCTCCATCTCAGATGACTCCTGGCATTTTTTTGTTGCTAATGGCTGACTTTGTAATCTTTATAAACTTCTGAGTATTTTTTTTCCCTTTCTTATAAATTGAATGTCATTTTTCTCTCGCAAATTTACAATTTTTTTTCAACATCAGAAAAAATCCCAATTTTTTTCTTGTAAATACGTAAAATGAATCTCAAAGTTTCTTAGTTTTTTGGAAGAAATGTACTCCTCCGTGGCCGTTTTTTCTTCTTCTTCTCTCTTCAGTGGCCGTAGTCATTTGTGCCCAAAACGAACAGTTTATGGCACATTTGATTCGCAGTTTTCATGCAGGCCTGATGTGGGCAGCAGGTTGTGAAATGCCCAGATCTGTTCTCGACTCTAGTCATGCATGAAGGAGAGGGAGATGGATGAAAGCATTCAAATAATTGTAGTATGTACTGCAAGAAAATGGAGTTAGATATTTATCTGTGGTGTGATGGAAGGTTTCATCGGCCGAAACGAGAAGCCTTTCATTCTCAGAAATGTTGGCCACGTCTCGCAGGTTGAGCCCGGTTCTACGTGCGCTGTGTTCGGGCTCGGCGCTGTCGGCTTGGCTGCCATCATGGGCTGCAAGGTTGCCGGAGCAACCAGAATCATCGGTGTGGACATCAACCCTGACAAGTTCGAGAAGGCCAAAGAGTTTGGAGCCACAGAGTTTGTGAACCCAAAGGACCACAGCAAGCCCATCCAGGAGGTTCTGGTGGAGATGACTGACGGCGGTGTGGACTACTCATTTGAATGCATCGGAAATGTGCAGATCATGGTGAGAAGCTGTGTTATTAGTTCTGTTTTTAAGGTTGTGAAAGCAGCAACATGACTGTTTGTCCCCTCAGAGAGCTGCTCTGGAGGCGTGTCACAAAGGCTGGGGTGAAAGCGTCATCATCGGTGTGGCTGGAGCAGGACAGGAGATCTCCACCAGACCCTTCCAGCTGGTGACGGGCAGAGTGTGGAGAGGGACGGCGTTCGGAGGTGGGGGACATTCCTGAAGCTTGCTGATGAAGCTTCAGTCTGTAACCATATCCCTCAACGAGCTGTTGTCCCTCCAGGCTGGAAGAGCGTGGAGAGCGTTCCTAAACTGGTGGACGACTACATGAATAAAAAGCTGAAGGTGGACGAGTTTGTGACTCACACTCTTCCCTTTGAGAAGATCAATGAAGCTTTTGACCTCATGCACGCCGGAAAGAGGTAGAAAACAGCAGTTGGACTGTGGTTTTAGATTTAACGTCCTGAAAGCTCGTTTAGTTTTCCTGCATCTTGCTGGTGAAACATGGTGGTTTGTCTACATCCTGACGCATTTTCTGCCTTTTTTTGTTTTTTCTTTGCAGCATCCGGAGCGTGCTGACTTTGTGACCTGCCTAAAACATCCGTCACAACCGGCCTTAATGAAGCCTCCATCCCATACTTCCAGCACTTCTCCACGCTTACTTAGATATAAGGTCCAGTGTTTAGAAGAAGCTTTTTAACAGCAGAACATCTGTTTGAATCATTAACTTTGTTAATAAAACCTTGAACTTGCTTTTTCACCGATTTGACCTTTAATGAACCATGCATGGTCATTTTCTGACTTAACAAGAGTTCAGAAGTAAGAAAACCCTGGTCCAATTCTTCTTGTTTAAAAAAACAAACATTTTATAGAGAAAGATAATTTCTCACTAAAGCTCGACTCATGCATGAGGAGCACCTGTATGTAGGAACTGAGGATGTCTGGTAATAACGGTGGATTATTAAATTCAGAAATTGAGCCTTCTTTATCCTTATGCATCATCAAAAATGTGGGAGGAGCCTGGAACTGAAGCAGTAGCTTTCAGATCGGAAGCTGAGCCTCAGACTGAGTAATCTCATTTCATTGGTAGAGTGAAAGAGGAAATGAGAATGAAAGTTCAGAGTACGATTAGCTGACTGAACATCTAACTTCATCACTATGTCCTCCTCTCTAAAAACTAAACTCATTTGGACTTCTGTGTACCTCACCTAGACCGCAGGAAGGTTTGGAGTGCGAAAAATCGAGAAATTTAAAAGTGGTAAGGCCTTTGAGGTTCTGCAGGTTCTGAAAAACCACCTTGATCATAGAACAGGCTGAAGAGTGTCTATTGTTGGGTCAGGAGGGATTGCCAGCCTTTGCTTCAGCAGATGTTCTGTCTGCCCAGAGAGGTCACTCCGAGGCTGGGAGGCTGTTGGTTCTGTCTCACAGTCCAGAGGTCTTGGTGGTGTTTCTGAATGCAGATCTAAGATGTAATCAATTAGAAAAATAATAAAATATCTTGCTGGAGAAGATGGGTTCTGGTCTTTTTTATACAGGCACATGAAGGCAACACAAACAGGCTGCTGAAAAAAATCCCAGAAGGTTGTAGTGAATTAAAAACATCACTAATGAATTTGAACCAAGTGGATCAGTCTCGACAAACTCAGTTAATCTGTCAGCCTCATCTGTGTCATCATGAAGAAAATGCAGGTGCTGTTAATCTAATCCCTGTAGGTGTGAGATTACATTTCCTGGTTCTTTAAAATCTACAAATGAAGTTAGAAATTATGATTTGCTGAAAGAAAACAGTTATTTGTGAATTAATATTTATTTGCATATAGCTATCTGCAGAATATTTACCATGTACTGTGTTGTTTAATCTTGATAATTTTTTATTTATTATTTTCCAATTAAAACATGTAGAATAATTTCTCTAAATACAAAGTTGTTCTGGTTCTGCGCTCTGGGTCATCATGTTCCTTCTTCAGTGTATCTGAATGCGCATGCGCAGAAGGAAACTATTTTAAGACACGCCAAAAAGCTGAATTTGACTCCAGAAGATGGCGACCGCTGTAATGGTGAGTCCCATACACCCCTGCTGGTAGCCGGAGCGGTCCGGGTGGGCTTTTACGGGTCTGAAAAGCGAGTTTATCCACCGCTGAACACACACACACACAGAGAGAGAGAGTGAAGGGAAAGTTCGCGGTGGTTCCGAGGGGGAACCAGAAAAGCGGATAAAGGTCCAAACTCTGCTAGGTAGCTCGTTAGCTTCACATGAAGTCAGCGTCGCGGATGCAACAAGACGGCTTTATAGGAGCTGTTCGGTTAAATCACTGCTTGTTGGGCTCGTTTTTACCGGAACTCACACCGAAGTCTCGGTTGATTCGGAACCACACACACCAGAGACTTATTCGGACCGTTTAGAACAGTTGAGTCGGTGTTCTAAAACAAACCGTTGCTTGGAATGAATGAGAACCCGGACGCTGCCGGAGTAGAACCTTAACGTATACGTCAGCTGGTTTTGGGTCAAAGCTCGGTTCTGGTCAGTTCTGACAAAGAAAAGTTCTCTCTAAACAGTTGATCTAACCTTGAATGGAGGATGGCATGAGACTTAAAGTTCGAACCCAGTCTGAAAACTGTTTGAGTATTTTCTAGGTCCAAATTCACATCGTTCCCTGTCCTAATCTGACTGTCCATCCATCCATCCATCCCTCCCACCCACCCATTCATTCATCCATTCATCTGTCCATCCATGCAACGTCCGTCTATCCTGGCTCATGTTTCGCATATCCATCCCTCACTGTGTAGTTCGGATCATCCACAGGACAGGTCCGAACTGCAACGACCACTCAGGTTCGCAGAAAGGAAAGGATCATCAGGGCTGATGTTC
Source organism: Anableps anableps (assembly GCA_014839685.1). NCBI lineage: Eukaryota > Metazoa > Chordata > Actinopteri > Cyprinodontiformes > Anablepidae > Anableps > Anableps anableps. The sequence goes on from CM026074.1 coordinate 37,628,963, forward strand.
CATCCGTCCAGGAGTCGTACAGGTCAAGGGTCAGGAAATGGGCAGCTGACATCTCTGCAGACCCCACACATCCTGGACACAATCGGTTTAGACGTTTACCTTCAGGTCGGCGCTACAGGGACCGTTTCTTCCCCCAGGCTGTCTCTGAACAGTCAGAGTGTCCAGATTGAGTCCATGCATTTTGGACTAATTCCTCTTCTTCTTTTGTAAAAACACTCTTTACACCCATCCATTGTCTATACCTGTAGGGGGGCTGGTGCCTTTCTCCAGCGGTCATTGGGCGACAGATGGGGTCCACCCTGGACAGGTTGCTAGTTCATCACAGGGCAACTTTGGGAGGAAGCTGGAGTACCTGGAGAGAACCCACGTGTGCCAAGGGAGAACATGCAAACTCCAAACCAGGATTCGAACCCAGGACCTTCTTGCTGCAAGGAAAGATTCTGGTTCTTCCACCCACCCATTCGTCTTCTGTGATCTATCCATATACCTGCCCATTTTGACTCCCTATGGCCAACCATCCATCTGTTTTCCCCTGTCTGTCCATCCTTCCATCCGTTTCACCTTCCTGTCATCAAGTTTGCAGATTCCTTGCTAGAAGAGCAGCATCTGCAGGAATATCTTCCTTAATTTATTCTCCTAAAATGGGATCAAAAAGATGGAGAAGAGCTTTAACTCTGGCTCTGGAGGGGAATGAAGTTCTGACGTGGAGATGTGTCGAAAACCCGAGGAGATTTAAAAACATTTAATTTATTTTTTTCATTATTGTCAAAGTTCCAGATATGTGTCCAGGTATGAAATGAGCAGAGCAGATTTAGCTAAATATCAGTCTAAACAAAATATTCCCAGATGGAAATATGTGGACTTGAAGCTGCTGTCGTTTCAGGATTGCAGAAAAATTTCATCTACTTTTATGACATAAATATATTGGTAAAACCCACTCATCACATCAGAAACACCAGCTGCTGTTTCTGTTTCTTGAAGTGTTTAATTTCCTCCAAACAGACGACTTCACTTCCTGTTAATTCTGAAAAGAACTGCGAGAAAGCTCTTCAGAAGGTTGTGAGTCCTGAAGCTTACATCAAACATCCTTTACAAAACAGGTACGTCCTTCTTTTAGTTTCTACTGCCAAAGAAGTTTCAAATGCTTTATTAAGAAATTGCCTGAAACTGTTAGGATGACATGTAACCCTTAACTCCTGAGCTAAAGGAAGGGGGCATAAAGGGTCTGTTTGCATGCATGTTGCTGGAATCATTTCTGGTTCTGAAGATGGTTCAGACTGAACCAGACGGGTGTCATCCCTCTCCTTCCTTCATGAAAGCTGCAGAAATCAAGTTTGTGCGTTTTGGAGCCGGGCTTCTCTGAAACTCTGCCCTGTTTTGACAGGTGGGCTCTCTGGTTTTTCAAAAATGACAAAAGCAAAACGTGGCAGGCGAACCTTCGGCTCATCTCCAAGTTTGACACCGTCGAAGACTTCTGGGCGTAAGTAGACGACCAGGCTCGGTTCTGTGACCTCACACACCACATCGATTTGTGCCTGTTGTTTCAGAACGGGTTGAAAAACAGAAAAATTCTGCTGAAGTCAATATTCAGAAGGTTCTGAATTAAACGTACATGCTCTATTCACTGGTTGTAATCTGCTGGTGCATCTTGGGAAGTTTTAACCCAATCAAAAAGTAAAACAAGTATATAGATTCCTTTTACAGTAAAATATTTTGATTTGATTTTTATGTCTTGTAGTTACTGAAAACCCCAAATCCACTATCTCAGAAAAATTAAATATTAGAATAAAAAGGGGAAAAAAAGAATTTAAAAGCTGTAATCACAAGAAGACTTGGCCAAAAAAGGTCATTGCTAAAGAAACTGTTCACTGTGCCACATCTTAGCTTATTCATGGATAGTTGAGTGGAAGGAAAAAGTCTATATGCAACAGGGATAAATGCAACTTTCTCAGGGTTCTGAAGAAAAATCCAAGAGTTATGAGGGTGGGAGGGGTTCAGGAAGCATTCCTCGTGTTAAGCCGTTCTTGAACCAGAGACGACGTCGGCAGCGTCTTACCTGGCTAAGGAGGAAACGACTGGACTGTTGCTCAGTTGTTCTTCTCAGAGTAAAGCAAGTTTTCAATTCTGCTTAGGATTTAAATGTCCCTGAGTCTAGAATAAGAGATGTATATGTAACCCAGACTGGTTGGGGTCCAGTGTGAGGTTTCCACTGGCTGGTCCAACACCGTGCCATCTGCTGGTGTGGTGCTGCCATCTTCCGTCAGAGCAGGACATTTTAATATTTCATGTTTCCGTCTGAGAAGCTGATTTCATTTTATAGCAGGACCTGGCACCGGCCCACAGTGCTTATGGTACCAGTACCTGCTTCAGTCGCCATGATATCACTGGTCTGACCCGAATCCCGTCGAGAATCAGTGAAATGAGGTGAAGATGGTTATTAAAGCAACCTGGAACTCCTGAACACCTCAGAACCACAGGCTGCTGGCCTCCATGCCACGCCCCTTTCATGCATAAGGAGCCCTGACGGGTACGAGTTGAAAACAGTCAGTGCAGTTCATCTCATGATGCGAACTGACAGATTGACACATTTCTGTAATAAAATCCTTTTTATTGGCACACAAATTGTTCTCACCAGCTATAAACCAGAATCATCCCAATAAACCGGTTCAGCGTATGCCACTCGGTGATGATCCAGTTTATCTGGTTCACTAAACCAGCTCTTTGATGCTCCTTTAGTTGAAGATGCATGGATATTTGATCAGCGTGTGATGATGTTCTGTTGCCAGGTTGTATAATCACATCCAGCTGTCCAGTAACCTGATGTCTGGCTGTGACTACTCTCTGTTTAAGGCAAGGCTCACCTCTGAACACTAACATCTGTTTAATGTGTTTTATGAAGAAACCAAACATGTTACAGTAAGGGTGGCCTAACCTGGTGGGTTCTGTCTGTGGGAGCTGCTGGTTCCATGTCTGTGTTCTGGGTTTGTATTTGACCGAAGGATGGGATCGAACCCATGTGGGAGGACGAGAGGAACCGACGAGGCGGTCGCTGGCTGATAACTCTGTCCAAACAGCAACGGAAGAGCGATCTGGACCGGTTCTGGTTGGAGACGGTATGCTCGGCTTTATTAAAACAACGTTCATTTTTCCGTCATGTAGAATCTGAAGAAAGAGTCGACAAAAGCAAACCCATCAGATGGTGTGTTTGAAACGGAGACGGTCTGTTCCAGTCCTGTCTTTTTGTTCCTCCTGCAGCTGCTGTGTCTGGTGGGCGAAGCGTTTGATGACTACAGCGATGATGTTTGTGGCGCCGTCATCAACGTAAGAGCCAAAGGGGATAAAATCGCAATCTGGACAACAGACTTTGAGAACAAAGACGCCATCACACACATAGGGTGAGCTGCACAAACTGCACCTACTGACTGTTGTACCTGAGCATCGGTGCCTCTGCACCGTTTCACGGTGTTCTCACAGATCTAATTACAAAGCATTCACGTTACAAATGTAATCACCCCCGTTTTAGGCCTTAAAGTCTTAAAAGGTTTCACCTGTAAGGTCTCAAATTACCTTCTTAGGTCTTAGATTTCTATATTTATTTATTCATGAATTTCTCCTTCTATACTTTTTTTTTTTTTTTTTATTCTAATCCTAATCCTTGAGAAATACTTCAGCTCTATTCACACATCCCATGTGCTGCAGTTCCAGGAGAGGAACTGCCATGTAGGCCAGATGCCTGCCCTGTCTGAAGGAACGTAAAGCCTGACCTTTAACCTCACAGTGAAGCCCATGGTGGGGGGTGGGGGGGTCTTTAGGTGGAAAAAAATCGAAATGTTGTAGTTGGTCATTTAAGACCAGCTCCCGTTTGTGATGACAAGCGTTTATAAGTAACAGCCCATCAGTAGTGGCTGACGCTTGGTGTAGAAACGCTGGAGCTGCTAAAAATCACCAGCTTCATGTCTCACTTATTTCTTTAGGTTCAGTACGAGCGCTTTAGTGTTCACATGAACAACTTCATGAAACTGTGCTGCTAAAATAAAATTACTACCGTTACAATAATCTGAACGTTATACTTAAAATTCCTAGTTATGCAAACATTTGCCAGGTTTGTAGTTTTGAAGTGCCATGTCCTCTTGTTTCCATAGTGATCCGTTTCTGTTGGTAGCTGCCTCTTTAGTCAGGCTATCTGCTCTGGCAGCCAGCCTGCCTTCAGATGCGTATAATCTGACTGTGGCTTTCGTGAAATGTTGCCTGTTAATGAGAGCGATTTTTGGGATCAGAAATGTTTCTGAGCAGATGGTTTTCTTTTCTGTGCTGGAGCAGAGCAAGCAGAGGAGCCTTCTTTCAGTCAGCTTATTGGCAATGCACAGCAACAGGTGTGTGTGTGTGGGGGGGGGGGGTAGCACCACTCTATGCTCTGAACAGCCACAGAAAACTGTCCGTTTTCTCTGTTATTAAGACTGCTTTGAACCGTATGAGGAAACCTTTCAGCGCTTTTACAGCAGAGCTGCTGGGCAGCTGCTGATGGGAGCGACCCATGGCTAATCTTCGTTCCTCTGAAAGAGAAGCCCTCGTTATGTTTCTGACTTCTAAAGCTCCTTGCAGACATACACTGGTTTCCATCAGAGGAGTGGTTCTTAACGCTGGTCCTTCATGTTTTATGTGAGACAACAGGGAAACGGATCGAACCTGCAGGACAGTAGGTTCTGATCACCGGGTTAAAAACTGCTGCTTTAGCGTTCAGTCAGTCCTCAGGGTCCCGCGACCCTCCAGAGCTGCTGTCCTACAGCTCTCAGGTGCTTCTCTTCTCCTGAATCAAATGACTGAATCCCACCGTCTTCACCGTTCAGCTCTGCAGAGGCCTGGTAAGAGCCAGGTGCTGGGCAGCTCGTCCCACCTACATCTGAGGAGTGGCTCATCTCCAGGCCTCTGCAGAACTTGATCCTGTGCTGAGGAGCTGATGCAAACATCTAAAGCATGCAGGGCCTTGGGGACTTGAGTTGGAAACCTCTGTATGACACTTTTTTATTTATTTGTTTTATGTTTAAATGAGCGTGTGTGAGTCAGCAATGACTGAATGTGGTGTGAAGCGCTCTGGGGTCCGCTGGACTTGATAAAGTGCTGTACAAGTACAGGCCATTTAGCATTTAAATCAGTTTCCTGGTGCTTTTTGGCAGCATTGCTGCAGGAATCCTGCTGTTCAGCCGTTTCTTCAGCGTGTCAGTCAGAGGTTGTTCCGTGCGCATGGGCTCATGTTTGGCTGCGTTTGCTCTTCTAGGCGAGTTTACAAGGAGAGGCTTGGCGTCCCACCAAAAGTGATCATCGGCTACCAGTCTCATGCAGATACGGCCACCAAGAGCGGCTCTACCACCAAGAACAAGTTTGTCGCCTGAGAATGTCTGGATTCATCCGCCAGATGTTACTTTGTTGCTGACAGCAGCACATTTTCTGTAGTTTTTCCATGAATGTACCTGAGAAATGAATCCACTGGTGAGGGGGGTGGGAGGGGTGAATGTTTTGCTTTGTTTGTGGAGAGAGTGCAATTAAAGAAGTAGCCCCTCTTTGGACACTTATTTTTGTGGCAGTGGGCTGAAGGTAGCAGTTTCTGTTGTATTAAAACTTGATTTCAATTTGTTACTTAAATGTTGACGGAAAATATCAAATTGTTTTTGATTGCTTATGAATTAAAACAACCTGACTGGAAACTTTGCTACATTTAACTTTGACTTTTTGCGTGGATCCAGTAAAAATTTATTTTACAATAGGAATAGTTTCAGTTTTGTAAAATAAATGATAACATAAACCAAAAGCTACATTTTTAGGTAACTGAGCTCTTTTTATTGGGATTTATCTCGAAGTTACAGAAATGTTCATTTGAAGCTCCTCTTTCAGAAACGAGTTTAAATTGAGCTCGAAGTCAAACTCAGATCTTTTCACAGTTCATTTGCAGAAAATATGAATTGTAACCAGAAAGAAAAGTTCGTCTCATGTGCAACAAGAACCTTTTCTCTTCAGATTCCAGTCATTCTTCACTAAACGGACATCTTCAGCTGTCGCGCAGAGCTGGTTTCTTGGTTGTCCTCAAGCCTCACTGTGTTTTAGATGGATTGAGAATCTTAATGCCTTCCTGAAAGATTTAATCTGCAGTGAAAAATATAAAATCTAAGGTAACATATTTTTTGAAACTAAACTGTGCCTTCAGTGTTCAACCCTGTCTTTTTTTTTTTTGTACATACATTGTAAAGGACCAATGTAAATAAGCTGTACAGTGATGTGTTCTCTCATAAGAAATGGGAATAAATATATTAAATGTCAGCTGTTTCTGGACCTTTATTTGTCCAACAAGGCAACGTGATTTGGGTCTTTGGTCGGTTCCTTCGACCCCATCGCTGGGTTCTGCTCTGATATCTGAGACCGTACAGACAAGCGGTTTCGTGTCCAGTTAGCCGAACCTACTGCAGGTGGCCTCATTGCAGAAGCGTCTCCAGGATCATCAGTGGAAATCAGACGCACAACAGCTCAAATTTGTCACAGAAAGGGTGTAAATACTTATTGACCTGTAAATTTGCTAAAAATGTTTTTACATTAATAAATTCACATAAAACATTTCACTTTTTCTTATAGACTGTTTAGGATGGATAGAAATAAAATTAGACTGAAATGTGTTTCAGAATAAGTGGGTAATGTAATACAGCGTGAATACTTGCTGGTGGCGCTGATGCACTGTTCCCTCCCTTCATGGCAACTTTTCAGGAAGTGTTTCATCGTTGGGTTCAGGGTTGGTTCTGGATTTGTCTCAAGGCAGATGAGGAAACTGTTGCTTTATCCTCAGACTCAGTCATTCTTAACTTACACAGGTAGGATGCAGTAAAGTGGATCAAGACATCTAATTGAAAGCAGCAAAGCACATCCTGGAAAATAAGATTTTCTTATAAACAGAATCTCTCCATAGCAGAACCGCTTCGGAAGAAATCCACTGAGATTCTTCCTTAGGTTTTAATAAAGGAGGATGAAAGAAGTTGAGTGTTTAGACCACCATGTGTCACTGTTGAACTGCTGGAGGTAAGGCCTCCACAGTCGCTTATTGCAGACCCTAAATTAGAGGTGTCCAAAGTGTGGTCCGGGGGCCATTTATGACCCTCCAGATATATATATATTTTTTTTCTAGAATGGAGCAAATCTGTCCTGCAGTTAGAAAATCTTGATGCATTTCTTTATTTTTTTTTTTAGGAGGTTTTTACAAATAAAAACTTAAAATTTAAATTTTTTTGCTACACCGCAGATGTTTCCTCATTTATTAACCAGGATTCAAGTTCATTTTTAAAAATTGGACAAGATGCATTAATAACCATTTATGTGTAAATACATGAGCTTAAGAGCCAAGTAGCTAATTTCCTCCTCTAGTCCCAATGGCAGGTTGATGTTAAAACAATACAAAACAAGGATGAAAACCACAAAATTACACAACTAAATAAGATTCTGCATTTATTCTAATTTCACAATAAAAATAAGCTCACAAATCAACTTTTATTCAAAAGCAGACCTGTTCACCCTCCCAGTTATCAATAAAAATAATGACACATTTCCTTTCCATTCTTGTTGCTGACATTTGATAAAAACAATTCTTGTGGCCACAGAAAGAAAATCTGTTTTGGTGTTTCAATAAAATCTTACATGTTTTAATTTATTATTTTCCAAAATGTCAGTATAGGTTTAGGCCAGGGGTCTGCAACCTTTACAACCTAAAGAGCCTTTTTTACTCTCAGGACAGCCAAATGAAACTTGTTTAGAGCCACAAACATCACATGACTCTGAAAAAAAGACAACTTATAATTTTAGATCAATATCTACTACAGGAAATTTGTCATCATTTTTAAAGAACCACCATTTTACTTCTATTTTTAGGATTTAAAATAAACGTGAACATAAAACTTACCAAAAAGAAAAGGGATCTTTTCTTCTGTGGAATGGAAAATGATGCAAAAAATTAAAAAGCACATAGATTCCAACCTAATGACAAGAAATCATATCTAAAAGCAAATGACTACTTTTACTGTCATTCTTTGTAGACATTTAATGCAAATATTGTAGGAATAAACTGAAAAACCTTAGTTTAATATTATATTTAAATTTAGAAACAATGGTTGGTTCTTTTTAATTTTAGCCAAAATGAGTAAGAGCCATTGTGGAAGGTCCAAAGAGCCACTTGCAGCTCCGGAGCTGCAGGCTGCAGACCCCTGGTTGAGGGAGAGGTCCAGGTCTCGGTAGGTCTGCAGGTGGTCCGTCCTCTCTCCATGTTCGGATGATGGCTTGATCAGAGCTCTGGGAGACGTTCAAAGCTTGGGATGTTGTAGAACCAACCCTGCTTTAAGCTGAACCAGAACCTCCTCCCTTCCCTGCTGCTGGGCTCCGTGGGCTTCGCCATACTGCTTGTTCTTTGAAGAACCTCTGAAGCCAGAAACAGAACAGCTGAGATTAAATGACCCACAGCTGGACTGTGGCTACCAATCAGGCGACCTCTGAAGGCAGTTGGTTGCAAAGGATTTTATTTATGGCTAAACAAAATACAAAAATCCATAATTAAACATCTACTGCTTTAGTTGGCTGAATTGCATCTCTTGTTTAAAGCTCTTTCTATTAAACTTCTGACGACGCTGTGATCACACCAGCATCAGCAATGAGATTCAGAAAGAGGTTGAGCAAATCCTTGATATCCCCCCAGGAGCTGATTAGCACATCTCGTGCTCCCGCGGTGCAAACAGCTGACATATTTGAGGTGTCTGGATTTGAAGTTCCTGATGTTCTGATTGATGGGATTGATGATCCGAGCCGACACCTGTAATTGACAGAGGCATGTGCTCCCTCTAAAAGGCTCTGACACGAGATAATCAGCAACAAGTATGACAATTCTCTTTGAGGGTTCTCCTTTCTGGGCCCAGGGCTCACTTGAAGCTGATAATATCAGTCCAATCAGTGACTGATTCAAACAAAAGCATAAACAGCTTGCCGTAGCTACAGGTTCTCTTGTTTAAGTTTTTTTGGGATGATGTGTCGATAAAATGTCCTTAAAAATGACAGCCACTCTGATGCACCTCAGAGTTAGGCTTTGGCACATTTTTATACATGATTTTTGTTCATTCTGTTGTTGAGAAGTGCTTCAGTGAGTAGCTGTGGGTTCACTACTCATCTGATCACAGCATACTTGGATAACATGTCTGCTTTTTTTTGGCTCCTGAACATCAGAACATATAGAGACCAACCTCCTCACACCTCCAGACTCTCTGCATGCTAAGCCACTTCTAATATTTAAATGATTTCGTTGGATGGATGTGTGCAAAACAGCCCCAGTACCAAACCACCATGCTGCATGCTTTCTGATATACAGGATATTTATAACATCTGATTGGTTGCAGGGATTTGCTTCTATTCAATCCTTTCAGATTTCCAAAATAAAGAAATGAAAACCAGGAAGAACTGAGTGGAGAATAAACAGACTTGTCTGCATTCTGAATTCAGGACAGAGATGTTTACAAGCCAATTATGGCCGCAGTGAAAATATAACACTCTGTCTCACCTTTGTTGCTATGGGAAATGTTTAATGATGAAACAGAGAGCACTCTTGAGTCAGACTGGTTGATTTATTTCATTTCTCGCCCCTACCCAACCCGTCCACCAGGAGGCAATGTGGCTACATGCCTGACTTCAACACCAAACGTTTGATTCCTTCATAATTGTTTTTTTTTTTAGAGGAAACTGGGTTTCCTGTGAGTGCGTGTCTGTTGCACAGTTGGGGAAGACAATGACTGTAAATAGCAACTGAGCATCTTTTTTTCTCTCTTTAAACTCCAACTCCATCCTGGAATAAAAAAATGGAAACATTTGCATTGCGTAACCCCCACACATCATTGCCCCAGGCAACTGACAACCTCCTGGTCTCCAGCCCACCTCTTATGCACAAGTGCCAGGTGCTGGAGGTCTAGGCTCAGTGACATGACACCACTCTGGATGAGACTGCGGCATGAAAGGTTTTAGAAAGTCCCTCGCATCTGCAGGAGGTGTTGATACCCTCTGTTTTTCTATGGCAGACATGTCACTGGACGGTTAGCTCGCTGTAACTCCAGCTGCTGCTTCTTAGGATTCAAAGCTAAGCTCAGTGGGGAGGTTATTATCTATGGTGCTGCTAACAAAGTCCTACAGTCAATATTCATGCTGTCATTTTTTTTCTGTGATTGTAAATAAATATTTGTCAAGTAGAATATGGTTGGTTTGTATACCCAGCAAATCGTGAACATCCACCTCCTTGTTCTTGTCTCGGAATACTGTGGAAAAATGACTGAACATAAAAAGAAACAGTTTTATAGCAACTCAAAGTGGCTCTACTTTGTCTTTTAGGGTCTGTCTGTACATATTTTTGGCCATTCATCTTTTAAAAACACCTCAAACCCTGTCAGATTGGATGGAGAATGTCTCTGAACATCAGTTTTAACATAGATATTCGTTTGGATTTAGGTCTGGACTTTGACTGGGCCATTCTAATACATGAATACACTTTGATCTAAACCAGGGGTCTGAAACCCTGGTCTTTGAGATCTACTATCCAGCAGGTTTTAGATACAACTCAATGAATGGCTGATTAACCAGGCCTTTGTCCAACTTGATGGCATACTAAGTCAATCCTTTGATTCCCTTGTGTTGGAGCAGGGATGCATCCAAAACCTGCAGGGCATCTTGAGGACCAGGGTTGGAGACCCCTGTTCTAAGACATTCCCTTGCATCTGGATGTATGTTGACATCTGTCTCAGGTGTTTTTCAGCCTCCGGGATCGTCCTGTATCCATCTTCAGCCTGTCAGTCTAGGTGGACATCCATGTCTTGGAAGGTCTACAGGTGGTCCAACTTCCCCAGATACAAAGGTTGTGATACAAAGTCTGTGGTTGTAATGTGACTAAATGTGGTAAAGTTCAATCGGTATGAATATTTTTACATAACACTGTATTAGTTCAAACGCATCATAAACAATGTTCACTGTTTACTTGCTTTTTTTAAATCTTTGTATCATATAGTTTCTCATAATCTAGTTTTTTTTCATTGTAAAGACATAGAATTTAAGTTTTGATCACTTTGAATCAATCTCGAAATAGATGTTTTAAGGGTTGCAGAATAAAACTCATTTAACTGGATGGATAATTTGTCACTAGTGTGTTTTATCAGTGTTGATTTATGAAATTCTAGAAGGTAACATTTAAGATGTTTCACCTTAAATTGTTTTCTCATTTGAGTTTATTCCCCTGATAAAAGGGATCAATTCATTTACACCAATGAAAAGCAATTTACAGTATATCTTGTGTTTCTATGAGCTGCCTTCTCTTCTGTAATTTATGCTGCACCAACATACCGCTACAGCAGCCCAGGAAGGACAAGATGGTGGATGTTCATTGAGAAAAAAATCTGATGTTTATTAAGTTATAGATCATTAGATTCTACATATCAGTTTGTAAACTGGTTGACTCCTAGCAAATTATGTTTAGATTTATTTTGTTTCTTTGTGTTTTGACTCTAAATCAGTTTCAAACTTAAGTACTTGAGAGCCAGTGCCTTACCTTTAGAGGTTTCTGTGCTTCAGCATGCCTGAATTTAATAATTAGGTCATCAGTAGAAGTTGACTGCATTCTGAGGAGGTAGTTTAGCCATTGGATTCAGGTGTGTTGGACAAAGGACTCCTTTAAAAGTTGCAGGACGCCGACGCTTGAGGGCTGGAGTTTTTTCACCCCTGGTATAAATGAAATCAAACAGAGGTGAAGCTATTATTGGAAAGCATAACTGGTTCTAGAAAATATGCTTCAAAGAAAGCATTTTACTGAGCTGGCATAGTCCAAACAACGATAATTCCCAGAAATTACTCCTGAGAAAATTAGATTTATGGAACTCCATTTCAAAGAAAATAATTTTTTTGAACAAAAACATGTCTGCCTTTTCTATAAATAACACAATGTCAGTAATAATCTCCCCATGCCCATCCTCAGAAAAATGGACTCTGAGGCTCTGAACTTCCATAATGACACTGCTCAATAAGGTGAAAACGCTATAAGCTAGTTTATTTAGCAGTTCACTGAATTGAAGTGAGAGTTTCTCCTGAATGGTTACCCTTGAACATTGTGATGTAATCTGCAAGCTGATATTAATGTCTGCTCGCTGGAAGGTTTTATTTAACTTTTTTTAAACTGTAATAGAAATAATAATGTGATATTTGTAATTTATTTCTTTTCCAGCCCTACATGTCATATACCTGCTTCATTCTGCTCAGGTCTGCGAAAGGCAGTAAAAGTTACCAGGAGGTCAGAACAGGTCACCACTCGATCACAGAACCAAGACGGAGACACACAGCCTCTCTCATGTACGTCCTCTCAATACAAAGGTCAAAGGTCAGAGTCTTCTGTTAACCTAAGAAAAGAAATGGAGTGATCGTACTGAGATTAGATGCTGTTGTTATTGCAACACAGGGCGACAAATGACTTCATGAAGGTGTTAAATTCAACAGATTGGCTGTTTTTCAAAAACAAATAATCTTCATTTCAATATCCTATTCAGGTCAATGTTTTCAGTTTCTGTATTGAAATTACATGCATTTACATTGCTTTCTGATTTTAATTACATTTCAAACATCAAATTAATTTGAAATATAATTCAAGACTCTCATCTATTGCAGGTCAGATATGCAAAGATTCAATAGAATTATTTGTATTTTCATACATTCTTATTTATTCAAATAGAATATAAGACATCTTGGACCAAAACATTTTTATTTGACAAATAAAGATAAATATTAAGAAACTATAAGAAAATCTTTAAAGCTTAGGAATAGTTAACAAACACTGTGATCCTGTAGCCATTTATTCAAGGGCACAGCATGGCCAACTAAGCTGCAGAAAGACAGTCAGATGAAAAGGTTAACAAGCAGAAAATAATCTGATTCTTGTATGCTCAAGAGGCTGATTTAGAAATTGAATTCCTGGATTGATGTGATTTGTCAAACCAGTTGGTTGTGGCCAGTAATCTTACTGCAAATGAAAGTAGAAAAATGATAATTGTTACGCTTTGTGTCTGTCAGTCAAGAATACATAGTGATGATGAAAATCAGGCAGTTCTTTGATGTTTAAAATGCAAAACTCACAAATACAGTTTAAAAAAAAGTTATGTGAAATACAATAGTAGAATTCCAAACACAAAACTGTGTGGTACGCAATTTTTTACGACAGAAACTTCATGTTGAAAGTTTGCACAAGTTGCACTTAAATTTGAAACATTGAGTCACAATAATTGGTTCTGTAAAATTATTATTACCAAATGCTGAGCTGAAATAAAAGGGCAATAAAGTCAGCATGAAGTTCCTGTCTTGACTGTCTTTTAACAGAATGGCATGCTTCAGAATGTCTCTTAAAGGACCCAGAAGTTGATCTAAAACTATCTTGAGAAGGAGGAAAAGTAAAACTGAGGAAAAAAGCAAAAATCTTGTCATGTCCCTGCAATTACTAAGGGACCTTTATCCATTAAAATTCATTGAAATTGTTTGTTGATTTATCTATTTTTTTTAAAGAATGCATTCATGACCTGGGCGAGAAGGCAGCATTACAATCCGGAGAAAACTGACAAACATCCTGGTGTGGCCTCCACGTCAAAAGGAATAAAAATCACTTACTTGGAAAGTATGCTCTGAGAAAATACTCTGAGTCAGCCATTGAAATGTCAACTGTCCAAAAACAGCACAGTACTGAACCATAATGGATTTTGGCTGCACAAGGCCTGGGCAGATTGCATGAAGATATGTCTTTGTCCAAATACTTTCACAGCCTTTTTTTTTTTTTTTTTTAAAGAAAACATATTTAAAATTAGTTAATGTATTAGAAATAATTTTCTTTTACAGACAGATTACACAAAAAAACATTGTCTTTACTCCTGTTGCAATTCTAGACATTATTAGTCACAAGCTGAACATTTGATATGTAATAATAATAATAGTAAATAAAGTCAAGAAAACTGTCAAAAAATTAAAAAGCCTACTTCCTGTAATACTGTCATTCATGCTTATATGATAAGACATATGTCGTCTTTGGCATGAATGTCACTGTACATTTTTGGTTTTTATTAATGCATATGAACCAATCTTTTCTCAAGCCGGAATAATTTTGCAACACACACTTTTTAAAATCAAGGAATATTTACAAAATTTCAGCTTTATTTTGGAGTTTATCTTATCCAAACTGGGTCAAAATTATACATACACTATTATTAATATTTGAAAAATTGTCCCAAAGGTATAAATAACTAAAGCACTTATTGTAGCCATCAACAATATTCTGGCATTGTTCTGGATTCATATTTGACCTCTCCTCTTTTCAATTTTAGGCGCAGAAAAGAGCATTTTTTTTAGACATATTTAACAAATCCAGAAGCTTAATGTTAGCCTGGTTTATCTGTTCAAAAAGCCATTTGGCTGTATGGTTGGGATCCTTGGCCAGTGAGGACATCCAATTGTCTTCAAGTTTCCACAATCGAGCTTACTATTTGAGATGAATTTGAACAAAATGCTTATCTTTTTCATTTTTCCTTCCACTCCTAAAGACATATCAGTGCCACGAAACCAACCAGCTTATGTCTTATGTCGACCAGTTCTGGTAAGAAGAGAGGCCAAATAGCTCACTATTCATATTTAAATGCTAAGGGGCATTTAGATATGAAAGTGATACGTCTTTAAACCTGTATGTATAATTGTGAACCAGTGTGGATTAGAGACACTCTACATTCAATTGGAAACTAAGCACCAAATTCTTGTTTTTAAAATTAACTGCAGTTTTATGCTGCATATTCACTCCATCCTGTAAATAAAACAGTCGAAATGCAAAATCAAAAGACTAAACCTAATATAAAATTCATGTTGACGATGATGAAAACTTCAGAGCAGCACTGTACATAAAAATAAGCTACCTGCAAGAAAAAACACTCATTCTGAATGTGGGCAGGAAAAATGGATCCTGTGGCAGTTTCTTTTTTAGTTAAATGAGCTTTTGCTCCTGCCTGATCAGCACTTATCTCCGGTTTCACAGCTCCAGAATCCAGCCTATGTTAAATTTATTCCCCAAAGCTTTGGCTATCATCCATCTCCAATGGCTGCCTCTCTGGACAAGTTAGGATTTCTGCCCCACTTTTTTTGGAAACACATTTACATCAGTTTAACACAGTGGCGAGATGAGCTGCTGCTGCTTCTTATGCAGAGTTTGATCTTGACTCTGAGGTCAGCTCATCATGCGTAAATGGTGTTTCCCTGGCAACATATTCCATATAAGAAATGCTGATGAAGGCATTGGAGTGAGGGGAGATCTCTATCTGGGAAATCATTCAGTGGCTGCAAGAGATGATGATCACACAGAACCAATATTTTAGACTTGAACACACAATTGCAGTATCATCAAGAATCCAAAACAGACAGTAAATGTGTGGGCCTCTGTCTCACTGTTTTATTTTTGTCTTGCCACATATGTTGGTTATGGGGGAATTTTACTGCATTATTATGGGGGAATTTCATTGCCATAAGTCGAGAGTGTACATTTTCAATTTGAAAGCAGGATTTCGTCTCTTTTGCTTTGAAGACACAATGTGTATTTTATGGAACATGAAGTCTTGTCTCATTTTTAGAGAATCTGTGCCACTTTCGAAGTTCACATGTTTTGTGAAACATATTGGGATGAAGGGTACGTTACATTTACTGTGACATCCCTTTTTCATTTTATTTGAATGGTTTTCCATTCTTAATAGTACAAAGATGAATGTTTAATAAATCATAGGGTGGGTTAATCTCCATCAGTGCAGACAGAGTGTCTGCATGGTTTAATGTGAGATCATTGCGGAAACATTTCAGGTGAGGCTCTCCTGCTTCGATTTTGTGGCAGTGAGGTGAGGTATTTATTTGTCTCAGAGTCATGATGTCAACATCTTTTGGAAATCAGCTGGTGACAGTTGTGTGTGCAACAGTACCAGATGCACAGGAAGCTAATGGTGAAATGTTATTCAGATAAGGCCTGCCTTCCTTGGATTGGACCTCATAGAGCCAAAAATGATATCACAGATGTTGATGTCATGAGGCGTCCAGGTATGATGAGGCTTGTCGGATATGTTCAGTTTGCTATGTTCAGTTTTGTCTGAATGTTTGTCAGTACGTGTCAATGTCCTTATTTATTATGTTAGCACTGAATATAGAAATTAAGTGGTAAAGTTATACTTTGGTTGCATGTTGAGACATAGCTTCTATATTACCCTTTGTCTGCCTGTGATTGGTTGATCAGTCAGTTGTGATGACTCCTGTAATGACTCTTCCCCACAAGTACACGTTCCAAGTGAGCATGCACGCAAATCTTAGAATACATGAAGAAGATCGTATTCGGTTCCTGCAAGATTTTGTTTTGTTTCCGTCCTGCTTAGTAGAGAGCTCCCAGCAGATTCAAAAAGCTGTTAGCTTTGAGTCAATATAAATAAAATAACAGAACTAAGGGGTAGCAGATATAGAGAGAAAAGAAGGGGGGGTAAAACAGAACCTTGAGGGACCCCAGGTTGAAGCGAAGCATCAGATGATGGAAAATCACAAAGTTTTACAGAGAACGTTCACTCTGCTGATTAACACTTGATGCTTGTATATTTCTTTACCTTTTTAATCCTTAGATCCTTCTTTTTAATTATTAGATATATCTCCTGCATCCATTTTAATGTAGCTTAATATCTCTACACAGCACATCTTCCTCGCTACATGTCTGTCAGATACAGGTAGGTATTCTAAAGTTTAAATCATCAAACCTGCAGCCAGCATTTTTACAAAAAGATCATTTTAATATGGATGATAACTGTAGCCATTGTCACAAAGTCTCAAACTAACCATCCATTTAAACCTCTACCTGATTTCTCTGGAAAACTAATCAAGACTAAAAACTAATCAAATTATTAATTATTAATTATTAATAAAACTAATCAAATTACTTTCTTGAACTTGCTCTAAATAATTTGCGCCCTGCAGATGTTTCCATGCCATCAGGTGTGGAGCAGCTACTGCATATCTGTTTGTTTATGAAACAAAGAGCTGCTTCCTGAGCCGTTCTGAACGGCAGCATAAAGGTTAACGCCACAAAATCCTGTACATTCGATGATTTTGCCTGATCAAAACTGCCTTTAATCCAAGTCTCCAGTGTTTAGGGGAGCATGTGTATTTTCTTGTTCTTCTTATGTACATCGATTTGTTGGCTGTTTAATCTTCGATTGCAACAATGGTCATCGAGATTAGGGACTAGAGCTGCAGCGTCGGGTCTTTTAGGTGCGTAACAGGCAAAAAAGCGTGTTAATTGCCCTTGACTGTTGAAAGTAAATTAATTATTGATCCCCTTCTCGACTCCTCTTCTGTACTTACGTACCCTTACAAATCCTTTTATCTCAGGCTTGAAGTAAGAACATTTCCTCTTTTTTTCTATCATGCAGGCTGGAGAGAAAACACCACTATCCAACCATTTCAAGCAAAGTCGTATTTTAGTTTGCTTCTGCTTGTAGTTGTGAAGAGTGCTGAACAGAACTGTCAGAAATTATCACCACCCTTTCCTGTAATCTGTTGAGACGACCTGTCTCTTACATCACCCCCCCTCATCTTTAATTTTCCAAATAGCTTTTCGTTCATGTTTTTCCTCTCTCCTTGCCTTCTCATTTTCTGTCACACACACTTGGAGCCCATAGCACACACACATGTTCTCTTGCCTCCACACCGGTGGCAAATAAATAGGAGGAGAAGATGAATAAAAACTGGTACCATAGTCTAAAGGCTATGTTGTAAATTGATGACAGTGAATGTAAAGGTGTAGAAGCAGTTCAGACAACATCATCATTATTCTGCGTATTGATTTTTCCCACTGTAGCGAAAAAGAAAAATGTTGCTTTATGTTAGAAATAAGACATAAACAAAAGCCAACATGATATAAGCTGCAGATATTGTTATGCAGCTGCAGATGTCAAACAGTGTGGATCAAAGCTTCACTTCAAAACCAGATAAACACCAAGATTTTTCAAGGTTTGTTCCACATTTTAGTGGAACAAACCTTGAAGGTTGACAGCTGCTATCATAGATGTTTGCTCAGACGGCAGGTGCTTTGAGCTGTACCATTAAGTTAAATATGGTTCTATTAGAAATATTTAAGTTTCTGTCAGTAAAAACTGAGGAAATAAACAAAAGATAGATTTTCTTTTGAGAAACTACTTATTGTTTTGCATAGTTATATGAAAACCTTGACATGAAGGTGATATTTGGGTCTTTTATTTGATGCAGGGGTTAATTAGGAGTACAAATAAAAGCAGTTAGTTGTAAAATAATTAGTTTTCACTTGCAGTTTCTTTTAGTGTGAGAAGTAGTGACTAAATGGGAAGTTAGATTTCCTTTCTAAAAGAGCCGTTCTATCGATGTTAATTATGGCCAGATTAATATTTCACAAAAGTAAGTTTTTACTCCCATTATGGCAGTTTATCACTAGAATACATCCTACTAATTATCTCACATCCCAGCAAAGCACTAATGAAACACAAATTTGTTATTTTTGATAATGAAGAATAGGTTACACCATTCAGTCTTCAGTTCTGGGAAATTAAAGTCAGAGTGAAGGTGATGATCTGGATTCCCATTTCAGAATGTGGTGGGAGAAAAAAGACCTGGGAAAAACATATGTAAGCTTGACACACTTAGATACTTCATGACCAATAAGGATCAGGGTGATTTGGTGGAACTGTGGGTTCAGGAAACATGGCTGTCCAGCTACACTGACAGGCAAGGCATTGATCAGGGAGCCAGTCAAAGCCCATGGTAACTCTGGGAGGAGGTGCTTAGAGCCACAGCTGAGGTGGAAGAATCTGTTGAAAGGACAACTATTAGTCTTGTGCTCCACAAATAAAGCTTTTATGAAATGTTGGCAAAAAAAAGAATGTCTTGTTTGCAGGTTGCAATGAGTCATGTAGAGGACACAGCAGACCTTTGGTACAACATCCTGAAAACAAAACTGAAACTGAAATGTGATATGTGAAGGAAAAGTAACAGAGTAAAGTATCCTAAACATACCATACACACTGCAAAACATGGTGGTGGCAGCATTATGTATTGGGAATACTTTTCTTCAGCAGAGGCAGGGGGATTAGTCACAGTTGATAGAAAGATGGAAATACAGGACGATCCTGGTTCACCTTCCAGGAGGATAACGACCAACCCTCTATTTATCAGCTTGCTCTGCTGCAACATCATAAAAACCCATAAACATGTTATAAACAGTTCCATGGCTTTAAAAGGACGTAATGTGAGGTTTATATTACTGCTTTTCTAACTTCCGTTAGTTACTAGCTGTGCTGTAGAGCTGCATTTGGCTTATTCATAAACAAAAACATTATGGGGAGATTCAACTTCAATCCTGTCGGAGTTCCTACAGATTTGTTACCGTCTTTGCTTGTGGAAAACTATGATGTTCTTTTCTGCCATATTTGTAAAATTCCCATTAATCTTGACTCCTATAACTTTCAGCCACATGAAGAAGCTGAAGTACATTGAAACAAGTCGGGATGCATGATGTCATCGGTCCGATGATTTCAGTCACTTTTTAAGATACAGGTATCGCTTCCTTCAGTAAAACTGGGCTGAATTTATAACCAATATTAACTTCAACCTTGTTGCCGTTTGTGCTTTGGGATGGGCGGGCGATTGTCATGTGGTATTTGTTTGTTCATGTGACAGTGATAGTGATGCAGAATTGTGGGTTGTTTAACTAAACGCAGAGAAGCAATGTCAGCAGTGTGGTCGTTTTATCACGGTGTCGAAAGTGTAGGGAAATATACATAACATCTATAAATATCAGTTATCAGCCATATCAGCGATGCTAATATCGAACATTGATATCAGCTCAAATTTTCATCCCAGGAAACAAGTTTAGAAATGATGTTAGCATGAGGCTATAACTCTTTAACTTTCTGAAAAGGAATGGCTGCCAGTAGTGTGGTACTGCTTCTATGGTACCGCTAAGATGGTATCCACTGTGCATATTAATGCATATTAAGGTATATTTTATGCTTAAACTATTGAAAAAAGGCAGTTATAAGTGTTTTTTGTTTTTTTTGATGTGATCAAGGTATATATTCGCAGATTTTAGCTAGTTGTGGGTGACTGTAGTCCCTAACCCTTGAGAATAATGGGGACCCGCTGTACTTAGGTGCATATTTATGTTTTAAAAATGATAGAATAAATAAAAAAATCAAAGATAACAACATAAAATGCATTAAAATTCACTTGTAATCATTCGTTATCACAAAAAGTCACCACAAGAAGTTTCTCTTGAGCTTTATTCATTGCATTCCAGCTCTACCCCTCCCACTAAATAAAGCATGTAACCTAAAATATTAAAGTTTCTTTGAATGAGTACCATTAGTAGAGCACATTTCTGACTTGGATAATCATAGTTTTCTTGGGGCAGAACGCCCCATACGTTGGGTATCAGCTTTAGTTAATGAGCCCTCTGGTCACTTACGTTAGTTTTTTCAAGAATTATGTGATGTCAGTAAATGTCACAAAGCATGAAGGTTGGCCTTTGCTAACGGGAGAATTGAGCAGGCGACAGATAGACACAGCCGTCTTCATGGCCACACAGTAAGAGGTCTAATCAAGCACAAGAAGTGTGAACACTTGTGTGGGATGTGCTGCGTCTTTAAAATGCCAAGCATAATGACCAAATAGAGCATGCTTCTTTACAGCTTTTCAGTGCAATTATGAGCCCTTTATGTTAGCATTGTAGAATACTAATGAAATGCTAATAGTCAGTAACTGGATATTAATATTGTGATGTTTGATATTATTTGGAAGCATGGTAAATGGTTTTTGAAAGACTTGATCTGCTGTTTGTTCTTTCTTTTTGATGAATTTATGCTTCATTCTTATTCACATATGTTTGAATCCACCATGTTTGAGCAACATTTCTCTATCAGCTGATTTACTAAAATCACTAAATGCTCGATTGAATTCGCTTTTCTCTGAAACCACCTTGTGGGAAATGATGTAGAGAGGGAGTTCTTGGAAATCTTGCTGTTACTACACAAAAAATAACTCACCACAGTGAAAGATGATGCAGACAGAGACAGAAAAAAAACACAAAATAAAAGAAATATCCATAAATCCTCCAGCGTGTTGGATGTTGAGTCATATCTGAAACTGTCTAACAGCTGTTTGGTGAATGTGGGACAAAGCCACATAGAAAACTCAGTTTGCACTCATTGCTCTGGGTAACTTGAGCTGTTCTTATTCTGCCATCTTTATCATTGAAGGACCTTGAATCTCCCTGTAGCATTTCTTCTATGATAATTGCAGTAGAGATTTAAAGAGATTTCAGGCTTTACTGTGCCCTCTGTGTTGGCAGGGAGCTGGTCATCTCTGTCAGGCTGGGATCTTTATAGCAATCTAATCCATTGAATTTGGAGGCAGGTGAAATATAAAGACTCTAACAGGAGGGTTATGCACTGAAGCATTTCAATAATGTGCCTTTAAATAAAGCTAAAGGTGCAAAGTTATTCTATAGAATGACCTGTCTTCTCTCAGTGTGTGTCAGGTTTTCTAAAGGTTTCTATAAATCTATGTTATAAAAGGCTTTAACGAGGAGCCCTCTAGATGTCAAGCAATGCAAATAAAAAATCCATGTCCACACAACAGGTCTTGATGCCCAATTATGATTTTTTGCGGAAATCCAATCATTTTTTTTTTTTTTTTGCATGTCATTCATGCTAATTAGAACGTAGGCGTCATCCAGCAGCGCTCTGTTTACGACAGTAATAATGGACGAAGATCATAAGAAGACGAAGGAAGCTAATAAAAACAAAGCGGAACTAATATCAACGGCCTTTAGTGGAGCATCGACTGCAGCTTCTGTGGAGAAGTCTGTTTGGATCCGTAGCCAGAACCAGGAGTGGTGGGATCGGGATGTGAAGTGTTAAGTGTTAAGTCTTAACTTCCCAGTTGGAAAAATCAACTGGAACCCCCTTTGAAGTCAAATTTCCAACTGGGAAACCAGGAGCAACTCCGACCACACCCAGTTACGACTTCTAAGGCGTACTTTGTGTTTAAATATGGCCACTCCTCACGTTTATTTTAACATTTATTTTACAAGACACATGAAAAAGTGCATCTAAAATCAATGTTGTATGTAGCGCCTGCAACTCTAAACTGAACAAATCAAAACTGTTGTGTGTTTATAGAAAATAAAGCTTAAAATGATGTTTGTAAGAGCTATTGCAAACAGTGTCTATGGGCGTCGCCATGTTGAAATTCTGACTTCTTAACTAAAATGCTGTTACCTCGGGTCTGACACCAAACCCAGCTCGCAGTTCCCACTTCCCAGGTTACCGGAAAACAGCATTACTGCGTCTGGCTTCTTCTGGTGCAGAATGATGATGCATGTCTCACGTCAGTGACGCATAAGTCAGATTAAACGTGACAAGACCCGATCCAGTTTAGTACCACATATGGAAGTGGCACAAATCGTAATATTTTGGGGGGTGAAAAGATGGGAACTGGGCCGTTCAGACTGCTGTGAAAAAGTCAGATATGGGTCACATATGCCTGCTGCATAAACATAGCACAAATATGATGATCCAGTTATCACACCAGTGTGGTGCACAGAAGTGAGTTCAGTGACAGCATATAAAGCTGTAGGAAATTAACCATTTATAGTTTGTCACAATGCATAAAACATATCAGCAGCAAAAACACTGGAAATAAGGATTTTCCATGTTTAAACTTTTTATGTTCTTACCAATGCCCTGCTTACTGAACAGTCATACCATATATCTGTGTCATGGGACAGTCTGAAATATTCACATTTCAGTGTTTCAGCTTTGACTTAATGATGATCTTTGTCAATAGTTAAAGGCATGTGCTATACCATGTCTTGAACAGGATTATTTTATTGATACATTTTGTAGTTGGTATTGCTCGCAGCGTCTTACTCCAGAGGACCAGAGAGGAACAGATCTGTCCGTCCGTCTGTCTCTTTCAGATACTTTATTTTCTTGCAGCCACTCAGCAAGTCCATTTGAACTGGGAATAGAAATGCATGCAGATTGTTAATTGACTCTGTTTATATTCTTTGGTGTCTGTTGAGTCAGTCTCATTTGGAGCCACTTCCTGTATAGCTGCCTGGGATAAGTAGCTATTTACTAAATGACTAAAATATCAAACAATAGAAATGCTTTATATAACAGGTGCTCTGTTGAAAAGAGACAAAACGCCATCCAAATAGATTTTTTTTCGACCTCCAGCTATTAATGAAATGATTCTGCAACGACACATAAACCCTAAACCAAACATATTTTGTAAATATCTACATAAAAAACTGAGGCGCTCTCATGGCAGCTTATTTGAATTTTGCTGAAAGGTGAAAATGGATGAATTAGGTGTAAAAATGCAAAAATAAAAAGCCAGGCATGTCAGTCTGGTGAGTGTGTGTGTGTGTGTGTGTGTATTTAACTGTATTTATGTGTGTGTCCCTTACTGCAATGATTTCCTGCCAGTCTTGAGGGGACTGTTATCTCCTTGACTTGTCTTTACCTCGAGCGAGTGGCGCTCTCTCCACCGACCTAATTCTGCAGCTGTGCCAGGTGAGAGCAGCAACCTCATTTAGCTAAATTTTTTATTTTTTACCCTCAGAATTTCAGCTTTAAAATGAGTTCAATGAGAACTTATCTTGCCCTTTCCTCACATTGCACACCTTTCTCTATATTCAATTGACGCTAGCATTTCCTTTCTTGCTTTCTTTCCTGTCACATCTCAAGATTAATAATGTATAACCGATACCCACCTCCTTATTTTATCTGTGCCAGATAGTGCTCAGACAGCACAAGCTAATTTTGGAGGATGACACTGCTGAGTACCCGCGATAAGCAGCTCACAATGAGCGGGACATTATTTCCTCTCACTCAGGTTGTAGTCTTCCTCAGGTGGAAATCACTGTAAACACAGCGTGTCCCAGATCTTGGAGATTGCAGAAAATGCTGAACACATTTTGCATCATTACTCGGTACTCTGGACCGTGCATCCCTATTTGCACAGTGCAACGTCTTACAAAATTAGAACCTGACTGTTATTTCTGCATTTAGGAAGTATTGGTATGTCAACAAATGCAACTATTTGTTTGTGAGAGAACAAACCACACTGGAGTGATGGGTTTGAAAGTGTTTGCTGCAAACAGAGATGAAATAAGCGACACAGTCTCAGAGGAAATTATCGATATTGTATCCAAACACTGTTGAGCAGCTTTCTCCACAGATAACAAGTGCCTTAAGAGACATCTTTTCATAATTAACAAAGAAGTTGGGAAACAGCAGGGGGCTCCAGTTCGTTGGTTGGCACAGAAACCTGTTTAGCATTCTACACTTGGAGCCCACGGTGCAACTGTTTATCATATGAAATGTATTATTAATTTCCAAGCCTTCAGAAAAATCGACCTCAGTATTTGTCTGACCTAATCATGTTTATTTTATCTTACCCATGGCATGTAAATCATTCTAAATCAGCTTTAATTGCACTGGAGTGGAGTTTGTCTGCGGCAGAGGCAGAGATTAGATTCAAGGACAGGATTATTTTACTGGTATCAGACTTTATGTTGCCTCTTGTTCTTGATGTGTGTTGCTACGGTGACATGTGGGCTCCCTGTGTGTGTGATCTTATCTGACGAGAGAGATAATTGGAATTTATAGGAGGTAATAGATAACATGGTTGTACCTACAGCTGAGCTGACAACAGCGGTGCAGTAATATATATCATATCATGGCTCTTCAATTTCTTGGAGTGGTTTAAATGGGAAGCCAGTGGCAGGTTGATACTGAGGATTCTGACACAGATTGAAGCTGCTGCCTCTGGGATTTACACTCCTGACTCTAAATGTGAAACCAGATGCAGGCGTGGTCTTAACCTGGGGATTTAATAGCAGCAGCCCATTATCTTTGAAAAAGTCTCTTGGTCTCAAAGGATGTTTTAGTTGCTTTTATCTGTTTTTACATCTCTAGTTTGCACTTTTTCTAATTTCACTCTACACTCTCAGCCACTTCTGAGCACAGAACAGAAAACATCCTATTATTGGAGAGTGTGTGCAGTCTCAGGAAAACATGAATGCAAGAAACTGTTAAATGTCTGAAAACTGTTAAAGCTTGGGAATAAAATCATTTTCTGTCAGTAAGTTGTTTTCAAAGCTTTCCAAACTAATCACACCCTTTAATTTTTTTCAGTTTTAAAAAAATTTTAACCACAAACTTCAATATATTCTATTGGAATTCTGCATTACACTAACAAATGGTCTGATTCATTTGCATAAATTACATTAAAGTCATTTATCTCAGATGATTAAAGAAATTATTAATTTCTGGTTTGACCAGAAGGCAACAAACAAGCTTAAAATGTAGGTTTCAGGGTAACATTCGTTAGCTTCAAGCTAAAAAAAGCAAAAACTTCTTCACTGAAATTTCAGCTCTATGCAACATTGTACTCAGTCATGCTAATGTTTAATGCTAGTATTAACTTCAAAGCGTGGGCATGTTATTGTGCTGTAAAGGACTAACTTACCCTGATTTTTTTTCTCTTTTAAAAGAGGTAAAATATAACAAGTAATACCAAAAGATGCACTCAATCATTATTAAAGCTCTGCACTATGTAAAATGTCCGGGTTTGCACATACTAAACAATCACACATTATCCCACTTCTCACATTTAACACATATTATGTCTACAGTTTTGCTGTTTTCCAAACACATTTTAGCCTACAAGGATCTGAACTTTTCTAACTCAAACA
Source organism: Anableps anableps (assembly GCA_014839685.1). Taxonomy (NCBI): domain Eukaryota; kingdom Metazoa; phylum Chordata; class Actinopteri; order Cyprinodontiformes; family Anablepidae; genus Anableps; species Anableps anableps. The sequence continues at coordinate 37,654,839 of CM026074.1, forward strand.
CATCACAGGCTTGGACAGAAAAGCACTGATCTTCCATCCGTCCATCCGTCCAGTTTAAGACCATTAGCCAAAACAAACCCCAAACAAAGGACTAAAACTGTCAATTTCCAGTAGACAGATGAGAAATTTGCTCTAAATGGTGAAAAGCTTCCATATTCTGGAACTAAACCTCCCTTGCCGCCCATCCTCAGTGATTCGCAATGGGATTTAAATCAGGAGAACTTTCAGGATGGTCCAAGAGAGACATATCTCTCCTGGAAGACGTCCCTTATCAGTGAGTGTTGTGAACGGCACTGTTGTCCTGTTGAAAGACCCTGTCAGGAGTTGTTGATCCCTGAAGGAGCTACAGAAGCTCCCCTCAATGTGGGTTCACCATCTGCAGGGAAGGACGTAAGGGTCATGTGACCTGGTTGGCAGGAGAGGGCGGAGTCCTGAGCATGCCGACGCTTCTCATCATAACCCAGCACAGTTTAAAGTCAATTTAAAGAGATTAAAATCCAATTTGAACCCAGGTATATGTAATCCATTTCAATGCCATTCATTTCTCTATTGCTAATTCAGTCCAATTATAGTTCAATAAAACACAGGATATCAGGGCTTTCTCTTTTATTGCTCTGAAAAATGATCCTTATTCCCATTTTTCCTCTTTGTATTCTTTCTTCTTTATGAATGTGCAGAAACCATCATTTCGGATTTTCTTTAGGAAGCCTTGGATAGGGGCATCCTTTCAGATAGGGTCTGAAATGAATGCTTTCTCTATTCTTTACACAGCAAGATGTATTATAACCATATTGTTGGATATAATATTCTTTGTCAGAGCCACAATTTAGGAGGATGGATGCAGAGATTCTTGTCTTATTCAAATGAATATGTGACAAATGAGTTTCTCTTGAAGCCATATGATACATTATTAGCATTTTATTATAACTAATGATGTGGGTGATCAGGATTATGTAGAGAAGATAAATCATTTCCCTTGGTTTCATTTAGGGGGTGACAGTGCTTTATGGCCTTTAGCGAGACATAAAACCTGGGTCAATGATTTCCAAAATCGATTTTAAAAGGATATTTTCTACTCGGTTCTTCTTCGTATAGTTTTTGCAATCATGACAATCACTTTCTTTTAAGTGGAACTAAAAAGTAACCATTACGCAGAGAACCAATGCTATTCCCAGTAGCTACGCTCCAAGGGGAGATTAAAGCACACCGCCAGCATAAGAGCTTAATTACTTCTGCAGATGCAAGCCATCATGATAAAAGTCCCTCTATAGCAGCTTTATGTTATTAATATTAAAAGCCTAACCACACTGAAGTCGCACATATGTCAGGTATATTCCATTATGACCAGCTTCCCCTGTAACTCAAAACCACATTAAGACTGTGATCATAGCAAAGGTAAAGGTCTTTAACAATGTATCTGTCTTACAGTAGTGTTGCAGGTAACATTCTCTGTGAAAAATATCATGAAGTACAGTAAGAGTTGCGGTATATTGCAACACCGACCTCATATCTCACACAAGTGAGGGCTCTGTCATTTCAATGTGTTGCCTGACAACAAGGAAGAGGTTTTTGATTGTTTTGTCCTTTGAGGAGGAGGCGGCAGCACGAGACTGGTGCTTTGGACTTAATCCTGGGAGTTTTCTTTTCAGGACTTATGTCTTCCAAACAGCATTGAAAGACAATTCTGGTGAAAAGTGTTGGCTGCAGAGCAGCAGGGAGGCCAGTGTTTGTGATTTATGTTTGCATTTAGGACTCTGCTTCCTTTCCTCTGCTTTCTGCTGTCCAGCAGCTCCCAGTAGAGAAAACAAGCCAAAGGAGGAAAGAAAAATAACCCTTTGAAGGAAGCATTTTAGTGCCTTGCAAATGTTTTCACACCCCCTGAAATTCTTTCACAAAAATCTGCGATTAAAAATCTGCTAATAATTTGGAGTACCATTCCTCTGAAAAATCTACAAATACTGAGCCGCAAATAGGTGGGGGTCCACTGTGAGGTGGAAACAACACACATCGTTTTCTACATTTTTGTTCTGAAAAATGTGTGAAGGGTGTCGGTCAAGTCAAAGTTTATTTGTGCAGCAGATTTTAAACAACAGTAAGGTGCTGTGCAGGTTGTCACTTCTGAGAAAAAGCGTCTCCACAGGATGATGGTACCACTGAAGAGGCTTGTCATGATGTACAGAATTAGTTTTCTAAAATTTTGGTCTCAGCTGAACAGAAACCCTTTTTCCACATGTCATAATTTCTTTTTTGGGTTGAGGTGTTGCATGTTTGGACAGTTATTCCCTCTGGTTCTGGATGCTGTGCACCTGAGAGGATTTTTGCTCTTTTATACTTTTTGACAGTTGCTACAATGAATAACCAGTATTGCTTTTACAACCAGGAGCAGCTGATTAACATCTCAAAAGCACAAATAATACCTGAACTTTGACCCTAAATCCCAGAAGAGTTGAGAAAGGGGCTTTATGGATGCAGAGCAGGAGAGAGCAGAGAGGGAAGGAGGAAGTTCAAGCCATCTCTTTCATTGATCCTACAAGGGAGGAAGACATCCATTGCCTCTCTGCCAGACTTTCCAGCCTTCCCGAAAGTCAGAGATTTAAAGAGGTGGAGATGATGAGGTGGAGTAGCAGTGCTTGCCAACAACTGATGGTGTCACCCAGGACATGTTACTGTGGAATATTGACTCTGATGCCCAGAAATTGAGATGTTAGCAACAATCTTCAGTCAGAGGCCTCTTCAGATTTGTTGCAAAGCTGACTGCTACCGGAGATCCTTCCTACCCACAGCATCACCATCGACAATGCTTTTAAGATACTTGGATAATTTGAGTTTCTACAACAATTAATTTCCCTTTGGGATAAATAAAGTGTTTTTAAATTGAATTAAGCTGAATGTTTGCTGTGTCCTGCACATGGTTTGTGGCAAACTACAAATGGGATTTCTGGGGGACATTTAATACAGTTCTATTCATAAAATACTACTGAAACCTATAAATCATTTTCTTTCCACTTTGCAATTAAACTTAAGCTTTTGTTGGTTCGTCAAATAAAACCCCATTAAAATGCATGGCAGTTTTTGGTTATAATTTGACAAAATGTGCAAGTGGGTATGAATACTTTGAAAAGGCACTGTAGGTATTATAATATCACTTTTTGAAATATTTTCTTTTAGCATCTACTAATGAGCACTGCACCTCTAAGATGTCCTTGTTAAGAATTCAAATAACTAGTTAAGTGCATAATGGGAATGGATTAATTTCAGGCACTTTTATTAGGAAATTGCTAAATATCTTGTTCAGCTTAGTGAATTTGCTGCTAAAATCCCAAGTAAACCTGTGAACATGCAGCTTTTATTCAGAAACAGCTAAAGCAAAACTACTTTTTGTTTGTTCTGTTATTTCAAGGCCTAATTTACAAGTATGTTCAGTGAATTTCAGCCGAGTTTGTAAGTTCACTTCACAGTGCATCAGTTACCCCTGATGCCCTTGTACTGGTGCTGTGTTTGCAGCTGCAAGCCTTATTTATTTGCTATGCTGCTTTAATGCATGCCTAAAAGCTGATTGTGTCTTTGAGGTCTTGTGTGCACATCTTACATGTTTAATGCTGGTTTGAGATGTTTGGAAGAAGCAGTTTATATTGAACAACGTGTATTATTCAACAGCAATACAGTGCATACAATTTGTTTGTGTAATGTATAATAGAATGCAATACTTTTTTATGTGTCTGTCTTCCCCTGCCTGACCTGCTTTGACCATTTTAATCAAGGATTCTCAATGTTTCCAAGATTTTCTTTCTGCATTCCCATGAGAGAAAGTTTGAGTATTAGCTGAAGAAAGAGGAAATATTTGCAAATAATTTTAAGTTAGGATTTTGAGTCCAAACATAACCAGCAAAAATCTAAATATAGAAGCAAAAACCAGGTAATTCAAACTGTTTTTGACTGTTTTTTCCATCTGCCTTCTGGTTCCAACATACCGCTCATCACAGCCAACCAGCATCCTGACAACACCCTGAGCTGGGGCTTTAAGTGTGTTGATGTATTTCGGGTGGTATCCATATCTCTAAAACCTTTCCAAATATTGTAATATTCTAACCACACTTCAATGTATTTTATTGCAACTGTGTAGAACCACCTGTTGCTGCAATTAAAGCCTAAAGTATTGTGCGGTATCTCTCCAGCTTTATACATCTAGAGACTGTTTTCGGCCCATTCTTCATATGCGAAGTCTTGGTCTGGACTTTGACTTGGCCATTCTAAAGCATCTGAAACATCCCATAATATCTCTGGTTCATGGTGGCTGTCCTGCTGGAAGGTGAACCTCCACCCAAGTCTCAGGTCTTCTGCAGCCTCTAACAGGCTTTCTTCAAGGATTGTCCTGGATTTAGGGTTCCATTGATCTTCCGAGCTGACTAGTTTCCCTTTATGCTGAAGAAAACCATTTCCACAGCATGACGCTGCCACCACCATGTTTTACTGTAGTGTTCTGTGTTTCTAACATGACAAAGTTGATAAGGGGTGTGAATACTTTTACAATGCTTGGTAGAGGTGCAGAGGATAGTGAGGGGAGTTGAAATGGTAATTTGAGTGTCCCCGCTAAGACTTGTTTCAGAATGGCTGTAGGATCATCATCATCACCCTCACATCCTCTTCATGCTTGTCAAACTGCTGCTGTCCAGTAAACGGAACCACAAGGTCAACAAAGGGCCGCTTTCTGCCTCAAATGAATACATTATTCACCCATTTTTGCTTTATATCCACTTGTTTTTTGATGATTTGGAAAAAGAAATTCCATGGATCAGTTGATGTTTCCTGAGAAACACAGTTTTGTTTTTGTTGTGCTCTGTTTCGTAGAAAGAAGTTAGAAGCCTTTTCACATTTGTAATAAAATATTAAGTTTATATGTCTTTAAAAGCACAGTAAGACCTCTATGGGGCGAGGTTTGTAAAGTTATACAGTCAAAAATTTATAACAATAATTTAGGTTACTTAGCCTGTCGTAAGAGAAAAAAATGAGGGTTAATTTTTCAAAGTCATATTTTCACCATGTTATTCATTCACTTATAAATGTCACAGCTTCAAACTAAATATTCAGTTTACAAATTAAATATTTAGCTTGCTGACTAAATATTTATTTTGAAGCTAAATGTTTAGTTTACAAAAAAAATTTAGCTTGCTTCGAACCTGAATATTTAGTTAGCAAACTAAATATTGAGCTTCAAAGTAAATATTTAATCAGCAAGCTAAATATTTAGCTTATAAACTTACCAACTGGAAGTGGACCACCAAATAAAAGCTGGTTATGCTAACTTTATATAAACTCCTGCTGAAGTGACACCTCTTCTTCATTGTTTCTTTTGCTTTCGACAGGAACAACATTTCATCTTAAAACATGAGATAGCTCACCAGCAGGAGTTATGTAGAGGTTCGCAGGACCCAGCTTTTATTTTGATAGTCCACTTGTGGTTAATGGCAAGTGAATTTGCATATCAGCTAAATATTTAGCTATAAGCTAAATATTTAAGGATTGCTTTTAGCTAAGGATTTAAGGATAATATTTAGCTATAAGCTAAATATTTAGCTCAGAGCTAAATATTAAATATTTAGTTTGAAGCTAGTATTTAGCTTACTAACTTTATATTAAGTTTACAAACTAAACATTCAGTTTGTAAACTAAGTATTGACCTTGCTGATTAAACATCAAGTTTAAAACTGTGACATTTATAAATGAATGAATAACATGGTGAAAATATGACTTTGAAAAATGAATCCCCTTTTTCTCTCATGACAGGCCAAACAACCTGAATTACTGCTGTTATTTTTTTGACTTTCTAATGTCACAAACGGCACCCCATGGTCTCTCATTTAGTCTAAAAAGATTTAAGCTCAGTCAGCAGATGACCTGAGGGTGGACAGTCACTTCTCTGCACAGCACAGCCAGAACTCACATGCATCAGCATGGAAACATGTGAATCTCTTTCTTTTTCCCTCACAAATACAAAGATGGTCTGAAATAAAATGCTTCAAGTAAAAAAAAAAAAAAAAAAAAAAAAAAAAAAAAAAAAAAAAAAAAAGCAAATAAGAAGGTTTTAACAACAGGGTGATGAGTGTAAAGACACCTGAGAACACTGGTAGAAGCTGCAGGTTTTGCCTTTAGAGCATCAGTGCAGGCAGAAGACTGACTGACTGCTGCTCACTGAGAAAACAATAAACAGTCTTAAAAAGACAGAGGCTCAGATTATCTGTTTCAGTCAGTGTTTTTATTAGGTGTCAGAGTGTTTTCTTGGGCTATGTGTCTGCACAGAAAGGATAGAATGATAAAGCGGTGATGAAAGGTCATGCTCTCTTCCAACACTGACAGACAGCCTGCTGTCCAGCCTTTTGGGTTTAGCTGAACGGGGCTTAGCCACGGAGAGCAGATCATTCTGTCTTCTGAGCATTAATCTGATCAAATGTAGTTCCAAAGCAGTCAAAACAAACATGCCCTGCACATGAACTTGAATATGTTTTTATTCTTTTATTTCCCCAGAACACGACTTCAGAGCACATTCAGACAGAACCTGTTACCACCTGTCAGTGTTTTATACAATAAAAACCTTAAAAATGCATCTCTCATTGCATTTGCCTCATCTCACACAGAACATTTTAGAAACAATACAACTTAATTAATTAGTTTGTATTTTCATGACAAAAAACTGAATTTTTGTCATTAACTTCTTTTGATTTTGAGGCGTTTTCTAAAATATGCTTGGACTGAACTGGAACTGTGAGACAAACATTGATTTGGCAGAAATAAGGAAGGAGAATTAGGTTGCCTGTAAGGTAAAGTGGAGGATCTGTGATGCTGTGTGCTTCTTATCCCTTCAGCAAGCCCTGGTTATGCTGCAAAGCATCATGAGCTTTTTGGACTACCAGGAAATATTACGTATTAATCGAGAAGACTGCCTGGAAACTGAGGTGGGTCATCACCTGGTCTTTCTATAGGATAATGATCCAAAACATTCAGCCAAATAAACACAGAAATGGTTCAATAGAAACTAAATCTGCCTTCATCCATGGGCCTTCTCAGTCCCCAGACCTAAATCCAAATAATAGACCTGTGAGGAGAAGCTAGGAGAACAGCTGGAGAGCTTGTACAAGAAACTCAAAGATCCCTCTCTTCATGCTCCAACCATGAGAACTGCAGAAAATATGAATATTAAAAGGACCAATAATTGTTCCTCAGGTTTACATTTTTCCCTGTGAGATTATGCAGCTGCAACAAAAGAAGAATGTATTTCATAGTTTTTGCACTCAGCTTTACCAGTTATGCCAACAAATTTGTTCAAGTCTGCATGTTCTCTGATTATTTAACAACTAGAGATAAACCAAGAGTCTTATCCAGTCGTCTAATGCCAATAAAATGAGTTATTTCTGGAATGAGTTTGCAACTCAGTACATTTGTGGGTTCACCTTAATAGTATCCATTTAAAAAAAAAAAATCGCCTTTTCTCTGAGTGAGCTCCGGTAGTAACGCTGTAAATGCATCAGAGATCCCAGGGGTTAACATCAGGTCTAAAACTATTGCTTGGGGGGGTTAAAGAGTACTCTCACTCCATCACTGTGACGTGGAGGGACACAATCCTCATAATGGAGATTTTAATTGAGTGCCGTCACTTTAAAATCCATTATATGATCACGTCTCTGCAGTGTGAGGTTTCTTTTTCTAATCTGTCAGAATCTACATGATTTTTATGAAGTGTGCAGTGAAGTGATTTATTGTGTTTGTTCTTATCGTCAGCAGAATTTTCATAAAAAATTCTGACCCGACTTGAATCATACTGGACTCCATGCAACACTGAGGTTAAAACTCTGGTGCTGGATTCTTGAACAGGAGATGAATCTGCACACAGACTGTTTCCCCTCCCGTCTTCAGGTCGGGGTTTGTCTTCTCTGTTCTGGTGGTTACCTTTATTTTGATCCATTTGAGAAAGCGATTTTTTTCCCCTTGGGGAATCTGTTTTCCTCCCAACCGTCAATCCTGGCCTTTGATGTGCTGCTCCTCAAACTCCTACCATTCAGCAACTGGTTGTATTTGGTGGAAGATCTCAAAAATACTTTTACATTTTCAGCAAAACTGGTCGCTCAGTTTCAGAAAAATGTAGAAAATCCACATTTAGAACATAATAGGATGCCAAACATTACTGAGCGTGTTCTTCTGTACTGTACAATAAAGTGAGACCAAAGCTGCAGAGCGAGAGTGAAATAAAGGTCACACATACAGCTATCTGTACTGTGCTATGTTGTCTGTCTTCACACTAATGAGCTCTTTTCCTTTTTCTTGGTCATTTAGCACTTTTCACAGAATTTCTATCTTTAGTTTCGTCAGATAAACATCAACGTAAAGTTTTCATACTGCTTGGACTGTTTCCCATTTTGTCACATTTCAAACAGACTTCAACACAATTCATTTGGATATTATGACAGAGCAAGACAAGGTAGCACAAAAGTGTGAGAAAAAGACACCTGGTGTTCAATTTCATTAACTGTGAATCTTTCTGACAACCTATAAAGTTCAGCGCAACCAACTGACTTTAAGTATTGCTTAACTGTTCAACAGAGTCCAGCTGTGTGTGATTTAATCAAAATATAAATGCAGCTGTTCTTCTTTCTGGCCTCAGAGGTTCCTTAGAGAAGATCAGAGAACAACCAGCATCATGGAGACCAGGGATCCCCGCAGCAGGTCAGGGATGTTGTGGAGAAACAGGGTTGGGTTCTAGAACAACATCCCCAGAGCTCTGATCAATCTATCATGTGAACATGGAGAGAGGACGGACCACCTGCAGACTTACCGGGACATGGATGTCCACCTAAACTGACAGGCTGGACAAGGACTGCTTTAACAAAAAAAAAAAAGTAGCCAAGATTCACAAGGTAATTCTTGAGGAGCTGCAGATATCCACAGCTCGGGAGGAAGAATCTGTTGACAAGATAGCTACCAGTCTTACAATCCACAGCACTCTTTAATAGAAGAATGGCAAGAAAAACGCCTTTGTTTAATAGAAGCCATAAAAAAGTCTAGCTTGTCTCAAACCATGAAGGAAACAAGTGGATGAAGGTACTCTGGTCAGTAAAGACCGAAACAGACTTTCGCTCCAGAACTTAAAACACGATGGTAAAGCAGGTTGGTAGAAAGTACCCTGAATAGCCCATCCTCTCTGTGAAACATAGCGATGGTAACATCATGTTGTGTGGGGGGGAAGCTTTTCTTCAGCAAGGATGGGGAGGAGCTTATGGGAAGATGGGTGGAGCTAAATCCAAGACAATTCTGGAGGACAACCATTTAGAGGCTGCAGAAGACTGGAGACTGGGGTGGTGGTTCACCTTCCAGCAGGACGACCACCCTGAACATACAGCCAGAGATACAATGGATGGTTTAGATCGAAGCACATACATGTGTTAAAATGGCCTAGTCAAAGTCAAGAACTTAAAGGCTTAAGTTAAAGTTCATATAAACTCTCCTTCAAATCTAATGGAGTTTTTTTTACTTGTTAAAAAAGTGAATCCTTTCCCTTCTACTTCACAGTTATGTGCAACGTTATTATGGCCTCTCACAGAAGGTCTCAGTGAAGTAGATTAAAGTTTGAAAAGAGAGAAAATGTGAAAAAGTTCAAGGGTTGAGAATAGTTACCAATATTTTGTCGGATTACAGTTTTCATATGAAGCCAGTATGTAACCTTAGGACAAAATCTTATTCATACAACGCATCCTACAACAAAAGTTAGGCTGAGCTTATCTGTGTTAGAATCAGTCTGCCCTATATACCATTTGTTAGTGATCTAACTCAGCTGTAAGAGGAAAAGTAGGTCAGATTGGTCTCAAATGTGCTTGCTAGCTTTCAAAACATGTATTTTGTGATTTCTAAATTAATGCAGATTGCAAACATTCAAAATATGACATACATAGCTTCTAAAGTTACAGATTTGTCAGCACAGCCGACACATTAAGATGCCAGTGGAACTACACTCTGCACATGTGCTCAGTCAAATCAGCAGCAAAATGTTTTGTCTTGATTTCCTGTCTGAAGTAAGTTTGTCTGAATCTCTTCATGAGTTCCCGAAGAATTTACTTTCAGTAAAGCTCTCGCCTACGTTCAGCACCCCACTGCCTCTCTCTGCATCTTGTCTACCAGCACAGAAGAACAAGGGTGGAATGATTTTATAGCCTAAAAGACGTTGAGGGAAAGCATAATTTTTTGCATAAGTGACATGAATTCAGGAGTTTCTTCCTTAAGGAAGACATAAATAAATGCATAGAAAACAGTCTTGTTTCTGCCCGTCAGCAAGCATTGAATAAAAAAGTGGTTTGACTCAGTCTTGAATATTTACCGTCTTTCCACAATTTCAGTGAAGCTCCATCTGCATAAACCATGATACAAAGCAATGCGTTGGTAGGCTGCTTGGTCAGATGTTAGTTAAGTTTTCTGTGGCAAAACCTGAAATTGGAAAGGAATTTAATGGCGGGGTATTAGGAGGCAATTCCTTTTGCTTCCCTCAGCTCAAAATCCAGGCAGCAAAGATGATGTTCCACAGTAACATCTCCTGGATGACACCATTAGTTGTTGCTACGAATCCACCTCCTTTGCTTTTGCCGCTCCTTATTAACTCTTTGTCTCGTTATGTGATTAGAAAGTTGGGCAGAGAGACATTGGAATTGCAGGTATGATCCTTGCCAGGGATGTGCACAGATAGACACGAGGAGGCAATAGAACATCTCCCCTTTTTCCTCTGGACAAAAAAAGTGCCCTTCTGAAATAAAGTTGTTTTTTCTTTATCCATTGTGGAGTGCTGAACATTATTAAACATCTACATCAGACAGCATATGGGCATTGATTTGAAATAGGTGTACATACATGATGTTCAAAATGGGATTGTAATAAATCTCACACTACGAAGGCAACCAGCAGTTCCATATGCTGCACATGGTGCCCTTTTTTCCCACTTGAACACCTGCCTCTCAAAATTTCTGTATGTGTCACTGATCCTTGCCCATTATGACCAGTGGAAAAGATGGTTTGAACTTCCTCCTCTCTCTGCTCTTTAGTGCTGCTCTGCCTCCTTTTCAACTCCTCTGGGAATGAGTAGCCACCTAATCCACCTACTTGTAGTTTTCAGTCTTATTAGTTCTTTAGGATGCATTTCTCAGTGGTCGTATGAAAAAAAAAAACTGAATAAACAGGCGATGATTACTGGATTCATAAAATACAGCTGGTTGTATTTGTTATGTTGGAGAATTTTCTTCTCAGAGTGGAAAACAGTGAAGGAGCAGATTGAAAATGTGGGAGCAGAAGAGCTTCTTTGATGTTTAACTTGCTGATAAAGCTGCACGGTGAAGCATAACCTGAAGTTTACTTGCCCATCTGGTCAGCTCTTTCATGACTCTAAACTACCATAACTTTAGTTATTTGTCTGGATATGATATGTGCTTCCCATGGTGGATTTGATATGCTCTTCCCACCTCCTTCTTCATCCTACATCCTGTTTTCTGAACAGCAAACACGTTACACATATTTCTATTCTTCATTGTCTCCTTTATTTCGTTTTCAACTTTATTTTGAAAGCACTTTTAAGATTTGGGGTAATATACAAGACTAAAACAGATGATTTTATAATGTTTTTTTTCTTCACCTTGCACTGACTTTAACTTTTTGGGTTATTTAGAAGTTTTGAGAAACAACTTCAATTTCTTCACCCTACTGGCAAAGACCTTTGTAACAGTGACTTATCTATAATATAAAAAGGAGAAATGCAGACCTATAAAAAGGAAGCTATTGCAGTGTGGCTTTTGGTAAAACAGTATGGCTTCTCTCAGCATGGATGCAGGATGTGGACAGGGAAACTTTAAAGAAAAAAGCCAAAGCTTGGACTTTGATGTTTGAAGTTTTTCATAGGAGCAGCTGTATAGCAATGGGACTGCACTGTGGGGTTGTCACTCTACCGGAATCTCACACTTGATACTGATACCAAGTAAATATTATATACTATGCATGATACGATTATTTAAAACAATTAAAAGGTAGAATACAATGTGTTTTATATATTTAAAAAAAGGGCTCCTGATATATTTTTTGAAGTACCAGTGCAACATTTAAGGGCCCAGCATGGTCGGGCCGAAATCGAACCGTCGACACACGGTCTCATGGCTGCAGGATGTTCGTTTGCGCACACACCCTTCAAGGTCCGTAAGACCTGGCTGAAAATCCGGCTTCTGGAAGTTGAGTAGTTGGGGCTGTTTTCCACATAAACAAACACACCTACAAAATTCTGACCAATCACACGATAGTTTCACACGCAGAGGGGGGCGAAAGGTTCACCAGGGGGGTTGTGACAAGAAGTTGTAGATGTCATGAGGCTGAGAACAAAATGAGGTGATTTTCATCACACGACAATGAGAACTGAGGGGAGGCTGGGGCCAATCTCCAGCAGTCATTGGGTGAGAGGCAGGGTACACCCTTGACAGACCATCAAAACACAGTCGTACCTTTAGCAATTTAGAAAGACCAGGCAACCGAACAGCCATGTTTTTGGATTGTGGGAGGAAGAAGGAGTACCCAGAGGGAACCCACGCATGCATGAGGAAAACATGCAGACTCCATGCAGAAAGATGCCAGACTGAGACTCGAACCCAGGAACACTCTGGGAGAACTCCAACGTATCAAGTTCAGCTTGAAACGCACATTATGAGTGTAACAGATAGAAAATAGTCTGGATAATGTTTGATAAACAATGTTTTTAACATCATAACGAGGTACAATGAGTAAAATAAAAGCCAAACTATCATTTAACTTCATAGATGGTTGTAATGAGGTATTGGTTGAGCACAATCAATGTTTTCCAAAAGAAAATCTTGTCTGCGTCTTTCAGCAAAGCCTCAAAAAGTCCCTGTTGTCGGAAGCCGAAGCTGGTGCCTTGTTTAAACCCTTAAATATTGTCGGGTAGGTGTTCTTTGCATATTAAATGCCAGTTGGCCACTGTGGTATATCATTTTATGATTCTATTTTCCTTACACTTGCAACAATGTGTGCAATGAGAGCCCCATTTGTTTAGATGTGAATCATGCTGAATCGAGACTTTTCTGTTTCAGAGTGGCATTATCTTTGTTTTGCTTTATTATATTTTCCAGTTTCACAAGCTTCTCACATAACTGTTACAGTTTCTAAATTGGTTCAAGGAAAACTTCATTTTTAAGGCCCATTAGAGAATGAAATGACTTGTTAAGATGGATATTGTTTCATCGCAATGTTGCCAGGGCCACCAGATGTACCATAATAGGGAAAAGTGTTGTGATGGACTGCTGCAGCAGCTGCTACTGATGTTCACCTTGAGATGAGGGTCACAGTCCTGCCTCATAATCCATAAAGGAGCCATAATAGCCTCTCCTCCAGACAGACACAACCCCTTTTACACCAAAGTAGAACAACACTGTCAGACAGATGCTATTCTACTTTAACAACATAAATGAACATGTATCAGCATGTGGAACAACATAAACAAGCATGTAGCATTGAGGAGTAGCGTTTTATTTAATTGAACTTAAAAAAACCACCCAGCTGGAGTAATTTATGATGAGAAATTGCATCAGAATGAAACAATTAAAAATAGGTTATGTGAACAAATTTTTGGGGGTTTTTTATTGGATGAATTCCTCCAAACGCAATTAGGAAATACAAATATAGCAATTATTGTAGCATCACAGACAGGTCAATAAATAGCAGAAACAAAGATATTCGCAGGCACAGTTGAAATCAGAGATTATCGTACACAGAATAAAAAGGTATACACATTTTTTTTCTCTTGTTTTAGGTCAGTTAGAATTACCACAGTTACTTCTATTTGCCAAATGCCAGAAAACTTAGCAAGAGCATTTTTTGGGTTTTTTTTTTTTGTTGTTGTTTTTTTTGTTTTGTTTTTTTTGTTTTTTTTTTGTAACTTTCTTTAAATGTTTACATACAATTGGCCAGTATCAGGGATAATTGTCTTTTAAACTGTATGACTTGGGTCAAACCTGTTGGGTTGGTCTGTAAATGTCCATTCACTCATGTTTGAATTAAAATAGAGCAATTTCTTTGGTTCATCTTAATTAGGAACCTTAATGAATGAACATCCTGGCTCAGAATAAGAAGAATTGGGAAGATGGGACTGGTTTCATAAATCAGTAATTCTTTCAATCTTTATGAAACAGCAACACCACATTCTTTCAGTTGTCCTTGTAAGAGCTGTTATAATGTGGGCAAAGGCTTTTGGAGAGATGAAAATAAAAGAAAATAAATAAATGAAAGAAATGGTAGAAATAATTTGAAATGGACAAAGAGAGCTTTCCTTTTTTGTTTCAGACATACTCAAGTCAAGTCAGGTTTATTTGTATAGCACGTTTCAGCAGCAAAGGAGTTCAAAGTGCTTTACATTATAACACCATCAATCAAGTATGCATCAAAAGCATTTAGCAAGTATCCAGCAAGATTATCAGAATCATTACACTTCAAAATCATTGAGTAAATATCAATGCATCAAAATCATAAAGATCATCAAGCAAATATCATCAAGCAAATATAATTCCAAAATATAGATCAGTGTTCCACTTACGACTAATCAAAGGCAGCTCTAAACAGGTGGGTTTTTAGCTTTGATTTAAAGGAACTCAGTGTTTCAGTTGTTTTGCAGTTTTCTCATCCTTTGGGAGTCAGTGGAAACTTCCGGCTGTTTTTAGCTCCCTCGGACATAACAGCTCCCCGTTTGAGTAGCCATCCTCTTCTCCAGTGGAGTAGTCAGACATGCTAGCGCGCCTTAGCCCTTAAATTAGCCGGTGTATCAGTTGGGGGGAGGAGCGAAGTGGAGGGCTGTTTGCTTGATGGTGTTCTCTAATTGGAGAATATGAATTGTGTAGAAAGATAACCTTCGTAGAAAGATAAACTGTTTTCTGATTCATCTGTTTTTGAGCAAAAAAACAAAGCTGACCATCCATGAGGAGGACTTTTGATACCAACTCTTGACATTCACACGTCCTCATCAGTGCACAACAGATCATACTATACCCCCAAAACCCCAGAAAAATGAAATCTGTTGTCATGACCCCTTTAAGATGCATACCTGGCTGACATCTGGTTCCAGTGCTGAAACTGTACAGGGCCACCACTGTTTCCACAGCTGGCACCATACTGGCCCATGTGTGGGCCACCTCTGGCAAACCAAGACTGACGGCCCCAAAGGGTATCTGGGCCAAGTGCGAGTGCATTGTGTGGGTCAGAACTGGGCCAGACCAATTTTGCTATGTGGCTTGTTGGAACTGACTGATATCTTTTGATTCCTGTGTGTTGCAAATTTTTTTTATTTAAACTGAAAATTTTCAACAAACAACAAAAGAACGGTGAAAAATATTATGACCCTTGACCTTTGTTTTGTCCACCCTCACAACATTTGGAAGCAACAAAAATGTGGCTATTAATGTGAATTTTGAACTTCCCAGCTGAATGTTTGACAGATTTATCTTAGAGTTGCACAAGGTATCAGATCACAATCGTCATAATTTCAATGAGCGCATCAAGGTGAGAATATTAAGATGAAGAATGTCTCGTTGATATTCAGTAGGATAAAGATGTAGACTTAAATCTGCATGAAAGTAGTCCAGCACCCTTCCTGATGGAGGAATCTTGAGATGCAACTGAGGTGTTGTGCTTCTAATTTCATTGCTCTAGATTTGAGAAGCTCTCTGCTGTATTACACGAAGCAATACCAGTGGTTTAATGACTCTGGCTATCCTTTCTGGTTTTTTCCCACTAGATGAAGATACAGCATGTTTTCATCTACTGTAAATCTGCCAGTATGTTGTGGAAAAATCAACCCTTTAACTACTTTTTAATGATATTGAACAAAAAATAAAAAATTCATCAGAATCAGTCTTGCTGACAGTATTTTTTTCCTGAAAAGAGGACTAATCGCTAAAAAAATTACATTTTATAAAAAACTTTTTCATACTTCATTGAAAAAACTTTCAACAACATTTTTTGTACCAAGGAGACCCAGATGGATTAGAAAATGAAGGGACTCCAGAGAGTTAGCAACTATTTTGTCTTAACTAAACCATTAAACAGTCCTTGATGCTTTTAGAACCATGTGGCTTTAATAGATTAGCTTTTTTTTTTTTTTTTTTTTTTTTTTTAGAAATTGTCAATATTCTGTTTTTCATTTATAGCTGGAACACCCTTTGGACTTTCAACAGGTACAAGCAAATAAGAGAACAATTTACCAAATTTGCCTGACTTCCAGTTAATCTGTGAATCCATTTTAAAAATCTGTTTTTAATCACTTAATAATCACTTTTACTTACTTAATAATCACTTTTTAATCACCTTCTTTGACCCTTTGGTGGCATCAGCCATCTTCTATGGGGCTGAATGTTGGAGCAGCAGGTTAGCTACAGCTGAGAGGAAGCAGTTCGATCAGCTCATCAGGAAGGCCAGCTCTGTGCTAGGATGACCTTTGACCCAGAGCAGGTGGTGGGAGACAGAAGGACTCTAGTTAAAATAACATCTCTGATGGATGATGTCTCCTACCCCATGCATGAAGCTGTTGCTGAGCTGGAGAGCTCCTTCAGTGACAAACTGCTGCATCCTTGGTGCACTAAGGAGCGTTATAGAAGACCCTTCCTCCCAGCAGCTGTTAGGCTGCTGGGAGGAAGGATCACTGCTCCCAACAAAATCAATAAGTCTTCATATTCATGCAGGGATCTGTACAACTTTACCATTTTTTCTTTCGTCACTAACTGTGACTAGTTTGCATTTTTAATGCTCAGAGACATTTTGCACATCTTGTACATTTTTAATTAACCAACTCAGTCGCACATTCCTTTGGACTGGAGTATTTTTTAACAACTACACAACATTCATGTTGGAATTTTGCCTTACTCTACAGTATTTTTTTTTTTCTTTTTCATTCTTCATTCTTCTTTTTATACATATTTTTATATTCTTTGTATGAGCCTGTTTTTCTGTTACTGCCTGCCACTGCCACTTTGCTGCTGTTGCACAGAAATGTCTCCATCGTGGGACCATAAAGAATATTTCTTCCTCTTAAAGGCTGTGCTTCATTTTATTTGTCTCACCAGCAGCATCCATATGTTCCATGTTGCTCCCTGGGGTCAGTTGACCTGGAGCTTTTGCTTCCTCAGGAGACTGGATGCAGAGATAACAGAACTTTTCCTGTTGCATCTTCAAAACCGAGGAAGAATTTACAGTCTGGCTTTCCATCCAGAGTTTCTGACTCATTTTTATCTTTTCTCTTTCCTGTTTTATTTGCTGTCAACTTCCAACCAGCTGTGTGGTTCTTGTCTGTATTCACTTTATTCTCTGGCCTCAGTTTCACACGTTTAGTTTTATTGTGCAGCATTTCAGTCTCTTCCTTATTGTTGTTTTTTAATTGCTTCTTTGACAAAGTTACATAGTATGTCATGCATAATAACTAAAATTCAGTTTTTATTTTAAAGAAAAATGGCATGATTGAGCTGTAAATTGTAATTTAAATATAATTAAGATAAACAATATCTATATTACATCTTTAATATCAATCCGTTTCAATGGGAGCTTGGTTTTTCTGTGAGCTGAAGTGTGTTTACCTACAGAGCATCTCTCAGTAAACCTTTATGATGAATAAACTGACAGAAATGGACATGATGACACATCAGAGTTACTTTAACGCATCAGAGGTTTCTTTTTGCTGAGTCATCAAACTAATTTTTTGCCTAAAGTTTAGGCCAAACCACAAAATACATGTTTTTTGTGTTATTACAATGGCCAACTGAATTTCTTCTTTTTCAAAACAAGAATAGATCTAGATTTCACATCATCTTCAGAAACTAGGCTATGTTGCAAGTGTTCGTGGAGTGCTGCTCTATGCCAGCTGGCTCTCCTGCTGAGCTCCTGGGTTTTGGCCAAGCAGCCGTTGTTGTTTGACCTAAAAATGTTTGAAGTTGATAGCAGTGCTGTCATTTTCAGGTGCTGGTAAAAGTAATATTAATTTATTCAGATTTATCTCTATTCAGAATCAAATATTATTGCAACCGCAGCCAGCAAAGGGCATCAAGCTGCTCGGAGAAGGTTAAAGTCTTTACTTTGACCTCGCTCATGCAGCAGTTCTTTGCTGCATCTCTTCTCTTTGGTTCCCAGAGTCATCACTTTTATTCCTTCTGCATGTTGACTTCACTCCACACACTGATGAAGAGCCCCTCATTTTTTTCCATTAAAAAAATTGATTGCTTACAGGTTAAAGACACATCCGATGCCAGATGAGGACAAGCGTTTTGTTACATCTACAAATGGCAAAATCAATAAAATGGACCTGGTTTCCAGCTTCAGTGTGAGATTTGCTCCATTTTAATGATTTCTAAAAAGGAGAGACTTGGATAATTATTTTTTCAGTATTCAGTGAACAGAAATAGATTCAGAAGGTTTTTAAACATGGGAAAAAATTTGGAGTTCTCTTTAAATATTTAGTTCTTTAAAAAGAAATGATCGCATATTGAGGTATGGTCTTCTTTATCTTTAGAGATAAGAAAGATTCCTTTACACACACACACACACACACACACACACACACACACCAAATATTAACATTGTTTTATTCATTAAACACAAGATATGAACAAACCTGCTTTTTCTAACTGAGGAAAAAGTTTGGACACCCGTGAGAAGTTTCTGATAGTCAGTCTCTGTCATCAGTCTGAGAGAGGTCTGTGCCATTTCTATTCAAGCCACGACATCTCAATAAGATCGAGATCTGGTCTTTGACTAGGCCCTTGACTAGTTGTTTAATTCTGAGCCAGACATTGGAGGATTTCCCAGTAGCTTTGGGGACCAGTTCTGCTTTAACTTAAATTTCTTTAAAATTGTTTCATATTTTCCTCAAACACCCCCTGATACATGGAAGAACTATAATGGATTCTATAATGGTGAGATGGTCAGATACAACTGGAGCAAAGCATCCCCAAACCATGACACATCCAGTGCTATGCTTCACAGCTGGGATGAGGTTTCCTCCTGGAACGCTGTACTGGTTTATGCCAAACATGTCCTCTGCTATGGTGTCCAAATAATTCAGTTTTCAAGATGTCATTTATTAAAAAAAACATTATTCTAAAAAATCCAGTTTTATCTCTCTGGCAAGCTCCAGCCTTGCTTTCGTGTTTTTCTTGCAGATCAGAGATTTCCTCCTTGCACACCTCCCATTAAAGTTAAACGTGCACAGTGTCTTTCTGATTGTTCAACCATCGTCTCCCATATCAACTGTAGTAAGGGCCTCCATTGGGTCCTAAAATTTTAGGGATTTTAGAGACTTGTTTTAGCATCTTGCAGTCTCTTCATTCAGAGTGAGCTTGCTTGGGTAGTCTCCCCCTTGCAGGTTAATTTCCATGCAGTGGGATGGCAGATTTCAAATCCCTTAACAGACTAATAAGTACTACTGTGTTTTTCCTGAAGTTTCTTTGCTTCTTAGCTTCTTAGCTTTTTAGATCTTGAAATCACTCTCACTTAACCAGCCAGGAGCACCAAACTAATTCCTAATCAAATACAAACATTCCAACTGATCCTAGATCAGTTTATTTTTCCAATTGTTGAAAAAGTTTTCAATCTCAGGAAACCAACTGATTGCATCGAGTCATTGATTGCAGCATTTACTCCTCCTGGGTAAGCATGACGTGATAGTGGACAGTTGATTACGTTTTGTTGTTGACTTTGCAGCAATCCCTAATACCGAGCATGCATGTGGTGACATCAGTTGGGAAAATTCTCCTTTAACAGTGAGAAATCTCCAGCAGAACCAGAGCCTGCCTCAGTGTGCCACAACTGACTGGAAATTTGAGAAGATAAATAAGTGTGACCTGTCCTAATTTACTCCTTCAGAGGCTTTCAATGGGTCTGTTGCTGTTGCACTGGAATTTTCCCTCTGTGGGACAGTAAAAGATATATTTCTATTCTTTCTTTTCTATTTCTATTCTATTTTTGTTTGGCTTTCTAGCGAATGTTAATATTGATTTTAAATATCTGTATCTCCAAATGTTTTAGAAAATCACTCTGCCTTTAAATGGTGCCCTAATCTTTTCACATGACTGTAAATGTTGTCAGGTTTTCTGGGGTGAAGTGCAGAAAAAAGAACCATTCAGATTTAGTTGTTAAACACAAAACACACTTCTTACGACAGCAAACACCATGGCAGCCCTGGATGATAGCTTGGTGTTTGTCACACTCACTGCGTTGTTTTATGTGCTTCGATCAAGAAACGGCTGCTCTGTGACATGATAACAGACAGGTCAGTCAATTTACTGGAATGATCAAAATCAAAGGAAAGATGAATGCATCAGTGGTTTACAGTTTACAGCTCTGTTGGCCAAGATGTGGGATTAATATTCATGTATGAAAGTGTATAATCATTCTGTAGTTTTAAAAGTGACATTCTGTGTAACATTGTTTCTGAATTTATAGACTAAACCTACCTAGCATTATACCCTGCTCTAGTAGGGTGTTGTTCTGTTGGAGTTTAAATTTGAGATTCAGATCCATGAACATGCTAACAGCTAGCAGGTACGGCTATGAAACATTTAGCGTGAACCAATATTTGCTGGACTGTTTGTTGTTATCCCCACTACAACTGGTCAGCTGAATTTGTAATTTAGACAAAACAAACCCTAAGTTCATTTGTTTTATAAATAATGAATATTATTTTGACCTTCCCCACTGTTGTTTGTGCCTCAGGTCATCATTAATACCCTGCAGCTGCACAAGTTTGTCTCTCAGATGGCCTAAGGAAAGTTTAAATTTGGTAACATAATAATTTCTCTCCTGCCAGCTTATTGCTGCAGTTACACCAAAATCTTCTTCAGACTGGCTGGCCAGAACCCCATGATGACTCCTCAGCTGGACGTCTCAGCTTTAAAAATGACCATAACTACAGCTGAAATGGTCGACATTTTCTTCAGTTCATAACAATGAAACTAAAAGTTTGAGGAGAATAAAATCCATCCATCAGTTCCAGAAATGCATTTGTCTAATAAGACAACCTGTTTGTATATGACTCACATAACTGATCATTTTTAGGGGGACAACTGCTGGCGTGTTAGTCTCTAGTTTTAAATTATTTAAAAGCACTTTGTGTTACATTTAATCAAATGAACAATGCTCTATAAACTAAGCTTGATTGATTGATTGATTATTTAACCATATAAACTGACTCAAAGATTTATTGTTCATTTCTCAGAGAGTTCATAAATAAATATTGCTACTTCTGATGTGTCATTAACTACTGTATTTTGTGGACTAAAACTATAGCCGTATTTCAGATATTTGTTATATTTCATAATATTCTGTTAACAATGCAGGAGAAAATTGATGTTTTCTGTACTTTAAACTGAAGAGTTGATTTTCAAAAAACATAAAATAACAGATTGCTGTCCACATTAAGACAACAAAGTCAACACAAAGCTGCTGACTTTGTTCCCTGCTTGTTGTCCTTGAAAGCTGTTCCCCTTCTCGCTTAGCAGGCTTCAGATCTCAGCCTGGCGGATGGGTGACAATTTGATCTAAATTTGTTCGCCTTTCTGACAGTCATTTCTTGACAGACGGTGTCATGTTTCAGTAATGACACATGTCGTAATGAAATGACATTAATTTCACTCTACTGGAAAACTTTTTGAGCTACATGCTTATAAACTTTGAACACTGAAAATGGTCACTGGCTAAAAGTGTTGCATTAATAAACTTCTTATTTTATGCATTATGAAGCAGTTAAAAACTGATTCATTGACAAACTCTGCTGGTGGAAACAGAAGCATAAAAAGAGCAAAGTTAGACTGAAGTGAGAAACCTCTTGCCTCCACCAGCAGCTGTCAAGCCACGGGTCTTGGTGCTAAATGAACTCCACGGCCCTAATGTTCACACTACACCCACTTCCTCCACCTACCTCTCTCTGCTTCTCCCTCCCTCCTCTGTTCCCCCTCTCCTCTCAGAAAATGGGTACTGAGAATCCATTCTGGTCCACAAATCAAATCTTATTATATTGTCATTTTCCATCTCCACTCCGTCTCTTCCTTCATATCCGTCGCTCTTGCTCTTTCACTCTCCCGTCTCTCCCCTCCTCCTTCCACCGTTCAGAGCTTCTTCTATCTCTGCCTGCTTTAAGAAAAAAGTATCTGATGTGCTGAAAGATATATAAAGCAGTGGTGGGGAATTTTCTCCATTGATAATAGGTAATCTTATCAGGTGAGCTGGAGGCATTAGAGGTAAAAGTCATGTGTTATGGTAGCTTCTTGGTTCGATTTCAACATTTCTCCTCTCTGAGGCACCTTTTGTAGATGCAGTCATTCACATGAGGCAAACCAGTTTCATAACAGCGTCATATTCATGAACTGCCCTTCCTTCTTCGGTGGAAAGACATTTCAATGTCATCAAAGGGGAGTTTCACGAGTCTCTTTGGCTCTCATTGTCGTCCTTCCCTTTGTAATATGTGTTCCCCACCAAACATAATGGCTTCCATTTTTTTAAAGAGTGCTCACAGGAAAGTAAAGAGGAGTACAAACACACAGACTCAAGCACGAGTGCGCACACGCACACACACACTGAACTATATCTCTGTTCTTCAGTGAGTGATTATCCTCCATGCTACTCAGAGAGGTCACTTCAGATGCCTCAGGCTGCGTGCTGTGGTCTGTCGTTTAATAGAGGAGTTCCAATGAAAATATGGTTTTTAACAGAGGAATCGGCCTCCGCATCAAGATTACCTGCCGCTGACCTTGAGGACGTTGGGGTTTTAACATCCTTGACCAATCCAATGAAATAACTGTTCATCTCAACAGTCCACTGCGCCGCTCTCTCACCACTGGTCTCTTTACGAGTGGAATATCAAGAAAGCCTCTGTGAACAATTCCCCCAGGCCAGAGCTGTGCACGTATATATAAGGGAGTCCAAACAGATGAAAACAAGTGAGTAAAGCAGGTCCCAAAGGGAGTCATGAACTCAGCCGATTCTATTAGAGCCAATGCCCATCAGCAGCTGGTGTCCTCATCTAATCGCAGAAACCTGTGAAGCTCCACAAATGTAGAAGTTATGAGGTGAGCATTAAACTGGAAACTTCATGGATCGAACGGATCTTGAACATGAAAAACTGATTAGATAACAGCATCACATTCATGAAGATATGCAGTAAGAACCAGATATTTACAAAGACAAATTACATGTTTTGGGTCACTGGAATTAAATCAGCCTAAATATTTTCTCTTTTAGGTCTGTTAGGATGACCAAAACCCTGTTTGTTAAATACCAGAATAATGAGGGAGAGAAGTTTACATACACTAAGACCAGAATGCTTCTCAGCACCTTGGGAAAGCGCAGATGATGATGTCATGGCCTTGCAAGCCCTGGAAAGGTTAATTCACAACATACAAGTTAGTTAAAATACATACCTGTGGATGTATTTTAAGACAACATCTCAAACACACCGGCGGCTATAACGAGTTTCCTTTCAGAGTGGCTAGACCCAGCTCCAGAGAAAGGGTGAGAAGGTCAGTAATCTGGGCTGAGTGCAAAGAAGAACCTCTGCTTCTCCACATGGAAAGAAGCCAGCTGAAGTGGTCTGGGCATCTGACTAGGATGTGTCCGTTTACTGGAGTCCCCCAGGCTTTGGTTATTTCTTCACACACAACTGTCCCACATCAAATTTGTAGCAAACACACTGATTGGGGAAAAAGAAAACCAATGACAACAGAGAAGAGGTTAAATTTCTTTTTAAAAGAACAGATCTTAAACTTTGTTGAATAATGCTTACAGATACATTAATGATTACTAGTTTCTGAATTCTTTTAATTCAAGAGACACAAAGGACACACATTTAGGTTGTCTATGGCTTTGTGACCTTCAGTGTAAACTTTAATTGCCAGTTAGTACCATTTTTTTTTTTTTTTTTTACATTTTCTTATCTTATATAATAAAAATGAGTCACTTACATACCCTCTCAGTAATAAGGTCATATCACATAGTCAGCAGTAAGCCCTCTCTTTTAGCAGGAATGAATAAAAACCTTTAATCCTTGTGATGCTACATCAAACCCCAGCTGTACATCATGAAGTTTTCTTTTGCTGTTATTCTTGACAAATTTTCTAATTACTGCGGTCGCAGCAAACCATAAAATCCTCGTTTGTAAGGGCAGGTAAACAACAAAACATATTGTAAGACAGGGTGTTTTTTTCACAGAGTAAAACATGCATGCTTTTTGTGATTCTTAAGCAGATTAATGTTTTGTGGCTGGCAGACATATCTGACCCTGCATTTTTCAATATGCTACTGACTCAGTTTTACAGAAAATTATTATGTTCAATATCAAGAACATTTTGCGATTAAAAAGAAAAGTCAAATGCATCTTTAACAACAAATTAGTTTTAGAATTAGATAAATGAAATGCTTCAAACAGGTGCACAATAAAATGTGTCTTACAGCTGCTTTATATTTGATGTGATGAAAAACCCAAAATGAACCAATCATTCAATTTTTCAGACTTTATTTGTAGAGCACTTTTCATACTGACAAGTGTAACACAAAGGGCTTTTGATGGGTTAAAAACTGACACAAAAACACATTCAAAATAGTCAAACAGACAAACAAACAGAAACAAATAAAACAAAAAATAATTTGAGAAGATGTGGAACTGAAGAAAACTATTTATTTAGTTCAATGTGGAAACACTGGAGATAAATACATAAAAAAGCTTTATGTTAACAAATCAAAGATTAATAACTAACTTTTTAAAATTCCCTTAAACTATAATGAAAATTAACCAATAAATAGAAAAACAGTATATTTGCAACTCGCTAAAACTGTTAACAGCCAATAAAAACAAAAACTAAATTGATTATAAATGTATGAGAATTAAGGAGAAATGTCCATCCTTTTAGCCAATCACAAGCTGATGTAAATACATCAACCCTAAATCTTTTCTTCCATTCATGTTTCAGCTTAAAGGTTTTCCTGGTAAAACTGTGTACCAACAACCCTCAGGAAAAACAAACAAACAGTGAAAAGCCCTCATTTATGCAGGACGTATTTAAGGAATCTAGTTTCTAAAACGGCAATTTGAATTCTGTGAAATGACATCGGGTTTAGAAAGCCTTTTTTCACTTGCTTTGGGATATTTGAAATCCTTTTTGGCATTAAAGACTTTTTGCAGTTCACTCAGTGTCAATAACTGGCAGAAACTTTTGGGGCTATGAGACCGAAACAGCAGCCAGCTAAGACAGCTGCAACGGAGCAAACACTAATATCATTTCAGTATGCAAATGTCTGCATCAGTGAAATTCCTTAATGCTTCTGCAATAGCCACGAGGCAAATGCCAGTCTAGTTCTCCCTGTACACAGAAAAATCCCCTTTACTTTATTTAAAAAGGAAATGCTCCAGTATTTCTTACTTACACGCAGGAAGGATGGGAATCAGCCTCACTTTTGTAATTTCCTTTTGCTTTTTAACTTCACCAGCGGAGAGCAACAGGGAGATATTTGCGTACATGTCAGAGAAATCCATATTTAAGTTCAAAGAAATTGGAATATTTTCCTGAAGTTTCATTAAAATTTCTTAAAATCTTCAAATATTAAAAATATACAAAAAAAAAATAATAATTAGTAAATGTGGAATGGGAAATAAGATAGATGGCTTAAGAGATGATGATGAATTTGTTAAAGTGGATTTTGGAGATGTGTCTGTCCTTACTATTCCTTCTTTATAAGGTGATGAGAAGATGAGTTCATCAAGTTGTGAAAACACGAACATTATATTTATACACAATCTGCTCCTACGAATGAACTCTGGCCATCAGAATTAGGAAATAAAAAACGTAGCAGCCTAAAAGATTCAAAAAGCGAAACGTGTCCTGAACCAAAGGAATTCCAGAACAGATGAAAAAGTCACTGACCTTGATCAGTCTGGGACATGGTGGTGGCAGTGTGATGGTCAGGGCTGCTTTGCTTCTTCGGGGCCTGGATGAGTTCCTGTTATTGATGGAACCATGAATTCAGCTCTGATGGAGAATGTCGGATCGTCAGTTCGGGAGCTTAACTGGTCTTGGGTTATGGTTATTGATCCCAACCACAGTCCACCTCTAAATGGCTGAAAAATAATAGTTGGTCATGGAGTGGTCCAGTTAAAGTCTGGCCTTGAATCTGATGACATACTTTGGCATGTGCTGATAAAGGTCTTTCATGCTAGAAGAGCAGACTGGACCACAATTCCCCCACAGCGAGACATTTAATGTTTTTACTGTTTGTAGTCTTACGTTTGGCAGAATTAAAACAAAGCTAACTCAGAAGCTAACGTAATCCTCACCACATTTTTATATTTTTTTGGTCTGTATGATCGTGCTTTCAGCACCTGAAAAACGTGGTCCTTTCCTCTTGCTCAGCCTGGATTCGGTGCTGAGATGCCACCAGCTTATCACTGCCTGACGAAGCTCAGATGAAGAGGAAGGAAACAGATCAGACAGAGAGGGAGAACAAGCTGCAAGAGATTTAACTTGAAATGGTGGCAAATGTCTTCAGAACATGAATGGATATGAACCTATTTATGTTCCTGTTTAAATCGTTTAATATGATTGGTTTCTGTGTACTTTTTATTTTTAAATATATCTGCAGTTATATTGATGCAGGCGATCTTTTTATGTCTGTTGTAGAATCTTGTTGGTGCTGTATGACTGATTGTTAGCTTCTTCCTGCATGATAGCAGGAGCTACAGTAAAGCAGGTTATTTTGATAACTAACTGTATTAGTTTGAAGTTCAGCTGAATTTCTTCTTTTGTCAGATCTAATGATGAGGCACCGATGGACATGTTTGAGCTTCACAGGGACATGTCCACTTGACTATTTGTTGAAATGTTCTCAGCTGCAGCTTTCAACAGATAAAGCTTAACCTGTGGCTTCATCTGGTGCATGCACATTCATTCAAAAAGAATCTGGATTATTGCTGCAATCAGTGGGGTTTTATCCAAGGGTTACCAAGGACACCCTTACCCCACTGCCTGGCCTACAACAGACCACCAGAGATGAAACACTGGCTTCTGAGAAGGACTGACCTCGCTGCTGAGGCAGATCAGGAATGACTTTAGTTCCCAGAAATAACAAGTAACGCAGTTATTTCCTTTTATGATCTATAATCTGTCTGCTTCAGCATAGCGGGGGTGATTGATAGGGCTGGGTCAATTATAGATAAATCGGTCTGCCTGCCTATCAAGTGTGTGGTACATCTGTTCTCAACATCCTGGCAGGAAATGTTCAAAAAATACAGGAAAAAGAGTCGTTTTCAAGTGACAGATTCAACCTGTCATAAGAACTCTCGTTTGACAGTTAGATGGTTTTTCCTTTTACTGTACATATTAGTTCTTAAAGCTGCAGGAGGTGACTTAGTTGCTTGACTTTTATCTCTCGCACGCTTTACAATGCCACTCTATAAACCTTTGAGATGAGGATGTGCTAACTTGCTTGATTTAGTGTGACGAGAAGGAGAAGGAGCATTCTCACAAATTTCCACACAGTGGGTTGTTCACTTGGAAGTGGGGCCTGGGAGATAAAAATATGGAGAAATAATATTCATAAGGTAGGAGTAAGTGTGAAAAAAGTAAATACTTGGTTATCACACATTTAAGGGTGATTTATTTTAGTGACTGAAATACCTTGTTAGCAATTAATTAATAACTACAGTTAGTTTTTAAAACTGAAAACCAACACTTAAAACAAACATCTCCTCTATTGTAAAGTGAGACTTTTTCCAGGAAAACAAACCTTTAACATATGAATTCTGTCTGTTTCAACAATAAACTCACTTTAATGAGTGGACTCAATTATTCAGGAGCTACGTCATAATCTGTATACCTAAATTATTCAGGAAAATTAAAAGGTTACATCTGATTTTAGCACGTGCTCCATGGTTAGAACATTGCAACAGTGATGGTAAATTTAATTTGACTATTTTAGTTGGGGGGTTGTGTCTCCAGTTGGTCAGATATTCTTTATTGGTGGTTACATGTCCAAATTCTCTGCATGCAAAATACCCAAGGGGTTGATTCATGGAAGATTTGATGAAACTTGCCTGTATACTCACCTTGACCTTGATTGCTTCATGCAATTCTGAGCATGTTCTTTATTTTTGCATGCATTGAATTCAATTCAGTTTCCTCCTTATTTAGCACTAATTCACAACATGTCATCTCAAGGCACTTTAAAAAAATCAGTCTAATCATACAAACAGATTTCATGTCAGTGACATCTATTCCAACTGATTCTCGCTAACCAAACATGCAGCCAAGTTCTGTTTATTATTCTCACTGGGTACACAGTTTTCCATCTAAGGACACCTAGCAGATTGTATCGAGTCAGTGACTTGGTGCATTCACTCCTCCTGAGCATCCATGTAGTCACAGCAGAGAGGAAAAACTCCCCTTTAATAGGAAGAAACCCCAAGCAGAACCAGAACCAGGCACAATATGAGCGGCTCTTGCGATGACAAACTGGGGGTTTGAGAAGACAAAGCGAACACACAAACAAATCTGGACTCTTCCGAATCAGAATTCAAGAGCTCACTAGAGTTTCTCCCTGTGATGTAAGCAGGCACTTATCAACCCAACCAGAACAAGGTTTGCAACGTCCCATGAGACAGCTATTCAGAAAAAATAGGTTCGACTGCCTTATCAAATGCTGTTTCTTTATAGTTTCAAAGGAGAGAAAGCTTCAAAACACTAGATTCAAATATTTAACTGGCTGGAAGTCATTCATGCTCAAGATCACCAACATATGTTCTAATATTCAAAGAAGAAAAACAATAAGGCATCCTAATAATCTCTGTATAAAGGTGTGAGTAGGAATGAATTATTTATGGATCATATTTAAAGGATTGCTGAGTTTTAAGGTAAGTTTTGAAGTTACTAGAAGCGGATTAATCACTTTAAAGAGGACGACCTGACATGCACTGACAGGCATCATTTTCAGAACAGCCTT
The DNA here is from genome assembly GCA_014839685.1 of Anableps anableps. NCBI lineage: Eukaryota > Metazoa > Chordata > Actinopteri > Cyprinodontiformes > Anablepidae > Anableps > Anableps anableps. The sequence continues at coordinate 37,683,876 of CM026074.1, forward strand.
TCAGGGTTTTTAGTCTCAGGCTCATCACCTTTCAGCTCAGTCTGATGCTGATGTCAGGATGAAAGCCCTGGGTAAAAGACTTGGTCAGAGCATAAATGTGCAAAATCTGAGATTTCTGACTGGATCGTGTTGGTCCAGTTTGCTACAGCTGGTAGGATTAAATTATTCTAATTTTGATGCTTGTACCTCTTTACAAGACTAGTTTTGCCGTCTGAGACCTGAAAACTATAGCATATAATAGTTTTGTAATATTTTTTACAGAAAAATGCGTCAAAAAAACATCACGAAAGAACAAAAAATAAGTGATTTTTGGTGTGACTTCTCTCAGCCCTTGACCTTGTCAGCACCGGGTGGTTGCATCCTTAGGTGATACGTCACCCTTCACACATCATCATCTGACAATACTGTAAATGTTCCCGGACTGTTCACAGATTGAATATCCCCCAGCCGTCACTGACGAACACTCTCCGGGTGTGTGTGTGCAGGCTTGTTTATACACACCTCTGCCTTTTGCCTTTCGATCACCGCGTTGCCTTGACAACTGTGCCTCTGTGCTCTCTGTCCTTTGTCACTTTACCAAGCAGTAACAGGATGGAATCATTTGTTTGATCAGGGTTGTTCTGTGGCCCCAGAAAAAAAGCAAAATACATTTAAAAAAAATGAGCTGAAATATTTCTTTTATGAATTTCTTTCTGAAGAATAAAAACATAATTTTCACTTTTGTAAACATTCATGAATCTGTCACCCTACAGGATTCCCTGGAGTCTGTTTTTATTCCATCCTGTGTCGATTTCCTGAGGAAAACATGGAAATCTTTCGTGCCTTTAATCCTAAAAAAAAAAAAAAAAAGAAAAGAAACAAATATGTTGGTGCCTCAAGCAATTAGCAGAAGAGAAAACAGCCAAAAGTGTCCTCTGGCAAATTGGAGGTTGACATATGTCAGCTGAAAAGACCCCCCCCATGAGACAGTTTGACATTTGAATGCAGCAGATAGAAGCTGCTCTCTGAGGGTGGCCTTGTGGGCTGAGTGCAGATAAATAACGATACAATTCAATCCGTCTGTGAACATGTTTATGTATCAAGTTGAGTATTTGTGGCATTCATGCTAGACTATCTGTAGCAATCCACAGGGATTGTCACAAATTATATTTATTGCCTCACATGTTTTTCTGCTCTTGGAGGTGAACTGACAGAAATTATTCCAAACATTTTTAAGCTATAGGTCCTTAAGTTATAGACATATGAGCTCAACAACAAATATATTTATTGTTTTTAATCTGTTCTTCAGGTTCTTCCAGCATCAGACTGGAGCAAAGTTAATCTTTCCAGAGTTTCAGGAACCCCTGATCATTCATGGAGCTTCTTTAGAAATGTGAACTGTGGACGCTGACATTAGCGCTGCTGCTACATGGTTAGCATTTAGATGCTAGTTTAGGCTAGCATAGCTTCTCTGATAGGCCGACTGCTTTTAGCACAACTTGAACACATCTAGAGTCTTTTCCAGCGTCCCATCAGATCGGCTCTGGAAGCAGAAATTAACCCCCAAAGGGCCCAGAGGAGCTGCTTTGTCATCCATCACTGTTTTTGGATGTCGCTTGTGCATCAGATTTATGGGTGTATCAGAAACACATGACTACAGCACTTTGAACTTTTATATGTAAAAAAAAAAAATAATAATAATTTTGTGCATTAAAATCTGCATAATTATTTAATCAAAGTTAAGGTGTTGAAGTCCCACCCCTAATAAAAACCAAAACATTCACTGTGGTGGATGAACAGAAGGCAGCTCCAGTGTACCGGAGTCAGTTAATAAGTTGATCATCCGCTCCTGTCACGGAATTAAATCTTGTGTTGGCAAACATAAAGCATCCCTAAAACCAACGCTGCTCGCCAGTTATTGTTATATAAGCTTTGTTGGGGTAGAAAAAAATGTACTTTAGAGGGGGTTCAAGAACCCTAGTACCACCTGAAAGAGTGGTACGAACTTTTCTCGTTCTAGTTTAGGGGGACAAGAGTGTGTGGGGAATCAGCTGTGAATCTAAAGAAGAAAAATTCAGCAAGCAGGTCAAAATGCTGACAGGAAGAGGATTCGGCTGATAACACACACTCTGGCACCAAAGAGTGTGAGAAACATGTTATCCAGAACAGCATCCAGACAATCTTAATTCATATATAATGCCTCAACAATGACCAAAGTAGGACAGGAAACTGGTTATGTCACATTTATTTGTCAAATATAAAGCAAGTTCTCCGTGTGAACTGTTCTTTCTCTGCTGAACTGATCCCTCGTGTGAATGCGTTTTTGAAACAGCTGGCTGGCTTCTTTCTCACTTAAATGAATGTGTAACATTTTTCTAACTCAACAGCTTCATAAATAAATACCCTACATCTGGATCTGGCTTTTCTGAAAACATTTCCAGTCAATCAAGTTGTGAGAATAAATATGTGAAGCTGCGTCTGCTCCAATGTTCTTTAGAAGCAACAGGTTTATAAGGTTCCGTCTCACATAAGTGTGTCCTGACTTTAAGAGCCGATTTACCTCCATTTACCTTGTTGCAAGGTTATTTTCTAATGCTGTAGTGAACAGTGATCACATTTTCTGTTTTAATGCACAAATATTTATACACATGCACTCCAAAACATACACACACTCACATCTCTCTGTGTGTATATAGAACCACTATATGAAAGTCTGGGTGTTTTTCTAACATATTTGGATGTTAGGATGAACTAATAAAAAATTTAGCAAAAATTCACCACCTTTCAAAGTTGCCACAAAAGCAGTGGTGTGTGTGGAGGACCCAAACACATGCAAATGGCAGCAGAAATAATGCAGAAAAAGGCTGTTTAATAATAAAATGCAACTTCCAAAAACAAAGACCAAGGTCCACAAATCCAAAAAACATGAGCTGAAGATAGCTAAACTAAAGCCAAAAACAAAGCTTGAGCAGTATCAGGCACAGCGGAGCAGTAAAGAACAATAAAACTTGAGTTTTTATGCTGAGGGAAGAGTGGAGAATAACACTGAATGCAGGTGAGTTAATCAGGGGATTAGAAACAGCATTAACACAAAGAAAACTACAAACCCAGAGGGAAAAAAACTGACAATATTCTTGGAAAAATAAAAACAAATGGACAGAACACATGAATAAACTAAGAAACTAAATACAAAGCAATGAACCAATATGCTAAAACCTTAATGACAAATAACAATTAAATATGGCAAGACCTTTTTTAAACGATCATAAACCCAGACGTACTTAGAGAGGAACACAAAAGAAATTCAAAACACAAACAAGTAGAACATTTTTTATAAATGTGATACAAACAGGACATTTGTGGTGAGAACTAAGTTAGGACACCCCCACTTTTATTCCCACCTAAAATGGCTTCAGTTTCACACAGATGTGCATGATTTAAATATTGGAAATCTGAAGGATGTGGAAAAGCCAGGAGATTCTGGGTTTGGGATCAAAAATCCAAGTGTGTTTGGTTTGGTTAAAAGTTGACAGAAATAATCAGGAGCCGGTTCATCCAGAGCCCAACAAGAACTTTAAACTAGACTCTGAAATCCACTGGGAGCCAGTGTTGAGAGTATAAGACTGAGGTGATATGAGTGTATTTACTAGACTGAGTAAGAAGAATGTCTTGTAAGAGACATTATCTCTGCTCTAAAACTCTAAAGATTACCTCGGGGCAACGGTGGCTGATGACAGTTTAGGCATATATATTTCCATCTGGGTCAAGAACGCATGTTCCTTTGGTACCAACTGGGAGAAACAGAAACACTAACATAGTTTATTAAATGATATCTGAGAAAGTTACTGGAGCAGGAAATAAGGCATCAGAAAGTTCAAACAAACTAAAGCCAAAACAGAAAGGAGCAAACTAAGGCTTGTGAAAAACTCCAAATTCAAAGATGAAATAATGCAGTAGCCCATAACAGAAGATAGAAACAGAAACTCAGAGGGAGACAGGGCAGATACAGCTCCGGCAGAACGCAGGAATATGAATGGGTTGGTGAACAGAGGCAGAACAAGTCGAGAGAACTGCTGAGAGGACTGTGTTTTTTCACTGAGGAAGGTTCCTACCTGAGCATCTAAGTGGCAGCCACGAGAAGAACTCTTCAGTCTCTGTAAATGGTAGGAAAAGATTCTTGTAATGATACCTTCTTTGTGTCTGCACCTTTTAAGGCAGCACTTGGACAGTTGTAGAATTTGGGATTTATGTAAATGAAGATTTAAAGTGATAACAGCATGCCTTATCTTCTTTATATTCAAAATTAGACTTTCTTTTTAACAATTTCAACTTGCATCACATACAGTGAGCTGATATTTTACATCAAATGATGTTTTGCAATTTTATTGCATATACTGAAGTCCGAAAAATTTCTGGCAATAATGCATTATTTAACTTTTTAAATGAAGCTGTTGTTTATGAGATTCTGAAGATTTGACATTTCAGTGCTTCAGATCCACATAAAAGCTCAGTGTTAGTGTTGGTGAATTTCTCCTGCTCCCTGCTGTCTGCTCCTTTACCACCTGTTTTGACTCTCCTTTCAAAGGAGTTCAAAGGAATTAGCTGAGGAAATGACCATAAGACGAACTCTTTTGACTTTTCCACCAAATAAAGACAAATATAATGGCAGATAAATCAGAGGCAAACCAAAGGTGAAATAGGGGATTGCACACCAGAGGAATACTCTTTTAAAAAATCAATAAGTCAGCCAAATAGCAATTAACAAATCAGGAGACATGAACAAACAAAGAAATATATAAAAAACAAGACTAAACAGGCTGAAAAAGTATTTGCTCCCTACAGAGTCCCAAAGCCTTAGAAATAGCTTCGCTACACGGTTCTCGACTGGTTTTATTTGGTTTCTCATATTCTCTTGACTTTCTTTAGATCAGCACATCTTGCTTTTTGTTATATTTCAGCCTATTTCGTGTTGTCAGACAGGTTCTGTTTAAGTGATTTCTTGACTCTCGAGGTCTGGCAGTTAGAATAGAATAGAAATATCTTTTATTGTCCCACAATGGGGAAATTTCTGATAGAAATCAAGTATGGGTGTGTTTAGTGAATCTGAATTTAGCCTTCAAAAAATTTGATTTGGTTAACTCAGAAGAAGGGGTCAACGACTTCATAGATTAGCTTTTTCACCTAATAAATGAAATCATTATATGAAAACAGGTTTTTGTATTTATTTTATCTTTGAGTGATTTTAAAATTCGTTTGACAATCTAACACACGCATCAAACTCAAGGCACGCAGGCCAAGTTGGCCCACCATAACTATTTACCTGGCTCTGAAGAGTCAGAGGCCCAGGTAAAATTTGCCCTCTATGAAGCAAAATGCAACAGTCTTTATTTCACCGTAAATTATCATTTAAGGTATAAAATATATTCAAATAACAAACCAGCATTTGCATTCAGTGTATGTCCAGACATGTCATAGAAGCCTTTTATGGAATAGAGTATTAAGTATAGTTAATGCATTCAATGTTTCACTGTTTGTGTTTTTATTCATATTTAATTCTCAGTTGCATAAAAAAGTCTTGAGCCATAAAACACAGCACAGATTTCCAGACAGTCTGGTAACAACAACATAAAAGCAGAACAAACAAACAAACAAAAAATGTGAAGAGGACTGGACTGTACAGACTTGAGTTTCAAGCTGCAAACATTTATCCTGCAGGGATCTTTAAAAATCGCCAGCCTCCTATGTCTCCAGATGGAATATGATTCGAGAACTATTAATAATTACCACTTTTACAAAAGGAGCAAGGTGCATTGCAGTAGAATAATGAATAACCATTTCGAGTGTAGCACCCTCTTCAGTTATCCTCTGTGCATGTTTTGTTAATTTGATTCTCTCATCAGAAACCAGAAGTGACTTTTTTCTTGTTTCAAGGAATCCAATTCAGAGATTGTTTTGAACTGTGTATGAAAAGCTGGTTGTTCTGTGCTTCTCTCATTAGTTCTCTCAATATTCACATATTCTGACAGTACAGATGGACATAACCATACAAAATAAACACACAGCCCATATTTAAAGGTCTGATGAATTTGGAAAAGTATGACATATATGAAATGATTTTCATTTTCATTTTATGATTGCATTAGCGCCCAGAGCTGAATCCATTCTACTGACCGTATCTGGGCAGTGATGTCACAGGGCGCTGCATATCCTTCTTTACTTTGATTGTATGAGTTATCATTTTAAATATTAAAAGAAAATCACACCAAATTAAAATTTTTGCTCATGAAAATGACTTGTGTTCAAATGTTTAGCATTTTAAGATGAAAATCAAATATTTTTCATGCTTTTCTTTACCAGTTCTGTTTATTCTCTTTATAGGGTGCTTGATGCATGTTACACTGAATTTGTATCACTCCAGTACTCGTCTGTGTAACTTAAGTAGCTGAGATGATAAGAACAGAATATGGTGTTTATGAGAGGAAGTGGAAACATGTGGAGGAAGCAATCAAATCATATATTAAAAAAAAAAAAAAAGATTGATGGCAATTTGAGTTTTAAAGACACCTGTTTCATTTGATCAGTTCTGGCTGTTTCACCCTTTGCATCCATGTCTTCTCATGTTCTGGCTCAAACACAGAAGGCTGAACCCCTTGCAGCTGGCTTGCTCCCATGGTCCAAGTTGTATTCACTGGAAAATAATCAGTCTGACTGCATGAAAATGCATCAGAATCCATGATGGAGCATAATATTTTCTAAAAACAACAAATCAGCTTGACATTTCAGTCAATTGTTGACTCATATTGTTTAACATCCCAGACTGCTGCATCCTGGTGTCAGGTCCTGCCTCTTTTGGACTCTTCCTTTTGTTGTTTTCTTAGAGTTGAATTCTTATTTTCACTTATCCTAGTTTATTTCTTGTTTGTCCAGTTCTTAGGTTGAGCATTTCAGTTTATTTCAGATTATGTTTATTCCCCTGCATATCAATTAGATCAGTCTTGTTCTTCATACACTCTTTAGTTATCCTCTGCTTCTGTTAGATTTTGCTTCTGTCATCTCTTTGCACTGATTTCCTATTTTCCCCAGTCCAGTTTATCCCTTCGGTTTGTCCAGTGCTCAGTTTGAGTATTTCAGTTACTTTTAGATTCTGTTGATCATTTCAGTCTTTTCTTCATTATTCCAGTTATTTCCTTATGTTCAGTTTTCTCCTTGTATTTTGTCATCCTGCGTTTTTTGTATTTATTAGATCAGCCATGTTTCGGTTCACTTAAGTTCAGACTTTAGTTATTTCCCTGGTCCAGTTATCCTCAGTTACATTTAGATTTTTGTCTTTGCTTCCCTGTTGCTCTCCCTCACCCCCTGCTGCCATTCTCTCTCTCCTCAGTCTCCGCTCCAGTTAATTCCCCACACCTGCTACCATTCAGTCATCAGCCCCAGCCTTTCTTCCAGCGTTCACTTCCCCAGTATTTAAGCTCCTCTCCTTCTCCCTCTCCTTGCTGGTTCCTTCCGTTTGCTGCAAGTTATTCCTCCCGGTATCACCTCCTGTTTCTCAGCTTGTGAGCTTCCTGTTTTGCCATCCAGTTCTCCTTGTTATGCTCTATGGATTCATGTTTTTGTTCTTGCTCTGGCTCCCTGCGTTCTCCAGTGTTTTTGTATTCTTTAATTAAATCTTCTGCAATTACTTGCTGGCTCTGCCTCTCTGCATTTTGGTCCAACACAACCAAACCACACATCATGACACCTAAGTGCACACAGGAACATTTTCACAGATCCTTCCACACAGCAGCTGTTCGACTTTATAACCATCACTTTTCCCAATAAAGTCAGTAAGACTTTATAACTCTGCTTTTACTTGCAGTTTTCTCATTTCTCAATTTCTTGTAAATAGTCTGCAGTTGTTTTTATGCATATATATATATATTACCTGACTCAGCTGCATTTTCTTTTAATCTGAGTATGCTATTTCTAATATCTGTTGAGCATTATTTTTCCTATGTTGTAAATTTGCCCTTACAGTCCAGTCTCTCTTTCTTATTTTCATCATTTTTACCTTTGGGTGAAAATAAATGCTCCCACTTACCTTAACTTGCTGCTGAATTTTTCCCTCTGTAGGACAATAAAGGATATTTCTATTCTAACACCATCCTCATTGCTTAGTGTCCATCAGGTGACCTGGTTGTTCACTTTGTTAAAATAATTATTTATTGTGCATTTAGCAATGAAACTAGCAATACCAATTCCATAATCGATTTCACTTATTGATTTGATTCCTTATCGATTCTCTAATTGATTCTCATTGAGTTTGGAAATAAAATAAAGTACAAATGGTTGGTTTGGTTGCTGTAGCTCTTTAATTCAAAGTGTGCACCAACATGTTTTGGTGTCTCCAGCTGTGGAGAACACACTCAGATACTTTCCCCTCGGTTGCTAAAGGTGTGTGAGAGCTAGCCTCTTAGCCAGCCTCACTCTGGTAGCCCTCTTCAACTAAATGTTAATATGATATGGAGATTATTCATACAGTAAGGCGCTAACATTAATACAATAAACAGAATATGGAGGAGTTTAATGTTGCCTGGGATATTTAAGGCAGAAGATGTATAGTGTGCTCTAAGCTTCTCAAGAGTCACCACTGTCGCTAAGCAATGTATCAAACACTTTACACTGATGCAAAGTGTTCATGCTTTGTGGATAAAATGTTTGAGCACGTTGGAGGTATTACCTCCTTTAACTGTGATTAAAGCTCAGCACGTGTTGCACCCGGCCCTTGTATCGTCTTTTTGTGAAATGCAACTATACTTAGGAGCCGTGACACCATCTTGGATATGTCGTAAATGAAAATATGGAGCATTCACAATATATCACGCAAATACATCTCATGATGTTGGAACTGACAAGCGGAATCATTAGGGGGGCAGATGAACAATTCCAAGGAACTGAACTACTGAGAACTGGTTCTCTACAAGAACTCAGTTCCCATCTCTACATGTGATGGAAATAAACAGCCTGAAGATCATCGGTTTGCTGTTTGTAGAAAACCAAGTCATCAAAACAGGCACAGTTTGCCGAGCTTCAAGGATTTTTCTTTGTAATATGTATTTTCCAAGATATAACTGACTTCCAATTTTTAAGAGTCTTGACTCTGACACCATTGCATGGTACTCTGCTGTTTCAGCTTCTCCTGGACCAAAAAAGACAGTCATCTTGCACTGAGGTGAACAGACTGTGAGTTTTCATACCAAATAACTAAAACTCTGTCACTGTAGAAACTGAAGTAGTTTTCTCAGCCTGAGTTTGAGCTGCTATTCATTAATTTTTTTTTATCTCCTCAGGAGCTCTACCTGACTTTCTCAACAATTTTAACCAGTAGGAATAATTTCACAGTTCGCATCTGAGATGGGTGTCTTTCTAACTCTGAAAGTGTAAAACTGAAATCTTAAAAACAATATAATTTTAGCAAAGCATTCACATCTCCCTGCGTTCAGAGACCATGTTGTTAAATTAGGAAAGTCACAAACAAATTGAGCACACACTGTGTGTACAAGGAAAGATAACATTTTCAGCTACACCCAACAAAGTTCCCAGCAGAAACAGAAAGCCTCCTATAGCTGTAAATGATTGATGTATTAGTGGTCAGTTAGAACAGCGCTGCTGGAAGGTCATGGCGGCGCTCACCAGCAAATGCTTGAGTTGCACTACCATCATTTATAACCCCTGGGAGAATGTGTGTAGAGGAAACGGATCCCCTGTAGTCTGTGGCCAAGCAGACCACTAGAGAATATTCAGAACAGACCAATAATTAAGTGGCAGGCAGCCCGCTGGATGATGAACCTGCTAGACATGCAAGGTAAAACCTGTTGTCAGTTCATGGAGGAGAGAAAGAGCAGCGTCTGTCAGAACATTCACGCTGAATCGGCCTGACTTTTCCTCAGGCAGTCTTTTAAGGGAAATATTAGACATTACCTGCCAAGGAACAACATAGACAAAGATATTTAACTTGCAAGTAAAAGTTAAAATATAACCAAAAACACACTTTGATTTTGGTAATTGCAAAAGACAATGTGTCAAAGTGAATATAAGCAACATTGTATGGATAATATTCTGACATGAAAGATGAAACATTTATGAGGAATTTGGGATTTTTCAGAACATCAAAGTATTTCTCAATTTTGCTACAAGACATCATTGAAAGGGGAATAAATAATTTGTTGAAGTTGAAGAATTTGATTTAAAACCATTTAAACTTGTTAAAGATGAAGGAAGAAGGTGAAGAAGGGATGTAAAAGTGATGTGAAGCATCCTTGTATCTGTTGTCTTCCACTTATCAGAGAAACCCAGACATCCTTTTCTCAACTGATAATCTCCAGCTGGGAGATAAAAATATATTTCCAGCCCATGAACAGCCTATTTAAGGTCACAGTACAGCATCTTGATTAGATTTAAGTCTGGACTTTGACTAGGCCACTACAAAACCTTTGTTCTTTTGAGCTACTTCAGAGGCAGACTTTCTGGTGTGCTTTGGTTCCTTGTCCTGCTGCATTACTTAAGTGTGCTGGAGTCTAAGGTCATGAACTGATGCTGTTTAGATACTCTCCTTCAGGATTTTCTGCTGGAGAGAAGAATTCATGGATCCATCAAAGTTCCCAGGTCCTGATGCAGAAAGTCATCCCCTGACCATCACACCACCACCACCGTAACTGTTGATATGATGTTCTTTTCCTGAAATACTGTTAGATTCACACCAGACGTAACCAGACGCACGTCTTCTCATTAGTCCACAGAAATCAGACGTGTGTTCTTGTCTTGACATGCTAACAGTGCAACATCTGGGCAGCAGAGACAATACTTCACAGTAACAAGTCCTGAATGACACCATCAGTTGCAGACAAGCACTGCTCTGTCTCCTTCTATCTCCGTCTGGCGGCGTGATTAGAAATGGGTTCCTTGGATCTTGTTTCATGGGTCTGGATGGTATCAGCTCCAGACTCCTGAGGCGTTAAGCAGATCAGCTGTGTCTCATCCTGGGATATGTGTTCAACATGAGCCTAAAGCTGGAGAAAGTACCAGAGCTGTAGAAGACCAGATGTGTGGCACCGGTGCCAAAGACCACACATCTGAAGAACTTCAGCAGCTACAGGCTGGTAGTTGGTCCTTAACCAACTTCGCCCCCTGAGGTCTTCACTGGATTCACTGCAGTTCACCTACCAGCCTGGCACTGGGGTGGATGATACCATCTTCTGCCTCCTATTTTTTTTTTCTCATGTTGTGAATTCAGCTTTACTGTACAGTCTTTTTTTCGTGTTTTTATATGTTTACCTTTATGTGGATCTGTGAGCTTCAATTTGCCTGTCACTTTGCTGATGGTACACCTGAATTTCTGCACTGAGGGACACCAAGGGATATTTCTGTTCTGTTCTATTATATTTCTGGAGTCTTTTGTACCTCTAGATATCAGTGTTTTATTCAGGCAGCAAACTATGAAAGCTGATAGAAAACCAACAGATGAGGGAATTGTTAGACACACAAACAGTATAGCTAAAATGGAAAAGGGTACTTAGTTCATATGCTGTTTTATTGCAAGTTAGTTAGAGTGATGTACACAGTCATTTTATATGGCATACTTGAAACCTATACAATCACAGAAACTATGTTTAGCAATTACCAAAATGACACATTTTTGCATTTCTACATCTGATTGGTTGGTAAAGTTATGAAAACAACAGAGAGAACTTAAAACAGCAAGACTGTAACTTGATCTCAACTGACAGGCGATGTAATTTCTCCAGGTTGTGTGTTTCATGTGTTAGGCACTGTGAACAGTATATGAATCATACCAAACCCCAAGTATGGAGCACAGAAGGTTTGTTATATAGAAGGAGTTGATTTAAAGGTGCTAAAACCTTGAGCCAATATGTGAAGTGTAGAAGACTCACTGCCTGCTTACACTTATAGATTAATAATGCAAAAATAACCTCACCATGTATGAATTATGCTACCCTCATTAAGGATTATTTTTATTTTTCCTGTCTTTTTTAGTAACCTTTATGCATGGAAAAAACATGTTTTTTCAAAAATCAGCCTACTCAGTCATACAAAGAATAAGATTCCCTCCCAGAGGTTTGCTTTAGGCTTCCAGATACTAAATATTTTTGCTTTATATTGTTCTGGAGTTCTGAAGGTGGAAAACTCATAGCTCCCTCAGCATCTACAATGTCCACTATTACCCCATGCAGTTCATCCCAATCCATCCTTTTCTAAGAGACATCAGACTCATTTGTTTAGAAGTAACTCTGCTGTCCAGTTGGTAGGGTTTTATGTTGTGTACTGTGCTTCAGCCTTCCCACTCTCGTCTGCTGTACCCCAAAGCTCTTTTATTGGACCACTCCTGTTCATTATTTACCTTCTGCTTCTAATCAATCTTTTCAATAATTCTGATTTTAATTTCCATTGTTTGGCAGATAATAACCTGCTCTATCTGTCTACCAAAATCATCTCCTACCTTCAATCAACTTCTGATTGCTTACACTAAATTGGATTTTCTTTTTGATTTATCTGACAAATCCATCCTGACTGAGGATCCAGCCATCAGATTTATCTCCAGAATTCCTTCTTCCTCTTGTCCTTCAGAAACTTCACTGGCTCCCTATCAAGTATTATATCATCTACAAAATCTTACAGCTCACCTTCAAAGTCGCTAACAACCTTGATCCTAGTTTTTCACTTCATGGCTTTACACTTTCTCTTCCATCTAACTCACTCAACATCAAGGTAGTCTGTTGTCTGCTGTGTCAAGGGGCCTCTGGTGCTAGCTTCCCAGCTTTTGGACTTTTAACCTAAATCCCTCATCGAAACTCATCCAAACAGCCTTCACTCTAAATCCTGCAACTGAAATGATCTTGATGAAGAATTATTGCTGCATTACCAAATTCTGGGTCTTTCCTGTAGAAACAGTTGCTGGTGCTGAAATACAGGATCTTCAAGAACAGTATGTTACAAGGATTTGTTAGATCTTCCGGTAAAATATTATCAGTGATGCATGTCTCAGTTCAGTTGCAATTGTTATTTGGTCCAGTTCACTTTCACACTGCACTGTGTCAAACAAACCAAACCCTTTGAACAACCTATTTACTTCCTTGCCTGTGGTGGCACTGCACTACGAACCACTGAAGGAAATGACACAAAAACCTGTGAAGAAGACACTGAGTGCAACTTTCTTCTTCATGAAGTGTAAACAAACATTGAGTGGCATCAGATTTTACCGGTTGTGGGATTTCCTTTTTTTTGTTTTTGGCAAAAAAGACCATGAGCCATTTCTCCCGCAAGTGCTCGACTCACAAGTTAGCTTGGTTACACTTACCTAACTTGTGCTATAGACCATTTCCTGCCTTTGGAGCAGTCTCCGGTCTACTTTGGCATTCACATATGCATTTGAACTGCACCACAGTTCACTTCAACTGAACTGAAACCTTGGTTTGTAGCAGGGATGGAGGGATCGGCCTCAAACTGCTTTTTTTCCTGGTCTTGGGCTCAGTCTCAGATTGTTTTGCCTCGGTCTTGGTCTTGTTCAACAAATTGGGTCAAAACCGGTTTGAGACTTAATAGTTTTTCTCAAAATTACAAAAACGTAATTCTCTTTTATCTTCACCTATAGAAGCACAACAATGTGAATTAAAAGCAGTGATTTAGAGTGTAACTCCATCGCACCATCTCAGAAAAAATACGATATTATTTTTGCTAATGACCATGAAATCGTGTTGCATGTGATTATTTACAAAACCAGGTGGCATTTGGTCCTTTGATTTAAAAAAGCACATCTTTGTGTTCACATGTGGTGTGGGCTAGCTTTTCCTAAACAAACACAGAATCTTATTACATTTGCTTTTTAAAACATGAAGAATTTTAAGAAAGAAGAAAGGAAAGGAAAGCAAAAAGCAAAAATTCTGGGCCACCTGTAAGTTTTGTTGACTGCCAGGATTGACAGTACGGGAAGTGAGCGGGATAACATCTAGTTTTACTAGACATCTACAGTAGACACAAGGAAAAGTAAGTAGTAATGCAAAAAATATGCACAACACCCAGTTTCAACACTAAGCAGCTAAATAATAATAATAAAAACCTAAGTAGACGCTAAACCTTCATCACTGCTCTACGTGCAAAACTCACTTAACCAGCAGCTGATGAACAGGAACAATAAGGCTCATCAAGCTAAAAACATAAATTCCGTCTTACCTTTGATGTTTTATTGTCATAATCTATGTTAGAGAAAATATTGCCACTTGGCTCCTGTAAGCTGTTGTCCCTGCATCATTCCTGCTGACTGTCGACCACAAACAAACTAGAGTTCGATTATAGCGGACCAAACAGGGCTGTTGTGAATGCACTCTAAGATGTAGAAGCCTGATTGATTCTTTGCTCATTGGTCTATAAATGATCAACTTCTACTGGAGTGGCAGAGTGATAAAGCAAATGTGGGAAATGGACAGAGCTGGCTTTGTCTAAAATAAATAATGCAACAGTTTTATGCAGTGATTGAAAGCTTAGATGAAGACTAAGAAGATTTGTAGCTTTTCCTTGTGCCTTGTGATAAATGTACAAAAGTAGTCATGTTTCAACCCTGGAAAATGAATTCATAAAAGGCTTTTTGTACTGTCTGCAAAGCAAAGATTTGCATTGCAACAGACAAAACAACCCCCCCCCCAACTCTAGATCTGCCACTGAAAAATGTCAGAGCAGTGCCGGTGCAGCTAAAGTGGCTTGTTTTACAGCATTTTCATGATTTCCTGCAAAAAAAAAAAAAAAAAAAAAAAAAAAAAGGTCCACAACAAACCATTTGGTCAGTTGTGTGCCTGAACTCTGCAAGTCATTAATATGAATAGTTGCCCCTTCAAAGCCTAACAGAACTAATTCACTACAGTGGTTATGAGGTTGTCAGAGCCTCAAGGGTAACAACACGCAGACCACACATTTCAACTTTAAAGTTATGTCTTACTTTGAAGTGGTGTGTCAGATAAAACCCAAATGTAAAAATAAATCTGCTATAATTTCTAACACTGAAGCTGTAATAATTTCTATTCAAGGTTGCAAGGAAGAGGACATATTCTGTTCTTGGAGACATGCTGTTCTTCAAACTGAGTGCAAACAATGTCACATCTGAATGTTTCCTCTGCTGCCTGGTGTTTGTTTGAAGTTGATTGTAAAGTCTGAAGTAATCAGTCCTTCCTGCTTCTCGGGGAGCTTTATTATGACTGAGAACAGATTGGTGAATTATTTGTCATTACTATGTGATAGAAATTACCTTGTTGTTTTAGGTTGCTTTTCAGACTGAAACAGCCCCTTGAGAGATGCCTTGCCTTAGAAGGAAAAACGGTCCAGATGGTGAGGGTTGTTCAGGTTTCCTGAAAATAACTGGCACATTTAGTCTTCAGTACTCTGCAGACAAAGCAGAGTACTTGTTCTTAAATATTCCCCAGAAGTTTTTTTTCTAGGGAATATTTGAATGTGTGTCGCATATGAACATTCTCTTAAAACAATATGGAAATGAAGGACGGAGGAAGGGCATTCTTTACTGAGTGACATTAGATCAGGTTGTGTGATGTTGGTGTGATGACCCATTATCGTGTCTAATTACATGGCCCAGAGCAGGAAAAAAGGACCTCTGATTGTACAGCTTGGACATAAAAACCTGATGTAGGGCATGCATAATAGTTGAAACTGTATTAACGACACTGACTTTAGTTAATGTCCAGTCAGATACAGTCTAATTCAATCCTGTTTATTCCAGTTCCATTCATTACAGCTCTGATACATTCAGCTTCAAATTCAAATCCAGTTACATGCAGTCCCATTCAACCCAGGAATAATACAATACATTCAAGTTATGCACATTATAAAATACCAACCAGTAAAGGGAAGGAAATCAGTGGACATCATTAAATCAATCCTGAGAGAAGCACCAAGCAACACTGGAGGGATGCAACATAACAGGAAGAAACTGTTCTTTATTATTTCACTTTTTCAACCTGGAACTTGCCAACTTCAGTGATTAGATATAATGCCTTTCAATAGCATTCAGTCCCCTTTAAAACTTTTTCACATTTTGTAAATTACAACTACAGATGCCAGTGTAGTTTATTAAGATTTAATGTGACAGGCTAGTATAGAGAACAGCATAAGAGAACTGGAGGGATAACAATCCATCCATCCATCCATCCACCCAGTCACCAGGAAGGAATTGGGTTATACAATGGTAAGATTGAAAATTATTTCCCTTTGAAATTGTTTACATAAAATCAGATCAGTTTGGCATGCATTTATGTTTATATTTAGCCCCTTTCAATCTAGTACCCCTAATTAAAGTCCAGCGCGGAGATGGCTAAGTCCAGTTCTCGAGAAACACCCTCCTGCAACTTCTAGATGCATCCCTTCTCCAACACACCTGAATCAAAGGAAAGGCTCATTACCAGGCTTCTGCAGCGCTCAATGACGGAATGCTGATTATGTATTTTAGCCATTTGATTCAGGTCTGTTGGAGC
The DNA here is from genome assembly GCA_014839685.1 of Anableps anableps. Classification (NCBI taxonomy): domain Eukaryota; kingdom Metazoa; phylum Chordata; class Actinopteri; order Cyprinodontiformes; family Anablepidae; genus Anableps; species Anableps anableps. Next base: position 37,700,381 of record CM026074.1, read on the forward strand.
ATGGATGCATCTAAAAGTCGCAGCACACAGTATTAGCGCTCATGAACTGGAGCTAATACTCCACCCCAGTCTAGTGCAACCAATGGTCCTCAGAGGTTACCAAATAAATGAATAGTCCATCAGTTTCCACAAGTGTGTATTTATTCAGCAGGGTTAGATGACATGGCAACCTTTCAAACTTTGCACATTTCATGTGGTACTGTTAAATTCATCATTTAAAAATAGAGAAGAGCATGGCCCCATTGCAACCCTCCCAAAACATAGTCACCCACCTAAATTGACATGCCAGCCAAGGAGAACATTAATCACAGAATTACAGGATTTGAATATTGGTCTTCCCAGACTCTTTCCATCCAATTGGACTGAGTTACAGCTATTTTCCGAAGGATGGGCCAATATTTCAGTCTCTGGAGGTAGAGATGTACCCTGAAAGACTTGTGGAAAGTGGTTCTGCAAAGCGTGGCTAAAAACATGAAATTTTATAATACACAGAGAGAGATGCACAGGGATTGTTGGTTATAGTGTGACAAAAAGTGAAGAACTTTGAGGGTGTGAAAACTTTTTCAAGGTTCTGTCCACATAGTGATGTTCTCACACTAAAATCTTGCAGAAATCTTGCCTGTTTTGACTAGTTTTGAAAGAAACAACAAGACATAGAGCACATGTTTCTCCAATGTATAACCAGAACAACAGCCTGGTTCAGTGACAGCTGCAGCCTGTATATCTACTAAAAAACAGACAGCCAGGTTTGCAGACAGTCATTCCAAGTCTTTTTTTTCCATTTCAGCTTTAAACTTAATCTTTTTAGAAAGACTGGACAACGAATTTGGTGAAACTCTGAAATGTTTCTTCAAGCATAACTCAAAAACATGTCAAACCATACACTCTGGCTGCCCAAATCAGATTTTGTGCTGCATTCCTCTGGAGAAAGGTGCAGCCATACACAACAACAAATCACCTGGGATGAAGGATGACCCAAGGAGTTTTTGTACAGAGTGTTCCATAAACAGCATGGGAACTGTAACTGTCTTCAAAGTCATTTAAGATTTTGATGTTACACTTAAAAAAGATTGTTTTGAGGTTATCGATGCTTTGACCGTTTCATCATCATTTATGTTAGAACTTCCTTAAAGTGAGCACTGCCTCAGTCACACAGATAATGGGTCTTTGCTTCACATTTAATGTCATAATTTATGACTTTTTAGATTAAAAAGGAGGAAACAGCATAAAAATACACGAATGGTCATTTTGAAGACCTGGAATACGTGAAATATCAGCAATTTTAATTGTGTCCAAGTTCTCAAAAAAGCAAGACTTCCATTTTTCTCATCCTCATTTTTCTTCAGCTCCAAAAGACAGTACATGCTGCTCTGTCATGTGAAGAGATGAGATCTGTTCTGACGGGCCAGGACAAAAAAACCCTGGCACAAGAAATCAAAATGGCATCTGAGGCACCAGAAATAGGATTAGTGCTGACTAGCATTGGTCTATGCAGGAGCAGGATCTTAAAATTGAGTGATGCAGCCCAATGCTAGTGTCGTCTGGTGGGATATTTTATAAGGGATGCTTGTGCTGGTCTGTCTAAATTGCCTTTAGGTATGAGTGTGTGCATGGTTGTTTGTCCTGTGTTGCTGTGATGGACTGGTGATCTGTCCAGGATGTACCCTCACCCAATTACCCTACAAGGACAAGCTAGTATAGACAACAGATAGATGGATGGATGGATGGATGGATGGATGGTTGTGCTGCACCAAGCAACTAACCAATAATCATATTTATCTCCCTTTTAAGGCAATGTAGAGATTAATCTTATTTAGACACTGAGAATGTAATTTCTTCCCCAGTCAGCTGTTGCAGATGGCCACTTATACTGAGCCAGGTTCTGGTTCTGTTGGAGGTTTCTTCCAGTTAAAGGGGAGTTTTTCCTCTCCACTGGTGCTACATGCACGCGCGGTATGAAAGATTGCTGTTAAGTCAACGACTCAACGCAAGCAATTGTCTACGGTCGCTACGTGCTCGTCCAGGAGGATTCAATGCTGCAAGTCAATGACTCGATGCTCTGCTGGGTTTCCTTAGGTAGAAACTTTTTTAAACTACTTAGAATAGTTAATTGAGCTTACTGTACTGTTTAACTAAGATCAATCAGAATGTATGTGCAATTTAATGCAAATGTTTTTCGTTGTTGTAAAGTGTCTGAATTGGCACCATATAAATAAACAGAACTGAATTGAATCTATTTAAACTAATGATTTCATGTGCTAAACAGCTTTTAAGTAGTTTTTGACCTAATCTAATCAAAAACATTACCTACTGTATTTAGATACACAGCATAGAGAGAATTTTACAATAGATCGACTCTTATTTATTAAACCTGAAACTTAAACAGTGAAACCTTTTCAGTGATCTGAGACGAGGTAAAACTTCAGTTCGTCTGTCATGGAATAATTATATTTCTCCTTCTGCAATGGACAGCCTCCCAGTGACACTCATATTAAAGTTCTCCTCCAAGCTTGTCATCCATTGGGAGCATAGCCAAACAAGAAGGCAATCCTATGTCAGGGAGTTTTTCAGGACTTGATCCTCTACAAAGTGGAGAAGCACCTTTCATAATCTGGAGAAGACTGATGGTCTGCATGACAGTTTTTGTATTGTAAAAAGCGCCTACTGCTCCCCTCAAACTCTTAAATTTGCTGCTGCTTTAGATGAGGAAGAGCTTGGCTTTGTTTTGCACGGGATGAGTCTCCACGGCTGTGTCAAGAGCTTTACAGTGAACTGAGTCTTATTTATTATAAAATTATGACATACATTCTTCTCTAGTGTAAAACAAGGTCTCAATAGCTAATAGATGAGGTTTAATTAATTCAAACATTGATATAAACACACATTTCTGTGCCTGATACATTGTGTTTTATTGCTCTTTTCGTCGATTACAGTTGATCTTATATATTAATATAAACCGTGTTAAAAAACAAACCCTTTTTTCCTCGACTGAAACCAAAATAGTTTTTATTTTCTTGATACCAGATTAAGGAAAAACATTTCTAGTATTTTCTAGCAGATTTCTTTTCTATTTTAAAGAACTAAATAAATAAAAGATGCATTGCACTCTGTTACTTAGTTACTATGGCAACCAGGCAGATTCAGGCTTTTGCAGACTTGCATTAGCATCGGATTCTTCAAGCGTCTTCCCAAATTCTTGAGTCTCCGTGAAAGTTAGAGGATCAAAGTTTTCCTCTGTTATGGATTAGAGTCATTGGAGGGACATCCTTTCAGTCGTCCACTGTGTTAACAGCGGAACTGCGAAAGTGTCATCGTATTGTGGATGCTTTGGTCACTCTGGGTACCACCACCTGGTCAATAACAGTGGCTTGCTTGGAAAAAAAAGACATATACAGCAAAACTGAAAAGAAATCTAACCCTTCTGGGCTCATGCAGTGTTGCTATATGCAATACTGCAGTTCAGCTAATGTGCACAATGAGATTTCTTGTACTCATCTAGGAATTTACGCAGCATCTCACAGGTGGCTCATCTCATTACAGCAACATTGTCTTGGCTTTGGGCGGTACGCTTACATTTCTGTCTGTGTGATGGTGTTCTTGCTCTCCAGGAGAGTTAGGGGGACAATGTCAGTGAATGCATCCAGAATATTTACAAAATAAAAACATAAGCTGAGTGTATCACAATGTCCAGTTAGCGACACCACATGCACATCACTTTGCTTTTTCTCTGGTATAATTTCCTGAGATGGGTGACTTTAGTTTCTCAATAAATCTGTGCTATTTCTCTAATTATAGTTTCTGTCACACTGGTTCTTCTAAAAGCATGCAAAAGCATGCATATGGGTGTATGTAAAATGTGCTATATGTCTAAACATGCAGAAATAAAGCACATTTTGTTTAGATCAATCACTGTCACATATACTGCAGGCCAAGAGCATGGTCAAAGCTGGGCAAAAACAGCCCAAACATCTGGAAACAACTTAAAGTTTCTGTCCACAATGCCTTTTTCTAAACCTGTATGAGTTCTATTGATTTTTAGATATATTTACTGCATGATCAGACTTCGATTTCATTGGCAGGCCTTCAAGGCCTATCAGTTGCCTTCAAGAACTGTCCCTTGTTGATGGCTTGCTGCTCCCCATGTGGAGGCTGAGAATAGTCAAAAAAAAAGATTCAGAAGAAAGGGATAACTTACTTTTTATAGCATTGTATAGAGCTAGAGATATTATTTTAGTTTTACTTCATAATATGAGACAATTAATGGTGCTTTCTTTAATTTCTGACTAAAACAGATAAAAATCATCAAACCAATGTTGCATTAGTGTCGCTACAAGTTTGCAATCATGAATGTTTTATTATCCTTTGATGCTGACTGTTGCTACAATATATTATATAAGTACAAGATAAAAAAAATATATATTTTTCAATAATAACCACATATTAGAGAACAAATCAAGTGTCTGGTACAGAGTGGGCTGTGACAAGAACAACAGTATGTGGGCAGACACCGTGTGATGACACCTGGTGGGGAGACTTCGCTGCTGGCAAACTTCAGTGGTGTTGAGCGCAGGCAAATAACATCGTGTACAGTATGTGTTAAAGCTATAATCTGAGAAAATAATTATCCATTCATCTGAAATGATAGAAATCTCGGGTTTTATGCATGATGACCATCACTTTTCTCTGGCCAACGTCGCATCTTCGTCTCAATCACACCGCTTTGTCACACTGCAATAAAACACAATGGATATGAAGTTATTTAACCAACCTAAAGTAGAGGAGCTTTTTAACTACAGCTTTAGTTACATGTGACTATTTAACTTTCAAAGAACTTGAACTCATTGTTTTGCATGTGTTTAAGTTCTAAAGACAGTTAATTATAATTAGATTATCAGAACCTATTTCACTGGGCACCCTCTGCAAACCAGGAACTAATAATAGTATCAGCCTCAGTTGTCTGAACAGATATTATACAAATTAATGACAGCAGCTACAGTACACACATAAATGACAAACCATTCTTTTACAAAAAGCATAATAGGATTTAATAATGCAACAATGATGACCAAAACCCACCCATCCATCGTCTGTACCTGTTCATCCTTGCAGGGTCACAGGGCGGCTGATGCCTATCTCCAGCAGTCATTGGGTGAGAGGTGGGGTACACCGAGGACAGGTTGACAGTCCATCACAGAGACACATAAGACAAACAATCATCCACACCTAGGGACAATTTAGAGAAAGCAAACAACATAACAGTCATGTTTTTGGACTGTGGGAGGAAGTACCTGGAGAGAACCAATGCATTCACTGGGAGAACAAGCAAACTCCATGCAGAAAGACCCCAGGCTGGGATTCAAACCCAACTGTGCTACCAACTGCACCACCATGTAGCCCCATGACTAAAATCACTGGAACCAATAAGCTAATTTTAACACTACTGACTGACTATCAGTCTTTTTGCAAGATGAACAAACGTCCGAAAGCAGGGGTCGGGGTGAAAACAGTGTCATGATTCAATATTAGCTGTTACTGGAAAGCAGAAAAAGGGAAACCAGCACAATACAAGTTTAAACAGTTTGATAGAAATGTAAGCTGTTCCACCCACAGGAACATGGGAGGAACATGGGAGGAAGTAGAAAACAAACCAATACAGAGTCAAAAGACCCCAGAATCACGACACAAAGACAACAGCCAACACAAAGTACTTTTCCACAGGCTACTGATACGGTTTGGTCAGTCGGAGCTTGTAGAGGAGCCGATATGCAGAGCAGAGAGACTGAATGGGGAACTGAGATTGGCATGGAGTGGCTTCTGTGTTTTGATGGAATTAATTATATTGTTAATTAATCAGCTATAATTACCAACACAAGTTTCTGTAAACAAATTGCATGGGGTGTAGTGAAGGAACCACCATAGGGATGACATAAAAATCTATGATCTGAGAATGATAATTAGCTGAATAATAGGATTATTGATGTGACTGATTATAAAGTACTAGATAACATGAGCAGGTGCAGCTTGGAGCATAAAACAACTGGTGTCACAGAAATGTGTGACGTTACAGAAAAAGCATTAAAAGTAAAGAAATGCTGCTTGAGCACCAGAAGATGTGACGAAAACCCGGCAGCATATGCAGGCAACAAAAGCAGTCAACAAGTAACAAGTAAAAAAACAATGTTTTAGTGGATGCAAATAAATAAATAAAATCTTTGAACCTTCACACCCTATAATAACAAAGTGAGGGGGTTAGAGACCACAGCCACCCATAAATAGTTTAAATCTACAAAAACTTGAGACCCCCTCTAAAATATTAATCAATGTTTTAATAGTTAAAACACCAAATATACCTTAATATGCATCACTGCACACAGTGGAAACTGTCTTAACACCACTGCAGAAGCAAAACTCCAGTCTATGGAAGACAGAGCCTGCCAAAATTGGCAGAAATATAGAAATAAATAAATGGCTTGATAAAGTTATTAACATGCCAAATATTGCATTCAAAACATAAACAATAAGAACTTTCCCAACTTATTTGATTATATGCTGTAACATAAATATTTTTTTATCATTTTCAACAGTATTAATTTAACATTATCGCTATTATTCAATTTTCCATTTTATTTCCAATCTTAGTTTTATAAATTAGTTTCTTTTTTATTTCACAAATCTTTTTTTTTTTACTTTTTTATATTCTGTATTTATTTAATACACTCTTTACTTACTGTCACTTTTTATTTCATTATTAATTTTTTCTGTTTTTTTTCTTCCATATTCTGTATTTATTTAGTTAGTTTTTTTTTTTTTATTATTTTTTTTTTTTTATTGGTGGCTGGTTTATTCAGAGTCAGCTTCTTCCTTATTGGTCAAAATCAAGTTCCAAGATCTGTGTACAAAGAAAAGATCTCTGGAGAGATTTCAGAATAAAAGTCCTATTAACCTTTTACCTGTATCTTTTACAAATTTTCTTACTTTCACAAAACTGACTTAAATAACTTCTCCAGTTGATGACTGGCTGAGGAGATAATTGATTGCATCAAAATACGTGTCTGAAAGTTAAAAAAGTAAGAGCAAAAAATCCTCCTGCTGCACAGAATCGGAAACCAGAGGGAATAATTGTCCAAACCTGCAACGCCTCAAATAAAAAAATTAACAAAAGTCTGCAAAATAACAAATGAGAACTAAAGTAGCAGAGCTGCTCCAACATGCTGCCACCATGAGCGCCACAATCCTCCACCAGTCCAAACTGTTAGGACTGGACAAGCAGACGGGCAATGGTGCGAATAATTGTCTGGATATCCGAGTTGTAAACTGCTTACAGAAAACCTTCCACATCTTCACAAGGATCAAAAGGTAAAGTGTGAAGTATAACATGCATGGTTAGGTGAGCTGGCAAATATTCTGTTTCTGTTCTGTTCCTTCAGAGGGCAACAGAAGTGGAGAGTACTCCATTACATGATCCTGTGAGCTCCAGGAGGCTCATTAAAGCTAAATCAGCAGTTCAGGTAAACCAGGATCATTCTTTCTTGTGGAGGGTTGTTACCTTCTCGATGCATATGTTTAGGTCAGGTCGGTGTTAACAGGCTCAGAGCAACACAAATTAGGCTGAAAATACACATGCTACTATCAGGGGGCTGCAATTTTCAGGTGTTTATGGCTTCTCTTAGCAACTGCCTGATGTTGCAACATATATCTGAATGGATTGCAGATGTCATAATAATATTTTATGGGTGAACATCATATGTTAGAAGCTTGTTGGGAAGGAAAAATCCAATAAATCAGTTCTCTCTCCTTGTGTTCTAACATTAAATAGTGGAGTGAAGCTGTAAACATGTTTGGTTGCTTCAGTTTCCTGCTCGAATGAAAAAATAAGAACTTTCTGAATCCATTTTCCAGTCCAAGGATGTTACATGAAATGGAAACATTTTCAGCCCTCTTTCATCATTCACCCGAGTCTTGGTCCGCAAGAGAGCAGCCTTGTGTATTGACGGCTGAGGCTGATGACGTAGAATCCAGCTTCAGTTTAAGGCCAAGACTAAATTATTCATTATTCTTTTTCTTTGCAAAACTAGGCACTAAAAATAGCTTGAAAAAACACAGAAAACGTTTACTTCAATCAAATAACTGTATTTTCCTGTTGCCTAATGAGAGTTCCCTCCTGTACCATACAATACCAGTCTTGTTACACAATTTCTTGTAAAGCAAACGTTGTTACAGAGAAAAGTTGAGCATGCAGATGGCTCATCTTCTGCTTTGATGCGTGTGCATGAAAAGAATATTGATAGGCAGCTCTGATACAAAAGCAGTGTGTGCTGCTGCCCAGGCCACGGGCGCAACTCTGACTCACCGACTCTGAGGAGCAGAGGGGGCTTCGTGTTGTTTGGCCGAAGGGAGCTTGTACATCAGTAGCGACCAGCCTAATGAAGAAAGCTATTGGATTTAATGTTTTGATGTTGACAGGGAGTATTTATGCTTTGTTTTGTTGTACTTTAACTTGATCTAAGCTCATAAGTTTCCATGTTTTGTTTTGTGTTTGTGTAAATCAAAGCAAAGGCGATGCAGCTGAAAGACATCAAAATCAGAGAAACTGGTAATAATTGTTTAATTGTTCAATTTTTTAACAGCGTTTTTTGTTGTTGTATTCGTGATTCTTATCAGCTATTATTGAGCTGTGAAACAACCTTGTCAAGAAAGTCTGACTTGAAATCCATTGCAGACATTTAAAAGGTTTAATATCATAACAGGCTAAATTATGTTCTTTTCACAACTTATTTAGCTCCCAAAGCTGCTTTTAGGTTAGAAAAAAATAGTTTATTTAAAACATGAAAGTAAGCAGGCACACCATGCTTTTTTCCGAATAAGAAATAAAATCTCTGATTGGAAGGGAGTAATTGTCAAAGCAAATCTGGCTTTCACTCAGTCTGCAACATTGACTATGTAAAGGGTCTAATCAGCATCCACATACTTTATTGTGAAGCTTTGACCTTAGTGCTGATATTTTTTAAACTTTTCCTACATTGAATATGCAGACAATACATTTCCTAATCACCATGGTTGCACTAAATACAATAACAGGAATATAATCATCACACAAAAGCAGGACCTACGTAAGAGCCAAAAATAGCAGTTCTGTGACCTTTATTAGAGGCAGAGCAACACTCCACGCAGGGAAGCTCATTAAGTAGCCAGTGAACTCAGCAGGGTGCAACACGGGAAACGAAAATGTTTACTGATCTGCTCGGTTGACTTCAGTGTTAGAAAATTCAGTCTCTTCGCCAGATGACACATGGTGTTCCAGTGGATTCGAGAGACGCCTCTTTCTGTTGAATATTAAAGTACAATTCATAATAAATCAATGATGTATTTTGTAATATATGGCAGCCCCTTTTGATGTTTTATTAGAGAATGGGTATTGTAAGTATTTTTTTTTTTGACACCACCCCAGTGTGAACACAGCATATGATGAATCTGTTATGTGTGAAAACGATCTTTATTCCCCATTTATGTGTGAATCAGTGTGGTGAGGTTTCATGACTGGTGGATGGACTAACTCCTTTGGAGTCGGATGTACAAGCATAAAGAGAAGCTCATATTTCAATTTTAACCTTAATTGATTTAGTTGTTATGAATGATTGGTATCAAAGTAACTGATTGTCTCTGGAATCGCTCTGCTCTCTATGGTTTTATGTCGACTGAACCTGACTCAGTGCAGTTTCTGCTGGAGTGTGTGTTTGAGTGACCTTTCCTCTGAGCTGCAGGTTTTCACCACTGGGCGTGGCTGGGCAGGATCCAGTCCTCACACCTGCTGGGTGATCTTTCTCCTCCTGATGATCAACCTTAGAGGTACAGTCAAGCCTCTTCTTCAGAAAACAGACATACCTTGAAGATATACTGACCTCGTGTCTCCTCTGTGCCTCCTGGGTTGTCTCCCCTGACTTTGAACTTTCCTCCTAACAGGTCAGACCTTCTGAGTCACTTCCTGCTTCCATGGTCGCTCCTCGCAGCTCCTACCAGCTGCCTGTTGGGCCGTTCTACCTCATTCTCACACGTCTATGCCTGGGTGAACTATCAGTGAACCACCAGTCGCACCACACCATCCTCCAATGAGACACTCAGCTGGTCACCTCCGGATCCAGCAAGACTCCCCTCTGGGCTGCCACTCACTCCTGGGAACTGGGAGAAATTAATCTTATCTCACCATCCTCATTCTTACCATCCTCTAAGCTGCTCTAGTGTCGGGGTTCCTAAATCATTTACCTTTTGCTATATTTGTTTCCTGTGTGATCTCTGCGTTTGTCTCTCCAATCATTTGGGTGATAATGCATGAAACAGAGATTTAAAGTATGTTGATAGTTTAGGAACTTGCTTCGGTTGGTTGTGCATGTTGAGTCCTCTCGCAGCAGAGCATCACAGAAACACAAGTAACTGAGAGGACAGCAGTTGATCATTTCAAGCACTGTAAACTTCTAAAGATGACTGAGATCCCAGTCATTTATGTGGCACAGATTTCAATAACTTTATTGAATTTATGGTATGTAGTGTTTAAGTTTTGAGGCCTGGTATCTGTTGTAGCATTGAACTATGACCTCTCCATCTCCAAAGAGACTCCCCTGTCATGGCAAATTTAAACGGCCAGCTGGACTTTGTTATAAGGACCAGAACAACAATTAGTTTCTCAAAAACATCACAACAAACTTAAAATAGTGATGTTTTCCCAGATTTCCGGGCAGCTGTTAATGGCTGTCTTTATACTGGTAAACCAACCTGCAGCCACACTGGACCTTTGATGAGGGACAAAAAAAATGTTTATAACGGTTAATCATCCTTTTCAACTTAAATTAAAATAATCCATAATTATTGATCATTATTTTATGTGTGAGTTTAAAACTCATTTAGTCTTGTGAAATGATTACATTTGTTTAAAATACTTTAAATGAGCAAAGCTGCCCTTCGCAGGCTGGAAGAACCCTCTGATTGGCTGACTTCACAGGTAACAAGCCCTCCAGTCAGACAGGCGGTGGAGGCAACCAAACCACAGCGCAGGTAAACAGCCTCACCTTTCTAAAGCGTCCCTTATCTTTATGATCTAAGATCATAAAGATAAGTGTCCTCCTGATGCCTACAAATTCACCATTTATTGGGTGGTTTAATTCCTCAAATATCTTAAGAATTAAAAAAGAAAACATATCTGTGAGAGCAGTTGTTAAAAACTCAATGAAAATGTGATATTTATGTGTCAGTCTATCTGTAAAATATACAACTAGATCTCAATTAATAAGGAACCTAATTGACCCTTTAGATTGAATTTTAGGTTGAAACTGTTGAACATATTATTTTATTCTGAAGAATTTTGATACATAAACATAATTTTAGTATATATTAGTCATCTAGTCTACTATCCAGTCAACAATAATAAACTCTGCTGGAAAGAAGAAGACTTTCAGTGAGTGTGAGATTAAAGCGCTGATTGCAGAAGCAGAGCCAGAGATAATGTATTATCTGGTGCTTTTCCTCTGGCATCAGTATCACATGAAAAATTGAGATGTCATAAATGCATTGTTGAAAAAAAACAAACAAAAAAAACCCAGCTGGAATCTAATTTTAAAGTTGATGCACAGCAGAGTGTGACTGTCACAGGTGGAGGCAAACTAAGCCAATGCAATTTGTGAAAACATACTCTGCTCTCTGAGACTGCCGTGTTCTCCAGCAGCAGTGATTGTTTATGGTCCACAGCTATTTCCATATACGTTGTTCACTTAATTATGTAAAACCCACCAGAAAAACGACATAACATAAATGATTCGCTCGATGTTTACTTATCCACCTGTGAGAAGGGTTTCTCTCTCTAAAGAGATGGATTTGTGTGCCTCACTTCCTGTTCACCAGTGATGTCTTTACACCTCAGCAGCTGTGAAGTCTCTGACATAACATGATATATCCACATCAAATGAACAAAGGAAGCTGTCCAGATTCCTGGCAGTCATGGCAGCAGCAAAGTGCAGAGAAATTTCAGCTGGTTGTCATGCTCTCAGTGAATAATTTCAGAATATTGTAGGGTAAATAACACTTTCCTCCAGTTTTAGGGATTTAGCTAAACTGGAAGTAAGGCAAGACATGTTTTCAATTGTCATCTTACACAGAGCATAGTAATAAAAAAATCTCAGCCTGATAAAAATCCTAATAGATAGTCATGAACACTATTTATCGGCAAATATCATTATCATTACTTTATACAGTAATGATAATGGCTGTAACTTCAGTAGAAGCATCATGTGGGGATGTGTGTAAAGAGATGCAGGATTTAAATTTGACTCAGGCATCAGCCAGAAAGGTTTCCTGACACATTCAGGACTGCTCAACTAGTCTTCAAGGCACCCCCCACTCATTTTTTACACAACAGTTGCTTTTGAGTGTGCAGGAAGATTATTTGTATGTTTATGTAAGTTTTATGTAAGGGTCTCTAGTGAGCTGACCCACAACTCTCAAATTTGCCAGTTAATTTAAGTAATTCATCCATTAAAATTGGATGGGTCCCAAACACATTCATGATTCCTGACAGGATTATATGCAGGAAAAAAAATGAATGAGTGGATGAATCTTAACTCAGTCCTGAGAGAAAAATCAAGTTTATATTGTCATAACACAGTTGTTTATGTGCTTTGCATGTCAGTGAAATGCTACCTGAGGAAAGTAAAGCTCCTGTTTCACTTTCCTACACCGTAGCATATAGTGTCTGATCATCAACTCAGCTACGCGAGCACAACCAAGTTTTGAATATGTCAAAATATTCCATTTTATTCAATTTAATTCAACAATGTAGTTCCAATTCCCATACTTTGTTTTTACTCTTGGACAGATATTATGATGTATAACTGTGGCAACAAGGTATTGTTTGTATTTATTTTTTATTTAACCTTCATGTAACCAGGTTAGACCCATTGAGATCAAAGACTTCAAGGGGAGTCAGCAGCAGCATAATTACAATAAAAACAAACAACACACATTCAAATTTGCTCACAGAAAACACTCACAAAGAAGCTTGAAGTTAAAGCTCAGATTTTAAGTTTTTCCAGGGATGAAGTTCAGAAAGCCTAAAAGCTTGCTTGTCCAGTTCAGTTCGTACTTTGTGGACAACAAATTGCAGAACATCCATAGATCTACGATAGCCTCTCTCTGCCCGGCTTTCTATTCATACAGCCTGACAGATTTAAAGAGGAGCAGCAAAAGCAAAGGAGGTGGAGTAGCAGTGCTTGCCAAAAACTGATGGTGTAGTCCAGGACATGTTACTCTGCTGCCAGGTAATTGAACTGTGAGCATGTCATGATAGTCATGAGACTGTCATACAGTAACAGTCTTCAGCCAGAGGCCTCTTCAGACTTGTTGCGAGACTGACTGCTAGCGGTGATCCTTCCTACCCACAGCATGACTACAACAACATTATGTTTCTCTTTGGGATAAATAAAGTATATTTTAATTGAATTGAATTGATTTTCTGCAAGTGCTACTCACATGGAGCAGTAGATTTCCTATAATGACATTATTCTCATGCTAAGCTATGCTAACACTTTGTCTGCATTAATGAAAATGTGCTCCCTTTAACAGCAGCCCATCCTACTTTTAGATTAGTTCCAAGCTAATATTTGGCCAGTGAGGGCTCTCATGCACTGTGTATAAAGTGGTGATCTTTAAATAGGTGAACAATAAAATGAAATGAGATCTAAACATCTCATTAAAAGTAACGTAATCCATCCTGAAGCAGCAATAATCACTGAATTTACACCCTTTATCCCAGTACACAGTCAGTATATGACACATGGCTGCAGCAGATGCAAAGCAGATTTTATAGATTTGTAGGAACTTCATCTTTAACTATGTGTATATAATTTCTGAACATTTAGACTCGCGCTTCACACATTTTCTCTGTGTCACTACATATGGAAAAGTAAGAAACAATGTGATAGCAGCTTTGCTTCTTACTTTCAGCAATCTGACATTATATCATAAGTGTGGAAATTAAAATGCCAGCAAGAAAAACTATATTATGGGCTGCGAGCAGAGGAAGGAAAGTGGCTGCTTTCATATAAATATCATTTAAAACAGAACACAAATGATGATAATTAAATTTTCACAATGACTAAGCTTTCCAAAGGCACATAGGCATAACAACACAGACAGAATAACTAAGTCTCATCAAATAAATGTTGTTGATGTTGCTAACACATTCACGTTATATTCTATAAATGTTTGAGGTTTTGAACCATTAGCCTTAAAATCTGTGGGTTCATCTTTTGTCCATGTGGATCCATAATTATTTGGGAAGACTGATGAAGTATTGATACATACATTTTCCAATAAAAAGCACTGCATGCTTGTCATCTTCCGTTGTCTTCAAAATAGCTTAAATAAAAATATTTTTGCATCACTCTGAACGTACTGAATATAATTTCATTTTGCTATTGCATAGCTCATTCACCTTTTCTTTTTTTTAATGAGTATACACCTCAATACATGTCTGAATTTTAACCCAAATGACTGACATCATTCATGAACATTTCCTTTATTGCACTGTTTGCATGCAAATTGCGGATGACTTGCATTGCCTTCCAAAATATCACATTTGCATTCTGAGTGTGATGTCTTCTTTTATCTACCTGTGAAATGCAGACAGAATCCAATCTCACTGAATGTATCTTCACCTAATGATTGCTGGTGGGATAAAAGTTGCATAACAAAGTTTACTGTCGGCCTGGTCATTTTGCAGGAGTAGAAAGTCATAATCATTCGACACCAAAAAGTAATTCACAATCTATCTTTCATTTTCTTTATATTTACATATTCAGACAATCACAACAATCTTGTTCTAGCAAAAAATATTAACATTTTTTTATTTAAGTATCTATTTTAATTGGAGTTTTAACCTGTTCAGGGCCATTGTAAGGTAAATATAGGTAAATATAGTACTTACCACCATTTCATAATACAATCCACTGATAATTTCTACAGTTTAGGGGTGTATGTAGGAGCCAGTAATATTTCCAACCTTTAAACAATACTAAGAAAAAGTTGCATTTTACACTCTGTCATGATGTTTCACTTTTACAGACCTGTTCAGATGGTAAACCTGTCCAAACAGAACAAAGTATATGCAATTTAAAAGGAACAACTGCGATCCAAAGCCACAAAAATCAAAGAAACAGTAGTTTAGCAACAGAGTTGAAACCAGGAAGTGACATCAATGTATTAACGAGGAGAAGGCTAAAACCTAAAGAGGTTTCCTCAAACATGGTCCACTTTTCAACTAGTTAGATGGCGATGATATCCTGAACACATACTTTGCTCTAGTGGAGTTTATATTTAACATGATTTTATTAAATCAGAAACAAGATAAATGTAAGATACTAGAAAGAAAATCAGACTGAAAAAGCATTAATAGTTTATTTGGATTTATTCTATCCATTTGAGATGACATTAATTGCATTCTTTGACCAGAACTGAGTGTCAAATTAACAACAACAAACAAATTAACTGGGCTCTAAAACTATGTTTATATTGTAGACTGTATGTCTTATGGGAAAATATGCATTCAATTCTGTCATGATCCATGAGTGTTTGGGTTCTTTGTTGCCATGAAGTTCATGCCATATACAGTTCACTTCTCTGTGTTCTTAATTGTTGATAGGGTCTTATGAGTTTATTCCGTTGTCTTTAGTTTCTTACGACTTTTTGATTTGCAGATTATTTTATGTCCAGCTCAGATGCCTGTTTAATATCAGTGTTTATGAGTCTCCTTCCCTCTGTTTCCATGCTCTTTTCTCTCCCACATGTGTTCTACATTCTACTGATTAGACTCACTTGCTCACCTTTTGGCCTCCTATTAGTCTGTTCTGTTCAGTTCTGTTAAATTCTGCTCCATTGCACCATGTGGCTCCTACATTCCTGTCTGCAATTTTTTCCTGCTTCAATGACACAATCCATGGCAGATTCTTAATGACGGAGGGCTACAAATAGTTTTTCAGTTTGAGCTTCTTTTTATATAGGAAACAGCTCCTGTAAACTGTATGATTCCTGTAAATTAATGTCACAGATTAAATTTTATGTCACTGTATATGTAGCAGCACAAATCAGGTTGACTTGGAGGGAATCTAAAGAGGAACTTATCAAGACATCAAGTGTAGAGCCTCCCTATTTACTGTGCATGTGCTGGGGAGGTCTCTGTTTACCCCATCACAATTACAACAACGACAGTCTCCAATTTAGCTCTATTCAGTTTATTTATACAGCACCAATTCACAACAAATGTCACCTCAAAGCACAAATCCAAATCAAATAAGATGTATGGAACACCTCATGTCACATTAAATGTCTGCAATATTTTTGATTTACTGATCCAAAAAGTCTTTGAAATATGAGGGGAAATGTGTTCACCAAAGTCCTGGGATATTTTTCCAGATAAAAAGGAGTCTATTTATCTATTGGGCAAAACCTCTTGTACACTTTTTCACCACTTGAATTTCCTCTGCTTAGATGTTTTTTTTTCTGCTTTGACTTTTAAATTATTTTTGGCAAGAAATTTGAAACATTTTAAAGATTTCTTTATATTTTTTTTATCAAGCTAAAGATAATTTTCTCAGAAGTCTGATAGCAAAGATGTTACAATTTGTTTCTTTTCAATTTGTTTCACAGCTGTCACCGTAAAAGAGCAGTGCTCTTTAAATGTTAAAATCTCAAAGCTTCCACCTGTCCTTTTACTGCTATAAGTGGTGCTTTCATTTAATGATCATCAGCGTTTGGAGCAATGTTGTTGTTTATATTTATTATTTAGCCTCAGTGCAACAATAGAGGCACGTTCAAAATATAAGGTCCAAAGAAATATTCACTCTGCTAATCATCCAAGAAGGAGAATTTAACCTCTTTCTCAAAACAGTGTTGTCTAAGTCAAGGAAGGTGGTGTTTTTTGAAAAGGGCTTCATGTTCAAAACAGTTTTGAATGTTTGTGATCATAAATCCAGTGATGTAAGCAGGACCCCAGCAGAGACTCAGAAAAAAGCACCAAGTGTAAGTTTGAGCACACTTTTGTCATGCGGTGGAGTTCATCAGGTTACTAGAGATTGTACAGAAGGAGCTGCCACACTGAAAATTCTCAAACACAAGTTCAACACAGAAAACACAGCAAACACACACATGATTCACATGGTAATTGGATCTGGCAAGAGATGCGTGAAAGCATAAAACAATATGCTGGGTGAAAGTAAATCACTTGTTTAATGCTTGCATTAGAATTAGCTAATTCCACCAGGTGTGGACTGAAAGCAATAAAGCAAGGCAATTAGAAACAAAAATAAACAGATGAGAGAAATGCAAGAAGACCAGAGGGATTCCAACATTTTATGACAATTTTAAGAAGGAAAGAGATCATAAAATACAAGGATCATGAGATATTAAAATAAATCAAGACTAAAACCCACCTGTTTAGAGTTGTCTTTGATTAGTAGTAAGTGGAATATGTGTCAATATTTTCCAACTATATTTGCTTGATGATCTTTATGATTTCGATGCACTGATATTTTCTTGATGATTTTCCTGTATATTTGATATTTGATTGATGTTTCTATGATGTGAAGCACTTTGAACTGCCTTGCTGCTGAAATGTGCTATACAAATAAATTTCCCTTTACTTGACTTAAAATCCTAGTGCAGAGCAACAACTGAAGGAATGTGGAATAAAACTAATATGAAGATCAGTGTTAACAGTTTTTTTTTTTCACACTGACCTTTAAAATTGCAACCTCCAGAAATATAACCAGATAAAGAACTATATTCAACAGTTTTTTTCTAGAAATAATGCACTTAAATCCATAAGTCAATATAGTTGTTACAAATTTTGTGTCTGCTCTCATTACCAGATATTACCAGATGTCTTTGTACTGAACCAACTGGAAGACCAAAGGGAACAATTTAGAAATAAAAGTGAAACTTCAGTAAATTTAGGAATACTGCACACTAAGTACTCCGGGTTCTGGTTGTTAGTTTTATAAGCTGTGTTTTCCATTATGTTTGCTCAATTGCTTTTTTCTTCACTGCTTTATTTTGATCTATTAACTTTCTCAAGAAATACTCACCTGTGTTTGGCAGCCTCATTTCTGCCAAACACTGAGAGGGTCACAAAAAGTCTTATAGGGGGGGTTTAAAGGTACTTCCCAAGGGGGAAAATCCTCACATACTGTTGCAGCCCGTACCAAACAGAATCAGTGTTCCGAGTTAGACTTTAGCCAAAGGGCAAAATGAGTTTTATAAAGTCAGACTTGTTAAAAAGACTTCACCCCAAGCCTCATGAAGGTCTTTTCACACTTTCTATGAGCGTGCAAAATCCATCATTTCTGTGTTACAAAAATTAAATGTGATTAAGAAGACTGAGCAAGTTTGCTAGATGAACCGCTGTGTCCACAGTGCAGGCTTAGTTCAGAGGAATTTCTGCTCAGCAAATCTGCCTGTGGTTTGTCTGTCACCTCTGCAGGGCAAACCCTGAAAATCATCTATATATCAGAGAATATTCACTCTCTTCCATCTGTTTGTTCATCCAACCATGTCTATTGTTTCTATACATATTTTCTGTTCATACTGTTCGTGAATAGAATTGTATGTAGGGCTCAATTTAAATAGTACCTCAAGGTTTTATAAGCTTCCTATGAAAAACAAAATATTTAAATAAAATAAAAATTTGCAGGAAATCCTGGATTGCAGAGAAAGAAACCAGTGGCGTGGAAAGTGAGATTTATTATTATCTTCATTTGCTGTAGGTTGATGGCTTGAATGACAGCATGGAGGATCAAGGGTAAACTGGTAGGTAGGTGCAGGTTAGTTTTTGAATAAATGGTGTGAAGATCAAGGGAGGACAGGCAGGACTGGTTTGTGTTTTCTCTTATTTCTGAATCACAGGCAGGTGTAGGCAAGTAATTAGGTAAGTAGGTTCAGTCTATCCTCACATGAAGGTGAGTACAGTGCCACTGAGGGAATCCAGGGAGTATCCAGAATGCTGTGATTACATGGAGGAAAAAAATCAATTGGAAATCGTCTTTTTTTTAGGTGGCTTGATTACCCATGTATTACAATCAGACATCTGAAGGGGAGGAGCGCTGATCCTAAACACTCCGTCCATGAGAGCTGCAGCACAGGAAGGGAAGGGGAGAGAAGAGAACCCACAGAGGACCACGACAACCACCCCAGGGTTGTGACAAAAGGATGTTCTTTTGAGAGCAAGCTGCAACGTGTTACCAACAAGTGTAACAAAACTAGTTAAACTTTTACTACAAAAAACAAATCAAGGTTGAAAGATTCTAGGGGTGTTTTCACAGCTGACGGTCCAGTAGACTTGGTTTGATTAGGGACCAAAACTGCAACATTTGTTACATTTTCAGTTGTTGTGGTTCACTTTCATGCTGCTCTGTGTCAAACAAACCAAACCATTTGAAAAACCTGTTTATCCCCTCGCCTGTGGGGGCGCTGCACCAAGAACCACTGAAGGAAACAACACAAAAACCTCTGAAGAAGACACTGAGCGGAACTTCCTTCTTTACGGATTTAAACAAAAATGGGGTGGAGTCATATTTTAGTGGTTGGAGCATTTCTCTTTTGTCTTTATCAAAAGACCACGAGCCATTTCTCCTGCTTGCCATGTGTTTTAGGTGTCCAATTTCAGCAGAAATTTTTAGCTTATGGAAATGAAGCTTCAATATTGGCTGATTTTCAAAAACCTGAGAGACCCCACACGACGATAAAAAATGGTAGATACCACAGGTTTCATCACACAGTGTGTGGTGTAAAGCCACATGGCAAAGATAACACACCACACACAAACAGATTTCACTCACCAACATTCAGATGTCAGACGAGAAATCTTGTAAAACCTCCTCAGCTCAAACGTGAGTTCAGAGTAAATAAACATGGCCGACGAGGAAGAAGCAATGGCGATAGTTCGTGGACTATTTTTAATAGAGAAAAAAACAATACAACAATACTTTCTGGTGTTGCTGTAGATTCTCAGTCATCCAGGACATTGTAAATCCAAAAAAAAGGTTAAAACCAAAAATAACTGTAGCTGGGAATGTTTTGCTTCTTATCTGAGGAGCTTTCTCAATTCAAAAAGCAGAGAGTGTGGAGTTTGAACTTTTAAAACTGAGATGTTCTGCAGTGGATTCACATGCAGATAGCCTCACTCTCCTAACAACAGGGGCTCGTTAGAGTCTTTGTTAGCCTGACTCACTGATAGGCCACTCTGGTCATATGACTGCAGGTGCTGATTGGAATGAAACTGACAGGGTATCAAGCCTAATAGGTGCATAATAGGTTTTTGAGAGCTGATATTTAAGACTTCCTCTTCTGGTTAAATGTTGGTTTCTCTCTGTTAACATAGATGGCTTTCTTTACTTACCTTTAAGACTCTAAGAAGCTCCTATTGTTAGGAGAGTGAGGGTTATCTGCATGTGAATCCAGACTATGGAACATCTCAGCTTTGAAAGCTCAAAGTCCACACTCTCTGCTTTTTGAATAGAGAAGCGAAACATCTTCAACCACAGAATAGAAGTCCAGTTGTTTTTGTTTTTAACCTTTTTTGGGAATACTTTCTGGTGCACCATGGCAGTTGACTCTGGGGAAGTCTGATAAAAGAGAGGCTGCCATTCTCTGGTACCAACTACCACTATCGCCTTATTCGAGGTTGGAGCGGTCGCGACGTCCCTCCAAGCAGACTAAATCATTCTTAACACACCACACACGGCAGAATATGTCATTTGATTATCTTTAGATCCGTCACGATAACTGACATGTTCTTAAGATTGTTAGAAGGGGAAGATCGGGTTAAAAATTGTCATGGTTATCTTGCAATGTGACCGAGTCTTTAGAAAGGTGACAGTTGCATGTACGGTTTCTACCAAATAACATGGAGGGAGTTGCAAGGTGGGTTTCCAGTTAGAGGATCAAGTTCGAGCCTCTATCAACACCCCCACCCCACCCCACAATAACTGGTGGCTCCACTGCTGCTTCTGTTCTGCTAAACCAGTGATGTTGGGGTGTGGTCCATGCTAGCTCAACAGCTTTTGTTGACCCTTGTTTGTCCAAAATGTAGGATTTGTTTTTAACTCTACCCAACTGTTGAGTAAGTACAAGTAAAATATTACTTATGATAGGCAACATTTCTCTTTAATAAAAAGAAAATATGAATAAAAGTACAAGAACAAAAGGATAGCATGCACTTACAGGAAATGACTCAATCTCATATGTTTACTTGAACTTGTTTACTTGAAGTTTACTTGAACTTGAACTATGTCAGAATCTGTTAATGAGCTGAAGGTTCTATAACCATGAATCCTGCTTGGTTGTGAACAGATTTTAGTCGTTCTCTTCTGCCAATAATCAACCTAAAGGTAGGCAGAGATAGAATCAAAAGAAATACATTCAATGACTTGATTTTTCCTAACAGTCTTTTTAAACTGCATGGATGTCAGCAGAGTACCTGAGCCATACAAATGCAAAGGGTTATGTCAAGCTGATTTGAATGCGCCAATCCCTTGGAAGTTCACAGTGTACCAGTGCCTCACGTAACCTCATTTTGTCTCTTCAATTTTAATGATTTGAATATTGTATAGATTTATTTCTCTTCAAAAATGATGCAACACTGTCAGATTGGCTCTATGCAGTGCCAGACAGCTTGAGATCAGAGGGGACTTGACTAATTGCTTTCCAAACAAATTATGACAGGGTAATGCAGGTTTATGTTGACACAGGTCCCTGATAGTTGGAAATGTGTGTCATCACCAGCAGTAGATAAAAAAGAAAATAGATGTATTTTGTTGTCCCTTCAAATTAACAATGATCTAAATAAACACTGACAACACAGGGTCCAGACCACGGAGCAGAGTCGCAGTTGAACACACCCCTCTGCAGCTTCTGTACTGTTACCCACCCGTTACCCTATTAAGACAGTGTCTTGCCCACTCCCAAAATCAAATGGCTTAAAGACTAACGTAAAAAGAGCAAATCATGAAAATCTCATAAAGATAAACACGACTCTAACTGAACAGAAAAATAAAACAATTAAATGTGATTTACTGAACATAAAATCTCTCTCTTCAAAGACTTTACTAGTTAATGACTTGATTTGTGACAGTCAGATTGAGTTGTTCTATGTCACAGAAAGAGGATTATGTTAGTATAAATGAGTCAACCCCTTCTAATTATTTAAACTTTCACATTCCTCAAACTACAGGGCAAGGTGGAGGAGTAGCAACTATTTTACATTCAGATTTATTTATTAATCCTACGCTACAGTTCTTTTGAAACTCTAACCTTAAACCTAAAATCACTTTTGTTTGTTGTTGTTCATTCACCAGGCCCTTACTCTCAATTTTTGGATCATTTCTCAAATTTTTCTATCTGATTTAGTGTTAAATGCTGATAAGATTATTATAGTGGGGGACTTTAACATTCATGTTGACACTGAGGGTGATAGCCTAAATGTTGCATTTAATGCTATTTTAGAGTCAATGGGCTTTACTGAAAGAGGTCACAGTCCTACCCAATCGTGTCATTATACTTTAGACCTTGTGCTGACATATGGCATTGAGTGTGAAGAAATAACTGTACTTCCCCATAACCCTGTGCTGTCTGATCATTTTCCATAGCCCTGTTGAGCCATCAATTCCCCCAGCTCTCAGACTTTATGGAATTATTCTTAAATAAAATTGATTTTATTAGAAATAAAATTGTTGGCAGCCTCCCGAATGTGATTGCTTCATCCTCAGTAAGTAAGGCAGAACTGGATGTAACTCTAGAACATGATATGTGTTTGGACTGTTTTGAGTCAGTTGAGCTTTCTGAGTTATCAGAAACATTAGCTTCTTCCAAACCTTCAACTAGCATGTCGGACCCTATCCCAACCAAATTATTTAAAGGGGTGTTGCCTTTGATTACTGCCTCTAATTTAGATAAGGTTAATCTGTCCTTAGTAAATGGACATGTACCACAGGCTTTTAAGGTGGCTGTAATTTAACCTTTTCTTAAGAAACCTTCTCTCAATCAAGATGACTTAATAAATTACAGACCTATATCTAATCTTCCTTTCTTATCTCAAATCCTTGAGAAAATAGTTGCTAATCAAGTGTGTGAGCATCTAAAAAGTAATGACCTGTTTGAAGAGTTTCAGTCAGGTTTCAGAGCACATCATAGCACTGAAACAGCACTTGTGAAAGTTACAAATGAAATTCTCTTGGCCTCAGATAATGGACTTGTGTCTGTTCTGGTTTTGCTTGAGTTCAGTGCTGCTTTTGATACAGTGGACCACAATATTCCCTTAAGAAGGCTTGAACATGTAGGTATCAAAGGAACAGCACGAGGCTGGTTTAAATCTTATCTGTCAGACAGATTCCAGTTTGTTCATGTGAACAATAAATCTTCTTCTCACGCTAGGGTTAATTGTGGAGTATCACCAGTGATGGCATAGTTACCTTGAAGAAGTAACTTGATTACTGATTACTCCTTGAAAAAGTAACTTAGTTACTTAACTGATTACTTGATTTTAAAAGTAACTAAGTTAGATTACAAGTTACTTTATTAGTTACTTTTCAGCAGCTGCTGACAACAGCCCCCGCCGCCTCAACATAAAAATGACAACCAGGGTGAGTCAGTAGTGTTTAAAAGCAGCACTTCCTCTGCTACTTCCTGTCCAACCAACTTTAACTCTCCCCCACTTTCTGATTTTACACCAAAGTTCAGGTTTTATTGTTTGGGTGGGTGGTGGCATTGGTGTTGCATTTCAGTTCCAGCTCTCTCCACCACTGAGTGGGACTTGTCTTGTTAGTTTGACTGCGCCATGCTGCGACTCCAAATGTTTTTTCAAATGCGATGTAGCATTTTTAAAGCTATATAATTTGATAGGTTGGAAGACTATTATTATACCCCCAGTGCAGTACTAAAAGATTCTATGTAGTTGTTATAAGTTGATTTCATACAAGAGTTGACAGTAAAAAAAAAAAAAAAAAAAAAAAAAAAAAAAAAAAAAGATTTACAATTTACTGTATGTAGCCCAGTCCAAGATAAAGGTATTTTGTATTAAGTTCATAAAAGGAGTAATAATTTAAACTGTGTTTAAAAAAAATAATAATAATAATAATAAAAAAAAATGTCTTAAATATGTTAAAATTGTTATAAATAAGTTTAAAGAAACTGTGCTTGTAAGTACTTAAAATAGTATGACATAATAAGTTTAAAGAATTTGCAAATATGTAGTTAAAAATGTTTTATAAAAAGGTAATCTTGACCCTATTTTATTTTGAAGACTTCATGCTTGTAAGAGGAAGTAGTATAGAGCCAAACAAATTTACCAGTCCGTGATTGGTCGAGAACCAGGAAGTGGGCGTAGAGTAGAAGGGAGAGAGGAAGTACCCCACACTAAGAGAGAGAGTTAGACTGCGCTGAAAAAACGTGGCGAAGTTATTAAACGGGTGTTGCTGATATTTTGGACTTTCAACTCGACAGTCTGTGTACAGATGTCAACTCTACACTTTTATTTGGAACTACTGTGATTATTTCAACCCGGAATTCGCAGTACAGTAGCCGTGAGTTCAAATGTAATGCTCGCAAATACATTAGCATTAATTAGCAAAGTGGATGGACTCTGAGTACTGTAAGCTAAATCGGCTAACAGGAGAAGACTTAATAGATGTTTCCGGCGTGGGAGCTTCCAGAGTTAAGCCTAGTTCAGAGAGATGAGCATACATTGAGAGTTTATATGACTGTCCTGGAGGATTCCAAGAGGATTCAAGATTTTCCTTTGGCGTAAGGTATCACATTTCCACCCTTCACCTATCAGGCCTGCAACGTGGGGTTTTCATTTTCTTGGACTATATTTTAGTTAATTATTTGCTGGCTTAGGTGGACATTGAAGTGTGGGCCCACGTTAGTTTACACAGGTTTGTTGAAACCAAGACTGAAACATTGTTGCATTATTGTGAATTTGCTATTGTGTTTAATATATGTTTCAGAAGTTTAAACTTTCTTCCTGTCTGTGTTTTATATTTTCTGATGGTATAGTAATTGATTAAGGAATAGATTTTGGTTATTTCATTCCAGGTGTTTTGCTTTACAGTATATTCAGAGTTTATTATTCCTATTCAGAGCCATCTTATTTGGTGAAAAGATCATAAAGGTCTAGTGTCACGTTACTCTAAGGTGAGTGAAACTCAACATAGGTCAAAACACGAGAGTGTATAAAGAAGTTGTGGGATACTTTAATTATAATTGTTAGTTGTAAGCCAAGTTAATGGGTTCAACAAACTCAGGGGCCCTTACCTACTTCAGATGGGTATAGGTGGGCTACATGTAAAAAGGTTTACAATAAATATTAATCCATATTAGTTGACATGAACCTAAAACCAATGTAAATACAGGAAGACAATTGTTGAAAAGTTGGTATTTTTCATGTATTAACGTTATTTGTGATTTTATTCAAGGAAATTGCAATCAGTACATCAGACTGGCTTAGGTTATGCTGAGCTATCTCTGTCGCTATGCTGCCATAGGCTTAGGCTACTGGAGGACAAACTGACCACTTTTTCTCACTTTCTTCTCCTACTACTCTCCAATCTGCATTATTTGCTGTTATTTCAACTGTTAAGTTTTTGTTTTCTCTCAGTTATTTTCTCTCCATAGAAGCTGCACCTGGTCTGGCGTTCTGTTTGGCTGTGATGCCTTCCTGCAGGAGCGCTTTAGCTGAGATAATGCTGCCATCAACTGATCGTTCTCCTTCTCCTGCTGTTAACTTTTTACTTTCATAAACATCAAAAATAATCTTACATCAGTTCATCTGTTCTTCTTGTGTCTCTGCTCTGTCTTCTCAAACCCCCAGTCAGTTGTGGCAGATGGCCGCTGGTACTGAGCCTGGTTCTGGTTCTGCTAGAGGTTTCTTCCTGTTAAAGGGAAGTTTTTCCTCTACACTGTCGCTACATGCATGCTCGGTATGAGGGATTGCTGTAAAGTCAACGACCCAATGTCATGTGGTCTCTACATGCTCGTCCAGGAGGAGTGAATGCTGCAAGTCAGCGACTCAATGCTCTGCTGGGTTTCCTTCGAAACTTTTTGAACTACTTTGAATAATTAATTGGGCTACTGTACTGTTGATAACTAGGATTAATCGGAATGTATGTATGATTGAATTTTTTTTTTTTTTCTTGTAAAGTGCCTCGAAACATTTGTTTTGAATTGGTGCTATATAAACTAAATTGAATTGAATGTTGTCAGTGTCAATATTTTGCAGCATTCAACAGCATTTTATGATCTACAATACATAAATATATTAAGAATATGGATGAATCTTTTCTTCTCATGTAAACTTCTTGTTTTTAGAAACAACTTACTTTCTGCAGCTTTTCAGTGCCAGATGGTTCCCTTTGCAACAGTTTAGTAGAAAAACTTTTCCGTTGTTACAAGATGCCTTGAATAACAAGTTTTAACTGGAAATTTAATTCAGTTAAATTTATTTATACAACACTGAACAAATCAGCCCACTACAATGAACTCATGTACATAGACTCAAATTTAAATTCATATGATTCAATTGGATTCATCTTATCATTCAGTGCAGTCAAATTCAGTTTATAATTCCAATTGGGAAAAAGCTTTCTCTTTCATGAAGGCCAACCTGTTGCATCAAGTCATTGACTTTGCAGAAATCTCTCTGCAAGCATGTGAGAACAGTGGAAAGGAATGACTCCCTTTTAACAGGAAGACACCAACAGCACAACCAGTCTCTGCTTTCGATGGCATCTTCTGCAACCGTCTGGGGGTTAAGAGGACAGAACAAACACTCAAAACACAGAAGTACTCATCCAGGAGTACTTTCTTTGATCAAAAAAACAGTACATATGTTAATTGGAAGCAATAGCTCATTTAGTCCTTTCATTCAGGAGAGAAGCACAGTTAAAGCTGCAGTATGTAACTTTTATGGAAAATATGTTTCCTACATATTTGTTTAAATGATGTTGCGACAGTATATTATAAGATGGATAATCGGTGAAAAAATCCATCTTCTCTGCTTTCTCCCAGTGCTCCCAGTACTAACTGCAGAAATCCACCACTCAGTCTCCCTCATGTATGTGCCGCTCACACACTCCCCCCACTCTCTGCTACGCCACAGCTGGTTCACCACAACATAGCCTGCCGCTAATGCTAATGCTAGTTAGCATGGCCACCGATGATGACAGATAAACAGTTTTCCTGGAACGGTGAGTTGTTTCTCCTCCAGCAGCACATTTAGCAGCGCGTACATGAGGGTGATTGACAGCTCTAAGCCCCTCCTCCTGGCTCTGATTGGGAGTGTTAGGTCGAGAGCGGCGCATTTCTTTAGACGGCAATAGCAGCTCAGGGAGGAGGAGCTTGATCTTTTCACAGATTATCTGTCACATACCATACTGTCACAACATGGTGACAGTTTTAACAAATAAGCAAAAAACATATTTTTGTAAAAGTTACATACTGCAGCTTTAAACAAAAAGTAGAATCTAACGGATAAAAAAAAAAACAAAGTATTTACAGTTAATCACACCAGAAGCTTCTGTAGTGGAATGGAAAAAAAAAATGCATAAACAGAGAACATGTAGAGAGTCATTTGTTTGTTCAGTATCAATGAATGTTATTTCTTTTCCTCTTTTCATTTGCATATCTCTAATATTCTTTGTTTTTATGTAACCAAAAGCCCAACCAGGGACAGGCACTGCAAATTAGCTCAAACTATAAATGTTCAAACATTTGTCCCTATACACAGATAAACTATTAACAACAAATAACCTTGTATTTTATTGGGTTTTTATGTGACTGAAAAACAAAGTAAACTAAAACATTTCAGAACAACAACAACATACAGATAGATATTATGGTGGCAGTGTGATGGAGTGGGACTTCTTTGCTGTTGATTTTGCTTGAGTTTGCTAATTGATGGGTTCATGAATTCTGGTCTCTAGCAAATAATCCTGAAGGAGAATTTCCAGCTATCATTTTGTACCCATGAGCTCAAGAACACTTGGGTTATGCAACAGGACAACGATCCAAAGAACAGAAGAAAATCCCCTCTGAATAGTTCTAAAAAATAAAAAACAAGTAAAGATTTAGGAAGGGCTTAGTCAATGTCCAGGGATAAATCTGATTTAGAACCTGTAGCGTGACTTTATGCAGCCTGTTTATGCTTGAAAGCCATCTGCTGTGGCTGAATAAAGCAATAATGGAAAGTGGAGAAGCCCACAAATCCTCCATAGCGATGTACAAGACACTTTATATTTGATAGCAGTTTTTGCCAAGGGTGGGATAACCACAGGCAATCCCTAAACCGATCCACCTGGTACAGACTCATGCTGTCTTCTATCTCATAGTTTTCCTGTTCTGATGTCTGACATACCCATTGACTGAGGGCCCTGACCCACATCCATGACATTATAAGCAACACGGAGGGCATATGCCTGCCTGATTGCATAATTGCATGTACAAGCAGATGTACCCAGAATGTGCACACTACAAATTGAGACTCAGAGAAAACCTGTAATTTTCCAGGTATATAATTGTGATGAATAAGATGTCTTTTGTAAGGCCTGTCAGAACTGTTAGGGTTAGAAAAGCACATCAAAGTTTCTTAAAAATTGCTATATTGAGATGTACAAAACCATTATAAAAAATGTTCTATAAGCCAGCTGAACACAAGAGAAAATCGGTATTGAATTGTCCCTGATTGTTACCTGTCAGACTCCATAGACGATAATCTAAAGAAATCTCAGGTAAACATACATTCCTTCCACCAAATGTCACCGCTATGTTGATGATAATTCTGAGTTGTGAATTCCCCTACAGAAACCTTGAAACATTGTTTGAATGCTGCAATCATGTGCTGACACACTGTGTGCTGCTCATCCTCCCCATAAGCCTAACCATAAGGTACAGAAAGTGAAATGCTCGGATAGGAGAGGTAGGAAAAAGGTAGGACCAGCCTGACGTTCAAATCCCTCACATAGCCTGGTCTCCAAACGAATAATCTAAGCAATAGAAAAGGAGCATGTATGGATGTTTTTTTAGTAATGCTCTTGCTGTTAGTGTCATCAGATGTTTCCAAACTGGTCTTTGTCAAATCATAGAAAATAGAGAGCACCCTTGGACAAGAATGGAAAATGTCGACCATCAGCCAAAGAAGTTTGTTAGGATTGTTGTTGGTATGTATAATTTTATAGTTTATATGAGTTTATTAGTCTTGGTCGTTTGTATTGGAGGCTGATGTGTCTTAAACGAGTGCTCGTTTTGAAGGTTGACCAATAGACCTCTTGACTTTTTGTCAGCCTGACCAGCCTGACGAGCTAACAATGCTAAAGCTCCAGGTGCAGTTATAGCTTCCCATCAGAGCTAAAGTAAAAGACTATTTCACTGTTTCTGGAAGAAATCTGGACTAAATCTGATCATACCTGCTCAAATTCTAAATTACTTATACTAGTCAAACCTAAACTGGATTGTTTTGCAATGAAAATATATTCCTTACACATGACTTCACATTTACAAATCCATTTCCTATTTGTGTAAACACAAAAGCATGTTTAATAATTTTTTGTCATTAGGACCACCATAGATTGAGAAAAACACGGAAAGCACAACAAATGGCCTAGTCAAATTTAGACTGGATTCTTCAACACTGATGACAGGTTCTATGGAGCACAGTTTGTGAGGTGTGAAGAAGTTGCTCTGTTTTGGGGAAAAATAATGAGATTTTCTCAAAATGTTGTTGGCTCTTATCTCAATCTTGCAAACCAACCATTGGTGATTATTATCTCAACCAAATCAACTAAGTAGCATCTTAAATATACTTAGAGCACTCAAAAACCCTGTTGAAATCATTGATTTATTAATTTCTCCAATCAATCGATCCACTTTAGGTGTTGTTTTGAAAGGACATGCTAACAGTTTGATCCAAGTCATACAGCTTAACTCGCAGTTCTATTGCATACCAAGGGAATGTATGTATACATTCTGAATGTATGTACACTACTGAATTAAAAAAACAAAATCTGTCAAAATGTATCTCTTTCTTCCATTTTACTGACTTTTATCAAACGCTGATTATTTAAAATAACCATGTATGCACACTCATACCTATGGGCAATTTTAGAGTAACCAGTTGATTCAACAGTCATGTTGTTGGACTGGGAGGAAGGATGAGTAATCAGAGAAAACTCAAACATGCACGGGAAGAACATGCAATCTCCATGCAGAAAGACCTCACAACCCCCCAAGACTGTTGATTTTTCCTCAAGGATTTTAACTGAAATCACTTTAAACACTCAGCTGCATGATTAAACATTTTCAAACAGCTTAAAAATAAGAGCTAATTAATATTTAGCATTAAACAACAAATCAGATGAAACCAGAAAAAAAGGAACCAGGGAACACAATTGGTGTGTTCAAGGCCAGGGCTGCTGCACTGAATTCACTGTGCTGAGGTCTAGCTGCAGGACTATGCTGAGTGATTATGAATAAAAAGATGAATCCCAGTCTCAGGTTCTTGGCAGGGGTGGCAGTTCTCAAGCATGGCAAAAATGAAAACCCCTCTGAAACATTCACAAAAACACTTCTGATGTGGAAAAAACACAAACAGTACATTAAAATCCAACAGAGCATCATGTGGAGTGATTTTTAGTGGATGGCAGAACAACAAATCCTCTCTAGCAAAGAACAGCATGAGTTATATTGTAAGAATGTCAAAAAGGTCTCTTCACAGATTTGGACCAGGGCTGTTTCTTTCATGGCCTGAAGAATTGAATTTACCAAAGAAGACAAACATACAAAACCGTGTTTACATAAAATCAACTATTGATGTAGGGAAGCACGTAGATATTCTGGCAGAGTAGCTATTAAACATTGCATTTACTGACAAAAGGCTGTCACATTTTTCACAATTAAATTGATTAAATTTGATTGTTCAATATGAAATAAGTGCATTTTTTTCTTTCCTAATATTTAATTAAAGTAATAAACATAAATAAATTACAACTGATAACAATTTTGATACTTTTCTGAACCAAAAAGCCTGTTTTAGATCACATCCACCAAAACAGGAAGGAACTACCATATATGGATGAGGGTATAGCAATATTGAACACTGTCACACTGAATAATCGGATGGATTATTTTCTGGACAAAAACAAATCTTTTGAACTGATATATGAATGGATGTGTGGCAGCTTATTGAAAACACAGAAAAGAAAAAAACACTTTCTTCAAGGGTCATCTACAGTATGCAGGAAACATGGGTGAGCTTCAAGTAAGTAAACACAGATAGGAAGGCTAGATTTGACTCACTGACTAAAAACAGTCTTTATTGGAAAAACATTTTGCCTCATGATTATAAATCAGTTGTTAAAGGGAAGGAACAACCCAAAACTAAGAGATGAGACCATGGTTAGGATAGATAGATCAAACACAGAGCGAGCAGGCAGGCTTCAGTTGTTGTTTGTCAGCATAAAGTCAATAATGTACGAAAATATATTTCTTTTCCAACCGGAAACTTGCTCTAACTGCATTATTAACAAAAACTGCAGACAGACTAATAAAGTTGAATTAGACACTGTTTCATCAGAAAAAAAACAAAAACATTTTAACAAATAAAACAGAAACTGATCATGTGGGGAAAAATAAATTGCAGAATTCATGCATGACTCATGATGCATGATGTGAAATATTCTGGTAATTTTTTTCAGAAATAGGAGGTCTGACACCCGTGGGCATCTGAGAAACAATTCTTGTCAGAAGCAGAGCAGAAATTACACCATCTAACCTGAATACTGCCAGGGTTTTGGCATTTTAAATTTGTTTAAATTTGTCCCCAGCAGTCTTTCTGAATTCCAGACAGATTGGACCCAGCAGCACTTTTAATTTATTCATTTGGGGTGGTGGTTTGTTAGGTCTCCAAGCTACATGTCTTAACACAGTTAAAAATGAATAAATGCTGATTAATACCTTTTAGAAGATTACCATTTCCATCCCAACTAAATCTCTGCTTGTGTGTAAAATTTTACTTTCATTTTAAGCAGGTTTCAAGTCATTATATCTCACGTCTGTTCAACTCAAAATGTAAGAAGAAATTATAATCCAAAACTGGTTGTGAGGTTGGGGGTGTCAAGTCATTCTGTCAGTTTGCTTTAACTATACCTCTTGAGCCAACAGAGAACATATTTTTTGAAGAAGAGTAAATCAGTTTGTCACACATGCTTTCTCTCACCTTGAAATACCTCCCCTTTTTTGCAAACCACCATTGAAAGTGTGTAGTTTGCTTATCTTGTTGGGTAACGTTTTAGTAATATAAGAAACACTGTTCACCTTTTATTTGTGATTAAAGAAAACTGTGCATTTGGGGAGGAATCTTCTTTGTCCATGAGTTTATGTAACCACTAACTGGTGAAGTATCACTCCCTGGGTGTTTTGAGGCTGAGTCGTTGTAATCCTCAGCACAGATACTTTTACAAATCCTGTATTTAATTAGATTTTCCCATTTAGTCGTTTGCAATCAATAGCCTAATTCCTCCGTAATGCCTACAGTGAGAGCATTTTCCTGGGGAACTTATAGCTTGTGTCCTATACTCTGAGTGTGTAATAGCCTGAGTAGTACAGTTTCACCTCGAAAATCCCTTTGGTTGAGAAAGTTCAACAGACCACCAACTGGCTGAACAGATGTTCTCTGTTCTTTATCAAAGGATCAGTGTTACACTCGGGTGTTATTGCACCTTTTGATGTACTTCAATAGGGAGTTTATTGAAAAGCTTGGAAATATCACTAAATGTTTCATCCGTTTGTGGAAAAAAAACATGAAAAAATACCACCCATCCTTCTTCCATGCAGCTGCAGATTGCACCCATAAAAACGAACAATAAAAATGCTTAAAAAAAAAAAAAAAAAAATCATGAAATTGAAGCCTTTATTAAATTGAAATCAGTTTTTTAAATCAATCACATCAAGCCTGGTTTGACTTTAGAATATGCAAAGTGTAGAAGCATTTTTCTTGTGTTTATACCTTCATGTTTAATGTTGCATAAAGTGTCAGGAACTTTTTATTACTAATCCATGAAGTCCTGTTTCTCTGGTGTATAGATATCATGTGAAACAGAGGCCTACATGTCTTTAGAGTGGGAAAGACAAGTGAACATGATATTTAAACAAGGAGTAAGGAAGATTTGTGCAGATCATCATAGGTGAGGAAATGGCTAAAAGAAAGCTTGCCTAACCTGGCCTGCATCTACAGTCAGAGCAATAACTGAACAACTGAAGTTGGAGGTGAAGAGGATCCAAGTTTATCCTCCAAACACGTGCAGTGAGGAAGATGGTACAACTGTTAGAATCCTTAAAGGGGCAGTATTATGTATTTTCCAGGCACATAGTGCCATTTTGTAGCACAATCATGTAATTATATTAACTTCAGTTGTTATAAAAATGCTGTATATATCAAATATGACTTAAAAGAAATTTGACTTTGTGATTTAATGCCTTGAAATTGGGCCTCTATCTCTTTAAAAAAAAACTCCTGCTCTTTCTGAAACTTCGCCTTCATGAAGTCATCACAACAGCGCTCTGTTAACCTTTTAACAGCGTTTTTACCAGCGTTTCACTGAGAAGTAGCTTGTATAATGAGCTCAGCAGATGCACAGTTCCACCAGGTGTTTGCTAATTGCTCTTGGCTAGTCTGAAGGATCTTAGTGGGGAAGTCGTGGGGGGTGGGGGGCTTTGTGAAGTGGGAGCTCGGAAGCTTAGAAACTGCAGCTCTGAGGAGGAGCTGCACCCCATAGGTGGAGCTGTATCCACCCAGGTGTTTGCACAGCTGAATGGTTGCCACGTGAGATTAATGGATTCCTCAAACAAGCATAAAAGAATCAAAGCAACACTCCAGGTATGTTTTTGATGAGGGAATGACATTATAATCTGATGGAAAGCTCATAAAAGTTGATTTTTACATAAAATTGCCACTTTAAGCAGGAAGAGATTTGGAGTCAAAACAAGTTTTCCCAACTAAATATAACACATATTGGTAGAACCAGCAGGTCACCACATAAGTGCGTGTTTCCAACACAAGAACCTTATAAGGAACCAGGGTAGGTTGGGGGAACCACGGTTCTTCTCTGCAGTTCATATTTTGTTAAATTAAATTCTGACAGGGGTTCGGGACTTTTATTTGCAAACACAAAATTTAAACCCAGCCACTCATGTTGAATAACAAAGTGTTTTACACAAATTCAAATGGATTAATAAAAATGACCAACCTTTGTGACAATATTTAATACTTTCAGAGTCTCCATGGAGGCGCTCTGAAAGCATTTAAGAGATTTTACCTTTTGAATAAGAACTTGTTTTAAAATAGGCACATGTAAGCATTTTTAGACAGGTCTTAAGTATTCCTGGATTTTAGCTATTTGCAGGCAGTTTTGGTCTCTAAAGCCCATAAATACTGAGGGGTCCATTAATGCTCCAAATTCCATTAAATTAGATCAGCAACAGTGATTAGAAGTAGAAATGGAAACAGGATGTAAAAAATTTCCTCCATGTGCTGTGAACCATCTAGCAGTTTTAAAGACTAAGCTCTTTGTTCCTCTTCCTCATTAACATTGATCCCACCAGTAAAACAGGTCAGCAACAACCAAGTTCCTCATCATGATATAATTTCAGGTTTTTGTCTAAAGGCAAAAATTTTGAGTCCTTTTTGGGTTCTCTTCAGCTGTACTGAATCTATTAGTCTTAGATCAGAAATGCATGTTACTTTACCAATTTAAAGATGTCCATTAAAAAAAAAAATCCATTACTCACAGAACAGGACAAAGTTAAAAAAAAAAAAAAAAAAAAACATCAGAGAAGTATATTTGAAGGGAGAATTCTGGTTATTTTAACCTTTACTCTGCTCCTTCAAATAACTCCAGCTGGTTAACTATGGTTGACATTTCACTTTCTTTATAAACAAATCTTCCCTCCAGCTTTTTCCAGTGTTTTCAAGTGTAAACCCCAGGGGCCATTTCAGGCCATTTGGCCTCTGTCATCTTTTGTTTTAAGGAATGTAACTGGAGGCAGTTTACCTATTTTATTTTTAATGACCATAACATAACATTTGTAAATGCATAACTCAAATATATTTAAATATACAAGAAATTTCTGCTTTCCTTTTTTGTCTATTCCAACAAGTGATAAATTCCTAATTTCAGAGTTGTGCCTGACCTCCTGGAACACTTGTTCCAGTCAGCAAATGAATTTAAAATGAAAGGATACACCTATGACTTGAAGCAATTTAATAAATATGAAAACACTTTCTGTCTGAAATTTAGCTGTTTCAACCCCTAAACATGTGATCAAGAGGACCACTTATGGGTTCCTCCAGAATTAAGATCTTTGTTCTGATCCTACAATTAAGTCATTTGAAAAGTATGCTGGGACGGTGGTTTTATCGCAGCAGTTGGAGTTTTAGGAGTTTTAGGATGTCCTGACAGTTTAGGCAGATGCTCATGTGTTTGTACATTTTCAGTTGTGCCATCTTCCTTCTGTGAGGTGCTCAAGGCTTGGGAGATTGTTTTTGAACCTAACCTTGCTTTAAACGTCTCCACAATGTTCTCCCTGAAGTGTCTGCTGGGTTCTTTGGTCTCCATGATGCCGTTTGTTCTCTAACATTCTCTAAGGCCAGAAGCAAAGCAACTGCAGTTAAACTGATATTCATTTACACAGTGGAGCATTCTATTTAGCAATTAGGTGCTTGTATAATTGTATAAAACCATGTATAATTTTCCTTTCACTTTAGACTTCTGTGCTACATCGCAATTAATATCACATAAAACCCAAATAAAATATGTTGCTGTATTAGTTTATATATCGGTGGAGCTGTCGTATTATTGTTCTACCCTTGATGTCAACCCTGTATGTTGAATTCATGCTGAAGAGGAGCCTATCATTTTGTAGCA
This sequence comes from Anableps anableps, assembly GCA_014839685.1. Taxonomy (NCBI): domain Eukaryota; kingdom Metazoa; phylum Chordata; class Actinopteri; order Cyprinodontiformes; family Anablepidae; genus Anableps; species Anableps anableps. Next base: position 37,736,383 of record CM026074.1, read on the forward strand.
CCGAGCACTCGGCTTCTCTCTGATTCCATTAAATGGTTGTTGGCATCCGTCAACTGGTGGAGCAATTATGGAGTGACGTTTAAGAGTTGCTCAGCATTGAATTCCTGCGTTCTCTTCAGCTGAGACTTTTATCTCAAGCTTTTCATGTCAACATTTAGGCAGAGCTGTTGCTGGGTTAGAAAACAGAGGCTGTCTGTTGGAAATACCAACATTGTTTCTGCGCAGCCTCTTCTGCACTGAAGATGTTAAATCGTCATGTGAGGAGATGACTTCAGATTTCACTATGGTTTATAAAACAAAGCAGATCACTGCATGCCTTCATAATGACATTTTTAAAACTGCACCAAATACTGCAGAGCCAAATTATCATTATTATAAGAAAATAATTTACATTGTATATTTTAAAAACAACATTTTCACATTTTGGTTCTGGTCTCCTTTTAATCTTCCTTTTAACAACAGTCCATAGAATCTATTTGGGGTTTGGCTGAGGCCAGCGAACTGGTGATACCATGGGACCCACTTCTTGAGGTGGTCTCGGTCCGCTTCCTAACAAACTCTGGTGCGGTTCGGTTCTAGTGTCAATACAAACCGGCCTCGATCTGAACCAACGACAGCATATGTACGTGTTTTTGGACTTGGAGCCACTGTTTCTGGGCATTATGGTAAAGATGAGCCGCTCGGTGCTGCTAACTCTGCTGCTGCATGTACTGAAATTGTTCCTGCTTGGCGATGCTGCTGCCAGCATGTTGTGGGTCAGAACACGAAGAGCATCTCGTCTCATTCAGCTTGCAGCGCCCACTTGCCGACGCCGTTCCAAAATTAGAAAAATCACATCTTGAACCTTGCATTGAATGAGCTGCTCTTGACATTAAAAAGGGTATGGCAGCAGTAATAACAGCACAAATATGCACAACAGAAATGCAAACGCAGGTTTTCATAGTTTGTTTTCTTTCTGGGTCTGTGATTTGTCCCGCCCCCTTCATTTCTGTCCAATGGGAGCAATGATTGCCCCCCTACCCCCAGCTTTGTTTACAATTTATTTTTCACTTGCAAAAAAGCTTTCCTTTGTGACTAATAATATTTCTGATATTGTCTTCTAAAAATAAACTAAAACCATGGCTGTCATGCAGTAGTTTATTTGTCGACTTTCTGGGCTTCTTTATCTCCCCTGTCTAAGTAAAGTCCCTAACTCTAGTTGGGGGGTCTAATTGATTTTAATGTGGCATGGTAATTATCAACAGGCTTACTTTTGTTCTTGACAAAGCCAATAGATATGACGTGGATCACTGTTTCCTGCCAAGCAATGACAAGGGAGAAGCTGCTGTCATATTTGGATTTATTAAGACAATAAATAAATAAGTTCTATTTATTTTCTGACAATCTGCAACAATCTGGTGGGATTTTTTTTTATCTTGTTAGGGATTTGAAAAGACAGTTCATATCCTAATTAAAGATTTCAAACAGCCATCAGTCACCCAGGTTGCTTTGATAGCTGCCTTCAGGTCATCTGCATTGTTGTTTCTGGTGTCTCTCATCTTCCTCTTGACAATTCCTCATAGGTTCTCTGTGAGGTTCAGGCCAGGCCAGTTTGTTGGCCAGTTACTGTACCACCATGGTCACTGGATCAGCTTTTGGTAACTTTTGGCAGTGTGGGTCGGTACCAAGTCCTGCTGGAAAATAAAACCAGCATCTCCACAGAGCTTGTCAGCAGAGGGAAACACGACATGCTCTTAAATAATCTAGCAGATGGCTGTGTTTACTACGGACCTGATAAACCCAGTGGACCAGAACCAGCAGATGACACTCCGCCCCAAATAATCACTGACTTTGAAAACCTCACACTGGATTTCAATCAACATGGATGCTGTTGCTCTCCATTGTTGCTCCAGACTCTGGGACCTTGATTTCCAGATGAATTCAAGCTTTACTTCCATCTGAAAACAGAACTTTGGACCACTGAGAAGCAGTCCATTTCTTTTTCTCCTCAGCCTAAGTGTGACGCCTGAAGCCCATGAGTAGGGTCCCTCTGTGCATAGTAGCTCTTGAAGTTCTGACACTAGTCTCAGTCCACTCTTTGTGAATCTTCTGAAATTCTTGAAAGGATTTGCTCAGCAATCCTCTCATGGCTGATGTTCTCCCTGTTGCTGGTGCACCTTTCACTACCACACTTTTTCCTTCCACCCAACTTCCTATGAATATGCTTGAATACAGCACTCTGTAGACAACCTGCTTTTTTAGCAATGACTGTCAGTGACTGTCCTCAGGACATCAGTCCAGTCAGCAGTCTTCCCCATGACTGTGTCGCCTACTGACTGAAAGACCATTTCGGGGCTCAGGAGACCCTTGCAGCTGTTTTGAGTTAATTAGCTGATTAGCGTGTTACATGAGTTTACAAGAATAAATGGCTTGAAGTTTTTCACTGTGTAATTAAACTAAATAATGTATGAGTTTCATTTTCAAAAAATCTTTAGCTTTTTCATGATATTCTCTTGATTTTTTGAGATGCAAATGTATATTTCAGCCATTTAAAATCGTCCATGCATAAAATAACACCATATCGCCTATTTATTTTTTCCACTACCATTTATTATTGATTTTGTTTGACTTGCTCTCTAATCAAATCCACAATATCTGCAGAATTAAATTATTGGAGACATTAAGACACTGATGTTACTTTATCAATAGTGCCCGAGAGAAACCAATAAGACAGAAGAGGAATTTTATCCAGTTGGCATTGGAGATGAACATTTCTCTAAGTGTTTTGCCGCGACATACTCCAGCACTAATTCTGTCCCAGGGCTGTCTTTTGATAGTTTCCTCTGTTGAAGTTATACCATGAATAAAAAGTCAATGCTGCTCTGTAAATAATGAACAGAGCAGAATCAGATGTTATTGAAAGCACATGCTTAAAGGGCAACTTTACTCTCTCAGCCAGCTAATAGACTGAACAATTTCTGATGAAGGCAGCTGAGAGATAACCTTTAAACATGGTGAATTGCTCCTTATGAAACTGGGTCTGCAAGGGAAACTTAAGGTACATGCACCCACTCTTTTTGTAATTGGATTCATACTGCAGGCTTGAAGAAACAATATGCTCTGGAAATTGCAAAGACTAAAGGGCCCTCCTGTGTTCTAATGATAACTAGAAAAGTGATTAGATTATTTTATGCATTATATAAGAAAATGAACTTGATCTCACTGAAGTTGATCTAAAGGTCAGTTTGTTTTCTCTAACTTCACCTAACGCATTTGCAGTCTATCTTTTTGGAGGTGAACGAATAGTAAGCAGAATCACTGAAGAAGACTTTGTGAGTTAATGAGGCAGTTTGTTGCTAAAGCACTGAAACTAAAAGAGGTGAGACAACCACTGCTTGTCTGTCCTTTTTAAAATTCTCTCTTTCAGGTGAAGTGGGCGTGGCCAGGCATCAGGTTCTGACACGAAACACCTGAGCTCGAAGCTTCCTGGTCTCCTTAAACACATTTCCAACATCTAGGGTGCAAATCAGATTGATTTGATACTACATATATATATATATATATATATATATATATATATATATATATATATATATATATATATATATATATATCCACAATAGTAGTGGGATTTAATTATATTTTTTGATCAACTTAATTGCAGCATCTGTAGTGAGTCTGCAATTAATTAATTCTGATTTTCATATTACTGATTATTAAATAAACAGACATATGACCTCAGCAACAAGGAGGTTTGCTGTTATTTAGGTTATTGAACAATTAGACTGGTGCAAAGTTCTACTCACTCATCTTTCCAGAGTTTCAGGAACCCCTGATCATTGATGGAGCTTCTTTAGAAATGTGGACTGTGGGCGCTGACAGTAGTGTTGGGGACGTCTGTGCTGCTGCTACATGTTTTAGGCTTACCCCCAGTGGGCAAAGAAAAGCTTGGCCCAAAAAAAGAATGTTTGCAGATGTCACTTGTGCATCAGATGTACCAGCGTACCAGAAGCGTGTGAATGCAAAGGTTCCGGCTGGCCTCCATTGGATTACATCAAAGCATACTCACATGTTAGAATGGCTCAGTCAAAGTCCAGGTCTAAATCCAACAGAAAAAATCTTGGTAATTGATATTCCCTGATGCTCTGCTGACAGGCCTCCCCTCTGTGCTGGAGGTTTGGACTTTGAAATTTTTCCGATTTTCTTGCTAAGGCACTGACCCACCAGTGGATGGGGAAGTTTGCTACATTAGAACTTATTTGGCAAATGTGTTTCTATCTTTAGTGCATTAATTCTTTTTCAGAAAAAGCTGAAAACCACCTCAAGCGAGCATAAAAACTTTTTTTGCAAAACTGAGGAAGTTATTTCGAATTTTACAGTTTCCATCAATGCAAATGTTCTAATGCAAAACTTCAAAATGCGCTTATAAAACGTTGATGGTAACAAGGCTAATGTAGGTCTCCAGATATAGAGAAGTGGTAGAAACATACCCCAAAAGACCTCCAGCAAGTTGTCATGCAACAGAAATGTGGAAAGGTGTATGGGATATGAATACTGTTGCAAGGCATGAAGGAACTTCCTGCAAAAAAATCACAGTTACTTTTGATTGAAAATACATCTTTGGGAGTTTATTTACATTGATCTGCATATTAACCAGTGACAAAGTCAGCCATAAAGGCAAGCTTCTGCATATTATACAGCACACAGTCCACACAGGAATAAGCAATGTGCCCTCATCCTCATTGTGTCTTGACATACAGCTAATGCATACCAATGAAACATACACCTGAGAGGAAGTGAATCTAGTTCATGAGACACATTTTGGTCTGAAACAGCTGAAAAACTGATTTAAAGCTGCAAAACTTGTTAAAAGTGAGTTGCGTGTTGAAGACTCGCAATGTGTTAAAATTAAACTGTCTGAAGACTGAAATGTGACCAACTTGTTTTCCCTTTATGGCAGGGTGTTAACAGAACAGCTAAGTAACCTGGGATGGGAATTGCAATCAAAGCTGTGTTGATAAAACCAACACTGCTAATGTGGAACAGTTTAACTGCAGTTTGATTCAAGGTAGGAATCTGATGTTACTGATATTTCTAACTCATGCCCAGTTGGTTTGCTTGCCCACTGTAAACCAAACTTTATGCAAATCTTACAGAAAAATAAGTCTTTAAACAAAGTACAGAAATAAAATCCCCCAAAAGTACAAACAAAGGCAGAACCTCTACTTGGGATAAAAACTATTTCTTGGCTTGAAATCTCTTATTTATTGCCACTACAATGAGCATTTTAACATTTTTGTTCATCAAGCTTTTAACACGCCGATCTCAGAGAATTTGAGAGTCCAGTACAACAAAGCTTCTAACTGGTACTGGACTGGAAGTCTATGTGGTGCCATCTTGTAATTTCAGCCTATTTTGTGCCAGCAAAGAAGACCTGCAAAGATAAACACTTATTTCTTGTATTTATTTGATTGTTGTGCAAACATATTTTAAACATTTTGATGAAGAGACAATATAATCTCTTACCAGAGCCCTAAAACATGGAGCTGTAGATCTAAATTCTGACCCAATGGCAGATCAATCCAAACCCAGTCCAGACCTCTGCTGAGATGAGAGGGACCTGAACAGAGTGCAGCGTGCTGTTATAGCAACAGTCATTGGATATTAAAGCACGCAGTTTATGTGCCAAACTACCAACAAGGCATATCAAAACAGAGCGAACAGGAGCTAGCCTTAGCATACTGTTTCTTACAACTTCTCCTTAGCATAGCAAGATGCATGTTTATTGAACACTTTCTGTGGCCTTATGGGCGGAGTCTGTTTTATTATATACCTCTTTTCAAACATGAATATAACCCCAAGTGCTTAAAGAAAAACATTAGAAATCAGTGGGAATGTTGTCTGACTCTTCTTTGTAGGATTGTTTTAATTCAGCCATATTAAAAGGTTTTCTAGTGTAAATGGCCTGTTAAAGGTAATGACAAAGCATCTCAGTTAGATTTAACACCAGGTTTTGGCCAGGTAATCAGCTAGATGCAATCTGTTGGGTTTCCTTAGACATTTTTTGAACTATTTTGAATAATTAATTGAGCTTACTGTAATGTTTGATAACTGGGCTCAACTGGAATGTATGTATGATTGAATTGATTTTTTTTTTTCTCTTGTAAAGTGCCTTGAGATGACATTTGTTGTGAATTGGTGCTATATAAATAAACTGAATTAAACTGAATTGAATTGAATTGAATCGGCAAAAACTTATTCCTTTTAGACGTTCGAAGATGGACTTTCTGGTGCGCTGCAGACTATTGTCCTGCTGCATAACCAAAGAGTGCTTGGGCTTAAGGTCATAAACTGATGGCTAGAGCTATTTTTTCAGGATTTTCTCATAAAAAGCACAATTTATGGTTCCATCAATTACAGAAAGTTGTTCAGGTCCTGAAGTAGCAAAAATTCCCCCAGACTATCACACTGCCATCACCGTGTAGAACAGTCTTGGAGGTTTTTAGACCTTTTAACCTACTCGGTATTGTAAGGAAAGTTCTATTTAAAAGAGGTATAATTTAAAATTGACTTTCTTTAGCTTTATATCATGTTATAATGTTATTCCCTCATCAAAAACATACCTGGAGTGTTGCTTTGATTCATCATGCATGTTTGAGGAATCCTTGAATCTCCCATGGTAATCATTCAGGGGTGCCTAAACACCTGCTCATGCAATGTGCCGCCTATTTACCTACAGCGCCACAGCTCCTAACTGAGCTCCCACCCCACAGAGCACCCCTCCCCCACTCAGCTCCACCAGACCAGTGGCAGCAGCAATTAACAAACACCTGGTGGAACTGTGTGTCTGCTGAGCTCATCATACAAGCTACAACGCTCCTAAGAACGGTGGTAAACGGCATCATGTAGAAGCATTGTTGTGATGACATGCTGAAGGGCAGGAGGTTCTTAAAGAGACAGGGGCCAATTTCAAGGCGTCACATACGGCTATGATGCAAAGTCAAATGTCTTTTAAGTTATTTTTCATATATACAGCATTTTAATAACAACTGAAGGTAGCATAGCTACTTGATTGTGCTATAAAATGGCACTATGTGCTTGGAAAATACTTAATACCCCTCTTTTTAAGGAATTTCTTCATTCTATGGGTCAAACAGTAATTGAACGAGGACATGGCTACTGAAACTTAACCAAAAAAAGCAGTTGATCACAGTAAACTCATGATTTAAAAAGGGGAAACTTACTTTTTCACACAGTGCCAGGTTGTTTTTGATTGTTTTTTTTTCCTCTTCATAAATGAAAATCATTATTTGAAAACTGCTCTTTGTGTTTACTCTGGTTATCTTTGCTTCATATTAGGATTTGTTTGCTTGAAACATTTACTTTGGAGAAATAAAAAGGAAAAAATCCTTTTTGACAGCACAATGGATAGATGTAAAAGTCCAACGATCAATTATACTGTTTCTGGATGTTCAACAGCTAAAATTTAAGCATATCTACTTTATAAATGTGATTACATATATTTTATAATGGATCTTAAATTATTTGTGTTATTTGGGGTAACTTTTAAGCTCTCTTCCATCTCCATGTTCCAGTAGAGAGTCATCACAGAACAGTCACAGGGACACATGAGTCAGACAATCATGAACAAATGTATTTACAACTAAGTCAGTTTTTAATGATCAGTTACTTAAAATGCATGTTTTAGTAGGTTGGGAAGAATACCCAGAGAAAATCCACACATGCACTCCATTTCTCCATGGATCCTCCTCTCCTTTATTCCACATTTAATTGCTTTCAGACACTTTAAACTTAAGGAAACTCATATTCGAGATTTTCTGATTCTGAAATGATTTCTGATGTGTAAAGTGGACTCTTAATTAGCCTTTTTGTTAATTTAAATTTAACAACAAATCAGCCAAAATTCAAATTGTTAGTCATAACTGCACCCTTGCTGTAGCAGCTCAGAACAGTTTATCAATCATCTATGAATGAGCTGGGTTAATTAATAGGCAGCCAAAGGGCATCTCCAGGCATTAATATTCTTCACTATTAGCGCTGCATCCAGACAGTCTTTTGGAAGGGGCTGTGAAAGATGTGCTCTGCCTGCCCGAGGAATGTAGGGAGAAAATGCAAGCTAGGAGAGAGGTGCACTGCCATGGGAATTTCTACATCCTCAACCTTGGGCAGTTAATTGAGGGGAAAATACAACCCATGCAGAGTGCTGGAGCTGTCTCTCCACTTCCTGTTCCTGCTTTCATTCTCATTGTTGTACCAGTGGATTCTGGTCACATTGTAAGGAATGATTCCCCATACAGTTCTATGTGAAGCTGAAGGCAATTATACATCAATAATTAGGGCTGATTAGAGTCATACCTCAGGGTACCTTGAGACTACATAATGAGTTGATTTCAAAGGGGAGCAGTGGAAATGTAATAATATTGATGATTATGTACACTCACACTGTAATTTTAGAGCCCAATACATGCTGCACAACTGTTGACCCAATTTGGAAATGAAAATCACATGATTTGTATTAAAATGGGTGGTTGCACTTATTTTAGCAGGATTTAGCTGTTGATAATATCCTAAATGTAAGAAACCTGCAGAACTTTGGAAGATTAGTCACTTTTTTTGCTGCTGCTTAAAGTGTAACTAACCTCCTTGTGAAAGCATAACCACACCCCAGGACAATTTTTGAAAATAATAGGCACTGAGGGGCGTGGTCAATGGTGGAGATGAGCAGAGGGGGTTGAGTGGGGCTGTGGTTAGGACGAGGGAAAGCATTGCTGCCAACTTAGCGACTTTGTCGCTACATTTAGCAACTTTTCAGACCCTCTAGTAACTCTGTTTCAAAATAGCATCTATAGCGACTAATCTAGCAACTTTTTTGTGTTATTGGAGATTTTGGCAACATGTAAAAGCACCGGTCGATCTACAGTAACTGTCCTGACTGAGCGGGAGCGAATGATGCTGTGAGGCCCTCCCACTTCCAAAGCACTGTAGTCAGTCTCACACAGTCGTCCTGGAGCAAACCGCCTGCAGCCAGAGCTCCGTGTCCACAATGGAAATAAATCACAGATGTGCAAAGCTGGGATACGCTATCGATGTCAATGCTTCTTGTCATGCTCACAATTCCAACTCCTTGTGAGTCTCATTAGTTATTTTCATTTACTTGATCATGTAGTTGTAGATTTTAGGAGAAAGAGAACAATATTTCGTTTCAACATCTTTTATATTCAAACTTAAGGTCTTCATAAAGAAGACAAATAAGACAGCCTGCTTTGAAGATGGATGAATGTTTTGCTGAATTGGAAATCTTTTGATCACCATCAGCTGTAATCAGACATGTCTGCGCTCATCAAATCAGAGCATTGTGACAGTGATGGGGAGTTTTGAATCACAGTAAACTGATTGAAAAACCACAACACACACACAAATACACACAACTAAAAATGCTTTGGGAAAGCTCAAAGGAACAATTCAAAGCCTGAAGCTTCAAAATATGCTCAGAGTTTGTTTTTTTTTTAACTTTAATACTGAAGCCTCCTTGAAATGCAGCCCACAAACTTACTCAAATAACCCAAAAGGCAACCAATATGATCAGAAGGAGCCAGAGTGGACATCTCAGCAGGTCCTGGATCTGTGCCGCAACCGCTGCAAGTCAGAGAGAATCAGCTGGATTTAATGGGGTGTTAAATAAACGAGAATGTGTTTTAGCTGAATGTCATGTAATGCAGATATTAAACTATTTAACTACACATTGTTTGTGAATAAAGACATTTTAAAAAATCACATAAAAAAAAAAAACAAATAATAGAAAATACCTACATTCACATTTCTGACATGTGGGAGGAAGTTAAAGCACCCAAAACAATCACTATGCATGCAAAAGGAGAACAAGCAACTGACACACAAAAAGGAACCTGGGATTCAAACCCAGGACCTTCTTCATATGAAGCTCTGTCTTTGTTTTTTAACTTCATAGCAAAAAGAAGATGTATTTTACTCTCTGCAGGACCTGCAGAGATAAAGCAGACTGCATGTGCAAATGATGCTCATAAAGAAAAGTGATAACTTCCTTTAGTTGATAGAATTCTCCATCTGTACATTTGTTCTTGAAATGATGCAGTAAAAGTTGTAAAATAAACCCCAACCTTGGGTGTTTACTTCTATTGGTTTCATGAGTCGCTTTAGTTGTAAGCCTGTTACTTTTCCTCAGTTATTGTTGGTTTGATAGTTAATTCAGTCATAACTCATGTCAATGTTACTGTGCTTCTATGAGTCAATGAATGCAGAGCTTTAACAGCCTTAACACAATGTAAAAGTTTGTTGATGAAGGTGAAGTATCAGTTGGTTCATTACTGAAAATTAATGCATGATATCACTCACACTCTGATGGAAAAGGATGTGTTGAGTTACAGGTTACCTTGCCTACTTTTTCTTCAGTGAGAAATCACTGATTTTCCATTATGTTTCCTGAACAAAAACAATATCCAGTATTCCAAATTACACATTAGGGTTTGCTGGAAACATTCAGGTTTTTTAAAATCTCCACTTATTCATGAATTATAATCATACAATATTCAACAACAGTGTTTTAATTAAATTGTACAAACAGCATTTAAAATGAACTGAACTACAATAAGGTTGGTTAAAAACAACGGTTGCCCTTTGTCACTGATTCCTGATTCTGATCCTTGATGGATGGAATTTTTAGGCGCAGCCAAGGATCCGTTTAGGTGGCCTCACGATCGGGTCTCTTCATCAGACTGTGATCTCCAGCTTTCACTGGAGTAGTTTGTAGCCGAGTGTAAAGTGGCCAGGATGAAAATCAGCATCTTTAAATCCAAGATCATGGTCCTGAGCTGGAAAAAGGTAGTGTGCCTTCAACAACAAAGTCCTATGGAGGAGTTTACAGCCACTTTGTCTATGGGCATGGCTTTAACCAGTTCTGCTCCAGTCCACACCAGCCAGATTTTTCTTCCCTGTTTTTTGTTACCACTTCCAGGGTGGTAGAAGCCGTGTATTGCGTGCAAGCGATTTGATTTGCCTGTGATTTACGTCACTTCCTGAGCGAAGGCCAGACCTTGCAAACTGCAAACCGGTGGACATGCCGTCTGTTATCAGAGACCTGCTCAGTGTGGAGGAGCGTAATCATGAGTTTAATCTTCAGCAGCACCAGGAACACATGCATCAACTTTTGGAGCTGAATGACTGTGATTTTGTAACCCTGCAAGCAGCATGTCTGAAGAAGCGAGATACAGTGCAGCTCTGTCAGCATTCTGTCAGAGTTAGTTAAACTCTTGCACCGGCTGCTGTGAAACTCTGGAGCTACATAACATTAGTTTGGCTTGATGTGTATATTAGTCTTTGTTTGGGGTTTTTCTTTTCCACAGAGTTTATGTGTGGAAATTGGTGTACATCTTCTGACTGCATTACCTAAATCCAAAAGGCTGCATGTTTAAAAAAATGAACATACAATATACCCACAATATAGATAGATTTGTATGTATAGCAAACTAATCAGCTAATCTGAATTGTTTTCATTATGGTTGGGTCAGCAATGATTTCTATCAGAGAAAATGAATATCTGGGTTTATTTGAATCCATCAAAATCCCAAGCTCCAGGTTCTCCATTGCTGAGTGTTGCTGCAAAAAACATCATGGGAGCATCAACCACGGCTCCTGCGTGCCCACAGCCCACCCAGGCTCCCACATTTCTGCCCATATTCACACCCACAATAATGGGAAACAGACACGAAAGGAGACACACAACTTGATTACAACTGAATCAGATATTAACCTATTAGAGTGAGACTTGACAATGGAGAAGGGGCTTATGTATCTTGGGATTTTGTTCAGGAAAAAGGTAAAAATGGAGCAGGAGACTGATAGGTGGATTTGTGTGGCATCTGCAGTGATGCGAGCGCTGTACTGGTCTGTCATGGTGAAGAGAAAGGTGAGCCAAAAGGTGAGGCTCTCGATTTGCTGATTGATCTACATTCCTACGGTCACGAGCTCTGGGTAGCGACTGAAAGAATGAGATCGTGGCAAAAATGGGTTTCCTCCGCAGGGTCTCTGGTCTCTCCAGGCTCTCCTTTATCAATAGGGAGGGGCTCCTTGGGGAGGAACAGGCCCAGGCCCAGGCCCAGGAACAGGAACAGGCCCAGCGGAAGACCCAGGACACGCATCAGGGACTATGTTTCTTGCCTTGGGATTCCCCCTTCGGAGCTGGCCCAAGTGGCTGGTGAGAAGGAAGTCTGGACTTTTCTGCTAGGCTGCTCCCTCCGGGACCCGACCTCGGATTAAGCAGAAGAGGATCGATGGATGGTTAGATGGATGGATGGATGAATGGATAGATGGATGGACTAAAATAAATTTCATTAATCCTTCATGTAATTCATATTTTTATGCTCCAGCTGATAAGATTTCAGTAACAACTACATTCTCTTGTTTAGAGCTGTGTAAAAAGCAGTATTAATTCTCTTACAGAGCCCCTTTTCGTCCAGATTAATCTTTCATTTTATTCCCCCATTATGTTCACACATTGTTGACAATGCAATATTTCATGAAAAACAGGTCTTTTTCCAAAAACATTGTGTGGAGGCAACAGAGAGTAATCCATACTGAGCTCTGCTTTCTGCTCTTCATCCTCTGCCTTGGCTCCTTCACTTTATGAAATACTGTCTGTCCAAACTCTGTTAAATATAATTAGTCATGCGCTACAAAACTAAAGTACAAAATGTTATCTTCCCTAACAAGTGCACGCTCAATTTGAGCGATTTATTTGGCTTTGCAGCAAAGTATCAAATTATCTTTTTATATAAAGTGCATTTTCACAATACTTTTGTAAAGATTATCATTTTAAAATATCATGCATTGCTGAGCTGTACAGGTGAAAGAAGTCGAGTTTTTCACCACCAGCGTGAGGTGCCTTAATGATAGATATGATTGTTAAAGCTGGTGGTGTCAGGGAAACCTTTGACCTGCATTTTTAAAGATGTGCGTTTCTCACACTTTTCTTTTAGCAAGAATGTTTTCTCTTGAATCTCAGTGTTTATCGTCGCTTCTGTGTGCACGGTTTGAGTATCACTGTGGGTTAGTGGGGGAGATAATGATGCTTTGGTTTCAGTTTGTGTGAGGGGAACAGTCCTTTCCTTCCCTCGGGGTAATCATGGATTGGAACATTGAGCGAGGCAACTTGAGGATCTGATATTGTGTGGGCACAAATCAATTCCACTACCTCTTTCAGCTGGGTGGTAAGTTGCTGTTCCTGTATTCTCTGTTGCTGTGATCCTTTCTCCAATTATGGACAGGAGAAGTCTCAGCAGTGTCCAATTTCAGAACATCAAGATTTATACCCTTTTCAGAAACATTGGAAGGTACTGAATTTCCATCAGGGCCAAGGTTGTTAAAGTACCTGAGACTATGATGAATTTGGGAAAAACTGTAGGTGTAAAATTCTTCACCTTGATAAAGTTGTTGAATTAAATAGCAGTCTTTTGCACCAACACACATATGCGAAAGGCTTGGCCGACATTCATAAAAAAACAGTCAAAGTCAAATTATACACCTCTGACCTCACCTGCAAAACAATATGAAACTCTTAATCTTTCATCTTTCTCTTGTAGCATAGTATTCCAAACTGCTGGGTTCACTTCTGGTAAAAATCAAATCTTGGCAATATAATTGAGAGGAAATGAATGCCATCAAGTATTTGTAAGCCCAGATTCTATCCATTAATGTAAAAGACTGTTATGAGCAACATGCTTTGGATCATTTTGATCCTGTTTATTTACAGTTTTTTAAAATTTCACATCAGTGGAGAAAAGATTTTCTCATTTAAAATGCTTTACTGCAGAAAAGGAAAATATGTGGAAGATGTCAGGGGTGGATCAATAAAGGGATGGAAGTTTGCTACAGTGAACTCCAAGCTTTTTGGTTTTGTCTTTGCAGAGTCATGAGAATTCAGGATCTCAAATGCATCTTTTTTCAGTTTCAAAGTGAGTTCTGACTCGGAAAAACTGGATTCCAATACTTACCTATCACACATGCCAGTCAGAGTGAGATGTACTCTCATGTCTGCATGGGTCATTCTCTGTATGCAGGAGGATCTTTCAGCAACGCTGTTCATGTATCTGTTATGGAGGCACTGACCATAATGTTGGTTTCTGTTTTAATCACATTCAAAATAATTTACATACAGGAAAAATGTTCCTGAAAAGAGTGCTCTTATTTGTAGACAGGTCAGAGGTCAAGAATATCTGCATCATCAAGGGCTTTCTAAGACTAAATTTACACTCACCAGTGTCCAAATGGTGTTTGCTCTTTGAAGAGCATAACTGATTGTGTGCAGAGGGCAAACATGATGGGACTCAGAACACAACTCTGGGGGACACCAGTGTTCACCATGATAAGAGACAATGTGTGCTCTATCATTGTGACATTTTGAAGATGCTTAGTAAGAAGGTTCAAGGCCCATTTGCAGGTGGCCATCTAGAGGAACAGTCTAATTTACTGGTTTGGGATGACAGTGCAAAAGCTAAATAGAAGTAGAGGCTTTATGTGACTATTCTGGATGCTCTGAGAGTACAGATTGTGTCCTCTCAATCCAGTTTCTGTGTGTGCACATTAACAGCCTGGTATTGCAGGGATGGCTTGTTTAATATGAGCCTGGATCAGTCTTAAATTATCCAGCGATTTGTTGGGTGACTACAATTGGGTAGCTGTCATTTGGGCAATTTTTGCTTTTCTGCTTAGAAATAAGCACTATGGCTGTTGTTTTGTGACACATATGGGTAAATGCATAGTGTGGTGACAGATTGAAGATGTGTGTGAAAACACCTGGCAATTGAGCTGCACATGCTTGAAGTGTCTGCCCTTCAGCTTCTCTATTAGAGTTTTTGTTGGGGGGCTTTTTCAGAGAACTTTAAGGCATATTTATTTATTATAATGGCTTAACTCCCAAATATGAGTGACAAATATGAATAAATATTTATGTTTTTCTTGTTACAATTAAATGAATGAATAAATGTTAATTCATTTTGAAAATCAGTTCAAAAAGGAGCAGCAAGAAGCATAAACTTATTAGATTTAATATACAATATGCATCGATATACAATCACTAAACTGCATTAATATACCTTATATAATCATACCATATGCGTCATCAACATTATTACAATAAGATAGATAGACAGATTTATTACTGACTCGTAGCCAAATCACATAAAAGGACAATCAATGATAAAAGAAAAAAAGGAGAATAAGAGCACATGAAAGAAAATACATAAAAAAAGGCTCCTAATCTTTTAGGAGGCAGTCATACCAATGTTTCCAATATACAGATGTATATCTTACTGCACTATGTTTAGTGTTAGTCAGCAGTAGGATAATTCTATTATTGGACTCAGCAAATAAATTTATACATAAGATTCCATAAAACCACCATCAAAGTGCTGACATTAGCGGACACCAACAGTTCACTGGCATTGCTCCATCTGGGCTTCTTTAACAAGAGTCTTAATGCATCATTATAAGCCACCTTCAATCTCTGAAGGCTGTTTATTGGGGCCTGCCATAGCAATGCATGGAGAGCAGTGCAATGCACTGCCTCCCATGCAATGCATGGAGGCACCTATTACTCTCCACCTCGAAACTGCTTTCTCCGTTAATGCGGCCCGAACCGTAGCGTGCACCCCCACAATATATATATCAAAAATTCCGGCTCGTTCTCGAGATGCATGCTATTACTCAGCTTTTCATTTCAAGTTACCATGGCGATGTAATTTGTGAAAAACTACCCCATACAAAGTCAATGGAGCGAGGTCCTGAAGACATCTTTAAAAAACACTATTTTTGAGGATTTACTGTGTCATCATGGTTTCGCCTACAAACACCATTCAACACTCGGTTTGTAGATACGTCCGTGCTGTGTTCAGAAGTGAAGACGGTATGTTGACACGCACACTGTGGAAGGCCCCTTTTAAATTTCTTCAAAAATGTTCTAGTTTTATAATTGCACCATAAGTGTGCCATGTACAGTGAGGCACAATATTAGCTAAACAAGTTCAGTTTGACTTCATCAGAACAATATCCAAAATTCTGAGTTGGAACATTAGCTTGCGCATATAACATTCGAACTTGACGGTAAATGTCCTCATCATCTGATAGACGGTCTGTCAGCACATGACTGAGATATTTTACTTCATTTGAGACATTCAGTAAGATCCCAGACAACTTAAAATTAGGGAAAGCCCTATATTTGTCTTCTTTAGTGCGACACATCAGAATTACACGAATGAATCATATAGCATATTTATATTTTGCATTTGTCAACTTTTTATGTTCAAATATAGGACTGTGTCTAGGTTTACCTGCAAGAAGTATCAAGAAGTAGTAGCTTCGCGGGTTTCAGCATGATATTGAGGCACAAATGTATTCCAACCAGGCCTAATTTTGATCATAGTATTACTTTTATTGTAAGGCAGGCTAGCTCCCAATAACACTTTAATTATATCAGAACACAGATATGTCAGTTTTATGCTGGATATTTGAGCAGTTGCGGTCCGTGCTTCTAACTGCCTCTCTTATAAGATAATGTTACATAACAATTGACCAGTGTAGGCATAATAACCAGCTAGTTTTTCAACAGAGACAGAAGACCAGTCTATGGGTGTTTGATTTTGGTTATTAATCACATTTACAGTTGCAGGTATATGATCAAATCTAACTGACACCTCAAAAGGAATGTGATCAACAATGGACACATTGTACAAAATATTAATGTATACCAAAGCAGCATGAGCATCTGCTGTAGTAATACAATGGTCCAACCAGGATGCAGTATGCCAAGCTTCACTTATATAAGTGTAACTTGCTGCTGGCAAAAGTTCTCGACTTGATAATATTAAATTACAATCTGTACAAAAATGATTCACATGTTTTGCAAACACTGAGTTTTTATCCGAGATGTCTGCTTTCATGTCACTCATTACAAAGACACTATTCAGTTCCTTGACTTGCATAAAGGAACTGATAAAAGCAAGTTTACTAAGATATTCTTCTTCATTATGATGACATTCAAATGGAGCATACACATTTAAAATAATGAAATCTTCATCATTACATGTACATGTTACATGTACTGCAATACACCAGTCCACACCAAGTCTAACGACATTTATCACTGAGTCCAAGCTTTTTTTCCACAGTACAGCCACTCCTCCTGGCATCCTTCCTCTTTTGATTCCCAAACTGAAGTCAGTAGAAGACTCTCCAGCACCAAGGAAAGAGTTTAATCCTTTTAAGTCTTGCTTGGTTATAAAAGTTTCTTGTAAGCACAAGATGTCGCAATGCTGCAACAACTGATCGACAACCAAACGCCGAGCTTTATCACCTGCGCTCTGATCTCAGTGCAGGCCACGACAGTTGTATGAGATAACATTGATGCCCATAGCAGACTTATTCATTTGTGCTCACACCAGCAACAGGGATGCATATATCCATGGAGGAAAGAGCAGCATTTACGCCAGTAATAGTTTTATGTGGCTCAAAATACCGCCTCATGTTTGTTCCCTCAGGCCAAAGCTCTGGGTTATATCTGACAGCCACATCACTACACTCAGCTGAAACTTTAAATGAGGCATACCTGGTATTAACAGTATTGATTCTGTGGCATGTTACATCATGCCCAGGTTTGGCTTTAAGGTAAGAACATAGCGTTTCCGCTTCTAAGTCTCTGATGAATATGCTACTTTGTATATTACCAAGCTGTATATACACTGAAGATATCTTGGAACAATACATTGCATCAATAAATGTGTAGGTCTATACACACACATACATACACATATTAAGAACGAATAGATTTAATATGCAATATACTGCAGCCTAATGTAACCTGGCTTCCCCTTTATACCTACTGAACAGATGTTTCTTGTATGGACTTTTGAACTGAATTATGTTATTAATTTGTTTAAATTGGATGTGTAACCTGTTTCATAATTTCACTGAGATACACATAGTTTTCAAGGCTAACATATTGTGTTTTGAAGTGAAGTTCACCTCTCAAACCACAACCTTCTCTGACTTTCTGAGATGACTGGCAAGAAATATTGCACTTTTACCAAATATTCTCATTTTTGGAAATTTACCAGTAGTGTGACGGTGCATGCACCAATCAGAATCTGTTCTCCTTCTCTTGAAGCAGCAGCACTTTACTTCTGACGTCCAGTCTGGTTGTAGCTCAGAGATGGGCTATATCATCCAACAAATTTGTTTGCAATCGCTTCATTCAGTCATATTATAGTAAATGATGGAGGATAATAATCATTATCAGCCCCTTTTTGTTAGATTTGTAGTCATAAAAGATACAGTTTAGGAGCATATTTTAAATACCATCTCTGCTCCCTGTGGCTCATTGTTTACATTAGCATGTGTTGGTAAAATAATCAGTTATGTTAGTAATCAAGTCTCTAAACACACAGACACCACACAAACCTAATTTATCTGTTGAGCACCTGCAAAACGCTCTACTCGGAGGATTACTATAAATAACAACCCATACCAGTCTACCTTACCCGGAGTCTGCATTCGGCTGCTCAGTCAGCTCAGTCTTCCTGGTTTGGTGGTGCATACACCCTAATGTTCAGGCAACAGCATTACAATCCCAGTTTGTCTCTCCTAAAATTCTTGTCAGAGTTCTCCTCTGCTATCTTGTTTTGGAAACATTAGCTGAGTGTTCGGCTACTTCTGTCATATACATTTAGTTTTTCAAAACTAGTGTCAAAATTTTATTCTTAAGTCAAAACTGTATAAATCTCTAAAAGAGGTGCATGGTGGTGAGATAAGGCCTTTAAAAGATCATTTTTATTAACCAACTGGTCCCGTGAGTCAGAGGGTTTACATAAATTTTGTCAGCAAAGTGTGACCTGGTGAAACAAGAAAACTGACGAAGATGATGAAGCGTTGCAACCTGTCGGGCAACAAGTAGACAAGTAGACTGGAAATGTGCTTCATCTTTGTTTGGCTTGTAATGATATACATGTACAGGGAGCTCTCAACAAAAACAACATATCTATGACAGATGTAACCTTTAAACATCCTGAAAGAGTAAGCAGCAGCAAGATTGCACGTGAAAACAACAAAATACCAGAAAATATAGAAAAAAACACACATTTCAACAAATATTTGAGCAAAGACATTTGTCAGGTACAAAAGTAAATAAATTTAGGAGCAGTTATAACGAGAAAGTTTCTCGCCAAAACAAGAAAACCTTCTTGTTATAACGAGACAAATTTTATATCTCGTTATAAAAAGAAACTTTCTCGTTTTAACTGGGTGAGTTTTATATCTCTTTATAACAAGAACGTTTCTCGAGATATAAAAATAGGCTCCTCTGATAGTTTACAACTTGTTAAAAAGGCATAAAGGGGTTCGCCGTGACTCCTTCTCACCGTGTTTCTTCGAGACATCTTAAAATCCCAAGATGTGTTGCTGTTTTACTGTTACAGCCTGTCTTATTTAAAAGAGAATATATTTTAGTATTAATGAGATATAAATCTCTTTTGCATCTCATTATAACGAGATGGTTTTCTCTCTTGATACTGCTGCTGAATTTATTGTCAAGCTCTGGCAGTTAAGCTCTTCCGTAGTCTGGCTTTAAAGGATAACTACTGCATTTCGTTGGCTGAAGGTGGAGCAGGTAAACTGCCAGGGAGACGAACAGATTAAATAATCCACATAGAGATCGTTATTATTTATTACAGCAAGTCGGTCCTGAGTTCAAGTCTCCACCTGGGGTCTTTCTGAATGGAGTTTCCATTCTCTTTGTGAGTGTGTGGGGTGTTTTCACTGGGTACTCCAACTTCCTCCCAGAGCTATGACTGTGTGAGTGCATGGTTGATGTCTCTGTGTTGCCTTGTGATGGACTGGCAACCTGTCCAGCATGCCCCGCCTCCTGTCCAGTGACCACTGGACACAGGTACCAGTCACAAACACCCCCCAACACCCATTTTCCTATTGCAACTCAGTTTCATAATTTAATTGTGACATTTATTTAAGCATATTACAATGATCTTCTAAAAGAGGAATACACAAAGAAAATATTGTCTTTATAGAACCCCTTGGCCATGTTCCAACAGTCAGAGCTACAAATTGGTTGTTAGACAGCCTCCCCTTTGAAACAAACAGCCTTCATTCTGCCTCACTGAGCTTGACAGCCCAATTTCATATATTTTCCTCACAATAAGCACAGACATATTGTTGTCACAACAACCTTGTATGAGCAATAAAAAAGTTATAGTTGGCATCATTCTGCCACCCACGGAAACAGAACGCATCAGCATTCAAGGCTTTACGAAATGAAACTTCTAGTGAAAACCACAAAGGTTTTGAATCCTGTTTTTTTTTGACAATCACCTTGACATTTTATTTTAACATATAGTAAAACTGCACTTATTTTGTTTTAAGTCTCAGTCGAGCTTTCACTGGATGCATTCAGGCAAGTTAATGCAGAAAAAGGTTGTGAAAGAAAAATGCTTAGAGGAAAAGATGCAAAATTGACAACAATAAATATCAACTTATTCTATTCACAGCAGGTTAAGCATAATTCTTTCATGCATTTTACTCGTGAACCAGATGGTATTCTGCTTTAAACTGTATCAATTTACAGATATAATCAGTCTCAATACAGCTCTGTACTGACAAAATATTCTTAAGTTTGTCAAATTGCTCCACATATATTTAAAAATAAACTTGTTTTGTACTAGATTATCTTTGAATAGATACTTTTCTGAGTCTAATAAAGCATTTTGTTCAGCTGAACAAAAAATCCTAAAGCAATGGCAGCGCACACAGTTTTATATTGTTCCATGAAGATGTACCAATCCAAACCTGTACATCCACTTTATAAAGGAAGAATAGATTTAGTTACCATTAAAGAAGTTAAAGCGAGCAGACTGACCAGGTAAACCTGCTTCTGCACTGCTTCCCCAGGGCGAGACAATTAACCTCCACCTGTTCCATGGTAACTTTACTGGGCAGCTCCCATTCGAGTTAGTGTGTCTTGCCTTAGGCCAGTGCTGCAAATAACAATACACTCACAGGCAGCTTCACTGGCTAAATATATGAAAAAGCCCCACTCTGAGGGAACAAAAGTAAACTTTGTATAAAATGTCATTTGAAGGATTTTGAGCTGTAGGATCTCTATTTCTTACTTTAACAAAATTCCCTTTTTAGTCTCTGCAAATATCCTGCTAACATACCCTTCATGTGTGTGCAAATATATCCATATCAATTAAACTGTCAAATTTTTTCATAGCAACCACTGAATTGTGTGTATTTTATTTAGATGGAAGTGTTAGATCATCTCCCAGAGCTCTGTTCAAGCCATCATCTGAACATGGAGAAAGGATGGCACAACACCATTCCTCTTGCTCTCTGCTACGCCGTAACGCCTCCCCTGCAGCAGGGCCTGCCGTGGATGCGCAGGCTGTTAAGCATGGCCAGTGATGGCAGCAGAGAAACAGATTTTCTGTAACGTTATGTTGGTTCTCTGCCATTTGCATGGCTGCAGCAATCTTGAGCTTTTAGGCACTGTGGGTGTGGTGGGGTGTGAACAGCACGCACAAGCATGATTGACAGTATTAAGACACTCCTCCTGGCTCTGATTGGTTGTTTCTGAGTGGGAGTGTTTTTTTTTTTCTGTAGATGTCTGTAGGACCACAGGCAGGAGGCAGATTATCACAGATTATCTGTCACATGTTATAGCATCAGTGCAGCCTTGATATCATGGATAGATATAGCTGAGTATCATCAGCATAACAGTGGAAATGTATCCCATGCGGGCGGATGGGGTTTTCCTGGTGGAAAACACAGACACACACACACACACACACACACACACACACACACACACACACACAATAGAAGAGAGAGAGAGAGAGAGAGTAGAGAGAGAGAGAGATAGAGATAAACACACACACACACACACACACACACACACATATATATATATATATAGTATATATATATATATATATATATATATATATATATATATATATATTATATATATATATATATATATATATATATACACACGTATGCAAGATGCTGGCAGGGAAAGCGTACATGGAACGTCATAACCAAGTGGCGGGCATAGTGTACAGAAACATCTGTGCAGGATATGGACTGGAAGCCCCGAGATCTAAGTGGGGCACACCCCCAAAGGTGGTGGAGAATGACCGAGCTAAGATCCTGTGGGACTTCCAGATCCAGACAGACAAAATGGTAATGGCGAACCAACCGGACATCGTGGTGGTGGATAAACAACAGAGGAAAGCCGTTGTGGTGGATGTAGCAATACCAAGCGATTGCAACATCAGGAAAAAGGAACACGAGAAACTGGAGAAATACCAGGGCCTCAGAGAGGAACTGGAGAAGGCCTGGAAGGTGAAGACCACAGTGGTGCCTGTGGTCATCGGGGCCCTCGGGGCAGTCACCCCCAAGCTGGAGCAGTGGCTAAAACAGATCCCAGGAACAACATCAGACATCTCAGTCCAGAAATGCGCAGTTCTCGGCACAGCCAAGATACTACGCAGAACCCTCAAGCTCCCATGCCTCTGGTAGAGGACCCGAGCTCAGAGGTTGAGAAAGACCACCCGTGGAGGGTGAGAAGGGAATTTTTTATATATATATATATATATATATATATATATATATATATATATATATATATATATATATATATATATATATATATATATAGTCAAAATGACTAGTTCAAGCACAACTCTGTGGTACTCCACAAGTAACCCTGGAGTGTGAAGAAGAGTTGTCGTTTACACAAACAAATTGGAATCTGTTGGACAGATTATATTAATCAGATAGATATGAAAAATATTAAAGTGTTTGGTTGTAATGTCACAAAATGGGAAAAAAGTCGAAGGAGTCTAGATATCTTTGCAATGCAGTATTTTTAAAGGGGTCATGACAACAGATTTCATTTTTCTGTGTTTTTGGGGGTATAGTATGATCTGTTGTGCACTGATGAGGCCGTGTGAAAGTCAAGAGTCGGTATCAGAAGCCCTGCTCATAGACGGTCAGCTTTGTTTCTTTGCTCAAAAACGGACGAATCAGAAAACAATTTATCTTTCTACACAGGTTCTCTTTCTATGTAATTCATATTCTTCAATTAGAGCACACCATCAAGCAAACAGCGACCTTCCCCCCCAACTTAAACTACATGAAATAGTTTATCGAGTGACGTTACCACCCTTTTAAAGATTGTTTTAGTGATGACACAGAGACAAGTCCTTTAGGTTTCTGAACTGTTAAAAGTTTGATTTATTTCTGCAGAGGACTGATCAAGCTACACTGAAACTAGGGACAGAGCTTCACTAAATATCTTTTTGCATTTCATGCAAAACAGCAGCTTTCAGCTCCATGGTAATGAGACAGGAGTAGGTCATCATAGGATAAGACAAAGCAAAAAGGGGATAAAAACTAATATAAACACATAAAGCATAAGAAAAACTAATTGGTAGCCAGAAGCAGACACAGATTGTAGTCATAACAATGCAGACAAGTCAGGCTTCATTTTATTACGTTACAGATATCATCTGGAAGGGTTGGACTCCACGTGACACTGTAAGCATGTTCCAGTTAAAGTTTTAGAGCAGAGCTCCTTGTTTTTCTGGGAGACCCACCTTTGCACCGACACATTTGTGAAAACTCAATCTAACCAGTAGTTTGGATTGAATGTCATGTGTTTTTAGCAGCTGCTTACAGGATTGTTTTTCTGTAAGGTGCAAGAAGATGCATGCACTGAGTGGGAGAACAGATGGATACAACACATCGATACTCTGCCCTGATCATCGCTCACACCCACTTTTAGGGGACAGTACACGTGATGGCTGGACTGTGAGCCGGGGCAATGTCTGGGGTGACTGGCACAATGAGAGCTTAAAATTAGCAAAAAATGTCAGGTTTAAGGGCTTGGATATCTTGGCTGACAAGCTGAATGTTGATTCTGTCAGATGATTTTCAATATTTTAAAAAGAAACAGAAATAATAGTTAAAGTTGCCTCCCTTCATTGATTTCGATCCACAAACTCCAGCAAGAGGACAACGCCATCAGATTTATCAATCTTTACTGAATTCCCAAGAAATTTCTTGCCTAATTTCTTCTTATTACTAAAAGTATCAGTTTACTTATGTTTATTTATATCACCGAAGTTTATTTGGACATGTGTGACATTTGGACATGTCACACATGTCCAAATATAAAACCTATTTCCACCTGCTGGTGGTTTTTGTCCACTTCAGCCGAAACGGGCTGAGATGACAGAATTCGCTGGCTTTGTTTTAAAATGTTTCAACATGACTTTGCCAACCTGCGATGAGTGGCGACATGAAGTCATGTATTGATTTGCCTTGTCTGGTGCCTGAAACTTACAAAACACATCTGTGTGCTTATTTTCAGTTTTTATTGCACTGATCGGCCCAGAAGCTGCATTCTGTCCTATTTTCTGCAAGCTGGAGTTCCTCAACTCAAAAAATGTAATGTGGGGAGTCAGGGAGAAAGCAACAAAGACACAAAGGCCTGCTGGCTCTGTGCGTGATGCTGCATCAGCTTGTTGATGTCTTTGTAATGAGTAAATGTGGCCATACAGACGACTGTTTAAATCAAAATGCATATGTCTGTGGTTTATGTGAAATACAAACATGTCAATTTTTTTGTTCATAAGGTAAGAAAATCCTCTGTCCATCCCAACTCCTGTCCAGTATCACTGGGAATGCTGGACCAGCTTGACAGTCTATCACAGGGGCTGGATACAGTCTAATGCATTTGTTCATGACATCAGCACATATGCACCATCCTAAATGCACACAGCCACACTTTTTGCATCATGTTCTGGATCCTTTGAGCTCCGTCTGGGTTCCCCTCTCTTAGCTCTCTTGCTGTAAGACGTCTCCTCCAGCACAGAATCTGCCACTGCGATATGAACGTGTGAACACAAAGTGTGGAAAACGTCTTGACCAAATTGTCTACACATTCTCCGGAGCCATTCTTGTGTGAAAACGGATTAGGAGACTGGCAGGAAAGTTGGACGTGTGAGTGTTTGATCTTTTATGCCACTGAAAGACCAGAGGAAGGAAACATTTTTTTCCGGGTAAAACAAACAAACAAACGAACAAAATGATATCCATCCTTTGACTTTAATTGCTTTATCTGGACCACAGGAGCGAACTGCAAGGCAGAAACAGTAATGACTGTAAACAATCATAGTCCAGCCACTACTGTACTGCATGCTCGGGCCTTAATAGCAGGGTGCCTTAATGGCTCACAAAGTCTGCTTTGATTTGCAGTCTGCAGCAGGCATGTGGGATCAAGGAACGCGCCACTCCAACTAAGGATGCCAATGGATGGTTTTCATCTTGTGTTAAAGAGAAATTCAAAGAAACTCTACAGAAGGCTTCTCTGCTTTGATTGGTGTGGATCTCATCAGCAGGGTAAAACAGGTGAAATGAGGTGACTGTGAGGAATTTCTAATGAGTGGAAATAGAGCACCGAGATCACATGAAAGAGCAATGCAAGCTTCATGAGAAGGAACAACATCGCATCCCTGTAACAAACAGGCATAAAACAGAACACAAATTAGTCGAAAATTGTGAGGTGGAAAGAAAATAGTGACTTTTACATTTTTTTACAAATTAAAATCCAACATTCAGGGATGATGGTGGTTCAGGAGGTTCGTTCTGTAACCTGTGGGTTGCTGGTTCAAACGGCTCAAATGGCTGAATGACTGATTGTTGTTTAAAATGCTTTAGAGTCCTCTGTTCTAGATAAAGCGCTCTATAAGTACCAAACATTTACAATTCAGAAGACACTGAAATAGAGTCCAGCTGGTTGTGATTTAATCTCAGAATAAATCCCACTGTTCTGGGAAGGTATCAAAGGTTTTTTTTTTCCAGAAAGGTCTAATGAGATTATCTCATAAAAAAATTCCTAAGCCATGAACATGTCAAAAAGTTCTGTTCAATCCACCATCCAGATATGGAACAGCTGCAAACCTACTAATAATCAATCATTCATCTGAACCGACTGCCTGGGCAGGCAGAGCATTGATCAGGGAAGCAGCCAGGAGCCTCCTCTGGGGGATCTGGCCTTCAGATGAGACCAGCTGAAGGAAAGTCCTGTTTGCAGTTTACCTCGAGTCACAGAAGACACAACAAGCCTGGGAAAGAGACTGGGGGAAGGTTCGACTTCCAGCAGAACAACATACAGCCAGAGCTGCAATCACATTGTTTAGTTCAAAGCAGTTTCATTTGTTAGAATGGTCTAGTCGAAGTATGGAATTAAATCCAACCAAGAATCTGTGGCAAGATATTCACCAATCAGTCTGACTGTGCTTGAGGTATTTTGCAGTGAAGAATGGGCAAAAAATGTCAGTCTGTAGATGTTTAGAGCTGGTAGAAGCAAACTGGAAAAGAAAACTGGTTCCATAATGAACTGATTCAGGGCAAGAGGGGTGAATATGTATGCACGCCATCATTATTGGCTTGCAACCAGAAAAGTTCAGCTATTCGTCCATCTATCCTGTTCATTGAAAGAAAAGCTTTCTGATTATTCTTTAGAGCAGTTCTGTGATGTTTTTACTCTGACAAAACTGATGCTCATGCAGAAATTTCTATTTGGATCACATCCTTTTTTCGTGGGTTTGACATATTTCTTTTTTCTTTTGTTTTGCAAAGATAAAGATTTTTTTTTATCCCACTAACATTTTTCAAATTAGTAAATGCAGTACTTAACAAAAAGACACTGATGCTGACATTGCCAGTGGTAACTAGGTTCAAGGATATTTTCTCTAATTTTGACTTTGTCAAACAGAAACAAAATGTTCGTCTACTACTCTATTCAATAAACTTTAAAACTGTTTTCATTAAATCCAGCATTGATATTTAGAGAAATTTGTAATGACTAACAGACTAATTAGCCCTTAAAATTAACCAAAGAAAGTGGATGCCAACTGAAAGAAGAGAAGCAGGGAACTGAACCCCACAGAGGTTCACTTTGAAGGTCCAGACTGAAGGTTGGTCTTTATCCTTGTGTGCGTGTTTACTTGTAATGTAGCTTTTTACCATGTAATCTTTTCAATCTGCATAGTGGATGATGCCTAATTAAGTCTAAAATGTTCAAGTTAACATTCAGGATATGGTAAGGTGAACCAGGCATAAGCAAAAGCTTGATGATTAAAGATATATATATATATATATATATATATATATATATATATATATATATATATATATATATATATATATATATATATATATATATATATATATATATGCAGCAGTGGCTCAACGGCACTTTTAATGCAGAGGTCAAGTCAAATCAAATCAAGTTTATTTGTATAGCATATCTCAGCAGCAAGGCAGTTCAAAGTCCCTTACATCATATAAACATCAATCAAGTATACATCAAAATCATCGAGCAAATATCAATGCACCAAAATCACAAAGATCATCAAGCAACTATAATTCAAAAATATTGATCAGTGTTCTACTTACTACTAATCAACAGCAGCTCTAAACAGGTGGGTTTTTAGGCTTGATTTAAAGGAACTCAGTGTTTCGGCTGTTTTGCAGTTTTCTGGGAGTTTGTTCCAGATCTGCGGTGCATAAAAATTGAAAGCTGCTTCTCCATGTTTGGTTCTGGTTCTGGGGATGCAGAGCAGACCAGAACCAGAAGACCTGAGTGGTCTGGAAGGTTGACACAGCGACAACAGGTCTTTAGTGTATTTTGGTGCAAAGCCGTTCAGTGGTTTATAAACTAACAGAAGTATTTTAAAGTCTATTCTCTGAGCTCCAGGGAGCCAGTAGAAGGACTTTAGAACTGGGATGATCAGCGCTATCGCCCTGGTCTTAGTGGGAACGCCAGCAGCAGCGTTCTGGATCAGGTGCAGCTGTCTGGTTGATTATTTAGGCAGACCTGTGGACCTGAGGTCATTGATTTTACTCTTTTAAATTTATATAACCATACAATAACCAGCGACTTTATTATGTACACCTCACAAGTACTAAGTCGACCCATTTTGTTCTTTAAAATTACTTTAATTCTTCATGGCATGTATTCAATATTTGTCTGAGATCTAGGTCCATATTGGCATGTTATGAGCATCACACCGTTGCTGCAGATTTTCACGCTGAACATCCATGATGGGAACCTGCTGTTACACCACATCTCAAACATGGACTCAGCTGGACTGAGATCTGTTGACTGTGGAGGCTGTTATTGTGCTGGCTCAAGAAACCAGAAAGATCATCTGAACTTTGTGACATTGCATAACCCTGCAGGAAATAACCATCAGAAGATAGGTGCACTGTGGTCATGAAGGGAACAATACTCAGGATGTAGTGTTTAAGGAAATCTTAAGAGTGGTCTCATCTGTGCAAAGAAAGCATCCCTGACACCCAATATACCACCACAACCAGCCTTAGCTATTGATAAAAGGCAGAAAACATCCATGTTTTCATGTTGTTTACACCAGATTCTGACACTACTATCTGAATATTGCAGCTGAAATTGAGTCTTATGAGACCTGACAATGCTTTTATAATCTGTTACTGTTCAGTTTTGCCCAATTTGTGTGAACTGTGGTCTCATTTTTCTGTTCGTAGCTGACAGGAGTGGCGCTGTTGTCTTGTGGTCCATCTGCTGCGAGGGTGACCTTAACTGGGAGTTCAGAGATGATATTCTGCTGTTGCTTTCTGTCACCTGGAACCGTACTGCTCATTTTCCTCTCACATCTGTGACAACAAAGCTTTTCCTATCCAAACAACTTCTGCTCACTGGATAGTTTCTCTCCTTTGGACCATTATCTTTAAACCTGAGAGATGGTTATACATGAAGATCCAATTAGAAAAACCAGTCGGTCTGGCCACATTTAACGTCACTTAAATCTCTTTCTTCTCCATTTTGATCCTCGCTTTGAACTTGACAGCAAGTCACCCCCTCCCCACATCCGGATGCCTGAGTGCACGGATTTGCTGTCATTTGATTGGCTGATTCGTTATTTGTGCTAAGCAATCAACAGGTGTACCCAATAAAGTGTTTGGTGAGTTTATGTATCGCTTTTGAATCTTGGAGTAAGGTACGAAATCCCTCTGAGCACTTCAAAAGAAATTAGATGAAAGGACAGTATAAGGAATATGAGGGGGTGAATATTAAATGAGAGTGTGCTCCGAAATTCACCTCAAGTCAGCTGAATGTCTGAAGAATAATTCATAAGCTGTTCATGTTTACTAAGGATTCAAGCACCGACATGTTTTGAGTTGCCTATTTTTATTTATTTATTTATTTTTTTTTTTACAGTCAGGCTCTGTGACACCTGTGTCGTCAGACAAATTAACTCAATTACCTTAGTTACTCTGCATTTCCTTCCTTCAGCTTGAACACCCCCCATAACTGCAGCAGGAGCATAGAGACATAACAGGAAGACATGGCAGCTGTGACATACAGGGCAAACCAGATTTCAGCACACAAGAATACTAACAATCTGCAAGGCGGTGTGGGATTGTGAGAAAGCGAACAGACCGGCGTGTTGCTGCGTTCCAGTATGAGAGCGGAATACTGATGGACTCCTCGGGCTGCTGGTGGTTTGTTTAGCCCTCTGAGTTCAGTCGCTCAGTCTTGAGAGGGGAGTCCAATCATAAGTCAAAACACTTTACCGTGTTGACTGGCAGACAGTGACAAGAAAGCAATCCTCATTTTTGATTCAAAAGGGAGCCTGTACGGTCAAAGAAACAAGCACAGCTGGCACTGAGTCGAAAGCAGATTATCACTTTCATCACCCCCCAAAATCTTTTGAAGCTATGCAACGGTAGGCACAGTCCTTGAACCTGAAAAGTGTGAGTCAGCCTTAAAAATGAAAGAATCCAGTCCACTTTGTATTCAGGGTCCCACAGTAAAATGTAAATTGGGACGCGCCAGACTGCATCAATATTCAGGTCGGAGCATTGTTAAAAGAGCGCACATGCATGTAGATAATTGGTTTGCTTTACAGTTGCTGTATCTGCAAGCAAAAAAGGCGTGTATTGCTCAGTTTATACTAGAGCTGAGTTTATATTTAATTTCCTTATCTCCGGGTGGCCAGACAAACCAAAACAGATTCAGGGTTTCCTGAAACCTCTCATGGATTTAAATCAATTGATACATTTACCCAAGAGTTCCTCATGGTTTTAGAAATTTAAGGAGAGGTATGAAAACTCCAAACTGGTGCACCACAGAAGATACACAGAAAAAGGGAAGCTTGTGGGGGTTTAAAGCCCAAATGGTTATAAAAACCTGATTTTAAACACACTGATTTTGTAGATGTTATCTGCTTTTATGTTTAAGCTTTAGATAAGAATCATTTTGGCTTTAATTTTAGCGCAAGTGAGAATTTTTCAACAAGGAAATCTCTGAGGCTGCCTGAACTCGATAACTTTAAATGGCTCAGTGCATACTGTATGCTTGTACCTTCTTAAATCTCAAATAAGATAAAAAAGTTATGTTGCAACTTTGTCTGGCTCTTGTAGCAGATCTATATTGTGTCCTGGTGGGCAAAGCTTAATGAAACTTCATAGCCTCTCTCCTTCATGAGTAAATGAGAAATTAAGCATCAGAGACAGTTTCTCATTTCAGCGTAATTAAAGTTTTAATTGCTTGATGTTGAGCATAGCATCTTGTGAAAAAACAGATTCACCATGAGGCACACCACCAATCAGAAAGAGCTGTGAAAAGACAAACAACAACAAAAGGCTGCTCCTCTGTGTGATTGGATATAAACAGTCAGCTCCTCCAGATTCGTTCACAATATTACAGTGAAGGGTTTTCTGTGCCTGAGGTTCTGATAATTATGCACTGCACCGCTGAAAACTACAGTAGGTGGACAAAAGAAGCTAATTCTGTTGGTTTTGCCATCTCTAGGAATCTACATTTCACACGGATAAGTTGAAGCTAATGTCTGCGGGGTGTGCATGCCAATCTCATTAGAGCCAGGTGTTGGGATTCAGCTCACTATCCTTCCCTCGCTTTAGTTGGCAGGCTGTACGTGCCGTCTAACACTAAGTCCTGACAGTGGTTTGCTCCATTTTCTCTCATCCTGAGCCCAGAGAACACCTGTGGTGACAGTAATTGAACACTCTCAGATCTCATGCTATCATTCAGCTCTGTCTTCCTGCAGTTACTGGTCATCCTGCTAAGGAAAAACGGACAGACTCATTCATGTTTGAAGTTACACGTGGCACTCTGAACCTCGAGCCTGGGTTGTAGAACGCTGGCTTTTAGTGATTCAGCAAATATAACCAAGGCTGTTTTTATTGTTATGGACAGATGATGCCCAGCACAGAACTTTCTTTCCCGAAAACATCCATCTATCAATCCATCCCAGTGAGACTCATTTATCAGATTAAAAGCACCTTTTCAAAATAAAACCCTTTAAGCAGATATTAAACACACTATAAGCAGAAAAATCATAATTAACAGAAACAAAGGCTTGAAAACATCAGCGTGTGATTAATCTACATAATGTGTTTCACATTGTGAATTAAAGGAATTTAATGATGTTCTTATTTTTTGAACATGACTGTATACGGTTATATTCTATATCTATAATATTATTCTATACAAGTCTTCCTGGATATTTGACAGAATTAGATGAGTTATTTTTGAAATGGTTAGCATCTTGGTGCAGACCCAGCTTTTAAGCAAATTGTATTAATTTTCAACGAGGTTGAGGTTGGAGACATTCCAGAAGTTTAATCTTAGCCTGCTTCTTTGTTCCAAAACCAGATTTTTTTTTTGTCAGTCTCAGATTCTTGTCTTTGGTCACCCAAATGCATCTACGTGTCAACATGGTGAGACTTACAGGCCTAAGAAGACTGTAGGGTTGTTGGCAGCATCATGCGCTGGGATTTTTTTCACTGGCAGCAGAACCGATGAACAGCACAAAGTTTTTTCTATGGAACATAACTCCAAATTATTCGTTCAGTGTTTCACCTTGGTTATTGTTTACATTCACCTCAGCTTCTTCTCATCTTCGTTAGTCTCCTCCCTCAGTCTGCCTGTCTGCTCTCCTCTCACAGCTGCACCTTGTTCCCAGTCAACCACCTGTTACTCGTCAGCTAATCCAGCTCCCCTCAGTATTTAAGATCCTCATTTTCTGTTAGTCTCTACTGGATTCTGCTGTTCAGCCATGTTTGGGTTTTTAATCGGTGAGGCATAATCATCCATTTACAAGAAATAAAGGCTTGATATTCCACTGTAATGAAGCTATATAATATATTATTTAACTTTCTGAGATGAGGGAAAAAATATTGAACTTTTTCCCCAATATTTTCCAAGATGTAGCTGTATGTATACATTTGAGGCTGTTTGTACAAATTGATTCTGTCAGTTAGACGAAATCCGCTATAAATTCAAAATTATGCGCCCACTTCCAGTTTTAAAAATAATTTTTTTAGTATTATCAATTTGCTATGAAAAGCAGTTTATATGCTTCTGAAAGACTTTAATATTTATACCATGAGGGGATTTAAACCTCTGACCAACACCACATATAATAGAAATGCTGCAACAGTTAATATCATTTATCCTAAAAGATCAAATATGACAGAAATCCACTTGTCAGATGTGAACACATGAAAACCACAGATTTTGGCCTCATATTGACACCGTAGAAAACATCAGGCAATCACAGAAGTCATTAGGATTCAGCTTCCAGTTGCAGAGATGTCCACACACAATTTCATGGCACTACAAGTTAATGTCTGTGGAGATATTTCAGTCTAGCTCAAAGCACCAGATAGAAGAGATAGAATGGCATCGCCATCATTAGGGCCATGACTAAAATCATTATCCATATATGAGAGTTTAATGCTGTGGATAAGACCTCATTTAAATGTCTGTGAAGTTTGGGAATCATTTAGGTCATGGTACATTTCATAAACAAAAGAAACTTTATGCAGTTTCTCAAAGACCTTCTTCTTCTTCACTTTGCTCATTGTCGTCTTCATGTCTAAGTAGCTGTTGGGAAGATCCTGATACTGAATCGACTCTGAAGTTCCTGAGGATAGGATATCTGTGTTACATTCTCAGTTAATCACCAGATAACCCATACCTACTTAACGCAGATTTTTTTTTGTTTTGTTTTGAGTAAACAAATTAGGATATATTCATGTAAAACATACACAAACACATTAGATGTATTAAACTACCAAACATAACTCAATTTTAATAGAAAACGAATATTGTTCATGAAGTTTAGGAATAGAACATAGTTTACAGTTCAGTCTCTTCTAAACTGTAAGTAACCTTGGTAACAACCCTAAGCACAGCGTTGCTACACATTTTCTATTTAAAACTTTTATGCACTTCAGACAACATTCTGATTTTCAGTCAGTTTTTATAAGACTCTGGACATTTGAGCACAAAACATTTAGCTTTTCAGGTTTTATTATCTGTATGTTAATGAAGAAATTCATCGCAGCAGTTCACAATAAATGTCCTCTGAAGACATTTTACAGACAGCACTAAGTTGTTGACCTTGATGCAGAAATATGATCCAGAGCTAATTCACATTTTTTTTTTTTTTTTTCCTTACATAACTTCACTCAGCTCTATTTCAAAATCTGTAAGACTTGGATTTGTTAAACCTTCCCTAAATCCACATCCTATAAAGCACAGTTTGTGCCTTTTGTTTCACTTCAGTCTCAGTGCACAGTGTATGAAACTCAGATCTTTTATATTTGACTGAGTGTTGCGGTGACCTCTGAACCAGCCACTTAAAAACCAAAATGGTCGGTGACTTTGACACAATTTGGAAGATATGATGCAGCAAATCAAAGAAAAAGAATAAAATTTAAACATAACTCAACATACAAAAGACCTAATATTGTTTATATAAATCACGATTTTTATGCTCTAGACAGTAAAATCAACAAAATCTGATAACTCAGGTCTTTTTCTATCTCATTTCTTTTCCACCCTAAACCAGATCGTTAACTGATAGAAGCCACTTCCACACTTTTTAGGAAATTTTAAGATGACACGGGAACACTAAGTGTTTATGGGTGGACAACTAGTAAATTATTGGCCTTTTGCATCTGGAAGGAGTTGTTCCATATGCTGAACAGCATTTCAAGTCATTTGAGTTAAAGGCTCATTCTTTCATTAAGTCGATTTTGCAAACCTTACATCAGGTTTGTGCAGGTTTTTCTTCGTTTCATCAGGCAAAAAAAGCTGTTTCAGAAGCACTCTTGTTTTTGAAGCTCACATTTTCTGTACCCAATCAGGTTAAAGAACAGTTTGCAACTTCTGGTAAACCCCAACGGTAAACGCTTTTTGTTCTGGTTGACTTCAAAACTGAAATTCAAAACTCCTGAACAGTATTCTTCATTTGGTAGAAAGCTTAGATTTTTTTTCTGCAATGAAGAGGATTTTACAGTCATTCACCCCTATTATCCTTTTTGCCCTGTTAATCTCACCAGCGCCCTTTCCCCAGAATGTAGCAAACTGATACATTTGGTTTGCAGCCTTATGAGAGCCTGTTGGACTGAAAGCTCTTTGTACTTGTGATGTAGACTTGGAAAGGAACAACTTCTAATTGCAATGTTACATGTGGAATCAATTAAAAGCCATTTACTTGATTAATTGATCAGTAAATAATGAAGTAACAAACCTCATCTATCCATGATGTTTAGGAGCTGTAATTAGTCTTCCTCCTTCTGAGCATTTCCACTTTAAGAGGGGATCCTCTTTACTTTTGGTTGCAAATGTATTCTTACCCTTAAAACTACGTCATATTGTGTCATGTTACAACCACAACTTTCAAGGTGTTTTATTGGGCGTTTCTGTCCAACAGAAAGTACTACATCATTCTGAAGTCATTGCAGTTACAGCTGCAGCTCTTTTGGGGTATAGCCCTATCAGCTTTGCACATCTGGAGACTGAAATCTTTCCAAATAGGATAGATTGTGTAAACAGGAAGTAGATGTTTACCCGGTAGAGGTGGTTTCACTGGAATTCCTCTACGGAGACTGGGATCTTGTTAATCTTGAATCTTGTTAATCATCTGAGGTAAAACAGAGGAGAAGAGGAAGATGTCCATTTACCAGGGATTGTTTCACCCACAGGACCAAATAGAGAAGGTCACTCTATGCAATGGAAACCATGGAGAGTGATGTCACAGAGTGCTGAAACTCTGGTGGCAGGGTAAGCTGGTTCACATGCACAGCTCCAATGATCAGGTTTCACTGTAGGGCGATGAATGATCACTTTGTCTATAACCCAAAACTCAGTGGCAGGGTAAATTGTCCAGGTTGGCAATGAAGAGGGGCGATGAGGCTGAACAAATCCAAAATCTGTGAGGCAGTAATCGATAAGTTAGGGAGTAATCTTGCACTGAGAGAGTGCAGAGCAGAAGTTAGTAGGCAGTGGGACAAATGAAAGCAACCGGCAATCAGTAGTCAGCAGAGGCAGGAGGGGCAGAGCATAAGACTTTGCAGGAACAGGGAAGATCGTGACCATATAAAACAGGGCTGAATACACATTCACGCCACACTTTTCAGATATGGTTTTCAGATACGGTTATGTACTTTTTTGTGTTGATTTATCACAAAAACCCATAAAATACATTTCTTGCACAATTGGATAACTTCTGGCATAGTTTCAGCAGCAACTGTCATGGCTGACAGCAACTTCAAAGGCATTACCTCTTTGTTGATTAATTAAAGTGATAAGTGGCTGCTGTTGCGCTGACTGTGTATTTAAAAGAACAGGATAAATATAATAATAATTCCATTATTTGACAAACAACATGGCTGGAGCTTCATGTGTGTGATGGATGTTACATGCTGAGTTAATAGGACTTCCAGTCACAGCAGTCAATATAAATCCACTATTAGCTGGCTGCGCGGTGGAGCTATGTGTCAAATGAACACACCAGTGCAGAACTGCAGACTCATCATCATAACACAGTCACTCTGTTGACTGAGAATTGAGGAGGAGTTTTTCTTTGCCTCGTCTGACACATTCTGAATATTACAACCAATACCAGCTGGAAGCCTCATAAATCATCCAGGCCTACAGGACAAAGGGGATCACATGGCAGCAGGGTGCAGCTAATGCTAAAGGGTTCAGCTTCAGTGATGATAAGAGCACTCCGTCTGAAAGCAGGCTGGTGGGAAGTGGATTATTGGTACGACAGAGGTCAAGGGATGGGAGTACAATTAATACTGTATGAGTTAAACCTATGCCATGCTTCCTCTGCAACCCCACAACTATCTGATTGAAGTAGAAAAGGTGGAGGACAACATGTGGGTGGAGAGCATGCACTATGGGTGGGTGAAAATGGGGGGTGGAAGACCCTGCAATTCTTTTTCTCTCACTTTTCAAGGCTCAGTATTGCTCTGTCTCTTCTTATTAGAGAGCTAATGCAACTGTCTGTTCTAATACTAGAGAGCAGCTTTTATTCCTTTTTTTCCTCCTTCACAACCTTTTTCTGTTCTGCACAGCACTAATCTGGCAGTGGTAGCAGATGATAAGACGGGCCACATTCGCTTATTCTCTGCACTTTTCACAAGCTTTGTCTTGGCACAAGCCGTGCAGTCGTTTGTTTCAATAACTTTCCAAAGGAATTTGCAAAAAAAAAAAAAAGGTGAAAAAAGGGGAGGGGGGCTCTCTGTAGAGTTTCTATTGTAATTCTTTCAAGCTTTTCTGTTGATACTGGCATCCAAAACCTGAAAGAAAGCAGAAGCGTTTGTTTTAAGCAAAGAAAAATCCTCTGTGTTAAGGCCTTTGAAGTGCACAAAGTGTTGGAGGTGATGGAGGTATTGTTCTGTGGGCGAGGGGATGAATTTTAGAGTGAATTAAAATCTTCAGGCTTAACTTTTAGTGGCATATGTATTGTACAGATCAAACA
Organism: Anableps anableps; assembly: GCA_014839685.1. Taxonomy (NCBI): domain Eukaryota; kingdom Metazoa; phylum Chordata; class Actinopteri; order Cyprinodontiformes; family Anablepidae; genus Anableps; species Anableps anableps. The sequence goes on from CM026074.1 coordinate 37,773,336, forward strand.
TGTCTTACTGGACCTTGAATGCAAACTATGGACCTCTGGGCCAGAAAGAAGAAATGAGGGATTTATGTAGCGTTGTCTGTAGGTGATTTCAAAGTAACTGGGGGTCCTTTCTGCTGAATTCAAGAGAATAATTCACATTTTGTGTAATTTGTACTCTATTTCCATGCAAAGAGAAGTCCAACGATAATAAAATAATAAGAATGCCTATAAATGAAAACAGTGATGTTTATTAGTTATTTGAATTGCAATGCACGTAAAGGACCAACAAAAAGCATAAAATTTAGCATTTTTAGCTTAGAGGTGTTTTGCAAAGCCAATCCCCAGTCAGACTGTTGGTTGAGTAAATCATAAGGATTATCGCAAAAAGTGTAAAATGCATATACAAAATAAAATTAGAACCTAACACTCAAGACAAAATAAATAATGAAAACACTATATCATCAAATTAAATGGAGAATGGTGGCGATTATTGAGGTTGATCACAGTCGGAGATCTGTTCAGTTCAACAGGGAGGGAACTTCTCATCAAGCTTCCCTGGGTCTGAATGAGAAATGTTCATTTTCATTGCATCTTTGCTCATCTGAACAGTGAAAGTCCCATTTGATAAATATTACACATTAACTGTGTTCACCTGATTTTTAAACAACTAGTTAATTCATTATTCTGGTAAGGACTATAATCAGTGTCAGTTTGCAAAATGGTGTAATTCACAATAGACTTCCTTTTAAATTATTTGATCACTTTCGCAGAAAAGCTACATTTTTTTCTCATAATTTGTTTGAATTCTTGTATTCTTTCTATTAAGTTTATTTGGCCATATCGGGCTATTTCTACAGTTTGCCTTTTAAATGATGCTAAGTGGTGCTTAAATGATACATTTATTTTGAACATAAAAACAAATGACCGAAAAGTATTTACTTTTCTCCCAGTAGCAGGAATCACTGATACAATTGCATAAGAAAAAAAAAAAGCAAAACAAATTATAAAAGAAATGAACCATCACAAACTGCATAGAGTGGAACACATTAAAATAAAAATCTTTCTATGGCCTGAAGAGCGGTGTGGAGAAGAAATGCTGACTGACCTGCACTGAGTGGCTCGGTTTCATATTTAGATGAAGATTTATGTCATCCTAGGTAAAAATGGAAATCCAATCCTTAATATCCACTATATCTTACACAAGACCTTTATTATAAGCTTATCATGAAAGGCATGAGGAGGCAGGATAATCATCTGATAAAACCTAGAAATCGTTTCTTTTATTTGATGTCATCGAACATAAGATCTCCAAAGGCAGCCACAACACCAACTCTAACGCCATGTTGAGGGTGATGCTGCAGAGTCACCAGGAGCTAATAAGGAAACCAGTTTGCTGGAGTGGAAATCTAAGTGTGTGATTTTGTGCTCGTCAGGTCCTCTCATACCCTCATGGCATGATTAAACTTTGGAGGAGTCATCAGATTTGCTGACGCTTGGAGCTTAAGCTGATCGCAGACAATCCCTGAAGCTGAAGCCACCATTCACCATTGTCACTTTATGCTAATGAGGAGATATGGTATCTTTCATATTATGGAAGGCAGCGCATTTTAAATCTCATATTCTCTCAGCTCATTTTATTTCTGTTCTAAACGGTGCCGTCTTTCTTTTCTTTTTCCATTTCTCCTTTAAAGTTTGTGGGGGAAAAAAACCCAGAAAACTATTTCTATGTATAATCTGTACCTTTTTAAAATGAGAAGATAATTTCAAATAACAAAATTAATATTTCTGTGCTTCGCAAAAAACAAGTTTAACTCTATACAGCCTTAAATTCATCATTCACAGAGGTCTAAATGTTTTTATGATGATGTAAGAGCACCTAAAATCATTCCATAACTTTATTTAAATGCAGTTATTTTGTATTAAATCATAAAACTGCAGACAAGCAGAAGGCCACCGCCTGGGCCTCATTAACTTCTCAGTAGAGCCACATTCCATGCCACTCGGCATTGATGCGATAATTTATGCAAAAGGAGCCCCAACCAAGTTCTGAGAGCAGATGCTGTACAGAACATAGAAATGCTGTTCAGCAGGCCCACATTTCTTTGTTAAAAAAAAAAATATATATATATATATATATATATATATATATATATATATATATATATATATATATATATATATATATATATATATAAAATCAGTCTGATTTTCAAATTTTCTGAGAAACTAAGGCCTTGTACACACATAGCCGGGTCTTTATACACAAATATCTCTGTCACATTGTTTGGAAAAATAAAATTGTACAAACAAGATCAGTTTCAGAAAAGTTTTCATCAACATGAAGCCACACAGATCTGCCCCTGAGCGTTGTTTTAAACATGCCAAACACATAGGGGGCAGTGTAGCGCATAGCTAAAACCTATGTGAGCCAGTCAGATTCAAAACAACCACAACAAACAAAAGAAAACGTTCTATTTCTGTGGCCCTCCAGAGTCTGCAGGGCCGGACTTGGCCCACGGACCTGAAGTTTTGCACTTGTACTCTAACTGAAATAATCATAATAATTTATAGAAATAAATCCTTTAAAACATCAAGAAAAAAAAGGAATTAAACATGGCGCCAGGAGGTTCAGGAACATTTTAGAATATGAAGTTAACAGAACACAAGATGATGTCGACTGGGAATCGTGTCAAAGCAAGCAATGCGTGGGACCATAAATCTCCGTTTTCCCAGGTACACACGCAAACACAAATACGGAGTTCTCTCAAATCTCCAAGTTGGTGGAGATTTTATAAATAATCATTTTTAGTGATATTAAACTGAGTTTTCATGTGGATAAAAGGCCAAAACGCATAAATATTTATTCTTTTTCCTCGCTATCCGGCTACATCTGGACTAGGCCTAAATTTACAACGCTTGGAATCTATCAGTTTGTTTGTAGTAAATGTATCTAATACAGAGTTTGTTCTGCTCAACTGAAATAATGAAATAAATGATGTTTTTGAGTATAATCTAATTTACTGAGAAACACCAGTAGAGTCTGTGAAACCAGTCCTGCATGTTCTGACAACAGCGGTTTATGCTAACTCAGCAGTTATTACAGGAACCAAGCGACACCATTACCAGAGGACTGGAGAGGATTCCTCTTCGTAATTTCCTTTGTATGCTGTGGCATCCAGGTCAGATACACATGTATCCGTGTTGAATGCATTCCACAGTGACCCTGAGATTCCAGTTTAAGACAAGCTTTGGCTTTGTTTATTAGGAGAAAACATGTGCAGTGGTTAAATAGCCCCCAGACAATGCCTGTCTTTACTATTAAAATAGAAATATGAAATGTTATGGAACAAGATCTTGGTTTGAAAAGCCTTCAGCCTCCAGCTTGTCCGTTGAGTTGTTTTTTTTTTTTTTTCTCTTGCTGAATTTTGGCCCTGACCTTTAGCTGAAGCCTCTAATTCTTCATTAACATTCAGAAAATGTGAATACTTGCATTTTTAAACTCCAGGATGTTTTCATTCACGTTGTTGTCATGAAGACAACAGCATGAAGACTGAGCTGGTTCAGGAGGACTGTGTACCCGATGGAAGCAAAACAAATATATTCTTCAGTTATTTTACTTTATTTAGTATTTGTGTAAAAACTAAACAATACATTTTTTTAATCTCTATGAACAGTGAAAAGTTCCCTCATTGCCTCAACTTTTACGTAACACTCATGCAGGTGGTTCTTATGCAGCCTGAGATCTTTAATAAAATCCGATTAATTTTCGTTTACTTCAAAAACAAAGCACAGTGAAAGGTTTTTCCATTTATTCTAATGATTTCATTATAGCTCAAATGAAAGACAATATAAAAAATAACCAACAGATGTGGACCGGCGCAGCTTGGGGCGAAAGCGATGGTTGAAATATTTCGACTTCACTCGGAACCACCTGTTGTATGAGGCAGATGGTGAAGTTGAAAGAGAGCGTGTGTTGGGAGGGACTTCTCGCTGATTACATCCCCGTTCACTTGAGGGTGCATCTGGTGTATAAAGAGTGTGTTCATGCTGCCTCTCTGCGAGTGAGACCCACTGCAGTTTTCAGCACTGTTTTTGAATGTTGAATATGAAGCACTGTGTTTGTGCGATGAATTAGGCATAATGAAGCTATCCACAAAGATGCCATGCTGCACACTTTGCTGTACTGTTTTGTTGTATGGTTAATAATTCCTATTGAAACTGAACAGCTCCTTTGTTATATTTTCAATCAACAAATCTATTGCACAAAAGGACAATTTGTATTTACCTTTCACAACACACTAATTGTGTTCTAATCTTTTATTGCATTATTTTAGTAAGCCTGAAATAGCATTTTCTTGTGAAATGGTGCTATATAATTATATTATAATTTATTCATTGAATTTGTTTACTCCATTTTATGACATTTTGATCTCTAATTTTTCCATCAATATTATCTGAGAAAATAAACTACAGGCCTTGTAACTGTACTAAATCCTATGATGTTACATGACTGAAAAGCTAATAAAGAACAATATGATAATGTCACACAATTTCAGCATTTTTTCAGCTGGATTTTAGCTCAATGCAAAATAAAAGCGTTGATCAAAACTTTAGTTATGTGATCATTACCAGGTGTGAGCACCTCTTTAGAACCAGACGTTTCTGGTGCTCTGGAGCATTCAGTGGTGTGTTACCACAACGCTTCCAGTGCAGTTCCAGTGACACACTGGTGCTAATGCTTGCTGTTGCTTCGACCATTAGTGCAGGAGCATTTAAAATGTTGCAGCAGCAGGTTTGCATTAGCACTGGAACAGCAGACAACACCACACATCGGTTAACAATTTATAGGCCATTTAAGGTTGGCCACTTCTTATCTTTATTCAGCCAATTGATGTATTCATGAGGATGTTTCTCACTTTTCAGCCACATTTTCACATTGTTTATAGGCCATTTAAGGTTGGCCAGTTCTTGTCGTTATTCAGCCCAGATATATAATGAAAACTGGACCTTTTTAGCTCAGAAACTGTGTCCAAGTTTAATCTGAGCAAAGCTGTTGGAAATCAGCTCTGGTTTGGCTGTTTTAACCACATTAAGACATCAGCTGATATATTCATGAGGATGTTTCTCACTTTTCAGCCACATTTTCATATTGTTCAGATGCAAGGCAACACCGATTCAACAAAAACTTGTTCAGGAGAGGGGAGCACTGCTTTCTAGTTTCTTAATAGTTTCACAACTATGTTTATAAATTAAAACATTTTTACAAAAATCTTTTAATTCTCACATCAGTTCTGAAACAAGGTTTAATTTTTTTAATTGCTAACATCAAATATCCAAAATGAATGAATAAATAAATAACTGAGTGTAGTTTTCTCTAAACAACTGGAAAGTGTCTTTCTTAGGGATGCAGAGTTGAAGATTACAAGTAAATTTGAACATATGTTTTTGTTGGTTTACTTTAATTTAGTTTACTTTATCTTTCAAAAATCAGTTTAAAAAGGTGCCAAAGTATTAAATTATAGATGGATAGATAGATAGATAGATAGATAGATAGATAGATAGATAGATAGATGATTTACACTATATGCATTTTTCTAAACTGTGACATCCCTGATAGTTTATAAATATTATAAAACAACAAAACCCCCCCAAAAACCTCTTTGAAGGCAGAAACATGAATATGCTTCTCCATAATTTACAGTCGATGTGAAACGATGTGAAACCAAGCATAACATGGGGCACACCTCATATCAACAGTGATGTTGAAGGTGGCATTAATATCGACTTATTGTGCATCTCAGAGACTTTGTGGTTATTGAGTCAACCATAAAACCTTTGCACTGAAGTGATGCAGAGTACAGTGTGAGGCCATCTGTCTGAAAGCTGAAGCCTGGCTGAAGCTCAGTCGTGCAAAAGGACGGTGATTTAGAGCACACCAGCAAATCTATAACAGTGAGGCTTAAAAGAACCATCAGAGAGCAGCAGTGGTCCAGTCAGAGTTCAGAAAGCAAACAGTTAAAATGCTGCGTTCTGTAACCACAGTTGAAAGGTGGTCACATGAATGACTCCAAACATCAATAATCTGAAGCATGTGCTCCTCACAGGTCAGTTTGAAATTTTCATCTATTTTCATGAGGTTCACATAAAAAACCTGCTTTAAAAAGGTGTTTACAGGAAAGCCTCAGTAGTTTTCACTTGTTGCCCCCATCCTACTTTTCAACCATGTCAACAGGTTTCAAACATTGATTCCATCTGCATCATCCTTCATGTGGAATTAAAATCAATTAAAGATCATACAGGCTATATAATATTTCATGGCACAGGTGCGTGGTCCAAGGACTCACTTTCTCTTTTTGGAAGCAGCAGTCTGTCATATGCATCAACACTGGAGCTTTATGGGTTATTTTCTTTACATACTTTTATAATCATAGTTAAGGAGAAGCTGTAATTTGGGAGACACAACACTGATTAACCACCGTTTTACATGATGAAAGCCGTGGATGTGATAGAAGAATCATTCTATCATCACTTCCAATGCAAATGTGTTGTTATAATACAGCACTGGTCTCCAAAAGTAAGAGGATGAGAACCAATGGCCTCACATCTCTGGATTTCATGTAAAAGGGGAATATTTTCAACAAAAAGGCAAGATGTGTTTGAAGGCTTGTTTACCCAAACTATTATTTTGGAGTCAGGGGGGATGCTTATGCTCTGATTCCAAGTCTTTTCATCTTTTTAAGCTGCCATGCACTTGAACTTTAAAAACTTAACTCTGCTGTAAATAGGTTGAAAGTTCAAAAAAGTTCATACAGAATGGTGTCCTGAGGGTTCCAGAAGCACATTGTGTTTGTGTGGGTCAGCCTTTGACCACACCGTGATCAAACCTGCGGTCTTGCAGGTACTGCCTCTGCTTTACCTTTAGGGTTTAACTACTCTGGTCACTGATGATACAGATCACTGTTTATCTGTTTCCTACTTAAACACAGTCGCTGTACTTTACAATACCTCTTGTTAAAATCAGAATAAAGATTAGTGTGTCAAAATTCCTATTTAGAGAGACTGAGTGCAGGGGAAAAACTAAAACACTTTCTTAAAGACTCACGAACTGCTTCTTTACCTTCCTCTGTCAAAAGCAGGAAACAGCTGTCACATTCCCATCTTCTGCTTCAGCCGCTCCTTCCTCGCCACCAGCGAGTTGCTCTCAGCCTCTTTATGTGTCTGTGCCCTAATTGTAGGCGAAAGGCAAGGTGCACCAGCTGCCAATCATCCTGCGGTTTTCTCCACCATGCACATCATTGGCTATAGGTGCATAACATGCAAAGAAGTTTATATGCACACAGAAATTAGCATGCTGCTTTTGATGTCAGGTGTAGAAAACTGTGTTCACATGGTATGTTCTTTCCAAGATGAATTATTGATTTCCACTTTAATTCATAGTCATGAATGGATGTGCAAACTATCCAACAAGAACATGTATTTATTTTTTTTATATTTTATATCTCTTTTGTAATCAGAAAAAGATGAAAAAAGCAATTTATTCTCTATGTTCAGAGTAAAAAGACTCTACGGTTATGAAGGAGAGAGAGGCACAAGATAATAGAAATAGAAAAGGCAAAAAGCCAGAAAGTATTGAGTGGAGATCTTCAGCAGGAAAACACAGGCATAAATAGATGGAACATGGTGTGATAGCTTTGTTGTTACCTGGATGTTTGGTTTCTTCTTAAGGGGAATTTTAAAGGTCTTCAGCAGGAGCAGCTATCATCATCCTCAACTATTACACAAAGCTGAAGCTGTTTGTTGGAAGCATAGAATAGAATAGAACAGAAATTGCCTTTATTGTCCCACAGTGAGAAAATTCAGGAAAATTTCAGGGAAAAATGTTGTGAAGAAAAATCACTACAACTCTGATGTGGAAAAAATGTTTTGTTTTTAATTAAATGCTTTTATTTCCTTAATTTTCCATTTTAAAACTGATCTCAGGATTGTTGGGATGCACATATTCTCTCTGTTATGAATGTCAGCTTGTGCAGGAAGGAGCATCCTCCTGGATTTTGTCAGTACACATCCTTTACACATCCTGCTGCAGGGCTCAGATCCATTATACTGTCAGATTATCACCCGGACTCTTCAACTCCTCCAGCACTCCAGCCACGCCTGCATAAACTCTCTTATTTGACAAGTCTGGTGCTAATTTTTGTCACCGTCTGTATGAAGCATTATGCTTACCTACTGTAAGAATCCAGTGTGAGAAAAAATGTGCAACACACACTAGAAAATAGAACTGGAAAGTAATTGTCACTCACTGGCTGATGTGACAATAATGATTAGCATTTAAATGAATAAAATGATGAAGTTTGACAGCTTTTATATTTGAAGAGTTTTGGAATGAGAAGTTATATTTTAGTTTGAGAAATCCAGACAAAATATTGACAACTTAAATGTCTTTGTGGTTTAACTAAACTGAAATAAATACTTGATTCATCTCCAAAGTTTTATCATTTTGATGGAGAATAAATTGTTTTATAAAAAGCAAACATCGGCAATTGAAAATATGCAGAACATGCAAAAGCATTCATATTCACTAAACAACCAGAAACTGTCATGTATTTTATTGGGAATTTATGTTTCTTTTAGAGAGGACTTTTTATGTCTTTCTGTCAGCAATTATGTCGCTCATCCACAAAGATCAGATTTATGGGATCGAACAACAAATATTTCTCCTACTAACATAATGTCCCACTAGAGCTGTTCATTTCTGCAGCTCCTCCAGAGTTACCATGGTACTTTTGACTGTTTTTCTGATTAATGCTCTCCTTGCTGTCAGTCCAGGTCCAACATTTGAAGTATCACATTAGAAAAGGTAGATGAAAATGGCAAAATTCAAAATAACTTCCTTAATTTTGCAGAAAAGTTTTTACGCTTGATTGAGGTGGCTTTTGGCTTTTCCAAAAAAGAGTTAAACAGAACATTTACAACTTGCCTGACTGCAACACTTTCCTGAAAAACTCTCTGTTTTTCATAGATGTGTGATCCATGCTAGTTTCACAACCTCTACTTCCTGTTTATTAGAGCCATGCGCAGCATCAACATCTGATAAAATCACGCTTTGTGTAGCCTGGTTGATTCGCTCCAAACCAATAGATGGAAAGATATCTAATTTGTTTTTTCTTTTTTTTTTTCTTTTTTTTATGACTTTTTAAAAGTTCACTCAAAATTTGCCTGATAGTTGGATGAAAACGTAGCTAATTACACATTAATTTGTGTTGATCTAAAATCCCAGTCCCATTTAATGATGTAGTGGTCACATTGAAAAAATATGTTAGAAGATCGAGTTTGGAACCATTTGCACTTAATTCCATTAAATAAACAGAATTAGAGATTTTTGGAGTCATTAAGGTTTTTATCAAAACTGTCTGGAATTATTTCCTTCTGGTGAAGCTGTGTGCAAATTTACCATTTTCACAAACAAATCCTGTTTTCTGTTAAAGAGCTGTTAACAAACTGTAAAGCTGGAGATGCACCAAAGAGGAAGAAGCTGCTGAGCACAATGATACAAAGTCCTGGTAAACAATGTTCAGCCTAGTATCTGAAAGAGAAAAAAATAAAACATGCACAAAAAAATATGAAACTTCACACAAGAAAAAAGTTTGTATGTGCAATAAAATGCTGTTCACTCTAAATTCCTTTTAATAGTTTGAATTTTATTCAAGAACTAAAACTAATCAATATCTAGAAATGTTGTGGTAAATAACAGCAGCGGGGCATTTCCTGTTGGACAGGAACTGACACTACTGTCTGACAAAGCATCATGTTTTTTTTTTTTTCGTCTATGAAGGGTAATCGATGGAGGAAGGTTAGTTTGCATCACTGCCTGCACAGATCACATTCTGTGCATGTACCACTCACATCAGGTAGTGACACCAACGTCTGCCCCCATCTACCTGCAGCTCTCACTGGATCTGCTCTGTTTCCCTTTGCTCTCTGGATTCTCTGCCTGGTTACCCTCTAACAAATTCTGTCTTGTTCGGCTCAGGTCTCCTGCTCTAAACTTTGCCTCAGTCACTCAGCCGCCTGAAACGGCTTCAATCCTCATTCTAGTCACAGTGGCTGCTGTGCGTTGTCTGTTTCAAGCACCATTTGGACAGCAAATTATGTCTTTTTCCCAAGATTCTGACTGAGAGGAATGCCTTTTCTGTCTCAGAAAACTCTTCTGTTTATATTAGGTCTTTCAAATGATGCAGGTATGAATTTGTTCAGTTTTGTTTATTTCCTAATTATAAAAACAAACAAACAATAAACTTACAGTGAGTTTACTGAACCTTTCTAAAATTTTGAATTATCACATTTTTATCACATTTCTCAAAATAAATGCATCATGCCTTTTTATTTCTAGTGCTGTTACTGTATCCAGCAGAAAAAAAGATCATATAAAACACACGGCTGCAGGATTGGGAAGTATGCCGTGCACTGACTTACTGTGATTCACCTGAAATTTGACAGATAATGAAGATAAATCCATCTACTGCCTGAGCCAGCTTGCTTTGGCATCTGCAAGTGGGTTTTTCATGTTATTGCTATTAAAAAAGATAGAATCATAAACTATTGATTAACTGATCTGACTGTACAAATGACAAAGTTTAGACTTGGAAATATATTTTTGACACACCTGCCTTATTAATTGAATGGCATATTTTGTTGTCTATCCCATCTTGATGAGTGGCTAAGAGAAATGGGCCTATGCGTCTTCTCATATTCACATCCCAGGGAAACAGGAACACTTAAATACTCTGATCAACTTGACAAAATATTTTAGTTAAATTTATTAAATCAGAACCGTTAATGGTGCCACATTTGTCACCAGGGATTTTCAAAACATGTTCAAAATATATCTCCATTAAAATTAGTTTTTTTTTCCTCACTCCTTGAATCTATTATCATAAAGTTTGGAATTGTCTCAGTGTTTCATTGTGAAAATATGCCACATCAATAAAACGATGATTTACTTTAAGGATCTGTACAGATGTTTGTAAAGGGTGCCATTAAAGGTGGATGGAACCACTATATTTGGTTTACACAGAACTTTAATCTTGTTTGTGAATTAATTGGTTTTAAAGCACATGGACCAAATGTTTGTAATAGAGGAGAGCCTCCAGGAAACAACAGAAAAATTATTTTTCACTGTTACATTTGAGCAAATTATGTGTCCTAATGAATGATCAAATCACTAAAAAAATGTTTAAGCACCTGACATTTTTCAGACAATTTCTGGTGGTATTTTTCTAAATATTTGGTTGTCACTAACCATCAGCTATATCCAGGTTCATTTGCTATTTTGATTTTTAATATTGACAAACATATGATGGAGCAAAAGAAGGATAAACACAAAACAGAACTGTCTGCATCCATTAAGCTGCTTTTACACAGTTTCTTATCCTACCGTAGAAGAAGGAAATACCATTTTGTGAAACATCAAATCCTGAAGGACTGTGTCTCATTTATTATACACCCTAGTTTTGAATAGTGAGTGTATACTGAGATTAAGGTTGTAGACTTGTGTACTGCAGATTGCTGTTGCCATGACATCACTGTCTCATTTCTTAAAAATGTTTCCATATTTAAGGATCAACTGATCATCTAGGACTTAACGTTTAAAACTATGAGTGCTCCCAAGTGATTTAATTATTCATCTAATTAAACACAGCATGGCGAGATGCCAGCAGCTTAAAGCTACAGTATGTAACTTTTACAAAAATGTGTTTTTCACGTATTTGTTAAAATTGTCACTATGCTGTGACAGAATGTTATGAGATAGATATTCTGTTAAAATGTCCATCTCCTCCACCTGAAGAAAGCGCTAAGAAGAGAGTCTTAGCGTTGTCACTCAACCTCATTTACTCGCTGCTAAATGTGCTAATGGTGGAGAAACAACTTACCGTTCCAGAAAAACTGTTTATCTGTCCTCATCGGTGGCCATGCTAACTAGCCTAGCCTCTGCAAGCTACAGCGTAGAGAGCAGGGGGGGAGGCGGATGGGTGGGATAAACAGCACCACAGGCATGCTGATTGACAGCATTAAGACCCACCTCCTGACAGACAGGTTGTTTCTAGATAGCACTGGGAGCACTGGGAGAATGCAGAGGAGCTCAGTTTTTTTTTCACAGATTATCTGTCTTATACCATTCTGTAACAACATAGTGACAGTTTCAACAAATATGTAGAGAAAATATTTTTTTTTAATAAAAGTTACATACTGCAGCTCTAACAGTTTAGGAGGAGGCAGAATCTTCAACAGTGCAGACAGAGTGTGTGCATCGTGTAGTATAAGATTAAGTCAAGTGAATGAAGTTTATTAGTATGGTACATTTCAGTAACAAGGCAGTTCAAAGTGCTTCACACCATAACAACATAATACAGTAAGCAGTTATAAAACAAGCAAAAAACATTACATTTTGTCAAATGCCATCATCAAATTTATCAAGAATAACCATCATCAAATATGTAGTTGCAGTTATTATTGAGCAAAGGCAGCTCTAGACAGGTGGGGTTTTCGTCTTGATTTCAAGGAACTCAGTGTTTCGGCTGTTTTGCAGTTTTCTGGAGGTTTGATCCAGATTAGTGAAGCATAGAAACTGAATGCTGCTTCTCCATGTTTGGTTCTGACTCTGTTGATGCAGAGTCGACTAAGTAATGTTTTTATTGGGTCATTGTTAAAATATTCTGTAGCATTTATGTAAATTACACACCAAGTTTTTAAAACTGTGAATGTAACACTGTTAAATGTGTAGGAAATTGATGCTGGGACATTATTTAAAGCTGCAATTAGTTCTTCACTACTGAAACCCAAAACATGAACCCGATGATGAGAGAAGGGTATGAATATTTCAGTAATTATTGTTTTCATATATAACTGTGCATTACAGTAAATTTCCCTACATAAATACAGGCAATTACTAACATTGTTTAATCTCCTATATAGTTGTAAATTCACCTTAAAAAGCTTCTGAGCTAAGGTGACGGATGTTTCTAGGGCTAGGAGAAACTATGACAATATTATAAAACACATGTTTTGCGATATCAGTAAATGTTGCAATATGGCTTGCAATACATAAAAAAATAAATAAATAAAACATAAATAAATAAAAACATTAACGTTTTTCTGCTTTGGGCTCGTAGCAAATATAGACCCCAGATTATGAGTATTCTATCCAGCTACTGGTAGGGAAATTAAATTCATTATTTCCATCTCAATAACAACTTATCAAAAAGGCTCTGCGCACATAGAGACAAGCACGGTATACTTTTGTGAATGATTAAGAAAAAATCTCCATCCAAACGACAGGTTGCAGCACTAAGAAAATGAAGAAAGTATCCCAGGGCTAATCGGTGGCTAATAGGTGGTGCTGTAACACTGCCAGAGAATGACACAATAAACACCGAATGGCGGCATGTGTGAGAGTGAGGCGCATGCGGGATAGAGTGAGATCGATCTACGTCTCTGTTTAAAAAGGCGCGGCTCGCATGGCCACACAGAAACATGAAACCAGTGTATCTACTCTCGAACCTGGTTTCAAAAATGATTTTTTTTTTCCCCAGACGTCAAAAAATGCCTGAAATGTCAAAAAACATTTGTGGATACACCTAAAAGTGTGGACAGGGCCCCAAGTGTCCCCAAATATACCACAATCATTCAGAGACTGAATGCTAAATAATTAGCTAACATTTATTACTGTCCAAACAGTTCTTCACAGTACGCAAATTGCATACAGTGATATTATGATATACATTACTTTGCAATAAATGGCACAGTCCTATATGTCTACCATTAATACCAGTTGATGCATATCAAGGATTGGAAGCACATTGTTATTACCAATTATGCTTAATTTCCCTCACGCTTGCTAAAGACCTAAAAGTAGATCTATTGAAGAGAAGAAGTACTTTATTTGTATGTTTAATATTTAATATTTAAATGAAATCTTCACTCTATTTTGCATCAGCTTAAGATCATGAATCCTTTTACTTTAAATAAGTTTAGGCAGTTAGAAGTTACGATTTTTATATTAAAAAAAATGTATTTCCTTTATGTAACCAGGTAAAAGCCCATTGAGATCCAGATCTCATTTGCAAGAGGGACCTTGGCAGAAAATCTGCAACACACAACAACCTGATTATACAAAAGTATAACAAATTAAACCATATACACAAGTTTAAAACAAATTACAAAACGGTTTATAACCATTTGCACTGATTAATTGAATCACATTGCTTGTTTTTATAAGATCTGACATCTTGAGTTCAGACTGGAGCTGATTCCATGCAATGGGAGCCAAGACACTGAATCCTTGCTTCGCTTTTTCTGTTCGAACATAGGGCAGAAGAGTTCAGCTCTTTTCTGTAAAAAAAAAAGTTATATTTTCACGTCTGATTTAAGTTCACCTTGGTACACACATACACATGGATGCAGTAGCACAAAGTCGAGGTATTTCAGATGCTTTCCTCAATCCATCAGATCATCCCGTCATCCCAGGAGGTTACAGACCTCAGCACTGACTACATGATACAAGTGTAACTGACTGGGAATTACACTATCACAAGAGGATGGGCAGAATTGAAATGACAGGTGCACAGGTCTGCGCTACCTGGGGACCTCACTTTCCTTTAATGCACCTTTCTTCGGTACGCCTGTCTGTGTTTATTTTTAGATATATGTGCTGAAAAATTCTTCATGACTGTTTTGAGGACATTTCCTGGATTTTTGCTTATCTTATAGTTGATCTAGTCGGTAACTTCAAGTTTTAATTGTTGAGTCTGAATAGACAAAGCTGATTATTTTAAAAAATAAGTTATATAAGAGTCTTCTCTGATATAAGGAATTTTTCTAACACTGCCTTAAAAACACAGATTTATTAAAGTTACTAAAAAATGTGTGAATGTGTGAAAACACTCTACTTCTTTTTTCTTTCTTTCTTTCTGTTACATACTCTGAATGCTGCCATTTGATGCACATCTGCTCCAAACACAACAATGCTTTTATCTGTGACAGAAGACTGCATAATTCTCTTGTCTGATAAGCTTCAGACATACCAATAAATGTAGTAACAAATGTACACGTTCTTAAATTTAACAGGGGAAGACAGAACAAACATGAAGCAGCATTTAAATACAAGTTGCACATCTTTTTGAATTGCATCTTGTTACATTTATGACAAAAATGTTATTTTTTCATTTCACTGTTTGCTACATTTTTAAAAGCCAGTGTATTCATTAAATATGAAGCTTATATCTGTACTGAGAATGGATTTTATTTAATTTATTCATGAGAAGTCATATATTAGAATATTCAAGCATAAGTATGTTGAAAGACAGTGGAATGCGTAGTATAAAGATTTAACCTTGTGAAGAAAAGGAGCAACCTTGCAATTAATAAACCAGAGAAAGAGTACAACACATTGACACCAAGTAGAACTAACCCCTCCTTTTCACTTATTCCTAAGCAAAACCATTAAAGGTAATACATGGTTTTTGCCCTTTTCCCTGATAGGTCCACTCCTGAAAACCATTATAAGACCGCTTGAGCGAAATGTGGAAATTTCATGAGTGAAAAAGGGCAACTAGAGAACAAGGAATTCATTCATTCTGAAGGCTACTTAACTCCATACAGGATTCACAAAACACTTTAAGAGCTTTAAGCTTCTGCTCAGAATAAAACTGTTTAATTAAACCCACATGTTCGTGTGCGATCATGTTA
Source organism: Anableps anableps (assembly GCA_014839685.1). Lineage (NCBI taxonomy): Eukaryota > Metazoa > Chordata > Actinopteri > Cyprinodontiformes > Anablepidae > Anableps > Anableps anableps. The sequence goes on from CM026074.1 coordinate 37,789,062, forward strand.
TAATACATGAACAAGTAGAGAAACAGCGTCTTTTCAGAAGAATAAAAGAAATATTTACACGACTTTACTTTTCAGTCTGGCAGTGCAGTTTGGTATGTTTATAGCTGGACCAAAATATAGACAGGATCACAGAACTGTCATGGAATGCATAATTTAATGACAAGTAATGAAAGACTTACAAAGTGGAACTGCAAGGGAGCAGGATGCACGGAGATGAGTGGAGTGCAACAGAAGGAGCCAGTAGAGAACATGAGAACTGAAGGAAGGTGGAAATGACAGAGGGACCAGAAAAGCTAATCAAAGGTGAGTACATTCAGCTGGGGAAGGGAGGAGGCAAATGGGGGAAATGAGATGCAGCTGGGAAGGGGAGCAGAATGGCAGGCTTAAGAGGAGAAGCAAAGAGAATGAAAAAGAAACTTGAACCTAATCTAAACAGTACACATAAAGAGACACCAATCTAAAGAAACAAATCCGAAGCACAAATGATGAGAACAGATGAACACACAGGAATAAAATAAAATGGCAGTGATATATGGAAAAAACAACAAACAATCAAAACAAAAGCACAAATGAAATTAAAAAGTCCAAACAACAGACAATCATAACAAAGTAGCTATATTTTTTATTCAAAAATAGTAAACACATCAGGTCCTTGCAGGATGAGTATAATAATCTCCATCCACCGGTGTTGAAGTGTCCTCCTTATATTTGATCAAATCTACCCAGCAGCCAGTTAGATAAACCTTTTGTGATGGAAAATACACCCCAAGGAGGCTTCCCAGTGTCTATGCTATCGGTGTCTACAATCACTGTGCAAGTATCTGATCGTTGTCGGTGACACATGTTTGTCTGTTGATGTTCCTGAAAGGAGTTAAGGAAAATGCCTTGATTAAATATTAGCACAGTCTCAGGGGAAACATGGATTATTTCTATCATCACATTGGATCCTGGCGATCAACTTCTAACACTCAGGGACTTTTCCTTCCATACAACTCATGTATTTTTTTTAGTCACAAGATTTTAACCGTGTTTAATTGGTATCTAGTTTTGGATCTCAGCAGCAGAACCTCCTCTGCGATAATTCTCCATCTTCTCAGTTTTTTTTTTAATTTGTCACAGGACAAATGGTGTTTTAAGTACACTACATGGCTTTTTGTTAAGTGTACACTGTTCTTTCCTTCAGTTTCCTTTCTCTCTGCTCTATTTTATACAGAAGGTCACACTTATACTGTGAAGCAAGTGAAATGGGCACAGCAAATAGTTCCAATGGATCACACCTATTGCCTCTTATTGATGTGTTGCATGATATGTTGTGAGTGCTATTTGCTTTGCAACTGAGATTCTGAGAAAGCAGATAGTGGGTTAAGATCACTGCAAATGGAACTTATAGCAAGGGAAAGGACAGTCCTTGTAAAGATGGGTAAGAGTTCATCAAATGAATTCTCCAATCCCTGTAAGTTTTCCACACTTATATGTTCGTGTTTAAGACTGATCTCTAACTTTCTACAAACAATAAAAGCAGATACAGGTTTTTGGTTATATTTAGCTGTATTACAAATCTAACCCTATAATGTCAGCTTTATGCAGGTATCAGCAGTCTTGAAACTTACTGGTTTAAATCTTTTAAGAGTCATCCCAGGCTGGCATGATTTTGTCAAAATATGTCTGATTGTTATAGCCAGAATTATTACTGGAGGCTTGATGGGGGCTGTCAGTTTGCAGCCTCAACACCATTTTCATGTTTACGAAGAGACGCTTCACTGGTTTTGGATCCAAACACCAACTGGATCTTTTCAAGAGTTTCTGAGTTTTATGAGACACTCCCAGGGCTTAAAGACATTCATAAAGAAAGAGACATCTCTCATCTCTCTTCATCGTTTTTAGGCAAGACCTTTATATCTATTAAAAAACACCAAGACTCAATAAAACACCATTGCGACATTAGCTGTGGCATAACATGAGCTCACTGTCTTTTGTCTTTTTGCTTTTTTCTGATTTGACATCATCCATCACAAAGTTTAAGTAGGTCAATGCAGAACATTGAGCTGCAGTTGCTCCTTCTATTGTCTACTGAATCCATAGATGCTATTTCCGACTAAGTTCTTTAACACTCTTTGGCAAAAATCAAAAAACTGTTTTTTGTCTTCTGGTTCTTGTCTGCTCTGCATCCCCAGAACCAAACATGGAGAAGTAGCTTTCAGTTTTTGTGCACCACTAATTTGGAACAAACTCCAAGCAAACTGTAAAACAGCCGAAACATTAAATTCCTTTAAATCAAGGCTGAAAACCCACCTGTTTAGAGCTGCCTTTGATTAGTAGTCTGGACTATAAATCTGCAAACAAATCCGGGTAAGATAAGCTTGGTTTTCCAAAGGGTGGAAGTTTGAGTGTAAATCAGTTAAATAAAGTAAGTGAATCATTGATCAATGTTTTTGCCGATGATTTTGATGAATTTTATGTGTATTTGCTAGATAATTTTGATGATTTTGCTCAATGATGTTTTGATTATTTTTGCTGTATATTGGATTGATGTTTTTATGATGTAAAGCACTTTGAACTGCCTTGCTGCTGAAATGTGCTACACAAATAAACTTGACTTGGCTTGACTAGAGGGTGGAGGATACAGAGGATAGGACTAAATGGAGACAGATGATTGGCTCTGGCGAAAAAGACAGAGGGGGAAACTGGGAGCTCATCCCATTGAAAAGGAAAGGAAGGGCCATTCAGTCAGCTCCCAGGCACCTGTCCAACCTCAGCCTAATTGAGATGGCTTCAATGGTAGATCATTAGGTCACCCCAGCATTCTTTGTTTGGAGGTAATTCTGTGTTGTTTTCCAGCCAAACACCAGCAGAGTCACATAACTGTAACCACAGCCATTCCTTCCACCATCACACACTGACCCGCGATGCATTATCACATTAGGGCCATTGGTCGTGTTTGTGCAAATCAATCTAGTTGAGAAATTTAATATGTGAGCCTGGTGGTGTGGGGCACTGGGACACCTGCAGTACATTTTACCTGTATTAGTTATATGTGCCCATTAAATTTTAATGTCTATGGAAACTATTATTTAGTCCTATGCTTCTTTTAGTCGGCTGTTATTGTGTACATGTGTCACCCTTTGATGCCCTACAGCTAAACTTTCTGAAGAAACACATTTGTATTTGGAGTGGGGGTGCATTTTCTTCTGCTTTTCTGACATCATGAAACATGCATCACACTAGCTTGGTCTAATTGGAAGAATTTGTTTTCTCTAGTTCCATTAGACTGCATACAATGGTTGCTTATCTCATGCCAGGTGTTAATGCTGAGAACAAAGCTTTATAGATGCTGTACAACTGTAATCACGATAATCTTCTTACTGCTTATGCAAACACATTTCCATTAATTCAACATGTACCGGGCTTTCTGCAGTATCAAAGCTTGCAAAAAGTTAAATTTCAGCAGCACCACAGTTTTTTTTTTTCTTTGAAGTCAACCCAAAACTTCTCTCTGAAGTCATATTATTTCTGAACAAAATCATAACAGAGTGTGAAATTACCCCAAGGCCCTTACTGTCTGTGTTCTGGGACTGAGCAGGCATTTGAGGGCACTGGTGCATTCTGAAAGGCTGCATGCTGGGTCTCTGCCATCTCTGAGGATTACATGAATTAGAATAAGGTTTGCTGAAGATATCCGGCGCATTGGAGAAAATTCACACAATAAGTGTTTTTGCTCAGTGGGTGCATCTTCGCCCACATAGGACGTATGCCACGTACTCAATTGGAAGACAAAGGAGAGATTAAAAAGTGTGCAATATCAGAAGCGACTTTCTGCTTCAAAAAGCTAATTAGAGGTTGTGTGTGTGTGTATATATATATATATATATATATATATATATATATATATATATATATATATATATATATATGGCCAATGTTGGATGTTTGTGTCAAGAAAACATTTCCATCATTAAAGAATTAAAGAATGAATTGTAATGAAAGGCAAGGCAATCTTATTTGTATAGCACATTTTTTTAGTAACAAGACAATTCGAAGCGCTTTGCATGGTTAGAAGGAAAATTAAGCAACAAACAAGCAAAAAATATTACATTGCATTGGCAAAGTGAGGGGAAACTTTGCCACTGCAAAGGGAAATGACAGGTTGAAAATCAGGCAACACTTTATGATGTTCGAGTTATTAATTAAAGGAAAGTCTAATTTTTGGACTTGATTTAAAGCAGGTGTCCCCAACTAAAATAGCAAGAGATCCACTATCTCCATCATCCAAACAAACGGGGGTCTGAACATTTTTAATCAATCGTCAAAACATATTTTCACATTTCATTTTTATTTAACATTTAATTAATAATATCGATTTTACCTTTTTTAGCTACTGATCAGTTATCCATTAACTCATCTGCTGAACTGAGAAGTGAAATCCAATTTAAACACCAATATTAAAGAAAAAAATAATAATGATATGATATGAAGGCATTTAATGGTATGTAACTCTGAACAGTTCAAAACGTTACGTGGCAAGAAAGGAAACATGTAATAACAGCCTAATGGAAGCACATGCTTAACACAACCTGATCCAGAGAGGTTTCTTATCAGGGTTTTGGATTAAAATGTCTGAACAAGTGTCCTTCTTTTGATGACTCTTTTGCAAACAATATCCCTATAAGAGAAAAAAAATGGACTGAAACAACATGAATAGTTATTAGGAAAAAACATTCAACGCCTGACGTTGTATCAAGCTTAAAAGCCTTTGACTGATTTAAAATAAATGTCAACCTGTCAAATAAATGACACAAAATCAATGATTAAAGCATTAATTTAAACATCATCATTGCTCCACATCCAGCCAAAGATCAAGAAAGTATTTCAATTGCCAATTTAAACACAACTGACAAAAATATGGATTCTGTGACATATATGAGCATTCAATCTATTACAAAGTTTATAAGCTTTGCATTTTACTCCTAAATAAAAATCATTTTCATTTAGCCACAACTCAGCATGACTGTTACCTGAAGGAACACAGTAAATATCCCAACCCAGTGGTTCCCAACCCTGGTCCTCAGAGCCCAGAGTCTTGTATGTTTTAGGTATGCCCCTGCTCCAGAACAAATGAGCACCCCCTCAGAGTGCCACTGAGTTCTAAACACCTCTTGGTCCATTGATTCCTGCGAAAGTGAGGAAATTATCTTGTTATCACTGTCATGGCATGTCTACATGTGTAGCCACAGAAAGCTGTGTGGATGCTCAGGAAGGATGAAACAGTCCCGAACAAAACCACTGAACAATTTAACTGAATGGAAGACAAAACCTGCTGATTTTCCAATCAAGCACTTTATGAGATTAAAACCAAACTGTTTTTCCTCTGGCAGATATCTAATCATCATAAAAGAACTAATTTAGGAATTTTATTTTTTTGAAGTGAAATTTTTTTTACAAAGATAATTTGCTCAGCTGGTTGTGGTCACATGACACAGCTGAAATCAGCAGCCTGGTTTGTGTTCTCTGTTTTAACTCAGTTGCAGACTTCAACAAACACTAGCCTTTGTTGGCCCTTAAATCCAACTGGCCAACCAGGAATACCACCCTGGTATTCCTACCCCAGTTTACCACACTGCACTTAAAGCTCTGAATGTATCTGGACATTATGCATGAGGACTGAAACACAGAGCTCCGTCAGATATGGGGAAATCCCTCACATATCTTACACACATTATTCAAGTTAACGCAGAAAGATGTCTCCTCCCAGAAACTGACCCAGTGAAATAATAAAATAGTCACTGATATATATATATATATATATATATATATATATATATATATATATATATATATATATATATATATATATATATATATATATAAAAAAAAATTCCCTTCTCACCCTCCACGGGTGGTCTTTCTCAACCTCTGAGCTCGGGTCCTCTACCAGAGGCCTGGGAGCTTGAGGGTTCTGCGTAGTATCTTGGCTGTGCCGAGAACTGCGCATTTCTGGACTGAGATGTCTGACGTTGTTCCTGGGATCTGTTTTAGCCACTGCTCCAGTTTGGGGGTGACTGCCCCGAGGGCCCCGATGACCACAGGCACCACTGTGGTCTTCACCTTCCAGGCCTTCTCCAGTTCCTCTCTGAGGCCCTGGTATTTCTCCAGTTTCTCGTGTTCCTTTTTCCTGATGTTGCAATCGCTTGGTATTGCTACATCCACCACAACGGCTTTCCTCTGTTGTTTATCCACCACCACGATGTCCGGTTGGTTCGCCATTACCATTTTGTCTGTCTGGATCTGGAAGTCCCACAGGATCTTAGCTCGGTCATTCTCCACCACCTTTGGGGGTGTGCCCCACTTTGATCTCGGGGCTTCCAGTCCATATCCTGCACAGATGTTTCTGTACACTATGCCCGCCACTTGGTTATGACGTTCCATGTACGCTTTCCCTGCCAGCATCTTGCACCCTGCTGTTATGTGTTGGACTGTCTCAGGGGCCTCCTTGCACAATCTACACCTTGGATCTTGTCTGGTGTGGTAGATCTGAGCCTCTATTGCTCTGGTGTTTAGAGCCTGTTCCTGTGCAGCCAGGATGAGTGCCTCTGTGCTGTCCTTGAGTCCAGCTTTTTCCAGCCATTGGTAGGATTTCCTGATATCAGCCACTTCAGTTATTTGTCGGTGGTACATCCCATGTAGGGGCTTATCCTCCCATGATGGTTCCTCCAGCACCTCATCCTCTGGTCCCCATTGTTTGAGACATTCGCTGAGCACATCGTCGGTTGAGGCTTTGACCTTGATGTATTGATGGATCTTGGATGTTTCATCCTGGACAGTGGCTCTCACACTCGCTAGTCCTCTGCCTCCATCCTTACGGTTCGCGTATAGTCTCAGGATGCTGGATTTAGGGTGGAACCCTCCATGCATGGTTAGTAGTTTCCGAGTTTTAACATCCATGGTCTTTATCTCTTCCTTTGGCCAGCTTATTATTCCTGCAGGGTATCTGATTACTGGCAAGGCATAGCTGTTTATCGCACGGATCTTGTTCTTGCCATTGAGCTGGCTTCTCAGGACTTGCCTTACTCGTTGGAGGTATTTGGCTGTGGCTCCTTTCCTTGTGACCTCATCGAGGCTGCCATTTGCTTGTGGTATTCCCAGGTACTTGTAACTGTCCGCAATGTCTGCTATTGCTCCCTCTGGGAGTGAGACCCCTTCTGTGTGGATGACCTTCCCTCTCTGTGTAACCATCCGACCACACTTCTCTAGTCCGAATGACATCCCAATGTCAGTGCTGTAGATCCTGGTGGTGTGGATCAGTGAGTCGATGTCTCGTTTGCTCTTAGCGTACAGCTTGATGTCATCCATATAGAGGAGGTGACTGATGGTGGCTCCGTTCTTGAGTCGGTATCCGTAGCCAGTCTTGTTGATGACTTGGCTGAGGGGGTTCAGACCTATGCAGAACAGCAGTGGGGACAGAGCGTCTCCTTGGTATATGCCACATTTGATGGACACTTGTGCAATTGGCTTGTAGTTGGCTTCAAGGGTGGTTTTCCACATCCCCATCGAGGCTGCAATGAAGGCTCTTAGAGTCCTGTTGATGTTGTACATCTCTAAGCATTCAATGATCCAAGTGTGTGGCATTGAGTCATAGGCTTTCTTGTAATCAATCCAAGCCGTGCACAGGTTGGTGTGTCGGGTTTTGCAGTCTCGGGCGACTGTTTGGTCTACCAGGAGTTGGTGTTTGGCTCCTCTGGTATTTATGCCGATGCCCTTCTGTGCTGTACTCATGTATTTATCCATGTGCCCACTTATCTTAGCTGCTATGATGCCTGACATGAGCTTCCATGTTGTAGAGAGACAGGTTATTGGCCGATAGTTGGATGGGACCGAACCCTTTGAGGGATCCTTCTGGATCAGGATTGTGCGCCCTTCAGTTAACCATTCAGGGTGAGTCCCATTTTGTAGCAGCTGGTTCATTTGAGCTGCCAGTCGCTCATGGAGGGCAGTGAGTTTCTTTAGCCAGTAGGCATGGATCATGTCAGGACCTGGTGCTGTCCAGTTTTTCATACCTGAGACTCTTTCTTGGACATCTGCCACTGTGATAGTTACTGGGGCTTGCTCAGGGAGGTTGCTGTGGTCATCTCGTAGAGAGATTAGCCACTGTGCATTGCTGTTGTGGGTCGCCTCCCTTTCCCATATGCCTTTCCAGTACTGTTGGGTCTCCAGCCTTGGTGGGTCTGCTCTGTTGTTATTACCCTGCCATTGAGAGTACACTTTAGCTGGTTGGGTGGAGAAGAGCCGGTTAATCCTCCTGGCTTCATTTTCTCTCGTGTACCTCTTTAGGCGACTGGCCAAGGCTTGGAGCCTTTGTTTGGCAGTTTCGAGCGCTTCAGGTATGGGCATCTGGCTGTACCGCTTGGGTACTGGTCTTTTGATTGCACCTCTTTGGAGCTCTGACAATTGGCTCACTTCCCTCCTTGTTACCTTGATTTTAGCCTCTAACCGTCTTTTCCATGGTGGGTATTGAATCTCATGGTTGCTCCTATAGCCTAGCATCTCAAGGATCACTGATGCTGAGTTGTACACCAGCTCATTGGTTTCCGTTATGGTGTTGGTAGGGATCGTTCTCAATGCTGCATTCACATCTTCAATGAGACTTTCTGATGGTACTTCACTCAGCCGTTGTAATTGGCATCGGGATTGCCTGGTGTTCATTCGGGCCACGATCCTACCTCTCAGGTCAGTTGCTGCCTCGTTCAGCTGTGATGGTTCGTTCATTATTGGGGCTGCGTACCCAATCTCCGGGTGGGGAGTTGAAGCTAACTCCCCTCTGACCTGGCGTCCTGGCTCCCCCTTGCCGTAGCATTTGTGTTGTACCTCGTCTATCTCAAGTTGTGACAGCATTCGCCGTTTGCGGATGTTGGAACACTGAGCTACTAGTTGTTTGGCAGTTAGCGTTGAATGGGGATGTCGACGTAACCATTCCTCCCGCATTCTTTGCATGTAACCCCTCTGACTAGGGTTACTTGAGTAGTAGCATTCCAACAGATCCAAGTTTTCACCTCTCGCCCAATTCCGTCTTGTTCCAGTAACCCATTTTTCGTGAAGGTGCCCTGGTTCCCCAGCACCTGACGCAGACCTTGTTTGACCGGGCGACGTCTGAGCCGGTATGGCGTGTATTCCTTTGTCACTCATCATGAGGTAGGCAGTAGCGCGAAGGATCTTGCCTAAGGACCCACACTGGATATCTCAACCAAGCGACCCGGCCTGGATTCGAACCCCGGTCTCCCGGGTGAAGGTCGGGTGACTTACCCATTGAGCTACCCAGCTGCTATATATATATATATATATATATATATATATATATATATATATATATATATATATATATATATATATATATATATATATATATATATATATATATATTTATTACTGGATTGGACATCATGTGACTATCGTGTGTCACATATGTGCCATTGCTATGCACTGAGTCAGGAATATCGGTAGTCACAAAAATGACACAATCAAACAAAGAATCTGAAAAAGGGACGCAGAGTTTTTGCTTTTAGTTGTCAACACTACGGCAGCTAGATAACATGGTCCAAGGGTATCACATCTCACAGGTCAGTAAAAAGTTTTTATATTAAAAAATAGCAAGGAAGTAGAAAGTAGGTCAGTTATGCTAGCTTGTCTTTGACACCTTAATATGTATATGTGCTGCACAATTTGGTGTATTTCAATTCAGTTAACACAAAAATAATGCGTCACCCACTCTGACAAATCATCAGCAGAGCAGGTGTTTAAAATAGCTAATCAGCCACTTATCAATAATCGCAAAATAAACATCAAGACTGAAAACATAACACAATGTTGATCTTCCTGATACATAATCTCTGCTGAGAAAAAACCCCCCAATACGACTGGTTTTGACCTGTTCTTCACCTGTTTTGTTGACATGACTCGTGCACGTCACTAGCTATAGTGGCTAATAGGCGCTATCCAATCCAGTGACATATATTGATGAAATTATACTTTCTATGCATGACAAGAAATGTCATCTGCCAGTCGGTGGTAGAGCACCAACCGTCTTAGCTTCTGGCTTGGTCACATGTAGAAGTTCTGGACTCACCAGAGACCAAAGCAGGCATTGTGTTTATTCAGGAATCAATTCTGGCCTCATAGAGAATGACAGTTTTTGAGATTGTCCACCTGCCACTTTTAGTGGGCCCTGTGGATGCTGGATGTGGGTAAAAGCTTTGGATACGATAGAACTTTCTTACTTGCCCAGTCTCAAACTTACCTGACATGGCTTTGTTGCCTGAAAATTAGAAACATTAGATTTGGATGATGAGGACTCCTTCTGCCTCCTCAATCCTTCAACTGCTACACATTCTATGACAGCCAGCCTCTGAGTACACCTTCTGAGAGTTTTAAAGCCTTTTCTGTTACAGTTTCATGAAATGCAGTAAGACTGTAAACAGCAGTGTAGCTACTTGAACTACATTTGAATCTAGTCAATATGAACAGCATCAATAAAGATTTGGACTGGAATTTTATGTAAATTGTTACAACCAGATGATAATTTTTGCATATTTCACTAAAAATATGGACTAATGTGACAAGTACAATGCCATGTACTTAGCTTCTCCTATCATGCACATACAAACAGAAAGCCTATATGTCTGAATTCCCTATCATTATAGGAAAGCTATTCCACTGAGCTCGAGACAACAAAACAGAAAAAAACAAGCAGAGAGCAGAAGGCTTGGGAACTGATAAGGACTGTTACTGGTATTGTAGCCAAGCTAATTAGCCAAAAGGAAATTGGGCAGTAGTCCATATCAGTGAGCTCCAGAGAAGCCAATCTTCCGGGGACTCCTCAAGGTGAACAGCCATGGAAGTGGCTTCTGACACTGAAGGCTACAGCAGCTGAGTGAGTTTACTGGAGGTCTAATTTGGAGACAAACAACAATCCCCGTTTGTTCTCATAGCAAGTGTGCTGGGAAGCAGGTCTCTATTGGTTACAGTCATGCACAATTTTAATCTTTAATTCAAGGATCTGTGTAGTATAGTTTGATACATTTACCACATGTGGTTCAGGTAATTTATTTTTGCCCAAAAACATTTATTCTTCTAAGAAAATTGTATGATACAAAAGTGGTAAACAAGCCAAGGCCACATAAAGAAATGAAAGCTCAGCGGGTGATCAGTGCTGATGGGCAGAGTGAATGTTTTTCCCTACTTCTCTAATATATTTCATTCACTATATTTGCATGACAAGAAAACATGCAAATGTTGCAACTGACACAAAAACCCAAGAGTACTTTGAATACAATTCAAATCAAAAGGAAACGTATGGTATGAGCACAAATTGTGACAAGTGAACTGTACATCAGAAACTACAATCTTGAGACTGTGGGAGCTTTATGACACAGTGGAGGAGAGCAGAGCTTGCTCCAAACAACTGGTGAGTTTTAGATTTCAAAACTCTTTGCACCAAAGAAAAACAGACAATCAATACAGTGTGATCAGACCTTTCAAGCCCTTTCAGATATAAAATGCTTTTTTTGTGCCATGGGTGAGTAAATATTGCACCTCTTTGTTTGTTCAAGAAGAAACAATGTGATTGCTTCTATTTGCTGGGTTATAGCCAGTTGCAAGATACTGAATCGGCTGGAGAAGCACTCTGCTGTTGTACCCTGCAGCTGTAAGTCACTGAGCACTGACACACAAACCTCACAATGGTCCTGTTAAATTAATTTGAAGAAGTGAGGCTAGTTTAAAATGCACAATAATAGTCAGTATGTAATGTCTACAACTCAGTGCACAGTTAAGTGCAAAGTTAACCATGCAGATTGAGGTCAAAAGTTTGTTGGTTTTTTTTGCTTGTTTGTTTCTTAAATTTTACTGTGTTCTTTCTGATCAGAAGTATTTTTATGATTTCGGAGTAGCCCGATCAGAGTCCCAAGTCGAATCTGATGGAACTAAACTGTGGCAGGAGCTAAAGATTATAATAATAAGTAATAATAAATTAATGCACCTTTCAAAAGACAGTTACAAAGTGCTTTATATTGCATAATCAAAATCCATAAAATACATAATATAAATGTAATCAAAAACATACCAAAGTCAGCAGTTAAAAGCCAACCTATGCTATTAAGTTTTTAAAAGAGATTTAAAAGAGGACATCAAAGAGTCTTGACTAATGTTATGTGGCAGGGCATTCCATAAAAGAGGAGCCATAACCGAAAAAACTTGATCATCCTATGTTTTCGATCTTGCTCTGGGCACAGAAAGTAGCAACTGGTTGGATGATCTCAGAGGTTGCAGGAGGTGCAAGTCCATTCACTGATTTAAAACTAACAATAAAGTCTTGAAATCAACTCTAAGCACCACAGGTAACCAGTGCAAAGAAGTAAAAGTTGGAGTAATATGATCATATCTACAGGTTCTGCTGAGGACTCGAGCTGCTGTGTTTGCTACTAATTGGAGACGTTTCAGGGCTTTTTGAGGCAGACCAGCAAATAGAGATTTACAGTAATCAAGATAACAAGAGACAAAAACATGAATGAGGGTTTGAGTATCAGCAAAAAAGATCTGACGAAAGGCAGTTTTAACACTATTATTAAAATGTTTTGAGAAGCTCAGATCAAAATCTGAAACCACCCCAAGGCTCCTGATCTCATGGGTATAATTGAAGCCTGAAGAGTTGAGAATTTGAATAATATGGTCTCTGTGTGCCTTGGGACCAGAAACCTACACCTCGGTTTTGTCATTGTTTAACAATAAAAAGTTATCAGAGTCCCAGACCTTAATATCAGAGAGACATGAACCTGTTTACAGCAGACAGATCAGATGGATCAATAGCTAAATAAATTTGAGTATCATCTGCACAGAAATGAAAATAACTGGACGAAGTGGTAAAATATAAATAGAAACTAGCAGTGGACCAAGAATGGAGCCTTGAGGAATGCCACAGGTGAGCTTTACAACTAAAGGAATTATCAATTGAAACTGAGAAAAGCCTATCACTTAAACAACATTTAAACCAGTACAGAGCAGTTCCATCCATACCCACAGAATATTGCAGATGATTAATTAGAATGCTGTGATCAACTGTATCAAATGCTGCTAAGAGGTCCAACAGAACCAAGACTAAGCAGCAGCCAGCATCCAAGTTCATCCTAATATCATTCACAACCCTAATGCAGTTTCAGTACTATGGTGCCCACAGAAACCAGATTAAAGCTTTTCAAAGATTGAATTTTCATTTTAAAAAGCTGATACCTGAGTAAAGACTGCTTTTCCCAAAATTTTGGCTGTAAAAGGTAGTTTGGAAATAGATCTATTGTTATTTAGGTCATCAGATTAGGGTGATGACAATGAGGCTTTCCAACCTCAAAGACATAAGACTCATCACATAGATAAATCGTCAAAATACTATTTTAAATATGCAGAAAGCTGCTCAGCAATTACAAAAAAGGTTTGAGCTAAGTCATGGCAAGAACATTTTCACCAATAATTACTGAGAGGGGCAGAAATAATTTTGACCATTTTTTTAAATGAAATGTAATTACAAACAGATAAATAACTTTTTTAAAATTAATACGTTTTCAGATTTTAAAAAAATATCTTAAGTGGTCTCTGTTATATTTCCTATCAATTATTATTTGTTCAATAAAAATAATTTCAAACAAAATTTGCCAGGGATATAAATTATTCTGAGCGAAATTGCAAAATTATTCATATCCCTTGAATTACATTTTCCATTTTGTCACATTACTATAACTGATCTTATTGTTTTTGTTTGTTATGTTTTTTTTTTTTGTTGTTGTTGTTATTTAATGTGATCGACCAACACAAAGAAGCACATTCTCTTTAAGTGAAAAACAAATAATTTCCTTTTTTTTTTTTTTTTTTACAAATACAAATCTCAAAAGGGGAACATGCATGTATACATTCAGCCTCCTCCACCCTCATCTCTGATACCCTAAATAAAATCCTAAATAAAATCCAGCACAACCTGTGCTCTTCAGAAGTCAGGTAGGATCCTGCTGAATACAATGTAACAAAGATAAATCTGAAAGCTTAAAAACATAAGGAGCACAGGAATATTGGTTGAAAATGACATCAGGCTGGATAACAGGAGGCTCTGAGAAAAGGAGGAAATGAAAAGAAGCTCTTTATTGCTAGGGAGGTGGTTACTAGAGTGCTACACAAGTGAGACTGATGACTGGATAAGAAACAGCTGAGGGAGAGAGGGAGCGTACTGACTGCACCAGAGAACACAAGGACAGGGGAAAATAAACTCCACAGAAACACTTAAAAAAGAAACAGTCAATATAACAAGGGAACACAGATCAGGAAATATTAGATATATATAACAGAACATGGGAGCACAAAACTATCCAGAAATGGAAAAAATAAGAATTCACTGAAAGAGAAATCACCATAAACAGAAACCAAAGTCAGAGACCCGAGTAAAGTTGCACGTTATAAAAAAATAAAAATTTTGTGGTGAAAAAGAAAATATGTGTCAAAATACTTTTTGAAATACTGACGTGTAAAAGAGAAGAAAAAATGTGGTGCGTCTTTTGTTGCTGATGTTTGGGTGACCTATCTGGTTTAATATTTTTAATATCATGGTGGCCCAAGCTAACGTTTTCCATATAAATCAGCATAAACAAACCACAAACTACAGACATCAATTATGTTTGACTTAGGTAATAGGAAATGTTCTAGTTGGCCTTTGAACACTCACCCTCAAACCTTCTCAAACCTAAATAGTTGCCGCACTAACCTTGCCTAGCATGAGCATTTGACACCAGAATGTCTGCGCCCTGAAGGGGTGGAAGGGGGTTACTTGAAGTGCTACAGATTTTTTTAGAAAATATCTGAAAACAACTAGCCCCATGAAAGACCAGGAATATAACGAACAGGTTAGTGCCATGGAGTTTATACCCAGGTTAAGTTTTAGAATATTAAAAAGTCATAAGAAGTCCTGTTAGCACTTCACAACATATCATGTCAGAGAAATGAGCTCTGGTCAGATGACACCAAAATTAATCCTCTGGCCTTCATGCAAAACTAACGCTCCACACCACCCTGAACTTACCATCCTCATGGTAACACATGGTGGTGGCAGCATCATACTATGGGGATCACTTTCTTCAACAGCAGGATGACCACTCTGAACACACAGCCAGAAATATTATGGGATGGATTAGATCAGAGGTATCCAAGGGGGAATTCTTGTAGCCATTTTACAGTCCATGACCGAAGTGAAGGAATGGTGCTAATTAGACCCATTTATATATCTTTAAAATTGTTACCAGTGAGATTTTTACAGACAAATTATGATCTTAGAAATGTTAATTAACAAAATAAACAGGAGAAAAGATGTAGAGCGATTTTAACGCAACATTTGTGATTGAAAGCTCATTGGCCATACTGATTCATTACACTTGGCTAAATACCGTAAACAACTGAATCTGCTGACTGCTAGACAAAGCAGTGCTACATTCATGAACTGCAGATAATAACTAGTTTTAGTCATTAAAAGTCATTAGTTATTATTCATCTGGAATTATGTATTCTTTCAGTTTTCATTTTCCTGCCATATTAAAGATGCATTTGGATGCATGTTACAGAACAGCAGAAATTGGTATTCAGGTTGGAAAATGAATCTGAACTCAGAAAGGAAGAATAGAGATCCTCTGCAAACATAGCTACACAAAGTAATTGGATTGTGACAAGTGAGCTCCAGCAATTTCTGAAATTTCAAAGGTCTTTTCTTTTGTGTTATTTCCCAGCAGCACAGTCTAATGGGCAGGACATTATTACTGGTCATGGATGACCAATTCATGCTTTATTGCACCTGGAGATCCCCAGTCAAATGTAACAAATATGACAGAGTTTATTATTCATCACCACTGCAGCCTGGTAATAAGGTTAGTGCAACATGAATTTTGCCATTTCGCCTTCCATAGGTTTACATACAGTTTTTAATGACTGCCTCTATTTTATCAAAGATTTTTTTGTTGATATTTGTTTAATATATTTTGTGCTGAAATCTGAACCTGAATAACATGGTCCCTGTGTGTCTTGGGACCAAAAACTAACACCTTGGTACAATTTTATTTATTTATTTTGTGCTGATAATAAAACATGTAAAACACCTACTGTGTAACCCAGCTATAAATGTACTGTTTGCAGACAGCTGTGGTCTATGTGTACCAGCAGCATAACAATCCCGACACCAGCAACAATAACACACACTAAGGAGTTCGGGATGATAAAGTCAACTGTCACTGAATCCCTCTTAGAGTTTAAAAAGCGCAAATCTCATTGACGCTTCTGGGTTCCAATTTAATTGTTTTTAGCAGAAATTTGACTGTGTTTTGTAAATAGCATAAAATTTCACCAGGGTGTGCATTTTCAGGTAAAGCAGTCATTTTTCATAATTTTATTTTTCCTATTGAAAAGTATTTTTCCTTTCATGATGTTTTGTCCAATTGTCCCCCTTTCAAAATGCATTTGGAATAACCTGGCATTGCAATTTGAATTCTGCTTTTGATTTATTTCAATTTAATTTTGTTAAGATTGATTCATAGTTTCATCTTTTATAGTTTTCCACTAAGTGAATATATATGTGTTTATATACTGTAAATTATGTACATTTGCATGTATGAGATGGGGGAAAAAAATCTATTTTGATGCTCTATTGGATGGAGGCCTGGTGACTCTGGAGGCCATTGCAGTTCAGTAAATTAATTATAATATTGAAGAAATCGGTTTGAGATGACTCTAGCTTTGTGATGTGGTGCAGTATAGTCTACTGATGGAACAAGCTTGATCCACTTTGGTCACATGGTCAGCAACAATACTAAGGTAGGATGTGGCATTCAGACAACGCTTAATAAAGGCCCAAAGCCTAAACTGCTGATAGAAGAGAGGATGGATCAGTGCTTACATGTTTCTTGCACCAAACTCTGCCTTTGCCATCTGAAAGACTCAGCTAAAATTGAGAGTCACTGTACGAGGAAACATTTTTAAAATTTGTTATTTTGCTATCATTATTTGCTATTTTGGCGAGCCTGTGTGAATTGGCGCTTTGGCTTCCAGTTCTTATTTACCCATCTGCTCCAAGGTTTGATGTGTTATGTGTTCAGAAATTGTATTTCTGCCTCTCATCTCAAACAAGTCAGACAATCATTCCCTAACCTCTGACATAAACTAAGTATTTTGTCCAAATAACTGCCTATTACTGGATATTTTCTCTTCTCCAGACCATTCTCTATAAGCCTGGGAGATGGCATGAAGATCCCAGTCATTCAGCAGTTTTTTAAATCCCAACAACCATACTACATTCAAAGCCTCTTAAATTTCCTTTCTTTCCCACTCTTATGATCAGTTTGAACTTCAACAGTCATATTCACCACATGTAGAAGCCTAAATACATTGAGATGCTTCCATGCATTTGGCAGATTTGCTAGCATGTGAATATGCAATTGAGCAGTTGAAGCTAATAAACCTAATAAAGTGGCCCATCAGTCTGTGTGCATGCTGGTCTCTGTTGTGGCAAACCAAAATGAGACTGACATGGTATCCAAGCACTGCTCAGCATGCTTTGGCAAAATATTTGACAACACAAGATGGCCCTGCCAAAATCATTTAACAGTCTCGACCTGGTAATCAACTAAGCCCATTTTTGTGTGGCTGAAACTGTGTTTTTGCATCTGTTCGGTTCCATGCTGGGTTTTTTGTCTTTTATTGTTTGGCTGCAATCACTCAATATCTCACCAGCCAACAAATTTCCAGTCCTTGTTGAAGAAACTTAAAGCATGCATGTCAATGTTTCTGCTGAGGTGTTCATGATCAACATCTTGTACTCGTGATTTTAACAATTACCTTTCAATCAAGTGAAGCATCCGTTGGGTACAGCAGAAAATAGTTGATGATTCAGATAATTTGTTATCACCCAAGCACTTAAGCAATCTAACTTTACAAAGCAACCTGCATATGGTTGTAGTTGGGAGAAAACTCTTCTCAAATCACTGACAGCTAAGAATGGATTTGAGTCATTTAAATTACGATGCTGAGTTTAATCCACCCGGGTACTGTTATTCTTGGTAAGCCAACCTCGACGCTATGAGCTGAAGCCTGAATACTCCTCACCAAATGGTTAAAAGGGGCCAATGGAGTCAGAATACACAAAAGGCATCAACTATTCCACGTCAGTGCACAACATTTCATGGGAAATATACCTTTGGTTTCACATGAGGGACTATCCTTTCACCTTAGACTGTTTGTTTTTTCCCCCCTCTGGTTAAAAATTTAAACAAGCCTGACAATGCCTGAAAAGCTCAGTCTACCATGAAAGGATTGGAGATGCACAAGACAAATTTAAAAGACAAAAGCCAGAGGAAAAAGAAAAAAAGATCCCTAGCAAAGTACTCATCTGCTTTCTGTGTGTGTATTTTGGGGAAAAATTTATGAGGAACTTACAGTAGCATCTAAAAGGTTTGGCAGCCCTGTCAACATAACTGTACATTGTGTCAGAGGTGTAATGTTTATTGCAGCTACTTAAAATTTTGTAGAGGTTACAGCTTTTATAACACAAATGTATTTGCCTTTACACTATTCTCTCACTGTTTTATATCTTGCCATACAAGCTGCATATTGAAAAAAAGACATTCATATTGTGAGGAAGTATAAGGATTTTGAAGATCATGTGAATATGTGTGTTGCTTTCAATACGCTTTCATAATGAAGAGTATACATGTATTGGGATCAAGGGTGTGAAATTTAAAGTGTTCAGCTGTATCAGGATGGGGTAAGGTACTTTTGCAGTGATTTCACTGTCTTGTTTCATGTGTTTATATTTTTTTCAAATCATTCTGAGTAGGACATATTAATGATTAATGACTTCCCTCTAGTGACCAGACATTTATTTGCTGAAATAATCAGAAAGGAGGTTAAGTCGTCAGTTTCACTTTCAGTTTCACTTTCAGTTTCAAGCACTCCTCATGCCACTCATGAACTGTGTCTTCATACTGCAGTTTGGGATTAAGTACTGTTGTTAATGGATCACTGCTGTGATACCTCAATAGCAATTGTGTTGATTGAGTAGCTGTGGTACAAATGTGCAGTATGTATATGTATGTAGGTATAGCTGCAGCACTCCATGTGCCCAAACAAGCCGTTGCAGGCTTATATGGTAACTTCATTAGAACCAAGCAGCGAAAGCACTGCGGAGGTCTATTGTAACCATAGTGTTTCTTATTATTTTTCTTCTGTCAAATTAATTGTCTTTTTGGAGGCCTAAACATATACGAAAACTCACCAAACCTGGCGGGTGCATCAGGCCTGCATGAAAATTACGTATTTTAAGAGCGTTGCAAAACTCAGAACAGAAACGGCTGAACAGTGCCCCCTGGCAACTTTCAAAATACCCTCTGTATTGAGGTTACTTTATTGTAGAGGCATGAAAATTGGCACAGTTGTACAACTCCCCAAGACTTACAGAAAACTCTTTTGCAGCCATGCTCTATACCAAGCAAGAAGTTGACCATCTTGGATTGAAGTTCTGATTTTGACCCCATTTTGGCCGTTTATAGCCTCCACATTTGATCGAACTCCCCCTAGAGATTTTAACCGATTGGTTTCAAACTTGGTCAATTTGCTCATAAGGTATGTGGGATTAAAAGATGTCAAAATGATGATTTTTCGAGCAAGCTGATGGGTGTGGCCAGGCCTCAAAGTTTGACATTTCACCATGAAAAACAAAAATCCTATATGTCCTACACGAAAACTCACTGAGACACCAAACCTTCTGGGATTGATTCCACATCCATTCCCCAACAATACTTAATGGTCAATCATGACATTAATTAAGCCACGCCCTCCAAGAACAGGAAGTGTAATGTTTTACTTGGAAAGCTCCCTGTTTCACCCCGGTGACCTAATTAGCATGACAGTGTGTCTAGTGACAGAAGACATGTTGATGTAACTTGGCCTCCAGCACTGACAGTTTTCGGTGGAGGTTGTGGCCATGGCGGCATAGCTAAGTCTGATGTCACACCATTGCCATATGTTTGCCTCTAAATCCCACAGATTCAAACCAAGCTGAACCAAACTCACTATGACTGATCCTTATCTAACCCCCAACAGGAATGTACCCCAATATGTTGTGGGTATGGCCAAAATTTCACTACAACAGGCCAAAGAAATCTTTAACAAATCAGCCCCAAGCCATACTTGATACTAAGATATCTGCATTCACATTCTGACTAGTAGGAATAATAATTCACAATATCTTCAATTACATTTTGACGAGTCAGAATTCCTTTTAAGATATTTCAAATTACATCACCGGATTTGTCATTTGAAGGGTCACACATCCCTAATTACAATTTAAGATATCATGAACATAATTATGACCAGTCAAAATTACATTTTTAGATATCTGAATTAAGAGTTGCGCATAAGCCCCTTTATGCCAAACAAGTTGCCTGCAGACTTTTGGATGTCCTGCACAAAACTGTCAGAAAAATGCCACAATGTAGAAAGAGGCCGGCAGTATGGAATATGGAATATGCGGAGAACGCAAAACTTTGTGAACTTTATGACTGCTTCAGAAATAAGCAAATAATTTCCTATTTATTCTCTTCTGACAAAGACAATGCATTTAAAAACAGCTTTGAAAAGCTAAAAGTGCAACTGTTAACCTGTTCCCAAGCTGAAAATGGTGCATTTTCAAAAATCTTTTTCCATTTTATTTCATTTTTTTATTCTTTCATTGAAATTTCAAAATACTACATAAAACTGTGACATTTTGACGAGACAGAATGCTAATTCAGGATATCAGTAATGTCATTCTGACTAGTCAGTATGTTAATTTAAGATTTCTCAAATAGAAAAGCCATCTAATTCAGGATATCTCTAATTCATTGAGAGAGAGCGATATCTTAAAAGGAATTTTGACTAATCAAAATAACAGTTCAGATATCTCTAATTTAGTTTTGCTTAGTCATAATTTGCTTTTAAGATATTTAGAATTTAATTTGCACTAGTCAAATCTATACATCTCCTACCTAAAAACACAATTAGGATATTTTGAATTATGGTGTCTTTTAAGATATCTTTAATTAGAAATATGACTAGTCAGAACTAAAAATGAATTTACTTCATGACTAGTCATAATTTAATTGTAGAAATCTGAAATATGTGTTTCAGATAGTCAGAAATTCATTGCAGATATCTTGAATTGAAGCCTCTGTACAACTCAATGATGAATCTGATGTCATTTATATTAGTCAGAATGTAATTAGAGATATCTTAATTTACTCAGTTGTACTCTGACCCTGGTCCTGTTTTCACTGAGCAGAGTGCCTCGTCAAAAGTGGGCAGGGACCTTCATATCAAGCAGATTCCTGCTGGAGCTGCCGAGGCCATCTCCCCAGAGACTACTGAACACTTTTTTTGTTCCTCGTTGTCCCATCCAGCTCCTTATATGCATGCTTGTCAGTGAGGAAGCTGGGGAAAAGAATGACCTCAGCTCAGTTACCTTATGTTCATGTCCAAAACAAGGCATACAGACGACATAAGGGTAAAACCCAATAAATTATATATATATATATATATATATATATATATATATATATATATATATATATATATATATATATATATATATATATATATATATATATAGCTGTGCCCCCCTAAAGTTTATGTTCATGAAAGTTTGACCACCCATATGAAGATTTTCTGGGGGCGCCACTGCTCTCTTGTGAACTTAGAGAAATTTCAAACCAAGACAGAGTTATACAGACTGGAGTTGCTCACCCAGAGTTGTAGAAAATAAATTACAACATTTTACTGAAGTTATTTCTGCACTTCCCAGCAAAGATATTGACTTTCTCAGACTCATACCAAAGCTCTCTTTAATTGCAGTTTGAAACAGCCAATCAGACGTGATGGTTTCTCGAGACACAGCCAATTAGCATCAGCATCTCTAGAAGCTGCCCTGCTCCCACCCACATATTTTGATGGGTGACAGTTTAAATTAATTTATGATGTGCTCAAGCACAGGTAAATGAAATTATTTATTAAATCATGAAATAATTATATATAGTTTATTAATAAATTATTTATGTATTTATTAACAGTTTTAACACTTTGATGACACATTTAAATAATTATTTCATAAGTTGTTTATGTATTTATTCATTGTAATTTGGCACTCTCCATAGTCTTAAGCATTAAATCAAGTGACTCAAAAAGGAAAGATATTATGAATCAGAGCTATCATATTCAGCAAAAACTTTAATTTAAAAAAATAACAGTAGAATTTGTTTGGGTTCCAGCACATGTGGGAGAAGAGAGTAATGAAGGGGTAGACATTCTTGCCAAATCTAACAATGTTGATTATGAAATTACATTAAGTAAAGCTGAATGTAAAATGATAATTAATAAATATGTTAAGAAAATCTGGCAGAAAAACTGGTACATAGGTGATTACATGCCGAACTGCGCCATGTTTATTTGTAAGAGTAACGCGCACGCGGCATCAAGAGGCACGCAGTTTTGACGTCATCGTTTAAAAAAAAAAAAAAAAAAAAAAAAAAAAAAAAAAAAAAAAAAAAAAAGGCACGACTCGGAAGTTCATACACTGTGTAGCCGGGTTTAAAATATGATCATTTCTAGTCTCCCAAGACGCCAATCCGCATGGACGCACAGCCTAAATAACTAAAAACTTTTGCGGTTACACCTAAAATCGTCTCTGTGTGGACTGGACCTTAATAATTCGGCGCTGTAACCCCCCTGCTGGAGTATCATGGCGTAGTGTGGGCGAGTAGGCCGCTGGAGCGCCATGTTTTCAGATAGCTGCGTTCGTTTTCTGTTAAGTTATTCTTCTGACACCTTACTCTAAGTTGTTTATTTTTTTCTGATGAAGTTATGGAAGCCAGTTTTTGTGTCTAAGCAGAGCAGCGGACATAAACGGCTCGAACTCGGCCTCTCAGCAACATCTTGTTGGGCTGCTGGCATGCGGAAACAGATGAGAAACAAAAATGGCGTTCGGATTTAGCAGCAGCTCGATGATGGACATTTTTGGATTACTACAATCAAGATGAGGATCCCTTCAATCAAGTTGAGGATCCTCTACTCATCTAAAGGTAGGTCAAGCATTACCGGGGACGATGGACCTAGAAGACGACACAAGGTAGGAGCTGCTGCTGGTTTTGATGATGCTAAAGCTGTTGATGAAGGCCAAAGCCTCTGGCCTGTGCTGTGCTGTTTTGATTCACTGCTGAGAGTTGATGCGCTAAATGAGCGGAGAAGGATTCTGCTGTGGTGAAAATCCTTCTGTTTTGAGGTTTTCTGCGCTGTTTGTGAAGCGGAGGTTTTGATGCTACTAGCAAGTTCAAGGTTGAACATAAGTTGTGATGGGAAACAAAGATGGCTGCCAAGGCTTTGGCGAATACGGTTAAAAGGCTGCAGGAAGTCATTCAGCGTAGGCTCTGTGAATATCAGTAGAATAAACATTGATATAAATATGATTTAACTGATGTTTTTGGGTTGAAACAAGGTCTTTTACTTGCATTTCAAATAAAAAATTCTGTAATTAAATCAGAATACCTTTTTTTTTTTTTTAATACATCTACTAAATATTTAGTTTGAAACTGAATCTAAATATTTAAGAATCAGGTATCCATACTTATCAGTATCATGTACTACAGTTATAAATAATTCAAACTAACATTATTAGTGTTCAACAACATTGTAAAGTAAACGTGAGAACCGATTATTCAATTTAAATTTAAACCCGAGAACCAATTATTTTTGCGCCGGAAAACTTTGCGGCCTCTTGCGATTTCGTATTTTATGGACGACGAAGGTCAACGGAGAGATCTGCTGAACCGGCAGCTCAGAGGTCACTGAGGTAATGTTCACACTGTTTTATCTACTACCTGATTTTTAGAATATAACCTCCTTAAACCGAATCACCCAAACTTTTATTTTGAAATTAGACTGTTTGGGTTCTTCACATGGTTTCCCTTGAACATGTTTGACTCATTCATAGAAAATTAGAAACTATTAAAGGAAACCTGACATACTGTCAGTTTCTTATCCTACAATCTGGTGCTTTATTTTTTTTATTTAGCTTATTTTTTGTTCAGCTAAAACTTATGGTGTAACAATATAACCTGTGTATTGCAGACAACAGGAATTTTTCCCCATCTGTAAATAAATTAAAAAGGTGCTTTACTAAAATAAGATTCAGTCCCTATTACCTATCAGAGTAGTTGAGGGTAATTAAAGTACTTTAGGAGGATCAGACTTTTGCTTACCGGTGGTGAGAATACATAATCAGTATGAAAGTATTTAAAATATACCTCCAAAACACCACAACCCATACCCTCCAAAAAAAAAAAAAAAAACATTTAACTACCTCACCAACAACCACCCTCCATAAGAACCAATAAGCCCCAACAACCAATCCAAAAACATATAAACAACCCACTACCAACCAATACACCCAACCAATATTTTCGCCCCACCAACAATAAAAAAATATAAATGCCCCTCCAACAACCAATATGCTCCAACAACTAATACCAACAAAAAACATGCAAGTATCCAACAAACAACCAATACGCCCCACCAACAACCAATACATTCCACCACTAAGACACCCACCAACAACAAATGCCAAAAAACAATGCACCTCACGCACAACTAATACGCCTCACACACAACTCATAAACCGAACGAACAACTAATACCTAGAAAAACAAAACATTTAAATATCCCACAAACAACCCATACACAACACCAAAAACCAGTACAACCCACCAACACATTATACCTCACCAAAAACCAATAAGCTCCACCAACCAATACAAAACACATTTAAACAACCCACCAACAACCAATATCAACAAAAAACATTAAAACACCCCATGAACAAACTCCCCACCAATAACCAATACCAAACAAAAAATTTGAACATTCCACTGACCAATACACCTCACCAACAACCAATACCAAAAAATTAAATACCTCACACACAACTAATACGCCCCACCAACAACTAATACCTACAGAAAAACATTTAAATATCCCAGTAATGACCAATACTCTACCAACAACCAATGCAAAAACAAACATTAAAACTCCAACAATCAATACATCCTACCATCAATACCATAAAAAACATTCAACCATCCCTCCAACAGCAAACATCAAAAAAACTAAATGCCTCACAAATAAACAGTACACCTCACACAACTAATATGCCCCACCGACAACTAATACCTAGAAAAAAATATTTCAATACCCCACAAAAAACCAATACACTCCAACAACTAATATGCTCCACAAACAACTAATACATCCCACCAACCATCACACTAACGAACAATACACCTTACAAACAACTAATATGTCTCTGACAACTAATACACCTTACAAACAACCAATTTCAAAATATAAAATCATTTCAACACCCAACTAGCAACCAATACAAAAACCTTCAAAAACTCCAGTCAATACACCCCAGCAATAGGCAATACCAAAACAGAAAACCATTTTTTCCCACCAACCAGCACCAAAAGAGATTTAAACACCCCACCAACAACCAACACCAAAAAAAAAATTAAATACCCCACCAGCAACAAATACACCCTAACGAATACCAAAATATAAAACCATTCAAACACCCAACCAACAACCATTTAGCCCCAACAACCAACTAAAAAAAAAACTATTTAAACATCCCACCAACAACCACCACAAAAACGTTCAAAAATCCCAACTAATACACCCCAACACCCAATATCAAAAAAAATTTCAAAAACCCAAACAATACTCCCCACCAACAAGCAATACCAAAAAACATTTCAACACCCCACCAGCAACCAGTAAATTCCACAAACAAGCAATACCAAAATAGAAAACCATTTAAACACAATAAAAACTTAGTATTTTTTTTTTTTATTGTTACAAAGATAAAACATTTCCTCAAACCCACCTTTCTCCTTCTCTGTTAAATGTTTGCTCACCACAAACTTCCTCAAATTAAACAGTAATATAATAAAGATTCTTGGTCAGTTCAGTTGTATTTATAACGGCAATTCACAACAATTGTCTAAAGGGATGTTACTAGAAAAACAAGCCCAATTTTAATGCAGAAATGCACAATAAATCCAATTTATACCAATGCAATCCATTCATATTGACATGTTCACTTACACACGGTCCAGTCTGACCTTGAATGTAATAAAACTAAGATTGTGAAATGTTACAGTCAAATGTCCCTTTTACCAGGAAGAAACCTTCAACAGAACCAGAGTCAAGCTCATTGAAGGCAGTCATTTTACACCTCTTTAACCATATGTACCAACACACCACCTCGCTTTCAGGTCCTTCTCTTCCATCAGCCTCACTATTCTAACCACTAGCATGAACACCAGAACAACATCTTTGGACCACTCATCTTTAGATCAGATTAAAAAAAAAAACCCTTTTTATTAAAAAAATCTGTCTTTTTGTAATGCTTATTTTAATTTTTCCCCTCCATGGGTTGCCACCTTATCGTGGTGGAGGGGTTTGAGTGTCCCTATGATCCTAGGAGCTAAGTTGTCAGAGGCTTTATGCCCCTTTAAGGGTCACCCATGGCAAACAGTTCCAAGGTGAGGGATCAGACTAAGCGCAGCCCAAAGACCCCTTACGACAAGAAATATAGATGGAAGCAGCGTTCCCTCGCCCTGACGTGAGTCACCGGGTCCCCTTCTGGAGCCAGGCCTGGAGGTGGTGTGTACTGGTAAACACCTGGAGGCTGGACTTTAACCCAGGAGATCTGGCTGGGCACAGCCTGAACAGGAAACATAGGTCACCCTTCCCATGGGCTCCCAATTTGTAGGAGGGTCCAAAGAGTTGAGTGTTATGTTGGATAGATAGTGGCTCTCTTTGTATTTATTATTATTTCTTAAGGTTTTGTTTGGTCTTCTGCCTTTTGTATTTGGTGTAGATCATATTAGTTTTTCATTTTCACAGGTTGTACTCTTCTCCTTACCTTGTCTTTTGTCAGATTTGCTTCCTGCTTCTTCCCCACGCCAGGTCCTTATCAAACTTGGCCAGTGTCAATAATCATTCTCTCTGTGTTTGCACTTCTATGTTTTCAGTTTTCTATTACGAGATCCCTGATTTCATGCCCAGCTATGCAGCATCTCTCCTTTTGCTTGTCTAGGTTGCATCTGTTTAGCTTTTGTGGAAAATCTGTTTGTCAGTTCTTTAAGTTGGATTTTTTAAAAGGTAGTAGAAGCCTGAAACCACTTCACTCAGAGTTATTTGGCTTATTTTTTTTCCCACCTCATTGTAGAAATGCTAAAACATTCAGTATTTACTGGAAAAGTGCTCTGATTATAATATCAAATGTAAGTTATGCAACAGGTAATTTATTTGTGATTTTATATATTTTTACACATACAGTATAATGAAACAAAAATGCATTTTCATAAAACATCCAAAGATAGTAAAGAAATACTAAAAAGGCTAGAGGAGATTTGCTAACAAAGATACTGTTAAGCACTGACTGTGTAATTCGAATAAAAATGTACTTCTGAACTCCATTAATGTTCTTGAGCGTTGTGTGTGAGAATAAAATTACACAATTTTCATGATCCACTGTTTCTTTTTATTTATTTATTTATTTATTTATTTATTTATTGCCTTTGGTTTGCACTTGTTTTCATAAGTGGAAATTTATGTATATTTTTTTTATCATTGCCACTAACAGTGTGTTCCGTGTTTATTCGCAGCCTTCCTCTAGTTTCCAGCTTATTTTTCATCAACCCTCCCAGTAGTTAAAAGCCTGTTAGTTTCCTCACCAAGGCAGTAATTTCTTTGGCCCTCCTTTTCCAGATCCTCAGTTTTGTACATTCCTTCCTTATTAAATTTTAACATCACCAACAGGTGGCTGCCATTTTCCTGTCAGGATCCATCCTCATCCCAAACATGGCAATAATTCACTGAAAATACTTCTAGCAACTAAAATTTGGAGAAGTCTCACAGACAATGAGTACTATTGTTGGTTGGGAAATTTTTTTTTTCTGTCTGCTCACTCAGATACTGTTACGCAATGAATATGTGACTAAAATGTACTTCTGATCCTTTACTTTGGTTGCTTTTGTGAGATCATAAAAATGTGTCATTTTTTAAGATTGTAATTTTGAAGTATAGATCATTTTGTCTGACAAAGTATTGATAGTAAGGGTTTCTGACAGAAATTGTTATATAAAAGCAATCTACACTTATATGCACTCTAAGTAAAACACCTTGGTTGGCATTCTCTATTGATCCAAAAATGCTATTTCACAAGCTGGTAAGCACCAAGTCCAACTGAAGAAATACAATATCTGCTGGGGCAGAATTTTCCAAAATTGCAAACGTAGGAATGAATGCAGAATATTTTCGAAGGCCATTAGCCAGTCGGATATAATGGATGAGTGCATGGCCAGATAGAGTCAATAAGAGCTTTAGAGTTATGCAAGACATGCTGTCTTTGCTCCCTCATTCAGATATTATAAGAACTGAAGATGGCCTGCGTCCAGACAAGAATGGGTTCTTAAATACATCTGAGGGGCAAGAAGAGTGCCTGGAAAGCAGTGGTAAAGAAAACCTATTCCGGTTTGTTCAGCTGTTGGGTTGTCAGATTTCAATGTATTTTTGTTTTTAAGTTAAAAAAAATTACCAAACGTCATGTGAACGACACAGAAGGCATGAAGAAGAAGGCATGCTGGTCAGATGAGACCAGATTTGACTATTTTGCCTGCATTCAAAACATTGAGAGGAGGAAAAGGTAGAAAGGTTATATTAGAACTATTTCAGTACCAGGCTAATTACTTAACACAGATGGAAAGCGGAAGGTGAAAGGGATTTTTAAGAAACAAACCCTTTGCGTCAGGTGTTGCATCTTTGCCCATATCGACTACTTTAGCCAGTCGGAGGTCTTAGGTTCCTTTTGGCCTTGGGCCTCCGAGAACACAAACTCAGAAAAATGTTTAGAGCTTGAAAATTATGTTGACAGAGTAAAAACAAAATAACAGATTCCACATTGCAGATTCTGTTAAAAAACAATTGCTGTTTGGGTTTGAGACGGTCATGATTAAATAAACACAGAGCAAAGGCAGTTGTGTAGTTTAGTGTGGAAAACTGGAGATAAAAACAAAAACTTCCTATGGCTAATATTCTCAAGACATTTAGTTTTTTGTTTTTTTTTTCTTTGTTTAAATATTAACCTAATGAACATAGAGGTCATCAGGAAAAATATCAGGGAATATCCTCATACTTATTCAACAACTGATGTGAAGTTACTGATGTCGTTACGATGTGATGGCAAGCAAACCACTTTCTGTCAGTCAATTTTACCTTATTGATGGTTTACACATTTATCGTAGAAAAAAGGCAAAGCAGATCAAGCAGTAACTGAACGGTCTGTGGTGGTCAGGGTGGTTGAATCTGAGCTGAATTCTGTTCAGGGACTTATACAACCTTGGGCTCTGCTTCAGAAAGATTGATAAAATGTTTTTACTGGGTTCTCCAAAACCACTAGAACTCTTCATTTACTTTGTAGGTTGTTACTTTAAATAAAAACACTATCGACATCATCCTATTTCTCAGAGTTGTTGATGGTAAAGTGTGTTTTTTATTTTGAAATAAACTCTACAATAGTTATTGTGTCGCTGAATTAAACAAAGTGTCCTGAAAGCAAGAAGACATTCATTCATACATTCATCCCAGAGGACACTGCCAGTTAAACCTGAGGCTGATGTGTTTTTGCAACCTGAGCAACATTTGTACCGTTCCTGCTGATGCCTGTGGTGGTTTCAGGATGTCAGGATGTTTTCTTGGCTTGTAGCTGAATACATTTTAAAACTTGACACTTCATCGTGTCCCAGAACAAATGCTTTTGATTAATTTGTCCCTCTGAGAAAGATGGAGTGTATTTCAGTTACTGCCGTCACTAAAGTTTGTAATAAAATTGTCCTTAGTTTTGAGTTTCTTACCTAACATTGTATTTGCTTTGGTCATTTATTATTCAGCTATGAATAATAATGAATGGTTGTTGTAATGCAGGTCTGATATGTGAACCGCAGTACAAAGGGGAAATAAAGCAGGTAAAAGAATTTCAGATTATCTTCAAAAGGCTGCGTTTGTGCATCATGGTTACATATACCTCCTCTGTTTTATGTTTGTCTTCCTGAAAACATGACATGTGGGTAAAGTGAAGGAAAAAAAAATGTATTTTCATGCTGATTTAGAAAGTTGTTTTTTTTTTAAGACACTTGCAGTAAAGGCATAATCTATGATCCAAGTACTCTAAGTGTTCTGAGAATTTTCAGAATGAAATTCAAAGGGATTTGGAAGTGATGGAATTGCCAGACTAAATACTTTTCAGTGTATTTTCTTTGCATAACCACTGATGTGACCTCCAATAAAATAAAGGAAATACATGAAGAAATAAACATGCAAATAAAATAAAATAATAATATTAATAATAATAATGTCATTCTGTTCTTGAAGTCTTTTAGGAGTTCTTGCCACATCATCTGAGCAGAATGTATTTTCTTCTGTGGTGTTTGACTGTCATTGTATGGAACTTTTACAGCAGCAGGGACCTATGAGGAGTTCCCTGGAGTTCTACACCAAAGTTCTTGTGAAGTATGAAATGTCCTGACAAGAAAGAACATTGTTCCCATTCTTTCTACCTCTAGTATAACAGCTAATTTCTCGGTTTCTGCCGAGTAAAGGCCTTTAGTCTTTTAGTTTTTGGTTTAGAACGATCTTTTTGTGTCTTGTAGATCTCTGTATGTTCATTTATCTATTAATTGGTCACAGCTCAGGTGGGAAACTGTTGATAAGACCACTGTTTGTTGTGCTGTCTCCAAATCTGACCTTTATGGAAAGGTGACAAGAAGAAAACAACTGTTGAAAGAAAGACCAAAGAAATTCTGGCCACAGTTTGCAACAAGCCATGGAGGAGAAACAGCTAACATGTGGAAGAAGGGGTTCTGCTCAAATAAGACTGCAATTGAAGTCATACACCTGAATGCATCTCCATGGGGATTCTGTTCTCCAACAGGGACAGTGAAGCTGGTCAGATGATGGGAAGATGGATGGATGGATGTACTAAATCCAGTACAGCCCTGGAAGAAAACCTGTTAGAGACTGCAGAAGACCTGAGATTGGGATGGAGGTTTACCTTCCAGCAGGACGACCACCCTGAACATACAGCCTGAGATATAATGATGGTTTAGATCAAAGCAGATTCATCTCATATTCATGTCAAAGTCCAGACTTTGACTTGGCCATTATTGAGAATCTGCAAAAAGAAATGAAAACTCTCCACTCAATCTGACTGAGCCGCAAAGAAAGAAATCTGTAGATGTTCAATGCAGATATAGGCGACACCAAAAGACTAGCGGTGGAAAATTTTAAAGAAAAGTGGTTTTTAGGAGACAGAAGTAATGCTTTTCTGATTTTTTTGTAGCATTTTGAAAACTATATTTATCTTGTGCATGATTTTCTGTTGGTGCATCACCAAAAAAATCTAGAAAATAATTTAAAGTTGTGGTTTTAAGATGTGAAAATGTGAAACGGTATGAAAATGTTTTAAAGACTATATTGCTAAGTTTGGGATAAATATGTATGACTTTCATTGACAGGACATAGATGGGAGTTTATCCTGCTAACATCTAGAAGCTGACATAGTTCTGACATAAAGCATTCCACATCAACTCCACTAAAAGTTAAAGTAAAGTCTTTAAAAAATGAGCGAGCAAAATATAAAACCTTTACTCTGTTTCAATTAAATATCTGCAGCACACAGTGACTTCTCAGGCTGCGATTCACTTTCAAGAAAAAGGAATTAACTCAATGAAAGAATCAATAGCTCATGCAGAAGTACTGAGTCAGAGCCCTTTGACTAAACCCATCTGAGTAAGACTTCGGAACAAGTCCAATCACTTTAACTGTGTGAAATGAGCATTCTGCCTTTTATACCAAGAGATTATTTTCTCTTTTCTTTACAATCCAATAATTATGTGCACCACAGCAAAAAAACATCCAATTTCAGTTGTAAAATGACATCATCTCCCGCCTGCTGTAATTGCAAAAATGTTCCTGGGGTATGCTACAGTTTCTCCAGAGCCGCTAACCTTGGACACCTAATCCCAAGAACTTCTGTTTCTGCCTCGTTTTTTATCAAGTTTAGTTGTTTTGCTGACCAAAGCACCACTTCTCCTCTACGCTTCCACACAATCAACACACTGTTAGCACACTGACTCTGCCTGCTGTGTTTTACCCCAACAGCCAGAAGCTTCTGGAGGTTTGATTTCAAAATGGTTGATCGAGGGTTTTAATCAATCGGCTGCAAGTCTTGGCAGGATTACTGCAGTTAGCCCTGAGTAAGAAGACTGTGATTAATGATTCCCAGTGTTGTTAAGCCCTCTATGTCTGCACACTGCACACGTCTGTACCACAACACTGGGCTGAATTATTAATCCAGAGCTTGTTTTGTGCCATGTCCTTTGGATTCATCAGGACAAACAATCAGTTGGTTCAAATAACTTGAAACTGTGATATTCCAGTTCAGCCTGACTCCAACACATCAAGCTGCGCTGCATTATTATGCACTTCAATTTACTCCTTCCCACCTAGTATAAGTCGATTCCTCCAGATGCATCTTAAAATGAGATTAATCAGCGAGGACTGCCGTGTTCAGATGAGACGTCCACCTGCCATCGGAAATGTGCCGTATCAATCAAACCCAACACACTAATGATCCTATAGCAGAAGCTCCAGCAGAGACGTCGTCGTCCCCCTGGTGCAGTCATTTGCGTGGATCCACGACCACAAGCACATTTGGCCTCCTCCGCAGCCTTAATGGTTCTGCAGCTTCGTAGCCTGCCGATCTGCTCTTCTCAGCTAAAGAGTAATTCCTCCTTTCATTGTTAAATTCAAACAGCCTGACTGAATTTCCCATGGCTTTTACCCCGGATAAAAACAGAGGAAACATGCAGAGGAATACTGCAGAGGTAGTCCACTAACACCATGGATGCATTTACAAATTCCTACAAACTGAGTCTGATAAATATACAAACTGACAGTGATTTCAGTCATATTCTTTTTAAAAGAAACTAGTGGATTTTTTTGTGGTTCTTAGAACCTTCTCATTTAATAAAACAATAAAATACAAGAAGATTTCCTCCAGAAGTCAAAACTACACATCCACCTTTATTTACTAGACCTTGAAGTGGGAGGAGACTTTCCATTTCTTATTTTTTTTCTGTTTCTGATCAGTGATGTCTGTCTGGTTCATAAACATTAACAAAACAGTTTCCTTCCGACAACAAACTCATATGTGAAATAAACCAGTAACCAACTAACCATGCAAGAGTTAACCTTATTGTTTGTACATCATGATTTGTGATTCAAACAACAAACTTTAATGTCGTTTTCTCTTTTTGTTGTGCTTCTGTGTGGCATACAGGACCTTCTTATAGCTTTCTTTCAAACAATTCAACAATGTTACTGTTGATTTTTGGTGTGCACAACTGCTGGTGGTGCAACACATCATCCCACATGAGCCAGGGATCTCTGCAGCTCCTCCAGTGTGCCTCTTGGTTGCTCTTCTTGCTCTCCTGTCAGTCCTGGTGGACGTTCATGTCTCGGTAGGCCTGCAGGTGCTCCATCCTCTCTCCATGTCCAGCTGATAGACTGATCAGAGCTCTGGGAGATGGTCAAAGCTTGGGATGTTGTTGTAGAACCTAACCCTGCCTTAAACTTCTCCACACCCTAGCCTGCTGCTGGGTTCCTTGGTCTTCATGATGCTGGATGTTGACTAAGAACCGCTGAGGCTAGAAACAGAACAATTACATGGTGAAAACAAACACACACCAGACCTTCAGATTTTTCACAAAAACAAAAATTTAGCAACTCTGTATTCTTTAGCTTTCATTTCACATTCGTGCTCTATTTCATGTTGGTCCAGAAGGTCAGAGGTCAGATCCAAATACATTGAAGTTTGTGGTTTCATGACTAAATGTAGAACAGTTAAAGAGCTTTTAGTGCTTTTATGAGATATCATATCAACAGACTGTCAGAGTCCTGCAAAAAAGACAGTACACCCCAAGTCAATTCTGAGGTTTTAATGTATAAATTATTTGTTTTTATTGGTTTTTAATTTTTAAAAAAATCTAACCTCAAGCATGTAAAATAACTCACTACCATTTCCAACGTGCATACATTTATTTATTTTTTTTTTTCATTCAGAAGGAAAGGGGATCCTCCATTATGCACATGCTAACTGTTAGCCCCAGTGGGCTTGCTTTAGGTGTTCTGTGGCTGTGTTAACACAAATGAGAAGAGAAACAGGAAGTGTTAAATCTGTCAACTTGATGTAACCTTTAAAAAAGTTCAGAGGGTATGAATACTTTTGTAAAGCTGTGACATTTCAAACTGATACAGTTCAGGTATTGCCCATGCTATACCATGTCTCATTTTCTATTCAGAATTATAAAATAATATTCTGAACGTTGCAGAAGTGTAAAAACTGTGCTGAAGTGTAGACTTTAAATTCTTTCTGTATAAAATTTTTCTTGCATGTCTGTAATTTGTCTGCAGAAACAAAGTGTTGTTTCTTCCAGCAGATTTTTATTCCATGTCATTTTTTGAGGAGCAGCTCTCTTTTACC
This sequence comes from Anableps anableps, assembly GCA_014839685.1. Taxonomy (NCBI): domain Eukaryota; kingdom Metazoa; phylum Chordata; class Actinopteri; order Cyprinodontiformes; family Anablepidae; genus Anableps; species Anableps anableps. Next base: position 37,823,809 of record CM026074.1, read on the forward strand.
GCTGCTGTTTAGAGAATTTCAGTCACAATCCTTGCTTGAAATGAATCGTTGCTGCACAACTTGCTCATGTTGTCCAACTGTTTCCATGTGTTTGTCCAAAAGTGACGACAATCTGAGTGTAAAATGAACAGGAGGGAAAAAGCCCCACAGATTCAGCTTTTAAGGAAAGTGTCTGGGGTTTATGAATTCAAAAGACAGAAATAAGGTAAGAGAAGGATTCAGAGAAGATCAGCAACAAACCTTAACAGACAATACTCCAGGTGCTTAGTCAGAGAAAACAGAAATAAAGACTTTAAAGGTATATTAACAGTATATTAACAGTTTGTGTTTGCACAGTTTTTAATTGCATAACAAGCATATTTTGGTGTTTTAACCAAATATGCTTGTCATATTTCCATATTTACTCAAATGGAAATATGAGTAACAGCAGAAGTATGTTTAAAACCCTGTAACAAGATACAGAGTTTAATACCCTCCGACTAGTTAACTGCACCTCCAGAGACATTACTATCATGGTGTGCACTGTAATGGAGCTGACACAGATTGTTCCTGGGAAAACCAGTCTGACTGAAGGAAGTTTGCTTCATATGTGCACGATGACTATTGTTGTCTGCTTTTGATCTTTTATGTTGACTTGAGACAATGGAGGTTGAAAGAACAGCTTAACGGATGGAGGAGGAAGAAAAGTAAACAGCCTGGTTCTACTCCTCCTTCCTATTAGAAATAAAAGGAACTAGTCGACTAATTTTGTAATCTTTTCATAATTTGCTTCTGTGTTTTACTACATTAAACTTCAGAGTCGCTCTGCTTTAATTGGCTATTGTATTTGACACTTATGTAACAAATCTAATGCTTTCCATCTAATTTATAGCACTCCAGAATCATTTTAGAAACTGGGCAAATGTACACACACATAATTAAGTGCATGGTGTTGTCATTTTCTGAGAGAAAAGAGAAGAAGTCACCTGTGAATTTAATTGATTTTTTTCTTCTGCAAAATGACAAAAAGTGTTCTGACCCTCTTACAGCATCGCTGAGTATAGTCACAAATGTTCAATGCATTCAATGTGTCATTAACATCAGATTTTGCCCTGGATTTTAGGTTTCAGATGAAGAAGGTGTGTTTTGTTTTTTGTTTTACGTCTACCAACAGCAAGGTTGTTCACTAACATTTGGCGAAATTCTTCCTAACCGTCAAAAACGAAATAAATTCAGAAATGGTCATTTGTTTCAGAATCCCACATCCAGCCTAGCAGTCCCTTGAAATGCAGGCAGCAATGAAAGCTTTACAGTACAGAAATAAGCAATGCATTTATAATACGTACACACATGATTAATCCATCACTCCAAAGGACTCCAGTAGAGTGTTACCATAACTGTACTCTGTCACTGTAATATATGTCGTTCACTTGTGTGAGAAAGCCTCTGTTGTTGGAAGAGTCCATGATCAGCATGGCTGCGACTGACTCATTATCCCTCTGCTCTGCTGTTAAGTAGATGTTTGTGGCCATCCGCCCAGCCTTCAAAACACCTGTAAAATCTGCTGCACAACCGGCTGCACGTGTAAACTGCTAACTAGCACACATTATAGCTTTAGGGGTTTTTTGCAGGGCATTGCAAAAGTATTCACACCTCTTCATTTTCAAACTTCTGTTAATTTTGTTCTGATTTTATGTGACACAAAAGTACCATCTGCTTTTGAAGTGGAAGGAAAATGATATGCAAATAAAAATGGGAAAAGTTTGGAATGCATACATTTTTATGCCCCTTTATTTTAATTTCAATGAATAAAATCAGAAAAAAACCTGCATCATGAAGACCAAGGAACCCAGCAGACAGATCAGGGAGAATGCTGTGGAGAAGTTTTAAGCAGGGTTAGATTCCAGAACAACATCCCAAGATTTGAACACCTCCCAGAGCTCTGAACATGGAGACAGGGTGGAGCAACTGAACTGACTGCAAGGAGAGCATTTATCAGAGAAGCAGCCAGGAGGCTTATGATAACTCCAGAGGAGCTGCAGAGATCCACCGCTGAGATAACTCAATCTGTAGACAGAACTATTAGCATTTCACACAAATCTAGCCGAACAGTGTGAAGAAGAAAGCCATAGTTGAAAGAAAGCTGTCAGTAATCCAAATGAAAGGTTGTCAAAAACAACCTGGAAACACAGAGAGCGGTTCTGTGGCTAAATTTGACCGAGCTGAACTTTTTGACCTACGTGCAAGTCAAGAACGAGCTAAACTCAGAACAGCCCTGCAAGAAAACCTGTCAGAAACTGCAGAAGACCAGAGGCTGGGGTGGAGGTTCACCCCCCAGCAGGACAACCACCCTAAACATGCAGCCAGAGATATGGGACGGTTTAGATCAAAGCAGATTCATCTGTTAGAATAGCAGGTCTATGTGTGTAGATGTGCAGCGCTGGAGGAGACAAATCATCCTAAAAAACATGATTGAAGCAAAAGTTGGTTCTACAAAGTAGTGAGTAACAGGGCCTTTATACAAAGTTTTTAGATTTTCATTTGTAAAATAAATAAAAACTCAGTCATGCTCGACTTTGTGTGGGTCAAAACATAGAAAGGTTCCTGAAGTACAAATATGTTTGCACAGCAGAGTAAGGTTTTTTTCCCCTTAAATTATAACTGATAATTGTTTGTGAGAGATCAATGTTCAAAATGTTTCTACACCACGTTTTAGCACAGTAGTCTTTTATATGTATTCCAGTTTTTGAGTGACTTTCAAACTGTTTTTCTTTTGACAGCTTTTAAAATTATTGCTGTAAAAAGAAAAAAAAAAAGTAGTAAGTCTTGATGTCAGAAATAAAAATAATGAATATTTAATGATATTGCTTAAATTTTACATTCTCTAACACTGGATAATATTAGAGTGTACATAGGAAGTTAATATGAACTCTTTTGGGGTTTTACAAAGCATTTGATGATGCACTGCTTCTCCCTGTGATCACTCATGAAGGAGCAGATTTGGGTTACTGTGGGACTTGATGTCTTTTGCAATCATTCTTGTTGATGACTGGAAGAATAACATAACTATCATGTCCCGCAATAAACAAACATGGACTGTAACGTTTACAAGAAGGGACATCCTGCTGTTGCCACTGAGCTTCATGCTCTTTCATAATCTGCATCAGATTTTGAACTAGAATACATGTAGATTTGTTGTTTAATTGTCCAAAACCAAAGAGGAATTCAGGAATATAAAACGTTTGAACATTGTGATGATGAGTTAATTTAGATTTCTTTCATGTATCCATCTCCTGCTTTTGCAAGTATGCAAAGATCTGATGCAGACTTAGTCTTCTATGGCTAAAAGGCGTTCAGTTCTCGGGTGCTCTCACACCAGCCTTGTTTAGTCCACTTTAATCGAACTCCAGTTCGTCTCCCTAGAAAGTTCGGTTCGTTTGGGGAGACGTGAACGCGTAATCGAACTCTGATGTGTGTAGACCAAAACTTACTAACCTCGGTCTCGGTTCAGTTGACGTGAACTCTGGTGCGGTTTGAATGCACATGTGAACGCCAAGCAGACTGGAGACCGCTCCAAAAGCAGGAAGAGGACTACAGCGCAAGGCATTCTGGGTAAATCGAACTAGTCTAGCGCTAGCGAGAGAAATGTGCTCATGGTCTTTAGCCAAAAACAAAAGAGAAATTCTACAAGCGCTAAAATATGACACCACCCCATTTTTGTTTACATTTCTTGAAGAAGGAAGTTGCACTCAGTGTCTTCTTCATAGGTTTTCATGTCGTTTCCTTCAGTGGTTCTTGTTGCAGCGCCCCCACAGATGAGGGGGGGGGGCAGGTTTTTCAAAGTATGTTTGACACTGTAGTGAGAAAGTGAACTTCACCGGCTGAAATTGTGACAGATGTTGCACTTTTGGTCCCCAGTTGAGCCAAATCTACCGGAATATCAGGTGTGAACACATCCATAGTCTCTGCAGTGACTCAGCTGGGATCATTGTACTTTTCTCTCCAGTTTAAAAATCACAGGGAAGATTTTTGCAAATTTAAAAAAATACACATTATGTCTAATTCAGTACAGGTGTTTTCACTGATTCCTTCAGTTTTAGCTTGCTTGATTTAGCAACCTGGCTTGTGATGCCTGTCATGTAAAACCAAGTTTGAGCCTTTAGCCTTGATTTTATATCAGGGCATTATTCAGGATTCTGTCTTTTAATTCCTTTTTGTATCTTGCACGTTGAGAGAACCACACCTAGCTCTTCACCTTGTCATCCTCTTGCTTCTGGACTTAAAATGATGACTTCACAAAACTACTTGCATCTCCTCAACTTAGTCTAAAACCAAGTTTGAAATTGAACAATTAAAGATCATCTTTAGAAACGATCAGAGCAGGGGACCTCCTGTGGTAAATATTGGACTCGTGTCCTGTTTTTAAGTGGCATCATGGTTGATTTAGTCTTTACATCAAAAGCAAATTGGACATGTCTTCATATACATTCTATTAACAGATATGAGGAACAATCAAAAATAAGTTTTGATGTTTAGATTTTGGAGCAAACTAAATAAACTTCCTGAGCATAATGAGAATTAAATTTTCTAAACTGCAATATAAAAATAATTTCAAAAACCTGTACATGATTTTCTGCTTTTCTCCTTAGACCTTTGCAGTAAGTTTTAGAGCAGAACAAATTTTTCCTGTTTCAGCCTTGCTCAAATAGTTTGTTTTAATTGACCTCTTTTGATTCACACATGATAAAAGTGAAACAATATAAAGCCTTTATATTCCATCTTCATTTAGTTTCAAGCACATGGTTTGACGTCTTGACTTTTTAAAGATTTTCATCTAAACAGAGGTCAGGCCAAAGCTAAGACATTATTTTAAATGTCTAAGGAGACATAGCCTGTTCACCTTTTGAAAATTTTATGCAATTTCTGATGCCTTAAATTAGAAATGATGACAACTTTGCGCTTCTAAATTCCCAGTACCTACTTTTACAGGCTTCTGAAAATGATAAATAAATAATTGCTTTTCCTGTACTCATGGGGCTGCATGGGGCCACAATTGGTAGTACTTTTGCCTCGCAACAAAAAGATGTTGGGTTCGAATCCTACCTATCGAAACCTGCCGTCCTTCTGCGTGGACTTTGCATGTTCTTCCTGTGAATGTGTGGGTTCTCTCCAGGTACTCTGGCTTCCTCCTACAGCCCAAAAACATGGTGGTAAGGTTAATTGGTGTCTAAATTGCCCCGAGGTACGAGTGTGTAATAGGAAGGTTGCTTTTTGTTTGTGCTGTGTGTCTCTGTGATGAACTGGCAACCAGTCCTCCTCTTGCCTAATCACCGCCCATGGATGGATTGATGAAAACATGTCTGACTTTTCAGCTTTTCTTACAGCTTTTCTTTCAAAGAAGCAAAACTGTTTGTACGTACTGCAATTTTTTTGCACCCGACAACTTAAACTGTAATGTTTTTTCAATCTTGATACATTTTTAACTAAAACAGCTGCTTAAAATGAAAATGAAATATGCTAACAGACCTTCATAATTTCTGATGTACTCACTATTGAAAAAACATTACTATTATTATTAGGTAGTCAATCCATTGTTCAAAAAGAGCACCACCTGACTGCCAGAGAATGTGTTTTTAAATCATCCCACTGTTTGTAATTGTTTCAGACACATAAAATGAGCTGTGGATAGTTTATGCAACTTTTTTTTTACCAAGAATTATGAATGATTCAACTAATGCTTATTCCCATCCGTGACATAAGCATCTAAACTGTCTTGAAGGAAGCTAATCCAACCTCCTGAAACACCATTTAGAGCGTTGTTAAACTATTCCTTCGATGAAGCAGAACTTTTTCCTCAATTAATGTCAGTTTAAGCACCATAAACATTGAGATTGTGCATCAGTGTGTCGGTTTCCACATCTTGAGTTCTTAACTTCCTCTTATTAACGCTGTTAGATCTACATTGCTGCACACAAGAAGGTTTTTAAGGAAGTAATGGCAAAAATGAGACCTTTCACCTTGGACTGATGGAATAAATGAATCTTAACTTGAAGGAAACTGTGTTTGACTGACAGGTTAATTGAACTCCATTTAGTCCTGTGTGTTCCTCTGTGTGTGTGTGTGTGTGTGTGTGTGTGTGTGTGTGTGTGTGTGTGTGTGTGCTGATGTGAGGGAGTTTTTTTTTAAATTTTTTTATGCACATTGTACTCAAAAGAGAGTACCTCACAGATATAACAATCAAAATATATTTTTTAATCATTATAATTTCAGATTAATAGTCATAAGGATTATCCCCTTAAATGACTTGAGGTTTTTTTTTTTTCTGTTAAACTGGTTCTGGTGCTTAATCAAAACTGGTGCCAGCTAGACCCATCACTGTGAACGCCTCATCCAGTAGAGGTTTGATCAGTAAATGTTTGAGTTTTTGTGGAGGATTGCAGTAAATTGAGACGGTTAAACAACACAAAACGCAGCAATTATCTTGATATATGAATGCAATTTTAAGCAAGTCTCGATCTGCTGATCTCTAATCTGATCAGTGCGAGCAGCGGCAGGATACTGGACCTAAACACATCGCTTACAGCCAGACACCAACATGTAGAGGAAATATAAAAGACAATGTAATGGATTCAATGAATAATATCAGCTCATCCGTGTAGCATTGACCTACTTATACTCTTTTCACAGTTTTTGTCTTAAATTAGGCGATTGCCCTCCAAAGCCTGCCGCCAGCATCTGGCAAAAGTGGTTCTTTCCTCTGCCCCAGAAAAGAGTTGGTTCTGAGAAACCAACAGTAACATGAACCTCCCTGCCACTGCCTGCATCGCTGTGCTTAGGCCCGCCATGGCTGGGAGTGACCAAGGCTATTTGCTGAAAGCGATTTTTAATATCAGCATATGTCAATCTTAGTGGTGAGATTTTTAGTGGTGGGTTAAAGCTGCAGTATGTAACTTTTACAAAAATGTCTATTTTCATATTTATTAAACTGTCACCATGTTGTGACAGTTTAATATGAGACAAATAATCTGTGAGAAGATGGAGCTCCTCCACCTCCTCCCTGAGCTGCTGTTGCCGTCTAAAGAAATGCACCGCTCCCGACCTAAAACAACCAATCAGAGCCAGGGGGAGGGGCTTAGCGCTGTCAGTCACCCTCTTGTATGCACTGCTAAATGTGCTAATGGTGGAGAAACAACTCACTGTTCCAGGAAAACTGTTTATCCATTGTCATCAGTGGCCATGCTAATTAGCCTAGCCTCTGCAAGCAGTGGGGTGGGGCCCACTGGCACGGTGATTGACAGCATTAAGACCCGCCTTTTCTTTTTTTTTTTTCACATATCTGTCTCATACCATACTGTCATTACATAGTGACAGTTTCAACAAATATGTAGAAAAATATATATATATTTTTTATACAAGTTACATACTGCAGCTTTAATTGCAGGATCTGTAATTAATGAATCGCATTATAATTGAAACCTACATATATTGACAAAATAAGCAACATTGTCAATTCAAAAACCTGTTTTGTTGCTAATTTATTGAATAAATAGACATATGGGCTCAACAACAAAGATATTTTTTGTTTTTAATCTGTTATTTAGGTTATTTAACCACCAGGTTGGTGCAAAGTGCTATTTTACCTGTTCAGCTTTCCAATGTTTCAGGAGCCCCTGATCATTCATGGAACTTCTTTAGAAATGTGGACTGTGGACGCTGACATTAGCGTTGGGGACATCTTTGCTGCTGATGACATCAGCTCACCGTCTCGTCCATCACGCAGTTATATATGCAGTCTTGTGTATAAATGCATTCATGAATGATGATAACTTTTTGTAGAACTTTGAACCTAATAATGCTGTTTTGTACATGACAAACTTGAAATGAACTGTATATATGGCCAAGGCATCATTTAGAGCTCAGCCGTCCACATTTGCTGCTGTAAAGGCTCCAATCTACTCTTAAAACTGTTCATATTTTAACACCACATTCATTTCATAAATCCTTCAAGAAATGCTGTCAGCACTTCTTTTCCACCATCCCATCAGACTTTTTTTTTTTAAAGTAAAAATTAACCCCCAGTGGGCCAAGAGAAGCGGCTTTGTCGCCGTTTGCTTTGCAGATGTTGCTTGTGTGTCGGATTTAAGGGCCTACCAGAAATGAGGAAATACAGTGGTTCCCACTGGAACCTTTGTATGTCAAAAAAATAAATAAATAAAAAATAATCCAATTAATTGTGTTAAAATTTTTAACACTTCAAAATCTATGTAACTATTTATGGTACATCCCAGCCCTAATTAAGACATCTGTTTACATTGTTAACGAGTAAAATTATGTGATTTAGGTAGACAAACTGTCTCTTTGCACTGCAATTTTCAACAGAAGTTCAAAGTTTTATATGATGTGAGGATGCAACACCAAGGTGGATATTGAACTGAGAAAAAAATAAACTAGTTTTATTTTATTTATTTTTATGTACAACAAATTAGGAACTGTCTCTGGTAATGATGACGATGATATCTTAAGACGTGCATACCCTGATTAACAAGATTACTTCATTTTACATGGTTTACTATCTTTTATTATTGGCACGATGGGTTTCTCTGCTGAATGCAACCAAAAGTAAAAGATGTAGAAGATGAAATGTTCTCCTTGCTGGACCTGAATTTGCCATGACTGATGTATGCAGTGCATGATTGATGGGCCCAGACCCTGTGCGATACGGGTCATTACCCAGCAGGGAACAAGTCATGAAAGAAAGTCACTAAATCACAAGCTCATTCACAGAAAATGTTACAGAGTGAAAATCATAAGTATTAGAACTGCCTTATATCTGGTGAGACAGGTATAAAAGAGGATTTATCTTTTTGTTTCTGTTTTTTTTATAAAAATAAGACTTTTAGATTTATTCATTTTTCTGATGGTTTAAAGCTGATTAGGATGTCTCCTTTTAAGCAACATTTACGCAAAACAATTCATGGTTTGACAATCAAACTACCCTACTTTCAAAGAAATAAAGCATAAACATTGCACAATACAAAAGAAAAAGATATTATTTTAAGACTAGTAAAGAGAAGGAATAAAATTTCCAATGGAGATTGACCCCCTGTGGAAGAAAACCTCAGTGATGCTCAGGGAGGAAAACAATGTTTACCTCCACAGCTGGAGAGAATAATGGGAAAGACCATTGTTAGGTTAGGTAACTGACAGCTGAATTGGAGAGCTTGTCCTCTCTGCAGTGGCCAGTCTGGCTGAGGAGTCTTTAGTTGCACTCCTTCCTTTGTGTGCAGAGTGAGGTCACGATTTTAAAGCTTTTTGGGCCCTCCCATCTCCTTCCCCTCACTGTAAAGTGAAAACACCCAGAGGTAATGTTGAAAACCATCTCTGGGACTAGAAAAAAAACCATAAAGGAAACAGACACTTCATTTTCCTCTTTTCTCTGAAAAGCAGTCAGAGGAGAGACATGAGTGAGTGACCTTCATGGAAGATCATCCTTCTACAGCTCTCACTTCCAGTTAGCTCTTTGCATCATTTGATATCAGATGCAGACAAGACTGGGTGCAAAGGAGCTCTCTGTTCCTGCCTGGCTGCACCGACACACAAAAGGAAAACCTTGATAGTCCTGTGGGTATAGTCACCAGCTGCTGGGAAATGTGTGGTTGAGATGAAAAACAAGCATGCACTTTTCAACAGAACTTAATTAATTTCAGCAAACCTCAGAATACAATACCTCTCATCATCGGGCAGGTATTCCTCCTTCAGCAAGTGGGGCTCCACATGAGCCAGAACTGAGCCATTTCCGTAGAAACTCAATGAAAAAAGCAGTTCCTTGATGCCATGTTTTTGTACCACTTCACCCCACCATTGCACGTCTGCCTAGCATTTCAATGGTGTCAGAAAATATGATGCCTAAATAATGCTCCACCATTGTCTTCCTTAGCATTCAACACAGCAGCAATCGTTATTTGACCAGCAGATAAAGCTGGTGTGAGGATTTTCTTAATGTTCACACCTGCTGTATATCATTAGGTCCAGACATGCTACAAGTTATGAAAATGGTTGTTTGATTCTAAAGAAAGAAAATTGTGTTGAAAATATTCAAAACAATCTTCATCACAGTTTTTGCGAAAACCTTGCAGTTAAATATTGTCCTGATGTTGTGAAAGAAAGAAAGAAAGAAAGAAAGAAATGATTAGTGAATGTAATTTTGTGCAGACTGCAGCCAAACTAAAAGTAGGTTGTTGTCAGTACATAAATAAAGACCAGAGTAAATGCATTATCTTGAAGACAGTTTTACTCCAGTGAAGTTTCTTTAACTGGGGCAGTTTGCAGCTGAGTGTGATGCGGCTGGGATGAAAACTATCTTCTCCAAATCCAAGACCGAATCCAAGACCTTGAGCCAGAAAAGGGTAGAGTGCTTTCTCCAGGTCGGGGATGAGGTCCTGCCCCAAGTGGAGGAGCTTAATTATCTCTTGTTCACAAATGAGGAAAAAAGGAGTGGGAGATCAATAGGTGGATTGATGCGGCGACTGCAGTGATGTGAGCATAGTCCCAGGCTGTCGTGGTCGATCTGCTTTTCTACCCTCATCTACGGTCACAAGCTCTGGGTAGTGGCTGAAAGAGATAGGATAGGGTGAGAAGATCAGTCATGTGGGAGGGGTTCAAAGTAAAGCTGCTGCTCCTTCACATCGAGGGGAGCCAGTTGAGGTTGCTCGGGTATCTGGTTAGGATGCATCCCTGCTGAGGTGTTCTGGGCAGGAATACCAAGAGAAAGAGCCAGGACATGCTGGAGGGACAATGCTTCTTTGCTGGTCTGGAAATAGCAAGCGATTCCTCCAGAGGTTGCTGGCCTAAGTGGCTGGGAAGAGGGAAGTCTGGGCCTCTCTGCTGGGCTGCTGTTTCCTCAACTCGACCTTGGATTAAGCAGAAGAAGGATGGATGGATCGAAGGAACTAGCTTTTTTGCTAGTTTCATTCAGTGCGTTAGGTTTTCATAGCACTAAACACTCCTAGTTGCAGTACTTTTGGATGGCTGTTCAATTGAATACCAAACAACTTCTTTTCTGTGATTTTAAAATGAAATAATTGCTGTGTTTCTTACTGAAAGTGTTTCTTTCTAAGCTGTGGTTATTCTGGTAGAAATGAAAGAAGTAAAACAAGCACAGAGCTTCAATCTATTATTTAACTTAAAATTTTGTTCTACAGACTTTCCTACTTTATGAATTTTGATGTTTTGTTTTCTTTCTTCTTCCCTATTGTTTGTATTTTTGTTAAGCATCAACTTTAATCCTCGTTTTCCTTGCAAGAGTCAAACTTGTTAAGCATCAGCGCCTGTTTTTCCCCAGTTATCTTCCTTCTGTTGTTCATCCAGATCATCGTCCTGTGTGCCTTGTTCCCATTTCTTCTGCTTATGTTACACCCAGGTTTAAAGTTTGCATTCTGTCTTTTTAGAATTTATTTCTCACTGTTGCCTCAATGCACTTTCACCTGAAAGTTTAATTGAACTCTTTTGTTTGTTTCATCTTTGGCCTCCTGGTGTCCTGATTTCTCCGCCTCCCATTCCTTATGACACAGATATAATTCAGCTTTCTGGTGGTGTGCTGAGGTTATAGTTGGAGAAGCCTCTTGAAAGAGGGAGTGAATGTGGGCTGTGTGCATTTCTCTGTGGACTCATTGCTACTTCCACAGTATTCATGCAGCACCTAAACCTCATTTATAATGGGAACAAAAGGAAATGGACATTTCCCATTGAACAAAGCAGCACATTTCCATGTAAGGTAACAGGCCTTGCATTGACATTTTCAGTGAAGTGAAGCTCTAAAATTTTGCTGCAACTTGTCTGTAGTTTTTATAGTTATTTCCAGCTACCAGTAAATAAACATGAAATAAATCTGACAGAGGTGAAGAACAAGAAGATCTTTCAGATGTAAGAACACAGCTGTTGCCTTAGTTGGGGTGCAACTCCTCAGTGATCAATATCCTCTTTATTAAAATTACATTTCTCCATCTACACTGAAGATGATCATAAACCAAGCAGTGGGAACTGAGCAGAGATGAAGGAAAAGTTGCAATACTTCAGCTCCGTGGTTTCTGGTTTTAGTTGCCTTTCTCTGTTGAACCCTTTCCAGGATAGATTACCTAAACAAATATGTGGCACATCATTCAAACTGAAAAAAGAAAAGCTTTACAAATTATTGAAAAGAAATTTAGGGAAAACTCCATAGCAGCATTTCATGTTTCTCACTGTTATCTGGTAATTGAAGCAACACCAAGACTTAAGGCCCTCAGTGACTAAACTCCTCTCTCCCTACTCCACTTCTCCCTGTACATCAGTGTTTCTCAATCCCAGTCCTCCAGGACCATTGCCCTGCATGTTTTAGGTGTTTCACTTTTGCTAGACACATGAACTGAAAAAAGTGGGTGATTAACATGCCTCTGAAGCACTTGATGGCATGAAGAGGAGATCATGGAATCATTTGAATCAGGTGTTCTGGAACAGAGACACATCTAAAATATGCAGGTGGATCGACTGGTCCACTTGGAGCTTCACCCACTCAACACTGGAGATGATGGTGGACTTCCAGAAAATGCTCCCAACACTGCCTCCCCTCACCATCCTCAACAACAGTGTGTTTACTTTGGATCACTTCTAGTTAATAGGAGCCACCCTTTCTCAGGACCTGAGATGGTTCTCACACATAGACACTGTTTAAAAGAGGACCCAGTAGAGACTCTACCACTTGCAGCATCACTTGCAACCATTATGCAACCATAATGTGGAGTGATGTGTTCGTCCATCACTGTGTGGTTTGGCTCATCCACAGAAGAGGACAGGTCCAAACTCCAATGAATAATCAGGTCTTCAGAGAGGATCATCGGGCTGACCTTCCCTCCAACCAGGACTTGTACAAGTCTACAGTCAGGAAAAGGGCAGCTAACATCTCTGCAGACCCCACACATTCTGGACACAAACTGTTTAGACTTTTACCTTCAGGTTGGCTCTATTTGGGGAAAAAAAAAAAAAAAAAAAAAAAAAAAAAAAAAAAAAAAAAACAGCCTCCACAGAGACAGTTTCTTCCCCCAGGGCTGTCTCTCTGATGAACACTTTGAAGACCTTACTGCCTAAGTAGTCAGTTACTCTGCTTGGAAGCAAAAAAGCATATTTGAACTGTCTCAACTATCCTTCTCTTTTCTTTCTTTATTAAAAATGGCTCCAAATACATGTACATATTGATCTTTTATCCTTATGTCATTTCCCCTAAAGTTTAATATTTATACTTTATGTCAGTATGCTGTGAGCGCTTGAAAACCAAAATCAATTTCTGTGTTTGTGCACACAATCTTGACCAGTAAAACCGATTCTGATCCTTATGCATTATTGTTTAACTGATGGGCATCTTATATTTCAAGACATGTTAAGCTACTTCCATACACACTAAAAAATGTTATATTTTATCCTGTTCCACTTTACTCATATATGAACTTGTGTAAATATATTAGAAACATGTTTGTGCCCAGACCTCACATGGCTTCAGGCAAACACTGTAATAATGTCCAGCAGAGTCTCAGCTCTATAAAACCCAGTAGCTCCTCCAGATGGCTCCCCAGCCTCACCTGGCTCTCCATGTGCATCTCTCAGCACTGCTACAGGACTTATTAAAAAGGCCAGAGCTCCATATTTCTCTGCAAAGAGAGAGAATATTTAGTTGTAAAGTTCAAGTCAAAGATCAGTCTGAAAACTACAAACACTTTACGCAACAACAGTAAAAGACAAAGTTTCTTTATTTCAGAGAAAAGCAATAGTCGACTAAATGTTGAACAGGCAATCCATGATTATAATTGGCTGTTTAGCTGAGAGAATTAAAGAGCTCTGTCTTCTATCACTCTCCTGCTAAATAATGCCAAAACAATCAGCAAACTCAGGCAAAACAATGTACATACGTACAACAACACTAATAGTTGAATTGATGTCCCAGAGCAAGTTTCAAAGGTTTCTCTAGCTTCTTTGTAGGTCTTGTTGGAAATTTGTTGAAAACTGAAGCAATCCATTTAAATTGGTTGGTGTTCTGGCACAGATCCAGATCTTAGGCATAGTCTATGAATTTTCCATGGTATTAAGGACTTTTCCCAAAGTGTAACATTAGCCTGCGTTTTTCATTTCAAAACCAATGTTGATGTACTTTTTTTTGATAATTTTACTGTTAAAATTTAGAAATAATACTCCATCCATTTTATGCAATGTTACCATGCCACTGACAACAAAACAGACCCTTGACATGATGCTTCCACAACTATGCTCAACACTCAGTGAGGTGTCTTTAGGTTTGAAAGACTCACCTTGAAACCAGAACAGTCTTCCTGGCATTGTGGCCAAACACCTCAAAATGTGTCTCATCTGACCATAAAACCTCTCATACAGATGCATTTAGCTTGTCTTTGAGAGCAGCTCCACATTTCAGTTGAGCTTAAAATGTGATATTTAGATCAAGCTCTTTTTTTCTGGGAAAGGATCCTCTTGGGTTATGCTGGTGTTAAAAACTTCCCGCGTTAGGCTTGATTTTTAGTGGTTCGAGGGTTGTTCTTGAACATCCTAACCATTTTCCTTGATGATAGCGATAGTGTGGGTCAGATAGTTAAAAATTTAACAATTCATGTTAAAAACACATCAGAACTGGTTTTGGAAGAGGCTAACTTTAACCTACTGGAATGGCTCTAATCTCAGCAAATGAAAATGTGTGGACTAGGACATGAAAAGGTTCTACCTTTTCTGATAAGAAGAGTGGTTTGGCTAAAGAAATGGCAGAATCTTGTTGATAACTACAAAAAGAGTGTGGAAAAAAATGTTTATGCAAATAGTTAAGGGGGTGCATGCATGTGTTTGATCTTGTATGTATAGTTTAGACCCTGTGTGGATGAGAGACAATCCTCAATAAATGCAAAGTTGTGCTCCCAGTTCAATTCCTTGAAGTTGGATTTAATTAGAACTTAAAATTTACACTGAAAGATAATTATGTTAAAACGCACAGCGTAATTTGACATGAAATTTATTAAACCTGGTCATATTACAGAGATGAACTGTAAGTGGTGTTGCTATTGGTGTTGCAGTGTTGATTTTTGTGGTGGGGTAAAGTGTTGATTAACAAGTGGCATGTTTGTTTTTAAGCTGAATATCAAATCATACACACTTACATCAGACACAAATAAAAAGTGCCATCCATCCAATCAAGTATGTCCTGCTCCAACTCTTGGACTGGACATTCCAACTCCTCCCCACATCCAGTAGGCCAGCAATCCACTAGCATCATCCGAGTTGGATGATGTTAAGTTCAGGGGTGAGATGGCTGACTTAAATGTAGGCAGAGTTGGAGGGGACAACTGTTGAAGTGGGAAACTGTTCAAACTATAAGCATGCCATCTGCTGTGTCTGACTGAGAGCGGTTCATCTGCAATTTCCACACTTGGACTTGTGAAGCCTATGGATTTCAGCAATATATGCATTTTTCACACTTTATTATTAGTTAAAGTGTTTAGAGGTTGCATTACAGAGATATGGTATGCTACAATGAAAATGAACAGTAATCTTGTGGGCCCTGATAAATAAGATTAAGAAGCTGTAGCACACTAAAGGGTATAATGGAGCTAAACTGCCTGCACTGGACAACCCTCACCTGTTTATGAGAATTTTATGTTTTCTTTTCTTTCTTTTTCTTTTAACTTTTTATTGTTTTATTATTGCTGTCCATGATAAATGATACTTTCTTTTATGGACTTTCTCAGTAAATAAAAATGTTGGATCAGTTACTGATTAAAGGACTTGTTTGCATTTAAGATTGGAATGTAGTATGGGTGAACTAATCTGAAGTAAAAATGGCAAAATCCAGTTACTTTTTCCATGTTTTGAGGTTGTCAAAGACTCAGAGATTTAACAGTAACATGAAGAGACGTCAGTATAAGCAAATTATCTGCGTCGAACAAAGTAAAACATATACAGCACACACACACTCATATATATACTTTCCATGATGTACACTCATATATATATATATATATATATATATATATATATATATATATATATATATATATATATATATATATATATATATATACAATAGTGCTTTACACAGGTACGAAAAAAATGCCCCCCACCCACACACACACAGCCCCATATCTCTCATGCTGTTTTAAAAGCCATAAAGCCATAAATAAGTTTTAAAAATATCAACAGCTGCAGCCTGTCTGTTGTGTAGAGGCAGTTTATTTCACAGTTTAGAGGCTACAACCTTAAACGCTCGATCACCTCTGTGGACCTTGGAACTGCTGAAAACAAGTGATCATTAGATCTAAGGGATCTGGAGGGCACCTAAGGCTGCAGGAGGTCAGACAGATACAGAGGAGCCTGTCTGTTCAGTGCCTTCTAAGTCACCGATAAAGCTTTGAAATCAATTCTAAAATGAACAGGGGGCCAGGGAAGAGAAGCAACTACTGAGAAAATATGTTCATACCTTTTAGTTTGTGTCAGAAGACGAGCTACCGCATTCTGGACCAACTGCAGTCGAGTGAGGTTGGCCTGATTAACAGCAGCACATAAAGATATACAATAATCTATTTGGGATGTTCACAGGTTTTAAAAGATAAAAATGATCTTATTTTATGCAAAAACCTCAGTTTGAAAAAGCATCATTTCGTAACTGAACAAATCTGTTTTTCAAAGGTAAATTTAGAGACAAATATGAGAAGTACTGTAAGTAACACTTGATCCAATCGTATTTACTTCCGCCTTTTTCTCATGGAAATTGAGGAAATCTGAGGCCATCCGGGCTTTGAATTCATTGAGACACTAAAACAAGATTAAGGCAGATCTCAGTGTTTTTAGCATGAGTAAAAGGAAATCTATTTTCTGAAAATTAAACCTGTTGACAATGTATAAAATAGAAAATAAAATTGGCCCCAGAATAGATACCTGAGGAACTCCCCACATAAGTAGGGCTGAAGAAGAAACTGATTCTCCAAGGTTCACCAAGAAACTCCTGAACCACTCAAGTGCAATGCCTTTATTTTTAAATACTTCTAAATGTGCGGTTTCAGTGCTATGAAGACTTTTAAAACCTGACTGAAACCTTTCAAGAATGATGTGTGCTTTTAGAAAGGCCCGAAGCTTCACAAATACTATCCTCCACAATCTTGACAGGAGCAGGAGTTTTGAAATTAGCCTAAAATTTGAAAGGGCAGACGAGTCAAGGTTAGGTTTTTTTTTAAAATATAAGATGAACAACCGCATCTTTAAAGCAGGCTTGCACACCATTTGAACTGAGACTGGTGTTAGAAATTATTAAAATGTCAGACCAAACAACATACACTGAAGGTGTATATCAAAAGACATCTCATGAATATTATTAAAAAGTTTGTTTAGCCATGTCTCCTTTCAGGACAAAGGCACTGAAGGTTTTATTGCTGTCTATAGCTATATAAAAAGATTTGACCCAAGTCATACAGTTTAAAGAACAGTTATATCTGATACTAACCAAATGTATTAAAACTTATGAATTCAAAGTAACAAAAAATCTCTAAAAATGTTCTTGCTACGTTTTCTGGCATTTAGCAAATAGAAACAATTTTGGTAATTCTAACTGACCTAAAACAACATAAGTTTGGTCTGTTTTAACTTCAGACAGAGAGAGAAAAAATGTCCATGTGTCTTTATTGGGTGTATATAAACTTCTGGTTTCAACTGTATGTTAACCTCTTTGTTTTTCATCCGGTTGATAGAACTCCTGGGTCAGAACTTTGCCATTTAACTGTTTCTTTCTTATAGATAAAGCCACGGGGAGAGCTATTGATGACATGACATCTGTGTTTCTTTAACATAGAAAGTACTCCTGGCTCAGTTTTGTATTTGGAGGTTTCTTCTTGCTAAAAGGGAGTTTTTCCTCTCCACTGCTGATATATGCTTGCTGAGGATGAAGGATTCCTAGATGGAATCATCAGGGCTGGCTTAGACAGAACCCTTCTACTGGTTTGCATTATACCGTGTGTAATTGGATCTGGACGATTGTATTGTATTAATTTAAATAAAATGAGTTGACTTACGACCAAAATGGATCCTGCCGAATTGCACATGAAACTGCTAGTTGGATATTTTTAGAATGTGTTTGTTATTGCTGATATTGACATAAACAAACTAAAAATAAAAACCTTGTTATATAAAAAGATTATAGGATTACCTTCAGCTGTGGAGTTTCCCCTAGTTTTTTTTTCTTCCTAGTTTCTGAGAAACCTGATTATGTAAAAAGCAACAGCTAAATTTGGCTCAGCTGCCAGCTAATTTCAAATTATTGCGAAGGAGACACATTTTAGTCTCTGGAGGTTTTCCTGACACCAGAATATCAGGATCAGTTTATTGCTCCACATTTTTGACATTTGCCAATGGATTCCAGTTTTTAAGTAACAACATTCTACTTACCTGTTTTAATCACAGGAAATTCACCTGCTCAACAGTATGTAATACCGTATGTCCAATTATGCACATGATGTGTGATCTAAGAAGATAAGGGTTAAAAGCTTCACAGTGTGAGTGTTCTTCAGCTGCATCACTCACTAACTGTGAGCCTGTTAATAATTTATTTGAAGCTCTTTTACTTCTGATGTCGTGGCACTTACATAACTAAGCTTTTTGAACCATAAGTAAATAATTCTGCAATAAATGTAGCACTAGCACATCAGGCACATGTTCATATCTGAATAATGTTTCAGCTGAAATTCCTGAATAAATCTATGGTACTACAGAAGTGTTAGAAGACATGCAAATACTGGGGCTTGCTGTTTGGAGCCAAAGCCAACCTGAACCAGGGGGTTGATTTGTATACTGAGAAAATAACTTAGAACCTGATCGTATAGACAAATATAATATATTCAAGTGGCAAGTCTCAAAGTCATATAATTATTATTTTTTTGAATGTATTCTAATCAACACACTGTCTCAGTTGCACGTACTTGGTCACATTAACACAGATAATCCAACTAATATTTGGATGAATGTTCCTCAGCATCATATGAGCGAATTGTTTGGCCAACTTTCAGTATCAGTAGCATCTTTTCAAAATGGTTATTATCCTGGCTGGAATCATGTTGGAACCCAGTTGTGTCCAAATTTCAGCCATATCACCCCAGCTTGCACCCTTCGATCAAATGAAATTGTTTCGGAGGTTCAAGACAAACCCAGGGACCAACAGGGAATGAGCCTATCATAATTCAGAAACGCCAGAGTCAATATCCACAATAAATTCAGTTTAATATCAACATGGAGTTAGAGGAATCCATCCCAGGAACAAAACACCTTCACCAACTAGATACCTTCCAGATACCTTGCAGCTGCCCACATAGATGAGCCAAGTGCCTTATGGAAATGGTTTTACTGTCAAAACATATGTTTGGAGTTGTCAGTGTAAGGCTTTCAAACATGTACCAGATCTCAAGTATAGTGGAGGTAGAATCATTAAGAGGACCAGAGTTCGCTTTTTGGTCCACATCAGAGTTCACGCCACCCCGAATGAACTGGATTTTCGAGGCAACAAGCTAGAGTTTGAATAAAGCGGGCTAAATGGGGCTGGTGTGAATGCACCCTTAAACCCTGTTGCATTGGCTTGGGCCAAAAGGAAAGGAAAGGTTATAGGTCATAGGTTTAAATAATAAATAAAAACCCAAGACTTAAATGACATTAATGTATTTGACCAGTGTATGTAAGCTGTCCTCTTATAATCAGATCAGCCCAGAGGCATTTTCATACCAAATGTGAACACTGTTAGCCGGTGTAGTTCAACTCAGCACAAGTTTTTTAATTGAGCTGAAAAATGGCCCATGTGCCAGATCACAAAACAAGCTGCTTAACCACCACACTCCCACACACCCATCATTCTGTTAGAAACAACAATTATCATTGCTGAAATAAACTCCCAAACATTGTTTTCTTTTTTTCTTTGTAGAGATTTAAGTCACCAATCAGAAAGATGCAGCACCAGGAATAAATCTCAACGTTTAGCAATTGCCTGTAGCTACAGTTTGTTTTTTTTTTCAGAGCATGAGTTTTGACTATTTAATGACTTTATAATTGAATATTCTTATACTTGATACTAAGTCAGTTTTTTGACATTTGTTTACCTCAAGATCATTTTCCCCCACATTTTTTAAAGCTTAACAACCAATGTTTGTTGTCTACTGATCCTCTGAGTGTGACCTTATCTAGTTAATCTGCTTTTAATGTGCATACATTTCTTTCTAAGATGCTGTCTATATTATTTGTAATGTAAAATAAAATACCAAATGTTCTGTACAAATGGTCTTGATGGTAAAAGAGTAGTTTAGAGGGAACATTGAAACACTGATGGAAAATGGACTTGAAGCCCAAGGTGTACCCTGCCTTCTGGCCCATGATGGCTGGAATAGGCTGTGGTCCCTCTGCAACCCCTTTTTGCTCTTTTTACGCATAATTATACTTCATCAAGTTGAAACTAATCATTTTGAGATGAATAACAAAAATGATGATGCACTGGAGATGATGATGGACATAATTATGATGCTCTAGACTGGACTGAAAACCATGATAATGATGGCAATGGTACTAGAGATGAAGACAAAGACAACAAGGGGTACTTAGGAGATGACAAAAGTGCAGCAGGTGACACTGGAGACTGCATGATTCTACAAAACTAGGATACTGCAACTCTGGAGATATTGCATGCTTCATCTTTGAAGAACTTGCATCCTGCAGCTGTGGAGGAGCTGCATGTTGAAATTCTTCTTCTGGAGAAGTGGAATTCTGAGTAGGCAGCTCGAGTGATCATATTGCTGCTGCATGTTGCTTGGGTGGCGAGGTTATGAGGCATTAGCAAGAATCATTAGGGATGAAAGCGAGGTATGATGACCAGCAACATCTATGTCTAGATGGGGCTTGGCGAGATGCCGCCAGCTAAAGTGGTATCTCTTGAAAAATTGTGTACTCTTTCTCTCGACGAAGCTGCAGGTGTGGAGAACAGGAATGCCACAGTGCCAGAGTTAGCCACTGGGGTGAAGAGTTGCTACTGAATCCTGCTTGGAGGAAGAGGTTGATGAGGCATCAACTAGACCCATGGAGTTAGACAGTGAGGGAGTCAGAAGATGCCTGAAGAGGTGACTCTGGCTGGGGTTGGGGTGCTAATTAAAAATTTCTGCTCGGGCAGCCTGGTGTGTCATCTTGTACCTGTTGCAGAAGAATCAATTAACTGCTTCCAAAGGTGCAGAGCTAATCTACATATGTTGATTGTGGGGTAACAGTCGAGCAGAGGCTGCTGGTCCTGCATGCAGTCAGTTTGATTCCTGACCTTGGGACCTTTACCACGACACCCCTTATTTTCTCTCTTCTACCTATGTGAATACTGTGAATAAAAAGTTTATTTACTTTGAGTGCTTTTAGATAAATCACAGCATATTTTTTCACAAAATTAGAAATAGAAACTACATCTAACAAATAATTATGGCCGCCAGTTTAATTTTCTGTTTGCCGCAGCGTCCCAATCAAGAACTATTTTCTTTAAAACCCCCCCAGAGTCTCATCAACAAGATTTCTAAGTGAAAATGAACACCGGTACTTAATCTAAGCAAACACCTTGTTCACACGAGTCTGGGCTACACCTAGTGTTCACCCCACAGGCTCTTTGTAATTGCTTTTATGCTTATACGTCTGCCAATAAAAATACCCAGCAGTGAGTTTGGAGAGGCTGCAAATGAAAGTCCTCTCAGAAGCTTTTGTTTCACATTAGTGTCCTGGAAATGTGCCACGCCTTCCTCTGTGCATCTAGTGTTGATGCTCATGCTGAGGAGGGACATGGACTCTAATTTGAAAACCTGCCACCATTACTCAGACCTTCAACAGTGCCCTGTCTATTGCATGGCAGTTAAAGCTATAAAAATACATTGCAAGGGGGATTAATCATTGAGATGTTGAAAGAAAATTAGCTGTCCATCATTGGGAATGAATCAGACATTTATTACTCTGCCTGTCAACCCTCCAGATTAGATCTTGTTGTCCAGGATGTCTGCCACTTTCTCCTCATTTCAGGGGTCTTTGCTATGTTTCCAAATGTGTTACCATGTGTAGACCTGTGCTGCTCTATGATTTGGGTGTTTACTTACTTATATTTTTTGCTTATTTTGGTACAGTCTTGGTACAAATATTATTGCATGGTACACTGCTCATGAATTATTAAATAAAAACTACAATTTACTTATGATTGTGTCATCATTTAATAAGTCTGCTTTCTATTCATGGAGAAACCCAGCTATGAGTGTATAATCTGTATGGGGTTAGAAACAGAGTCAAAACAACTCATTTCTTTCTTTCTTTTTCATTGTTGAGCTCTAATTTTGAAATACAAAGGCTTGACAGATGAAAAGAACCTTTTGAAAATAACCATCAAGCAGGTATTAAACATACTTCTAATTAAGCCCAGATTTCTGTGCTAAAATGTTGTTTTTATTGATCTGATGTCATATTTTACACTTAAATGTTTGTGTTTTCATCAGTTGTGAGCAAAAAACTGATCATAATGGATGAGCACCTGTCACAGTGGATACTGAACTACCTCACAGCCTGCCTGCAGTATGTGAGAACACAGAGCTGTGTCTCTGACAGGCTGGTCTGCGGTACGGGGGTCCCTCAGGGAACGGTGCTGGCACCGTTCCTCTTCACCCACTGCAGACATTTCCATCAACTCCCCACCCTGCCACCTTCAAAGTTCTCTGATGACTCTGCCATACTCGGCTCATCACAGGTAAGAATGATTCAGTGTACGGTTACACGAGACCGCTGTCTGGAAACTGTCGGTATTTTCAGATGTTGACGGGGAAAAAGTTCCACGTTTAGACGAGACCACCAAGTCACCTTTAATCTGCTGTTGTCATGTCAGGCCACTATATGGCGCTGTGATTTTGGCATGCCATCAAAGCACGCAAGCTTCCACCTCATTTAAAAAACAGTAACCCCCAAGTTATATGTAACACATGAATATTCCTCTAAAAACGTTGCATTAAACTGAACAGGTTAAAGCTGCAGTATGTAACTTTTATGGGAAATGTGTGCTAACTGCAGAAATCCACCACTCAGTCAGAAGCAACCACTCAGAGCCTGGAGGAGGGTCTTAGCGCTGTCAATCCCCCTCATGTACGCGCTGCTCACACACTCCCCTTTGCTCTCTGCTCCACCACAGCTGGTTCACCACAACATAGCCTGCCGCTAAGGCTAATGCTAAGGCTAGTTAGCATGGCCACTGATGACGGCGGATAAACAGTTTTCCTGGAATGGTGAGTTGTTTCTCCACCATTACCACATTTAGCAGCGTGTACAAGAGGGTGATTGACAGCACTAAGCCCCTCCTCCTGGCTCTGATTGGCTGTTTCAGGTCGGGCGGGTGTATTTCTTTCGACAGCAATAGCAGCTCAGGGAGCGCCATCTTTTCACAGATTATCTGCCTCATACGATACTGTCAACATGGTGACAGTTTTAACAAACTTACAAAAACCATATTTTTGTGTAAGTTATATACTGCAGCTTTAAGTCGCACACAGCACAATGCTGTCTGCCTTGTTTTGTTATCTGTCCATGCATGCTTAGAACAAATCCTGTAGGCGTGTGTTCTGCGCATGTTCACTTTAACACCTGCAGAGTACTTCACATCTCCACGGGTGGTGTTACTGAAAAGTTCCACCTTGAGCTCTGGTTTTAAAAAGTGTTGGTGTGAGAGACTTAGATCATTTGAGACGTGTAAACGAGTGGCGGGGTCGCAACAAAAACGTTACGGTTTCACTGATAACTAGCTTTGTGTAAACAGGGCCTCAGAGGACAGACATTGGACTCAGGACTTCGTGGACTGGTGCCAGCAGAACCGCCTCCTGATCAACACAGGGCAAACCAACATCCAGCGAACTGGTATTGAGATAGTGGACTCTTATTGGTGTTCACCTGAACAATAAACCGTACTGGACTCACAATACTGATGATCTCTACAGAAAGAGTCAGAGCAGACTCTACCTGCTACTAATGCATATATCATGCATTAGTGAACTAAGTTACTGAAATAAATAATTTCAATATTCTAATTTACTGAATATGACTGAAAACAAGTATTTGTCATATTATTGTTTTGGGGCATAAATTCTTTCTGAAAATCAACAAGGAAGCAGAAATGTAATAGTTTTTCGCCTCTTGCTGTTCATCCCCAGCTGAGAGATGAGTCACGAAGAGTAATTGTGTGAACAGAGTCCCCCCACAGCGTGATTACACAAACATCAAAAAACCACATGGAAAAAGTTTTGCTGCACTTCTTTTTACTGTAGGTTTTAGCAGAGTGCGGAATGATTTTGACGGTTTCATAAACACAGTGAATAAAACAGACTCGAGGGGCTCAGACCCCCTATAGGGTCATGTCTCACTTTAAAATGAGGGCCAAGGGTCACACGGTCCTGGACTGCAGGACACATCCAGAGGGATTTCTCACATGTTGTCGACTCCAACAAATGTTTCAGAGATGACTGGGATGTTGACCTCAACTGACCCGAAGCAGTCGTTTAGGATGGAGATCACCTGATTATGGTCTGTTGCTGTCCCACCTGGGATAGAGAAGAGATGAAAGGGTTTTCAGAGCCTTGTGTACTTGCTTCACATTACAACCACTGACCTTCATGTTTATTAACAGGATTTCATGTTATACACCAACATAAAACAGTTTTATACACTATTAAAAGGTGGTAAAGAAACAATATATGCTTTCAGAATTTGTTAAAACAAAAAATCTGAAAACTCTGTTTTGCAAATGTAATCAGTCCCCTATCCTCAGATACCCGTAAAAAATCCAACCCAACCATTTGCCTTTAGTATAGTGTAGTTTTATGTGGAATTTCTTTCTTTTCTTGATCTTTAGAGAACGGCCAGCATCACCAGCATCATGGAGACCAAGGAAGTCAGAAGCAGATCAGGGAGGAGGTTCTGGAGAGGTTTAAAGCAGGGTTAGGTTCTACAGCAACATCTCAACCTTTGAACATCTCCCAGAGCTCTGATCAATCCATCATCTGGACATAAAGAGAGAATGGACCACCTGCAGACCTTCCAAGACATGGACGTCCACCTGGACTGACAGAAGAATCTATCAAAAAGACAAGTATTAGTTGTGCACTTCTCAAAACTGGCCTTTATGAAAAAGTAGTGAGAAAAAAAGTATGATATAAGTAAAGTTTTCCACAAGCCATGCAGGGGACACAGTGAATATTAGGAGGAAGGTGCTCTGGTGAGATGACACCTACTTGTTTTTTGATGTTTTTGGCGTACATGCAAAATGCTACAAGTGAAGAAAAAACTGCCACTGTGCATCACCCTGAACACACCATCCTCATGGTGAAACAAGATGAGGTCAACATCATGCTGCAGGGATGGATGGAGCTAAACAATTCTGGAAGAAACCCTGTTAGAGGCTGCAGAGGACTTGAGACTGGGTTGGAGGTTCACCTTCCTGCAGGATGACCTGGGGACCCCTGGTTTAGATCGATGTATATTCATGAGTTAAAATGGCCTAGTCAAAGTCCAGACCTAAATCCAACTAATCTGAGGCAAGACTTATGTATTGATTTTCTGTATCCAATTTGACTGAGCTTGAGGTGAAACAAAAGTGGATGAACATTTCTGTCTGTTGATGTTCATATCTGGTTGAGACAAACCCCAACAGACCTGCAGCTGGAGCTGCAGCAGAAGGCCTTTTACTAAGTATCGACTCAGGGAGGCTGGATACAAATGCACACCACATTGTTCAGATTTTTATTTATTATCCCTCCCATTTTTCACCACTTTGTGTTTATCAGTCAGAACAAAATCACAATAAAACATAAAAGTTTGTGGTTATAAGGTGATCAAATTTAAAAAAGGTTCAATTTTGCAAAGCAACGTGGAATTCATTCACTATGTTTTCTCTGTAAAGTACAACGTTTTTCTAAATGATGCATTTTATAAACTATTTCCCTGTTTTCATTTGTCTAATTTTAGTGTCCATCAAACAAAAAAATATCCACTTTGGTACACTCTTAATATTTTAATTATAATAACAATATGTGTTGTCAAACACTTCAGAATGGAAATAAATCACGCCAATTAATGGTTGCTTTATTGCTGCTTTGATGGATACACCACATTTGAATAAGGGGACAATACTCTGGCAAGGATTAAAAGGAACCTCTGCTGCTGAATAAAAATGATATTATTTGTTGGCCTTGATTTATGGTGAAACTCCAAACATTTATTAACATTTACCACTGCTTTTCAAACGAGCACTGCACCAAACTCTATGATTCTCATACAATGAAAAAGGAAGGAGAAAATGAAGGTGTGCATGTCTCTGGGAATTCAAAGTGAAATCCCCTGTCTGATCTGCAGAAACTCTGAAAAGAATGCAGGTTCCTCAGATTTGACATTTGCATCCAGAATGACAGATCACCTTGAGAAGACAGCGCTGCTTGGAATGCTTCACGTTGTCATGCATCATGTTTTGTGTTCATTCACATGAATGTTTTCTTTGTAATGGAGGAAAAAAGCAAAGAGATGCAAATGTGTTTTTATTTTCCGTGATCTATTGGAACATGATTCAAACAGATGTTGCTAAAACATGTTTTCCTGATGACACAGAAAATATTCAGAAAACATAAAAAACATATTTTGTATGTGTTTTCTTTAGCTGGAAACCTTGAAGAAATATCACGGTTTCTGGCAGCAAATTTGTGACATAAATTCCTTGATTTAAGGCTTGTTTCTGTCTTATAATTTCTCACTGTACTCCGGCTTTCCCAGTCCAAACGAAGCATGATGGGTTAAGCAGTGATTCTATATTGACTGTTGTTGTGGGGGTGTGTTTTTGCACCATGCTTTGTGTCAGTTTGTGTTCTGTGTCTTTGTGCTGTCACTTCCCCCATACATCTTCCCTGTTGAAGTCACCAACCTGCCTGGATTGCTGAACAAACAGGAAGCTCGTGTGTCAAGCGTCTGTCTCAGCAGAGTCAGTCAGTTTGTAGGAGAAACAATCGAACCTAAAATCTTTGGTTTCATGCTCTGCAGCTGCAGACGGCCTCCTCTCTGGGACGTTTTCTGTCTCCACGGTGCTTAATTGCTCATCTACTTGAGTATTTAGACTTACTGATGGGAAAAAGCTGGGAAATCTTATGCTTTTTGACGGGAACCCCATCAAGAATTTTCTATGGCTGCAGTTTTGCCTAACACAATTTACCTGCTTCATATGTTAAGCCTGATACTGTTAAAACTTTAATGCAACAGTGATTGTGGAGCTTCAATTATCTTGCATGAAATTTTGAAGCTCGTGATGTATTTTATATCAGTCCAGGTTGCTTGACCTCCAAAGCAGTGCACGTTTTAGCCTAAAAGCAAATATAAATAATGCACAAACACACAAGCCCAAGGACATCTCAGCTGTATGCATGACATCATAATCACACAAGTAAAACAGAAAAACATGCAATACAAGCTCATCTTTCAGCTACCAGGACTCCTGGTGCTGGTGAACAAAATGGAGGAAGTAAAAGATCAAAAAACAAAGAAAGAACAACTAGCTGGAACAGGGCTGTCTTACTCTCAGCAGTTTAAAATAAGTTCAAAATAAAACAGACATTTTTTTTTTTTTTTATACCTGCTTGAACTTAAGTTCACAGCACACTAGCAGATTTGTTAAAGGCGGAAACTAATGATAGCTCTATGCCATTTGCAGCCCACTGAGTGCAAAGGCCATGAAACCAGTAGAGTTCAAACTGTTGCAACTATTTATTGGTCAACACCTGCACTCCTCTTGCTATATATTCCTTTTTTTAATAAAAGCATGGCATATGCACGATATGAATTCTGTAAAAATTGAAATAAAAGGGATTATTTTATCAGAAAGAGTTTGGTAAAAGGCACCATCAGATCTTAAAAGGAAAAGTTTGAGGATTTTTAAAGAGAGTTCTGTGTTTTTAAGTTCTTATATAATATGTCCCTTACCTGTAGAGGATGGATCTTCTATAGCAGTTGGTTTGTAGGAAAGTGAAAAAATCCTCATTGCGGTGGAAGCCTAACAGCTCGTCAGACCCAAGATGGTGCATGTTTTCTAGGTCCCTCCAGGGATTTGGAAATGACCTCACTGAAAGCCGTCAACATCAGAAAATGACATCTAATATAATAGCCTTATAGCGCCGCCTAACCATTTCCTATACTTCCTTTATTCTTGCAGGGTTGTGGGGGGGTGCTGGTGACCTTGAGGGGCCACACCCTGGTCAGGGCGCCAATCACAGGGCAACACAAGAACACACGCAACTAACAACCATGCACACACACATTTACACCCGAAGGGAAGATTAGAGCAACCATGTTGTTTTAAGTCACAGAGATGTCTTTAAACTTCTGACGTTTAGATTCTTAAAGAGATCTTCAAATAATTCAAGATCAGCTGATCCACTGAATGGGAGAGAGTCGACATTAAAAACTCATTTTAACATCCATGTTTGGGCTAAGCAGGTTCAAGACTACAAGATGCTTAAAGAAGTCAAGTCCAGAAACACTAAAACACCATGTCTGGACCTACAGCAGATAGGTCCATGTCTGGAGCATGTTTGGACCTACAGCAGGCTGTCTCTGTCTTGATATACCAGTGCATTCCTCCACAAATAGTGCAAGGTGGAAACATCTGCTTTCTAACGTAAAAATGAAGACCAGACTAAAGTCTGATGTTTAGAATTTACACAAAGACAAGAATTCATATTGTTTGGACAGATGAGTCTAAAACTGAACGGTTTGGATCTTGGGAAAGAGGACCTGTTTGGCGTAAACCCAACACAGCGTTCCAGGACAGGAACATCATACCAACTGTGAAGCATGGGGGTGGAAGTATCATGGTTTGGGGATGCTTTGCTGTAGCATCACCTGACCAGCTCACCAAAAAAAGTCCCAAAAAAATCCATCATGGATGCAGTCGTGCATCAGAGGCTGCCCGAGGAAATATGAGACCATTTGGAAGGAAATGAAAGCTGAAGCAGAACCAGACACTACAACAGGACAAAGACCCAAAACATGCCAGTAAATCCACCAAGGACTTGCTGACAAGATAAGAATCTAAAGTCCAGATTTTGATCTCATTTCGATGCTGTGAGACGACTCGAAGCAAGCTGTACATGTAAGAAACATCTCACAGCTGAAAAAGACTGAGACTGATGTCAGAGACTGCTCGAAGCTTCTCGGTTATTTCAATCCTAATGTGACTAGCTATTGGTAAGAAGCTATTGTCCTAACCTTTTCCTTGTTTTTGTGTCTTTTGTTAAGTTAGTATAACAAGTTTAATTTTAGTTTTTGAAGAGCAGTTAAGTCTATTTCCAGACATAGAACAAGGCGTGTCCTAAATTTTTCAATTGACCATACATTACTAAAAGTATGAATATCTAAAAACTATCTATAACAAAACTATTCAGCCTAGTTAAAAGATGACTTATAGAAATAACGGTTATATCTACTTTTCATAGTAGACCTCTTGCTCTGCGCAGTCTGCCTTTTGACAGTGCAGAAACTGTCACCCAGTGCACCGTGCTGTAAGCAGGTGTTGTCTATATCCACCTGCACAAATCCAGGTGCACTGCCTCACACAAAATCTTCTGATGACACATTATCAGCCAAGGGCAAACTGCCAACCTTCTCACACTCGACTTGTCTCGGAGAAAAGCTGTGGATTTGTTGAGGTGCACTGGGGTGGATGTCACTATCAAACAGCCGCCGCAGCAGAGCAGATTCGTTCTGGCATCTCCAGCTCCACCAGCCGCCTCTGTCGACTCCACAGGCTGCTACAGTCGAACATTCTGCTGCCCGCTAAATCGTCATCTATCATTAATCACTCTGAGGAGATCAATTTTGCTTTATTCCATGTATTTGCTCTCCTTTTTTTTTTTCTTTTTTTTTTTTTAATTCTGTTTTCTTCCAGGTTTTCTTCCAACACTGCCTATATTTATTGCCACCATTCTTCCTATCAGTCCTGGAAAAACTTCCTTGTCCCTGCTGAAAAATAAGCAATCCCACAGCATGATGGTGCCACCACCAGATATTTTATATCTGTTCAAGGAAGAAAGACTAAAAAGGCACTAGACCAGTCACAAAGTAAGCAAGTAGCTTTCAAAATACAAAGAAATTCTCAAACACTTCACCAGAAAAAAAAATCCTGATGCAACAACTGCATCCTATTGACCTTTTCCAGTGTTTAAATGGTTTTTAACAGGAAAGACATTTCAAGTGAGTCCTCTTTACCCCAGCGTTAATTACAATGCTGCTGAATACTCCGCCAACACGTACAGAGTGTGTAATTGAGAGTCTCTGTCACTTCTCATGCCAGTAAATGACAATCACAGAGAAAGAAACCATGTTGCAGTTTTCACTTTTAGACAGGAATGTTTGAAATTGCAGTGAAATCTGCATTCCTCAGGTGGGTTCATATCAGGAGCCAACATGTGACTCAATCACTGCATTTACATATTTAATCAACCAAATACCTCCCCAGCTGTGTCTAAAAGTCCCACCTGTTGACGTCCATTTCCATCCTGTCTTTGTGTTCCTGATGGAAGATAACAAGGAAGCTGGGATGGATTATTTGGGAACAGTTTTTGAAAGGATATACATGTAAACTCCCGAGTTGATTAGGTTTGCATCAGTTTTAGCTTCGTTTAATCTCATCTCAAAAAGTTTTCTGACTTTCTTCTAGTTGAGATTTGCACTCTCCACACAGACTGCTTCTTTATATCTGAGGTGTTATTTTTGGTGTGCAGATATAGAAACTGTTGATTTTTGATCATTCGCTGAATATGGATGCCTCAAGAAGCTAGAAGTGGTGCAATGAGCTGAAAGGATCTGACACAGCTGAGTGCAGCTGCATAAATGGGAATGTCTCTAAAGATTTGCCAGTAGGAGTCACTCTTTCTGTATGAATAGCCTTTTTTTTTATTCCAGCAACCAAGACCATGCCAGAATTAAAGGGTGTAAAAAAAAAAAAAAAAAAAAAAATCAATCAATCAGTCGTGTCTTGTTCCATTGTTTGAGAGATGAACTTGTTCAGCTCAGGTCATCAGGACATCAGCTTTAGAAGACCTTTTAACTCAGAGCACCAACAACCGTTTCAAGGAATTCAGCAAAGAAAAGCACAAATATGTAGTTGACGCTCTTCAATCACTGCATTTTGAGAAAAATTCCCCAAAAACAACACATGTGAAGTCTCGATCTGAATTTCTGTGCATTGAATAATATAGATTTATAGAAGATTAATCCAGTCAAAACAGCAGGGGAGTTGAAGAGGCAGGCCAGTGAAAGCTCAGCAGGAATACAGGTCCATGTGAGTCTCGACTGGACATCCCAGCTGGGAATTTCCACATTTTCTCCAAGTTGGTGTGTTTTTTTTTTTTGGTTTTTTTTTTCTATTTGCTGATTTTCCCCAATAGTCCAAAAACATTCAGTTTAACTGGGGATTCAAAATTGAGCAGAGGATTGTGTTTTCATGTGTGCATGGCTGTTTACCTTGTGTCTTCTCGTGTTGGCCCAGTAATGGACTGCTGGCCTGTCCCCGGTGCACCCTGCCTTTGGCTGGTGACAGCTGGGATAGGCTACAGCCCCCCAGTGACCCTGTGATTGAAACTTTCTTTTTTCATCATCTTCTCACATCTAACAGAACAACAAAAACAATTACATTTGAGAATATGTCGTCTAAACTTAAAGTTAAATGGAAAAGACCGCTGAAGGAAAAACCTGAAGGTTCATATCAGTCAGTTAGAAGATCAGCACATTAGATTATTTTATTAATTCAATCACAAAATGAAAAAAAAAGTAATATATAGACTTGGGGTGCCTCGGTCCAGTCCTCCAGAGTTTCTCCATTGCAATTTTTCGATGCTTCCCATCTTCCCTCATCAGCATTCAGTCATTCTGCTCTGCAGACGCCTGGAAACGAGACGCTCACTTCATTCAGGTGTGTTAGAGAAGGGACCCATCTGAAAGCTGCAGGATGCTTGCTCTCCAAGACTGAACTTAGATGGCTTGATACAGACTCATTAAAAATGGCGTGAATCATTTTTTAGAATGTTGATATGTAAACTGAATGAAATGAATTACTGAAACAGACATCATTTTTGATGATATCTGTATTTATAGATGCATTTTCCCAGCGCCATAGCACATCTCTTACCCCCACCTGCAGCAGAACAGCACCAGGCTGCATCATTTAAAGGACCTAAAAAAACTGGACAGCCCAGGAGCCTGCAGCCAAATATGACTCTGCTTGCTTGCTCATTCAGTGTTTTCTTTTTTTGTTATTCTTACTCACCTTTTAGTCATTATTGAGACTTTAAATGTCACTGATTTCTATCACCTGAAATCCCCTCAGCTCTCATAGGGACACTACAAATCTAAAAATCGGCTCACACATTATGAGAGACCGAACTTCACAAAACACACCCCTGGGCAAACTGCATGCCATTTATGATCTGTATCACAATTAGAAATCAAATGTCTCCCTCCTTCTGTGAAAAATGTCAGCTGAGTTTAAAAGAGTTCAAGTCTTGGTTTGGGAATAGATGGAGAAAGGGCAGATGGTAATGATTCTTTCAAACACTTCTTGATGTCTTTCTAGACCTCTGGAGTGCCAGTGGTGTGGATTAGCGCTGACGTGTGTGATGTTTAATTTGTGTTATGGACAACTGCATGGAATAAAAACTGAGCTAGAAGATGCAGACAACCAGATACTAATAATGTGTCTTGTTTTTTTAGTATCTGCATATTGCACTGAAAAGTGTTTTGAATTCTACAATATTATCATTAACTCCTTCATGCATAGTGATTAAATTAGTGGGGAGGTAGTTAAGAGCTACTTCTTCTTTGTGTATGAGTATTTTCTTTGTATACCTGCATGGAAACACTCCTCATTGCACTCCAGTGTTATAACCCATACAGTGCCACCTACAGGTCAACCAATGAACGATCACAAAATGTTTTGGCAATCAGACACAGAGGCCCAAAACCATCATTATATTTCATTTAGTAATTTATGAAGTGCTTTAAAGCACCTAAATAAGGAGACCAATGCACTTAAATCATAACACTCAAAAGGGTCACAGAAAAGAAAATGTTAAACAGGAATGTGCTGAGAAACATTAAAAGCCTTTCATTAAGATCCAAAGGAAGCTGATTCCAGAGCCTGGGTGCCACCGCGGAAAAGCCCGGTCACCCCAGTGTTTTGGGTTAATCCTTGGAGCAACCAATAAAAGCTGACTGGATGACCTCAAAGGACCCGCCATGCACACAAACACTTAAAGCAGGGGCGTCAAGCTCATTTTCAGTTTGGGCCGTATCAAGATCATGAATGTTCTCGAAGGCTGGTTATTCCAGAATGTATTGGTAAAACCCATTAACAAACTGTTAAAATAATAATAAATAGCTGTCTCTGCATTCGATAAGTACTTATTAAAATTAAATAATATTGAACATCTTTTAACATCAATCAGTCCCTCCAAGATTTTGTGATTGTTTTTATGTTTTGCAAGCAAAATCACCGATTTTGTGGTGCTAATTTAAACATATTTGCAAAGAGTTTGGAAATATTTGCAATTGTGTGTACATACATATATATATATATATATATATATATATATATATATATATATATATATGGACTGAGACAGTCCAACACATAACAGCAGGGTGCAAGATGCTGGCAGGGAAAGCGTACATGGAACGTCATAACCAAGTGGCGGGCATAGTGTACAGAAACATCTGTGCAGGATATGGACTGGAAGCCCCGAGATCTAAGTGGGGCACACCCCCAAAGGTGGTGGAGAACGACCGAGCTAAGATCCTGTGGGACTTCCAGATCCAGACAGCAAAATGGTAATGGCGAACCAACCGGACATCGTGGTGGGGTGGATAAACAACAGAGGAAAGCCGTTGTGGTGGATGTAGCAATACCAAGCGACTGCAACATCAGGAAAAGGAACACGAGAAACTGGAGAAATACCAGGGCCTCAGAGAGGAACTGGAGAA
Source organism: Anableps anableps (assembly GCA_014839685.1). Classification (NCBI taxonomy): domain Eukaryota; kingdom Metazoa; phylum Chordata; class Actinopteri; order Cyprinodontiformes; family Anablepidae; genus Anableps; species Anableps anableps. Next base: position 37,857,895 of record CM026074.1, read on the forward strand.
GGCCTGGAAGGTGAAGACCACAGTGGTGCCTGTGGTCATCGGGCCCTCGGGGCAGTCACCCCCCAAACTGGAGCAGTGGCTAAAACAGATCCCAGGAACAACGTCAGAACATCTCAGTCCAGAAATGCGCAGTTCTCGGCACAGCCAAGATACTACGCAGAACCCTCAAGCTCCCAGGCCTCTGGTAGAGGACCCCGAGCTCAGAGGTTGAGAAAGACCACCCGTGGAGGGTGAGAAGGGGAATTTTATATAATATATATATATATATATATATATATATATATATATTATATATATATATATATATATTGATGTTACACCATGACTTTTTGTTACTTGCCATATCGATCACAGACTATAACTAGACATCAAGTCAGGCTGAGGCCTAAGTGTAGTAAAAGTAAGAAATACTGTCACCTACAGGTGGGATTAGGATCACTTAACCCATGGTTTTGACCGTTTTAACAGAAAATTCGCAATAAATTCACAATTATGCATTAGGGTGAAAAAATAAGGGGTCTATTGATTTGGATGTATTTGTGGAATCACGGAATTGCGAAAAAACTGAAGGACTGATTGATGTAATGTGGTGTCTAGAGTCTAGAGGGCCACATATAAAGGTATGGCGGGCCACATTTGGCGCCTGGGCCTTGAGTTTGACACGTGTGACTTAAAGGGTCAGATAAATAAAGAGATGCAAATAGTAAAATTTTAAAATCAATTCTAAAATGAACAGGAAGCCAGTGTAAAGACTACAAACAAAAGTTATGTGAATACTTTAGGAGGTGTTAGTTAAAAGACAGACAGCTGCATTTTGGACTAGCTGGAGGTGATTTAGGCTCGACTGAGAGATGCAGATGGAGAGAGAATTTCAGTAGTCGAGTCTGGAGTTAATAAAAGCATGAATGACCTCTCCAGGTTCTGGTCAGTTCTAAAAAGGCTCAACTTTGGCCAAAAGATGCAGCTGAAGGAAGCTTGTCCAGACAACAGAGTCAGTTTAATCCTAAAAATCTTTTACGTGTTTCTTTTTCTTTTTTAGATTAAAAGTCAAAGCACTTATATCTGTAGTGGTGTAGTTGACAAATAAAATTAACTCAGTCTTTTGTTTTTTTTTAAAACAACAAATTTTGGTCCAGCCACTGTTTGACAGCAGTAATGCAACTGAGGAGAGAACGGAGAATATCTCTGCAACCAGGCTTCAGAGATGAGTAGATCTGTAGGTATAATAACTCCAAGTGGCAACATAGAAATTAAAAATAAATGAGGGCCTAGAATAGAGCCCTGCGGGACCACACATGATAGAGGGGCACTAAAAGAGGCAAAATTAATAATCATGACAGAGAAAATTCTATCCTTCACACGGGAGATGAAACATTTGAGTGTGGTCCCACGGATACAGACATAGTGGTTCGATCAGGACAGAAAAACAGAATGGTCCACTGCTTTGAGATCCAACAAAGCCAGAACCAAAGGAGACTTTTGATCAACAGACATAGCTGCTGCATGTCATTATGTACTTTTAATAAAGCAGTCTCTGTACTATGTCCTCATCTAAAGCTAGACTGATATTTTTCAAAGATGCCGTTTAAAAAAAAAATTCTAAAACCTTGGGAAAAAACATATACATTTGAAAGTGGTTAAAAATGGGATAAAACCAAGGATCAAGGTCAGGTTTTTTTTTTAAAGAAGGGGCCAAGAAAAAAGTTACGAAAAGTCAGGAAAGCAAGGCCAACAGTGATAAAAACCTTTTTCATCAACCTCGTGAATATCAAGTCTGTTTTATAGGATCGGTAACATTTAATGGCAATGAAGAACTAATATAATTTATGTTTGTACATACCCATCTCGTCATGATCTGTGGGTGGTTGTTGGTTTTCCCTTGTTTTTATGTTTGCATCTTTTTGGTGGTGTATTATTTTTAGGTCTTCCCACATCGGTTCGCTCCTTTGTGTTCTGTTCTTCTTGTGTTTGGTGAGACTCTTATTAAGTTCCATTTCTCTTCTGGTTAGTACAGCCTTTTGTGTTTTGGTTCAGTTTGTACTTTGTTCTTTCAGTGTTTATTAGTGTAGTTTTCCCTGATTTGATACTTCCCCAGCTGCACCACATTCCCCTGATTAATTACACCTGCTTCTCATGTCGCTCATTTATTCTCTGAACAGTTCAAACCCTCACAGTTTCCTTGCAGCTTCATGGATTTCAGTTCACCTTTCTGTTTCTCCTTTGTAAACTCTCCTCCATCCATGGTTCTCTGTTTTACCTTGGTCTTTGTTAGTCATTTTAAATATTCAGTTATGTCTACTCACCTCTCTTGATTTGGCTCCAACAAATAGAAACGTGACACATCCATCGATTAGAGTGGACATCATTCTTCACTGGCCATAACTGAAGATTTTGACCAGCACTGCTACTGCTCCTAAATACTTCAACAGTAGAAAATGTTTCTGCAGTACAAACAAAAAACTGGCAACAGGTTCATTTAGTTGGTCTGTTTTTGTTTTGTAAGGCTGAGGTACGGACTTTGATTTCTTACTTTTACTGACTTTGGGAAAAACCTGCATCAGGTAGTGGAGCTGATATCTAAATCAAATTTGGATGATGGTAGTGGAAGGGCTGATGGTTGTCTCTCAGAAAGGGACAAAGCTCTAAAGCCAAAAATAAAATATCAGATGTCTGGAAGCTCCAAACACCCAGTTTCAGTGTGGGTGCCCTGTTGTGGGGTTGTCTGTTGTACAGAGAGAATATTGGCAAGCCAGGTTTGTGAATCACTGACTTCACTGATTATTATTTCCTTTTTGTTGAGCAGAAATTATGATCAAAATTTCTGTTATTTTTGTGTAAATTGTTGATGATCCAATAAAGGAGGAAGTAGGAAACATCTGAAGAGCCAAGAACTGAACTTGAGAAGGATGAGGCAGGAGCATGTTGAAAGCACTGAAACCAGAGGAAAGGTTTATTTTATTTACGCTACACTGAATAATGCTAGAAAATGTGAGTGTATGTGACTACATTACTTTAGTATTCTTATGTTTTTATTTATAATTTCCATTTAAATGATCTAGAACTTATATCAAATTTCCATGTGTTTTAAATGTATTGGGCACACAGATGTTTGAAAGTCTAAACATACATTGTCCCACCAGAGTGGACAAGTTTTTTTAATTAGTAAAACACTTTAAATTGTACTTTTTAAGGAATATTTTTTATGCATAAAGATTAACAAAGGGTTAATAAATTGCACACATCCTGTGCTCGAGTCCCTTTTCCTCTAGGTCAGAAAGGGTTGATTACAACAAGGCCAGAGCTGTGGTAACTCTTGATTAGCTAAGATGCTTCTGGAGCAGAACGGTGGCGTCTCCCTCTTCTTGTTGCTGAGAGGAGCAAAGACATGTTGAGATGACAATGAGAGTGATGAGGACTCATGTAAGTCTAATGAAAAGCACACCATGGTGAGCATGAACATCTCAGTACTGCTCCGGATGTGGCTGTGCGCTGCTTTTCATTTTTTTCCAATCTGTGTTCCTTGGTTCTCGTTTTCGTCTCCGCTCTTCCCACCTCAGAATGTTGGAGCCAAACGTGACGAAGGACGAAGGATAAGCTGTCTTCCTCCAGAGGCCCTCATTCTCTCATCCTCAGATCCAGTGAGACTGGAAAGTCTTTCATGATGCAGAGGTTTTAAAGTTGAAATGTGTTTTTGAGTCAATATCTAAACAGACTTATTCTTTTTGAACATGATAAAAGTAGGCAAATTGACATATTACAACTTCAAAAATTTACAAACAAATTTACAACAATAATTGTAAGATATGGTTCTTTTAATAAAAAGACATTTAATCAGGGACAAGAATAGAATTTTTCATTTAGGAGAAAGTCGAGCGATCTCCTGTCTTATCCGCCTATGGACTGGACAGAGCCTGGTTAAGCTTTTAGAAAATTAACCCCGGATACAAAGGGATGTATTGAAAACTGGAGAAACATGCAAGCACTTAGAGAAACTGGCGTAAATCAAAACATCAAAAATAAAAAATTCTACTTTAAAAAAGTTTATCAGCTTCAGTTTTGTCTCTGTTTAAGCCTTTTTTTTTTTTTTTTTTTTTTTACCTCAAATGTAAAAATGTGAAAATTAGTCAGATCTTTTATTCCTGCCGATAAATTATTCCAAATCTGGTGATCCTTAATAAATAATATCTCTCCTCATGTAGTTGGTACATCTTTCTGGATTATAATCTTCTGTTTCTTGCTACAATGATTGAGGTTTCTTTGGGTTTTGATCCAACAGTCTCAGTGCTTGTTTGGGACATGGACATGACAGAGATTATAAAACCGATTAGCTTGGACCCAGACAGTTAGAAATAAGTCAAAATTGGAGCATCCTAATATAATTGTGCAAACTGTCAGCAAACATGACCTTATCAGTCCAAAGCAATAAGGACAAGATTTCACAGTTAAACATTTTCTCAGTTTGAGCACAATCCAAAACGCCCACTTGGATATTTGAACTCATTTACCACAGAAATGACCAACTACTTTGTGACACAACGTCGTTATCTAATGCCCAAATACTGCAGCCAAATAATGTCTGCATGCAAGGTAATGACTTTAAACTAATAGGAGCGTAATTGTTGCAGTTGGGAAATAAAAGGCACTGTAGGTTTTTAGAAATGTCCAACACCAACAGCAATGAGGAAGTATAAAAAGCAAAAACGATATTTTAAGCTGAAGAAGAAGAAAAAATGGGTACACTTAAGTTTAAACTGACAACTGAACACAATTGATATTATGCAGTTAATATATTACATTTTATTAGTTATTTTAGCTCACAGTGATAAGTATGAAGTGTAATGCTCCTTTGTTCTTTAAACCAATACTGCCATTCTCTGAGTTGAAGGATTCAGTTTAATTAAATTATTCTAAAGGGAGGCTTTCAAAAATTAGACAGCTTTCAGGAGCTTATTGTATGTTTGATTTCTGCCAGAGAGAAAATAATAAGCTCCCAGAATGATTCATATTATTTCTTTGGTTAGTCATTTTATGTTCCACTTTATATATTTGGGATTTTTCAATGATGACTAAGATCAAGTGTATCCTTTACAAGTTTTCATTGTCTCCACATAACAATCATGGATTTGATCTCAAGTATGGTGGATTACCAGTCTTATCTCTGTGTTGATCATACACCAGAACATTCTCAGCTTTCATGTCAGCGAGCTGGAGGTGAAATCTGCAAGTTAATAGCAAGAAATTAGGCCGAAAATCTGTAAATACGTTAAAATAAGTATTGCACAAATACATTTTTTGTAATTTTTCAAAATATCCAATAAGGTCATTTACATGAGATTGACATAAAATGAGGGCAGCAACCCAAGTAATCCTGATAAATAATAAATAAAAGCAAATAGGTTCACAAGTGAAGTTATAGAAAAACATTGGAATAGCATAGAGAATAAGGATTGAGCTCTGCTACAGACGTGGAAAAGCCTTTTGGGTAATGACAGCTTCAAGACATCTCCACTGAAGACATCTTGAAGTTCTTCCACACAAGGTGGTGGGCATCTCCACAGGTTTTTCAGTCGACACACGTCAGGGAGTTGACTGGGTCGTTCTAGAAGTTTTGTTTTCTTTCTTTGAAACCAATTCAGAGATTCCTTTGCTGTTTTTTGGGACTATTGCCTTGCTTCATTTTCAGATTCTTATCAAAACTGCCCCGGTTTATATCTCCATTCATCCTTCATTCAGTTATCTGTAGTATGGCAGAACCAAAGATCGTGAGCGAGCCTAATCCATGAGGTTCCCACCTGTTAACTTTGCTTTTTGCATGGTGTTTTTGGGGTGATGACTACAATCATTCTTCCCCCAAACTTGGTGTGAAAATTGACATTTAAAGAGTTAAATCAGCTTTAACATGCTTGTTCACCAGCAGTAGAGTCTTGCACAGTGAGTGTGCATAGAGGCCCTTGAGGCTGAGTCCACTGATCATTGGTTTCACGTGAAAAGTTTGACTCCCCTGTCAGGAATTTTGCTCGAGGCGTTATGATCAAATGGAATATCGATATGTTTTTGTCTGGCTTCACGGTGGCACAGTTGGTAGCACTGTTGCCTGGCAGCAAGAGGTTTGCTCTGCTGGGTTTCCTTAGAAACTTTTTGAACTTTTTTGAATAGTTAATTGAGCTGCTGTACTGTTTGATAACTAGGATCAACTGGAATGTATGTTTGATTGATTTAAATTTTTTTTTTTTTTTTTTTTTTTTTTTTTTTTTTTTTTTTTTTTTTTGTAAAGTGCCTCAAGACGACATTTGTTGTGAATTGGCGCTATAGAAATAAACTGAATTGAATTAAGCTGAATAAATAAAAACAGTAAAGCACAATAATGTTTTGTAGCATTTTACTGAGTATTTGAGGCAGTGTTGCATGGGCTTAAAAATTTAAGGCAAATTTAGAATAATTTAAGACTTTAACAAAATAAATAAGTGAATATAAGACCTTTTTAAGGCTTAAAACTGTGATTTTTCACATTTTTGACTTTTTAAGACAGTGTAGGAACCCTGTAAAAACATTTTTACTAATTTGACATCCATTGTTAAATAATTTATTTAAGGAATGGATCTTGTTCTGGTTTATGACTGGAGCTTATCCCAACTGGAAATGGGCAAGATACACCCTGAATAGATTGCTGGTTCTTCCCAGAGCAAACGCTCTCTCTCTCTCAGGATAAATAAAGAATCAGCAGTTAACCAAACATTTATGTCAGTGCTTCTTTATTCAACATAATAAAAGGTAAACACTGTGGTTTTATTTGAATGGCACAGTAAACATTTCAGTGTGAAAAGCATGTCCTAGAAAGCAATAGTTTTGTTGAATAGTACTCAGCATCTCCATCCGCCTATAAGCTTTAAAGCAAGTAGGGGGTATTTATAAACGGCTTTTCAGCCTAATGGACATCTATCTAGAGCACATATTTAAATGCAGTCATTATATTTATGCAGAACTTAACAAGAAGGAAAGTAAAAAGACATAGCTAAAGGGAAAAAAACGTAGTACATAAAAATCATTAAGTAATAGCTGGGCCGTGTCTTGACAGATGATTTGAAAGATCCCATTATTTGAGCCAGTGTAGCACAGCCAGCGTCAGAAGCAGCCAGCTTGAGTCCCTGAGGCTGAATAATGGCTCACAGATGGTTAAAGGTCCAAAATATGGCTAAAAGCAAAGCCTTTGACAAGCACTAAAAGTTATCAATCAAATTCAAAAATCAATCATTGAAATGCCAGGCGACCAATGTAAAGATGGCAGGGTGAGAATAGTGAGCTGCCGCCTCTGAGCTGATTAACAGTCTGGCTTCAGTGCTGCTTGTTGTTGCATAAAGTGTCACAGTATTGTTAGAAAATGCAAAAACATGCCAGGCTCTTATCTCTTGTTTTTGACAGATATTACCCATGTGATTTAAACATTAAGATAAAGTGACCCAAGTCTCAGCTGCTTTAATGCGGGTCAGCGATTGATTGAACGTGTGGCTGTGTTTAGTTGAAGCCTTTAGGATAAATGTCAAACGGTTAGGACATGGCGGAGTTTGTCAAGTTGCTCTATCCTTGAAGCTCAGCGAGTCGGCCTCTTTATGCCTGCCAGAATTACAATATGTCCTTTGAAAGATTTGTGTCATCTGGATGTTTTACTGGGAATTAAGATAGAGTTTTCAGGGTTGGGGACGTTGCTGTTTTCAGTGTCAGCAGTGATTTTTATTGGATAACCGCCTGGCTCAAGGGTGTTCTTGGGTCACTGTCACTGTCACTAAATCTTGAAGAAAAATTGCAATCTTGGCCTTTTTTGCTTTACTAGAAAAACTTTTGGAGTGTTTCTGGATCCATCTCAGAGTTACTGCTCCTCCCAGTCCCATCTTTGCTGCAGTGTACTTGGTGTTGCATACTGATTTTCCCAAGGTTTTCTATTAATCAACCTCTCATCTTAGAAAGATGGCTTATAAAACTGACAGTTAACATTTTCTTGTATAATAGGAGTAAAAATGAACCATATAATCTTTATTCAGAATATGACTCATCTGTTGTCTACGCTGACTCATTTATTACCAGCTAAATACAGTATTGTATTAAAAACGTTGGCGAGCAGAGCATAACACTGAGCAACAGTTTAATTTTTTAATCACTACCCAGATTAAATCAGAGAATGAGGGTTTTAGTGAGATAGTAAAGGTTCATTGTTTAAAGAATGATCAGAGAATAAATGAATAATGCAGAATTTTGATGAAGTTGATGTATTTCTGGAACATCTGAAACAAAACCATTCTTAAACAGTAACTAACCCCCAAATCAACTTTTCTTTTTGCTTAGAAACTGTCTAAATAGGTTATTTAGGGTTATTTTCTATCTGCATGAGTCTGTGTGAATTTTGATAGTTTCGTGTAAATTTGTTTAGTTTTGTGGTATTTTGCCTAAAACCGTCTGAGTGCTGGCCTCCTTCAGTCAAACAGTTCATAGGCAGTTGAATTTTCCCACTGGTTCGGGTATAAAACCATTTCTCTCAGACACACAGCCCCGCCCGGTGGCGAGTCAGGAGTTGCATTAGTGAGCCTGGCGTGACCACAGCGAGCATTGATTGATAGCGTTACTCAGGTTAGCAAATGTGGACACGGAGTGGAATAGGTCTCCTCTGCTCTGACTACTGGCGACAGTTTGCTGCAGGACGGGCGACTGTGTCTGACTGACTACAGTGCTTAGGTAATGGGGGGTAGGGGGGGCTCACCACAGCACCCACTCAGGACAGGGCGGAGATACAGCTGAGCTGCAGAGCGCTGTCGCCATAAAAGTCTCCAACAACACAGAAAAAAGTCACTAGATTTATCACTAGTTTTTTTTTTTATAAAAAGCTGCTAGAGGGTCTGGAAAGTGGATGAACATAGCGACAAAGTGGATAAGTTGACAATAGTGCTTCTTTCGTCCTGACCACAGCCCCACATCCCTCCTCCACTCATCCCCACACTTGGCTGCGTCTCTTGGCTCCGCCCACTTTGGTGGAATTTTTCAAAATTTGCCAGGGGTGGAGTTGTACTTTCACAGGGGGGGTTAGTTACACTTTAAGATCAGAGTGGTGTATGCTACACCTTGTTCAGCAACATATTCCACACTGTCAGCAAGGCTAGCTCCATCCTAGCATGCTCCCTTGACCCAGTGCAGATAGTTGGAGACAGAAGAACTTTGGCTAAAATAACATCACTGTTGGACAATGTCTCCCCCCCATGCATGAAGCTGTTGCTGAGCTGGAGAGCTCCTTCAGTGACAGACTGCTGCATCCTAGGTGCACTAAGGAGCGTTATAGGAGATCCTTCCTCCCAGCAACTCTCCCCAACACACTCAGATTCAATAAATGTTTACATCCTTGCAAGTATTTGCACATTTTTTTCTAGTTTTTAAACCGTTGCTGCTTTTTGTGCACAGTCACATTCAATAAATTAGAATATTATCTCTGATGAGGCTTGTTTGTCAGATTAAAAGTTCATTTTAAAAACAAACCTTTAAACATACTTTTCAGTTCCCACATTTCTGGATTGAAATGTTTCTTATTGGTTACAGATATAATATTCTAATCTTAAATATTGTATTTTTATTAGATTTTTTTTTTTTTTTTTTTTGTGGGCTAGTTGTTACAAAATAACTTTTGCTGGTTATAAGGCACTGTAGTGTGTTATCAGCCATGACTTCTGGCTTCAAACAAAGCATAATAAAGTTCTCAGCTTTTTAAGATTCCTCTTGTATAAAGTGTTCAGGATCAAATCTCTTAATTTGCTCAAGAAGACTTAAGGAAGCCATCTGTTACAGCACTGTGCACATTAAACCCTTGAGGCACACACGTTATAAGCTCTGAGTCAGTAGTTTCACTGCTCTACTGAGGCTGTATCTATTAAAAGAAGAGATTTGTATCAAAATATGCTTGTCGTTTACATCACACACACTGCAGTGCTGCGCAGTGCTCTTTGCCCAGATTTACTGTTTCTCCTTTTTTAGGACTCTTGAATGTCACAGTTCATCAAAGCAATGCTGTTACCAGACAAATGTAACATGAGTAAATGCAAATAGCTGATTTCATTTATTACGGCAAAAACTATTCAAACCAGTCTGACTTGGAAAAGTTGTCAAAAAGTAATGAACCCCTTGTTAAATTATGAATGAACTGTGATTAGCTAACAGTGATTACTGTCAGACCTGGAGAAACCAAATGTCGCTTAACGACACGAAGTAGGCTGCAAGATGTGAAAAAGCAACACATGATGCTTCCAGACCTGATTAGGAACAAGGTTATTGATGTCTGTCTGTATGAAAAGGAACATAAAGACATTTTAAGGTTTTAGGACTTCAGTGAGCCACAGTGAGACCCATTATTCACAAATCAATAACACGTGAAATGATGGTAAACCTTCGATGCGCAGTATAATCACCAATTTAGCATTATCATAGTGCTACACTCCACCATATGCATACTGAAAAGCACTGCTTGTACTGTAATAAATGCTATCTATTTATTTAAGTGCCAAGTATTCAGGCTTTGTTTGTCTGTAATATGTTTGGTGACACTTGTTTAATGCAGCATAAAACTGTTTCAGAAAATAAAGAGCTGGTAAGGCGTGTGAAGTCATTAGGAAACTGCAGCTAAGCAGCATGCATTAGCCAGAAGCAGCTTTTTTCAGTAAACCTTGTTTTTCATGTGAAACGATGGATTTTATGACCCTTTAAAAGAAGCTAGATTGACTATTTTTATTGGGGGTTATGTTTGCTATGAACCATAAAATGAAGGATATCAACAAGATTTAATTATGTTGTTTTTTTACTGCCAGCCATATTGTTATTGCAGCATTCTCCAACATTATTGCATATGAAATATTTTCCTAATATCATTCATCCCTTTGGCTGGTCTACCAAAATTACACCAAGGAAGCTTCAACAACTCATTGGGTTTTGCAGCAGGACAATGATCCAAAGTCCAACAGCAAGTTCACCTTTAACTGGCTAAAAAAAAGAGAATTTTGATCTGGCTTAGTCAAAGTCTGGACTTAAATCCCATTGAGATGTGGTTGTATGACCTTAAACAGGATGTTCATGCTGAGGAACCTTCTAATACCTGGATTAAAACAATCCTGCCATAAAGAGTTGACAAAAATTCCACCACAGCAATTTAAAAGACTCAGTGCCAGTTCTTGCTTCTACTTGTGGCACAAACCAGTTACTAGGTTTATTTTTTCACATCGTTTTAGGTTGGTTTGGATAGTTTTTTTTTTTGTTGTTGTTGTTTCCTTTTCTAAATCAAGTCAGCATTTGAAAAATGTTTTTTGTTTTCTCATGTTCTCCTTGTATAATATAAAAATGTGTTTAATTATCTGAAACATTTTAGTGTGACCAGGTCCTACTCAGCACCTCAGATGGCATCAGTACTGACAAACCTATTTCTTTAGAGCAGCACACGTATGAGGATGCAGCACCAGTGAGTGAGTTGTCACATCTGCAATCGACATTTTAACTTGAAGTCTTCAGCATCTTTAGAAAACTCTGTGATATTTTCCATTAAAACAAGCAATTTAAAAACTTGTTTTGAACCTGAGAAAACCCTGAAATGATGCTGTGAATTTAGGACACGCCACACAAGGCTAAAGATAGAACCAAGTCTGCACTTCTTTGAAAGTGCTGTATCTTTTTTCACAAGGTAACAATTAAACTGCAGCTGTCAGCAAAGGAAATGTTAAACTCACTCCTGGTTCTCTCTGCCGACGGTGACCTTGATGGGAAGATGGAGGCCGGCCGGCGAAGCCTCACGCTGGTTTGAGAGGGTTTGTGTGCTGTGTCTCATGGAGAGCCAGCCATCTGGGGTAGGGATATTCATCACGCAGCTACAGTACACACACAGCCACCGGCACAGCCACTATCAAACCTATCATCATCACCATCAACACTTGAAAGCAACATCACATGTTCTCTGGCCTTGTGAAAATCCCGATTCGCCTGCCTTACCGTCTCCCCAAATGATGTCATGCAAAATGTTCTCATCTGACAAGGTGACTGTCTGAGCTAACTGCAGGAATTATCTTTTCCGTCATTACTCTGACATATAATCTTCGGCAGCCATTCCCGGCTTACTTGGGGCAAACAACAAACTAACATTGAAAACCACACATATATGCTCGACTTTGTGTTGCTTTATCACTTAAATCCTAATAAAAAACATTGAAGTTTCCAGTTGTATTGTGACAAAATGTGCAAAAGTTTAAAGGGGTTATGAAAAGCACTGTATGCATATAAGAAACAGCAACCATCTAAACCTCTGGGTCTTTGGCTACGTTCACACAGCAGGCCTTGATGCTCAGGTCCGATCTTTTTGGTGAGATGTGTTTTTTTTTGGGTGGTAGAAGAAGGAGCACACTGTTTACGAATGTAATAATGGATGCCGGTGTCTATAGATGGATTTTAAAGTTTATTCAGCAATGGGAACAAAAACATTACGAAGGAAGCTAATAAAAAGAAAGCACAACTAGCAGCCTTTTGTGGAGCACTGACCTCAACTTCTGTCGAGAAGTGTTTGGATGCAGTTGGAACCAGGAGTGGTGGGATTGGGATGTGATGTGCTTCACAAACACCACAAACTTCTTTCATATGTTCATAGTTTTTAGCCGTTGTTTATGTCCTGATTCACCACATCTGGCTTCGTCTGGTGCAGAATTATGACGCATGTCTCACATCAATGACATAAAAGTAGGATAAAATGCGACCTGACCGTTCAGACTGCAGACGCTTTGAAAAAACCCCGTGGAAGTGGCAAAATCGTAATCGGGCCGTTCAGACTGCCTGTGAAGAAGTCGGATATAGGTTGCATTTGCCTGCTGTGTGAACGGTTCCATAGTTTTCAGTTTCTGAATGCAGGAAGTTTTGCTTTTTGTCGGTTCATCATTAATGTTTTAAATAATCTGTGGGGTTTTTTCTCTTTCTCATACAGAGAACAAAATATTGATTTGTCAGGCAAGTTGACTCCAAATGACAGTGATGACAGTTGGCCCATTTGCCTAAATCACTTACATTTGATTGGTGGTTCAAACGACATCAACCGTTTTCCTGGATAACAGAGGCAGAGCTTGCCCCATCACGTCTCCTGACCTCTGAACTCTGATGTGCAGAATTTGTTTTCAGTATGCTAATGTGAACGTTCTGTACCTCTGCTGGTGTTGTTATCGTTCGGGTTTCGTCTCAGAGGTCTGTTCATCCTGACGGGAAATGTAGCTTTCAAACAGGATTCTCAGGAAGGAAAATCAGAGCAGTGCAGCTGCAGTTTTCATCTGTCAGAACTCACATCAGTCTTTGCCATGTTTTTTTTTTCTTTATCAATATCATCATAAAGATTTAATTTTATTTTTTAGTTAGACATAATGAGCTCCAAAGCTTTTGCATTCAGTGATTCATATTCATAGGAGGCACCTACAGTGGTAAACATATTTTTATACGTATGTCCAAACTTTCTCTACTATCCTTTAGTGACGTTTTTCTTCTCCATCTCAGAGCTGGCAGGTCCAAATCTATGCCAACAATCCTCTGATGGTTTTCGCCCTAAAAGTGACATTCATAAAACAAAAGTCACTTCACTTCAGCACATTAACTGTTTTTAGGGTGTATTCACACCTAACACTTTTGGTCTGCTTTAGAGTTCGTTTCCCCCGCTGGTCCGGACCTTTGTGCAGCTGTGAATGCACTCAGGAGAACCCTGGTGTGGACCAAACAACTGAACCGAGACCCACTTTTTAAGGTGGCCTCGTTCCGCGGTTCGCTTCTGGTGTGAATATAGACCGTTCCCAATGCGAACCAACTGCAGGAACTATACGTCTTTTGGACTCTTGGAGTTGTAATGATAGCACAACATGTGCAGAAAAGCAGGATTTCCAACGATTGTTTTTCCAGCTCTGTGCTTTGTCCCACCACCGTCATTTCTGTCAAATGGGAGCAATGACTTTGTTTGCAGATTATTGTCTGGTTGAAAAAAGCACAACGTGGAAGCAAACGAAGTGAAAAAAATAAAGTCCGCTTTTGGTCTGGACCAAAAAAGCGACCCAAAGGACTTGCCTGGTGGAAGTACACCCTTAGAGCGGTTCCTACTGTCTTCATACACACATCTCAACAGCATCTATAATAATCTTCCATTGGGACTAAAGCCTTTTGCTGATTGTAGTTCAGTAGATCTCAGGGTCCTGATATAAGGGGGTGGGGGGGTCACTCTACAGGTGACTGAGTTTTTAGAATGCGAATTAAGTCTTTTAATGATTGTTCTCTGATCAATTTCTGAAATAAGTGCTTCCTCATACCTTGAAGTAAAATTCATTGTTTGAAAGTTGTAAAATAATCTTAAGTATCAACATATTCAGTTTCTTGCAGTAAATCTGACTCCTGGATAAAACCAAATAATTTCAAGCAAGTTTCATTAAAAAAAAAAAAAAAATCTCCATTTTGTCTTTGTGAATGGTTGGATGTGATTGTTTGCTGATGGGAAACGCTGGCTCCATCATAATGCCAACTGAATTTGCATGTATTATTAAAAAATAGCCCCGTCTGAGTGTGTTTTGTCACCATTTTTTTTCATGGTCATGAACTAGTTATGAAATTACAAGATGAAAGAGCTAAGGGACAATAATGTTAAGAGCCTGGAGAAATCTCAAGCAGCTGGAGAGAGAATATATCCTCTGTCACTGCTCTTCTCTTTTCCAGTATAAACAAATAATCCAGCTCGCCATATCAGTTTATTTATCACAATCTCATGTTTTGCTCACATGAGTTACAGGGTTTCTGATATGACATGTGCTTTTTGTTGTAATTTATGAGACGACTGTATTTAACTTGCAGATCCCTGCTGATACCTGAGGTGCGGTGAGATCACATCTTACTGTTTATATTAAATTATGCAATCATTAACTGTACGCTTTGTCCCAGCGGACCATATTGACATCGTTCAAGGGTGACATCAGTGGGTGAAAGACACATGAACATGATTCCTGTTGTGTTTCTTTTAATTAGGGTCTCTTGCAAGTTCGTTGCATCATTGTTGCAAGTGTAGATTGTGGAGAAATCCTGTAATTAGTGAAAATGTGAAGATTTCATGCAGAAAGTCTTCTCTCAGGGTTTTGGAATCTTTGATTCAAGTAACTAAACTGGGGTTGTTTCTTTTTATTTAAATTACTGTAGTCACATAATGTGATAAATTTACATTGCAGAACTTTAATTTGATCGTTTTAATGTTGCTGCATCTTTCAGGCATATATTTCCTTTGTTTCTTTCATTGAAAATAAAAACAAAATGAGGCAAACACTTGAGCACTGAATCGCTCTTCCAGCCTCTGTTACCGAACTGTCTGTGCTGTGTGAAAACGTAAAGCTGCGACAGAAAAAGATGAAACTATATTTACACTAATATATTATTTACTATTTCATTTTTCTCATGATTTGTCAGGGATCTGGGTGGTGGTGTGTTTTCCAAGTGTTTCTCGTCCACTGAACGGAGGGAGGGGCTAAAGCGGCACGCTCCCTGCTCACCTTCATCAAGATCCAATCAGCTGGAGCTTAAGAGCAACTGGCTGCCAGTCACCGGACACCAGGTTGTCACCCCCGTGTGGTGCCTTCAGCCCAGCGTGATATGCTTGGGTTGATCTCCGAGTGTTTACCTGGCTTCATGCTAACCTTCTCTCTCTGCACTCTCCCAAAGTTAACTACTCAAAGCAGATGGAAGGAGAGATGTTTCCATCGCTGTTTTTTATGCCCATTTTGAAGTGTCGCATTAGAAAAGTTTCGCAGAAAAGTTTTTATGCTTGAGGTGGTTTTTGGCTTTTTCTAATAAGAGTTAATGTGCTAAAGGGGAGATGGAAATGATTTGGCAAATAAGTTCTCGCTCCCATCCACTGGTAGCGTCAACATCTGAGGAAATTACACTTTGCATTGCCCTGGTTGATTCACTCCAAACCAGTAGATAGAAACACGCCCTAACGCACATTTCTTTTCTTTTTTGAAAAGTTTGCTCAAAATCTGCATGACAGTTGGATGGAAACGCAGCGAAGACATCCTGGATTTGCTCTTCAAGCCTTCCTGTGCCATGACGTGATGGACATCTTCCTTCTACTGCCGGCTTTGTCAAGCTCAACATCAGAACCGCCGAGCCTCCCAAAACCCAGCTCATCACAGGGACCAGCCGCCCCCCCACCCCACCCCGACTCTGCTCACCTCTCAGTCAATCCACGACAGACCAGTAAAATCTACTCCCTGAGTCACTCACCTCAAGATTCCCCTGTTATTCGCCCTGCTCATGTCTCGCCCTTTTCCTCATAGTGATCCAGCTTTACATGACAAAGCCCCCCCGGACCAGACATCTAGCTTCCCTTTTTATTTCAATGAGCCAGTTAAACTTTGATCTTGGTCTCCTGAGGTTTTTCTCACATATGGGTCAAAACCGTGCCTCCCAGTATGACATGACTGGTTCAACCTGCAAATCATGCTTTTAAAAATAAGTTGGACCATCAGAGGGGGATTTGTTGGAACCTCAGAGTATGATAGGTGCAGGTATTTTTCTGTTCTGCAGCTTTTGCCCAATACTGGTTGTTTTGTGTTTTTATTGTTCAAGATCGACACAGATCTTCTAATCTCACATAATCCATTTTTTGTATAGCCTAATATTTTTAAAACATTCTATATTGCACACTGTTTCCAGTGACTATGATTCTTATCTCCTTGCTGGTAAAAATGTTGACCGATCAAACTGTAATGTGTGCGAGTGACCTCCTGTCAGGTGATCGTATTTTTTGGGCTCACATACCCAGATCTGATTACAGTATACTGTAAATAGATGATGGAAATGTTTCTAAATTATAGGCAGTCGGTTGGTTTGAAGTGTCTGAAGGCAGCAGCTCTCCAGCTTGCTGAAGAACATTTATCTAAACATCACTTATGATATCTCCCTTTTAGCCTGTAAATATCTGTACTGTGTAATACTGTACTGTAGTACTGTATGTGTAATATTTGACCCTTTGCTGATTATAGGAAATTCAAAATAAATTATTCACTAGGAACATCCCTGGATAATTATAAACACATTCATAATGTCATTTCATCTGCTTTTCTTCCATAATTAAGAAAAAAATAGCCTTTAATTTAAAACCTGTTTTTATCACGGCAACTTCAGTATTCTTCTCAGGTACTTTTAGGGTTTTAGTTCTCTGTGATTTATGATAAAGCATGTATATTCACCATTCTTCCATATGTTATTTATTTCCGGGACTGATAATGATAATAATAATAAAGCCGTTCTTCTTCTTCTTGTTTCAAAAGCAGGGTTTAGCAACACAAACACAGCTAACAACAGGACACCTCAAAGGCTCTTCTGCCTTCTTGCTGGAGAAATATTCCACTTGAGTGCCCACGCTCATGTTGCTCTCACATCTGGAGGAGCGGCTACCCGCCCCCCCCCTCTGCCCTCCACCCCGTCTCTGTTCCTGCCTCTATCACGAGCACTTTCTCTGCCCCATTCTCTTTCCATTTCCTGTGTCACTGCTTTCCCCTCTCTCGTCCCCTCTCACGCTTCTTCATCTCTTCTCTGTCCTTCTCTCCGAGTCTGTGTCCGGACTTTGTCCTTCGCTCTCTGCAATAAGGATGCTTTGAACCTGCATTGTGTGTGGGTGAGCAACCCCTAAAAGGAAAGAGCTCCTCTCGCCACAGGTGAATCACTTTGCTTTGCTTTTATCTGGCAGCCGTTGAGTCCCACAAAGCCAGACGTTTGTGCATGAGCAGGAGCGCAGCGTTTTAGATGTCCATGTTGTAAAGCCAAACAGCTATGAATAATGAAACAGAGGTGAGACATAAGAGGAGACAGTCAGGGCACATTTTTCAAGAGTTCTTAACGGGGAATAGAGTTTCAGTTCCACAAAGTTGTTTGGCAGCACGATCAGTAATTGTATAACTGTGAATATTCTTAATGAAATGTCTTTTGGAGCTTTTTCCTGTTGAAGGTGACCTAGTTAAAAATCTTATCTAAAATTTATCCACTTCCCCAAACTCTGATTTCTCTCATCAACTTATTCAGAGTCACTCTGAGCAGATCAGAAAAATCCAGAGTTCTTGCTGGCTTCCAGAAGTGGAAAACTTGCTTTTGACATTATGGGAGACATCTCAAGGTCTTCCAGAGCAGCTCTCTAGGGTTGCCTAGCTACCAGGCAATTGCTTGTCTCACAGCTCCCACTCTTTTCTTGTGAGCCTTGTTCAACATGAACTGAATGTTTGCATCTCCACAGAGAGAGAAGCTAGCTGCCAAACACTACAATGGAAGGCACATCAACACATGTTAATCATCCTGAGTAAAAATCTCTATTTCTTATCGCACAAAGGAGCTCTTTCATTTAATAATTAAAGGCTGACTGGGATGATGGACTCAGTACATTGTCAGGGAAGCCTTTAATAAACTCTCTTTTTCATATTATGCACTGAGTGGTACAGCAGCACATGTCAGCGAGTCATGACTGATACTGGATAGGCTCGCTGACTTTAATATCTTGCTGTCAGTGAGTGTGTTATGTTTTATCTCTTTATATTTGTCTATCTAACAAGAAATATTCTGGTGGCAACAGTTTGATAGATAAATGAAAGTCATTTAGATAGATTATTACTTAGGCCCAGGTTCCTTTTTAAGAAAAAGTGATTGTTCTTCCAAAAATCAATACAAATATCCTAAAGTGTAGTTTTTTCTTCTCTAAACGTCATCATTTACAAGACGCTAATGTCTAACCTGATGCCGAGAAATAAACAGGTCAATGTCAGAACATAACCTATTGATAACCACTTTTACACCGATGACTCACAGCCGTTACGAACACAAGGTATCACTTAAAGTGGACATATCATGCTTTTAAATTGTTCCATTCCACATTTAAATCATTCAGTTGTGGTCGATAATAAGTGGAACTGCAGTGCTTTGGTCTGAATTTCTCGTTATTGCAGCTCCACAGGTGCGTCTGAGAGCAACTCGTTTTGGTGCTGTCTCCTCAAATGCGAATGGACATTTCATACCCCATGCCCCTCAAAGTCGCAGAGCCTTCTACTCCTCCAACCCGTTTGGCCATTTTTGTGGCTTAATAGCACAGATACGACTATCTAGCATCGCAGAAACGTCACTGGATGCATTTTGATCAAAATAATGGCAAGCTGTTTATGTAATAATATTCAAAACACGCAGGATGGTGATGTTCTCAAGGAGCTAAATGTGCACAGGGCTAACATTAACAGAAGGCATGATGCTATGGCTAGGATGTAATAGCAAGACGCAATGAATTCATGTCTAAAATAAAGTTTGTTGTCATTTCAGTGTGAAATTAGCTTGGTAAAAACTAGACTATTCTGCACTTCGCTTCGTATAGAACGTCTGGCCCTTCAGCTATTCAGAAATGATTGCTTGCTGGAGGCATGGACTCAGTTGAAGTTTTCATTACCCAATCGCTAATTGCTAACGTTTGCCCACGACGTATGTAATGCGTCAGTTCGATGCTATGAAGCTTACCAGAAATCGCCTGCTCTCTAAACAATCATCTCCCACTGTGAAGAGAGAAGTGCCTCGCTGAACGAGATGGCTGTTGATGCTAACTCAGTATTTGGAAGCGTGGCCAACACGGACTTCCTCCGCTGCCATTGTTAAAACTACAGGCTGAAGTGCAGAAAATTGACGTCATTGTTCACAACTCCTCCTTCTGTTTGCTGATTAGCCTGGTTGATATTCTACTGGAGAAATTGAGCTCAGTGGGAGAAAGCCCAGACGGAGCACTGAGGTGAGATGAGAGTCGAGTGGAATTGTGTAGGAAGGTAAAGGCTGGGCTAGCAGTATTTGGAGCTCACTGCTTTGCTGTGTCTGGCATTTCCACAAACAGGAGGAGCTGACCCCTCAGTCAGATGAACTCTTTCGGTAAATCCTTCTCGATACTGGTGGAGAACCTCTTGGAAGTGCCTGGTTAAATTAGATTTTTCTCTGAAATGTACACACATCAGTGGGGAAAGTCCTCTTTGTTTGCATGTAGCACTTCAAGGACCAGTGCTGTATCAACCTTATTTAGCGGTTCTGCAGCAAATACTGTGAAGTCATAGTTCAAAAAACATAATAGAAAATAGAGAAAACTGAATGGACTGAAAAATATAACCCAAACAGAATATAAAGATATGTGCACAGCACCGGGAGAGACTAAATTCAACTTTTCTCCACTCCTAGAGACTCCAAGTACACAACAAAATGCATTTAAGGGCTAAAAAAGTGGATTTTGCACAATATGTCCCCTTTAAAGAGACTGTGTAATATCATCACACAGCAGGGAAAGTAGCAGAGGAAGAAAAGTTTACAGTAAGTTTACTGTTCATAAACAGATTTTTGCATGACAAATATTACTTTTACAGAAGTTTTTCGATACTGTGTTTTACCTTCTTGCTGTCGTACTACACAGCTCTGATATCTGGTGGCCAAAGAGGACAGCAGGAGTCTGGGAATGCACAGCGAAGTAAAATTTGATTAAAAACATCTACCCCATCATGTAGTGCGTCAGAAACTAGTCCTCAATGTTTAATGTTGTCCTTGAATGCTTGGGTGAATACTGGAGGCCTTCTATCCTTTATGGAGACAGTTTACGTTCAGTGTCTTCCTGTGATGTGTCGTTATTGTATTTGAAAGTTTCAGATAAAAACCTTTTATGTTTCACATTTCTTGGGTGTTTGAATTTTGGTTCTCTTTATTTTTGATCCTTTTATTTGCAGGTTATTTATGTTTCATAGTTTTTGGCATATTTGGTTCATTTATCTGTTTAATATTGTTTCAAATGTGTTGCTGGATTAGTTTATTCCTTCCTGCTAAGTTTCATAGTTTGTTCTTGCTTCCTGCTTCCTTATTTCCTTTAGATTATTGCCACGTTTTATACTTTGATTTTCAGATCCTTTTAATTCAGCTCCAGTATTTAGTCTCCTCCCTCAGTTTCCCTGCTATTCTCCTTGCAACAACGGTTCATCTGATAAGTCTCCATGGTTCTCATGTCGCCTTGCTATTCTGGCTCAGTCATCCGGCTCATTTAGCCCACCTTCATGCTGCTCACCTGTTCCTCCGGCTATTCAGGGGTTTTTGTTGTTGTTTTTTGTCCAGTGATGGATTCTCCTGTTTTCATGTTTGGTTATTTTGTCCATACCCCGTGTCTTGTTCAGGTTCTGTGGGTTTTTATAATTTTTAAAAATCAATAAACTCTTTTAAAATGCATCATTGCAGCGGCTGTCTGTGGCTTGACTCTGCCGCGTCTCCATGCTGCCTGAAATTCCAATGCTCTTCAAACTTTTCAGTCTGAACCACCTTTGGAAGATAACTGACACCTCTTTGTTATGTGGTGTGGATTATCAACACAAAAAGCAGTAAGATTGTAGCTTAAAATATGTTTAAGGGCACAACAATATGGGTATGGAGTTATTCCTTTTAAGACATTTAAAAACAGGCACTTCTGGCAGTGAGAGCAGTTACATATATGTGCTTATAATGTGTTCACACACACACACACACACACACACACACACACATATATATATATATATATATATATATATATATATATATATATATATATATATATATATATATATATAACATGTATATAACATGTATATATATATAACATGTATATAACATGTATATGGTAATCTGTATTTGTTCTACATTTAGTTGCTTTCAGAATGTGTTCTGCCATCCAAACAGTGTTTTTTTCTTTTGAAGCATTAAAAACATATTTTTTGGTGTTTTTCTCTGAAGGCTTGCTGTTCTCCTAATTAGGGTAGCATTCTTAGTTTGCTGCTTCAGCTCTGAAAACCAGTCGCTGCTGGTAGCTGACAACAGAAAGTGGTATTGACTGCAGGAATATTACCACAGACACTCCTTAAAAACAAACTATGCTGTGTAATAAAGGAAACCTTTCCTGCCACTAAGTATGAAAAGAGATTTAAGTGTTTTTTTATTAGCGACTATGGACTCCTTTACCTTTTATAAGACGTGAAAGTGTTTCTGATCTACTGCACTTCAGCATGAGCTGAAATACGGTTCCATCCCAAAGGACTGGCATGAGCTCAGAAGAACATATTTAAAGGGTAATTGGTTGATACCAGACAACAAATATGTTAAAGCCTAAACCAGTACTGTTGGGAATTCACTTGACCAGTGGGAGCTCTCCCCCCTGTTGGGGATGAGACCCAAGGGGTTTAATTTCTTCTGCATGATTTACTGTATCTTTTAGATTTAACACAGCTATTTACTGGCGGCTTAAAAGAAACCACAACGTAAATAAATGACTTTTACTGAGGTTTTGGTTCACGTGATTTGACATTTTCATGCACAACTTCTTAGAAACAAACAGCGAACAGCTGAACTCAGCTTTTATCCTCCCTGCTGATCTTTTTTCTCAGGACCATCTGAAATGTTGAGAGGTTTCTCACAGTTTTCGTGAAATCGGCCCTCTCTTTGGGAGCTCCTGTGTGTGGTCAGGTTGTTTACTTCTTGAAAACGTTGCGCTCTGATGAAAGAGTGGGGATGAGACCGAATGTTCTGGGATCAGAAAGAGAACGATTGGTGACTAATGAGACTTTCCCTCTGCAGATTACAAACCTGCCTGCATGACCCAGAGGACGTTCATTCGTCCTACTTTTATCCTCATTATTACTCACATATAATCATAGTTCTATTAAAACCCCAGCCTTATGACTTAATAATAGGCAGGGGTTTTGTAACAGCCAGTCAAGGTGGCGCTAACTGATAGTATTGACCTAATCAGTCTCATTAAATACTTCTACTGTCTCAAATCTTTAAAAAATCAGCCCAAAGGTCAAATTATTTTGAATGCTAATTAATTACATACTTTTCAATCAGCAATGGTGAGATTTATACACACTTAAGAATCCCAGTATTCCCACTTCATCAGAACTAGAATGATTAGTGAAGATAGTCAGTTATAGTCAATAACTACCTTATTATTAACCACAGGAATCCATTTTAATGATCTAATCACCTACTGCACCTACTACATAAAAATGTCGAATTAAAGTGAAAATTCTATTTAAACTAAATAAAAATAACTTTATCAAGAAATGTCGAGTTTTTGTGTCAAATTTTGAGTTTCTTTCTGACTCTGATCTGAGAGGAACGGCTCGGAAGAGGAAAGTGCCCCATCCCTCATCAGTATTTGCGGGTGTCCGACGGTGGGGATCGCGGGTCCCCGCTCGGTGGGTTGGGGGCTCTTTGAGGGGCTCCTCCTTGGTGTCGGGCAGGGGCTTGTGCTGACACCTGTCCTCTGAGGTGACTGCTGACGGACGGGAAAATGGTGGCGGGGCTGGACTGTGTGCTCTGCCTCTCTCCCTGTGCCTCTTCAGCCTGGGGCCTACTGCCCCTGTGCTCCTCAGTCGGGCTGGTAGCTGCTCTGGGGGGGGGGGGGGGGGGGGGTCACTGGTGGCCGCCTGCCTGGGGCTGCTGCTGCTTCCGAGGGCTGGGGTTGCCTGCCCCCTGCTGTTCTTGGATGCTGAGTGAGAGTTTAAAATAAGAAATCATTCTCAGAAACGAGCTTACGGAGTCATCAGCGAGCAGAACGAGGAGCGTTCACTGACTGGCTCGTTAAAACATGGCGCATTTACACAAGATCTCAGAAACCTCTTCAGCAGGACAGCAATTATTTTAGCTCAACATGGTCATAGTGACGGCGTTCTGGAAAACCCCCCTGAAACACAGCTGGACAAGAAGAGCATCTGTGGGCTCCAAGGTAGAACCGCTTCTGAACACAAAGAACACGGAGACCCATCTCCAGATAGTCGAAAAAACTGGAGATTTTGGAAAAAGTGCACGTTGTTACCTCTGGCTTTAAACTGACAGCGTTGAGGAAACGAGCACCGTTCCGACAGTCAAGCATGTCGGTGGGAGTGTGATGGTTTGGGGCTGCTGCACTGATTTAGGACCTTAAGTGTTTGATGAAAACCACACTCTTAAAATAGATGCGTTAATATCAACTCAAATTGTGTTAAAAACCCAAAACAATATTGTGTTTGTAAAAGGACGACACATTTTGTGTTCAGTTCAACCCCTTTACTGTGCCAATAGTTCAACACAGTTATTGTAAAATTAGCAGTTGTGTTAAAACTAGTAGCACAGGAAATGTTTTCAAACTGCACAAATGCCTCATCCTGTATAGACACATTATTGTTTTAAAACATGTTAAAACAATGTGGAAAGTTCATGAAGAAAATGGAAATCCACCTGTAGAAAAAATAAAACATGAATAAACATGTACGGTGTTGTTTGATGTCGAGGCAGCATGAGTCACAGCAGACTGGACTTAGTAACTGGACGGCACAAATCCAATCCCCTGATTAAGGAATCCTGCATATACTTTATTAACAGTTTATAAAAGAAAACATTATTTTATCTCACTTCCTGCTGCATGGAGGTCCAACTCAGGGATTAACTACCTTAAATTAAGCTAAATCAGGTGCAAAGTATCTCTTATTAATGTTTTTTTTCATTGTGCATGTTAAATAAACTAATCAACGAAAGAACAGAAAGCAACAGTGGCGGTGGCTTCAGTTGACAAGTCCCAGAGCCGCAGACGTCCAAGTAGTGACGCGACTGGTCAGTGGTTGGACATGTTCTGTGTGTCCATTTGTTTAAAGAAAACAACACAAGATGTGTGTACTTGATGGTAACGCAAAAAAATATGTTGTGAAACAGCACATGTGTTTTAAGAGTGCAAATAGCCGAAAAAACTGGACATTTTGGAAAAAGTGCAAGGTGTTACATCTGGCTTTAAACTGACAGCGTCGAGGAAACAGACACCATTCCTACAGCCAAGCATGTCGGTGGTAGTGTGATGATTTGGGGCTGCTGCACTGATTTAGGACCTAAATGGCTTTCAGTGTTAGATGAAAGCATGAATTATGTCCTCTGCCTGCAAATCCTGAAGGAGAATGTCCAGCCGTCAGTTTGCGACCTAACGTTTAAATGTAATTTCTGGCACAGCGCAGGAAAATAATCCACACAGGCAGGTCGAACTGCTTATAGTGGCCAAAAATCTGGATTTCACTCCAAACGTTGCTGTGATGTTATCTTAACCAGCCATTCATGTGTAAAAGCAGTTGTTAGGTATGGGGGCAATAGCTTTTTTACATGGAATCAGCGTGCTATGGATAGCTTTTGTCCCTGTTTTAATTAACTCAATTTGAAAACTGTGTTCTGTATTCTCTCAGGTTATCGTTGTCTCGAAGCTCAATGAGAGGCCTGACAGTTTTTGGCCCAGGAATGTGGATAATGAATAATTATTCCATCAAAATATATCTGAAGAATTTAGTTTTCAGATTTATATGCTTCACGGTGTTGGTTTCTGCAAAGAGAAAATGAAAAGTTATATTAATAATCAAGATATGGAAGGTTTATTTTTTATCGCTGAAATATTTACTCCAGTATTGAATTTTGATGAACTTGGATGAGATTTCAAAGGTTCAGATAAGTTTGGTAGTGACCTGAAAACACCCCGGGTTTCTTTAACTTGGACAGACTGTTTGTTCTGACTTGTGCATTAAATTAGATCCATTTTACACCTTATGGAAGCATTTGGAGAGCACACACAGATGACTCATTGTGGCTTTGAGTGGTTTTGAAAGCCACATCAAAAGAGTGGATCCAAATTCCTAAAACATAACAAATGAGATGCCTGATTTAAAGGTGGCTTTGATGTGAGATTTCTTGATGTTCCTTCACATTTTCTCCTGCAATACAAAATGTCTGCAAGCAGTGAGAGACTTCTGAATGCGTTGCACCGTGACTTTTAAACCTGCCATTCTGTTCAAACCTTTGTTCTCTTGCAATAAACCAGGATGAAAACAGGAACAAAATGTTAATTAAAAGAAATAATAACATAGAAAGGTTCAAAAACACTGTTTTGGAATGAAACAAATCTCCAAGCTTATTCTGTTAGCTGTTAAGTTTGATTTGGTATCTTAATAATGTAACTATTTATTACCAATTATTAGATATATACACAAGAGATAAAGTATAATGAGGCCCTCATGTAAAAAGACGATGCTGAGATGGTGAAGATAACATAATTCAATAATTATAGGCTCATGAGCTGCTAATGGAGCAGGCTAGTTTTCGTCTGAAGATTTTCTCATTTTCAGTAAACCAGGGAAATGACCTTCATCACACACTCAAGACAATTATCTCTGAAAATCAATGCTGGGGCCCTTTGACAAATGAGATCGTCAAGACAAGTCTGCATGCTTCAGCTCCACCCTATTTCAATCACATCTTTTTTAACCAGCCTCGTTTTAATACAAAGCCAGTTGTGATGTATTGTACTTTTAACTTATTTATTAAAGACATATTAAGGAACGGATAAAAGTCCCTTTTTCAGGCTGAGAGCAGATAATTAGGTGTCTTAACTCACTTCTCTACTCAGGAATCCTGAGGAAGAAAAAGATTCTTGAGTGGGTCTTTCTTTTTTTGAAAATGTTTCAAATGTGATGAGCAGTAAACATTTACGTTGTTATCAGTGCCTGTGTAGCACAGTTCCAGCTCTCGGCAGCTGGCGCTTCCTGGTAAGGAGTCTTTGCAAGACTCTGCTCAGCTCATCAGAAGCTGGCTTGAGGAAAAAGTCTGCTCTAAACAGCCAATAAGAAAAATGAATTCTGTTTTTTTTTTCCCATAGCATTTTGTAGACCAGAGAGAGAACGAGTAGATAAAATTACTGGCTGATTTATTGTACCTATAAAACTAAGTTCAGTTCAACTCAAGACTCAAAATGAGGCTGGTCCAGAAGCAGAGCTCCATGCCAAATGTCTCGGCTCAAATTATAGACGATTGAAATATTTCAGCTTGAAATTACCGGTCGAGAGATCACATTTACGTTTGCTGGCGTGAGGCTCTTGGACTCTCAGATTGTAATAAAGTGCTTCAAGGGTTGTCGAGTACCAGCAATCTTACAAGCAGCCGAGCCTGCAGATCACATGGGTTGATTGGAGTTGAGTTGCTTGGGCCGCATCCTCCAACTGCTTGCACTGAAAGGCATTTTTATCAAAATGCATGGCAGACTCACTGAACATTCTTAAAATCTCAAACCCTCGGTGAAAACATTATATTAGTCATGTAAAGGACTTTTATAGCTTGACAAATTGCAGTTGTCAGGATGAAGAGTTTTGTTTTCCTGTCACCTGATTTCAGCTCAAAGTTCCTGTGCACACAAATGTTTCGTCTTGGTGGAGATGAGACATATCTTCGTCATCCAGGGATTCTTATAATTTAACGTTGACGTCAAATTGGTAACCACAAAATGTAATTTAACAAATAAATCTTGTGTTAATCAGTTTATGTTTAAAGAACTGAACAGAAATATCAGCCTGTCCACTACTTGATGCTACAGAGGAGCAGTAAATAAAACGCCAAGCTCAGCTCAGATGCCAGGGGTTACTGACTGCAAGAGCAGATAAGAGAGAATCAGCAGGTCTGAACTACATCTGCCATCCTGCAGCTTTATAATTCACCTTTGGAGAACAGTCAGAGGGGAAAAACCTCAGCAAAGCCTGGATGTTTTCTATTTAAAACTATTGTTGATGGATGCAGGGAAATACGATGTCCAGCCATGCAGGGTGTAGTGTGGTTGGGTGAAACAAGTGCCCCAAGTGATGTTGGTTCCTTAAATCTTTACAGATGAATGTGGTTTTGTTCTAAACACACGTCCTCAGTGCTTGGGAAACCAAGATGAGGCCATATCAGTGTTCCTCTCTGCCGATGAAGGGAGCCTAAATGTCCCCTGACTCTGCAGCATCGGCTGCTACAGTGTGGCCGGTCCTAATGCTGGAATAATTAAGCTGTAGAAATGAACCAGAAATGCATTTTTTTTACAAGGAGAAGAGTGAATTATAGAAGACTGTAAAAGAAAACAGATTAAAAAGGGAATATTTGCCCTTTGAACATTAGAAACCCAACAGTAATGGAATATAATATGAACCCTTGGCTTGACAACATAATCAGCTTGTAACATGATGTTAGCTAAACGTCTTTCTCAGATTTGAGACATGTTGTTGCTCATATTTTCAAGAGCCTTTTGATAATAAATATTAACTCTCAGGGTTTGTGACCACCTCCTGTATTCTTTTTTAGCCAGACATGGATGGTTGTTATGAGGCAGATATGTGAGAGACGCAGACTCACTTTGTGTAGGTAATGCAAACTGAGAGAAGGGTGGGAAAATTACATACACCCAAAAATATTTATAAAAACAAAATACCTGCTAGTTTGGAATCATATTTTGCTAAAACTTAGTTGTTTTGGGGTGAAATCTGCAAAGTTTGTCTAGAAAAGATGTGCAGATCTTTCTTGACACTCTGATGTCTTCAAGGTCCTAAGCTCTGGAGCTATTTGTATTTTTTGACCAGATATATTGTGGAATTCATTAAAGCATATAAATGATAATTTAACAAATTTTTTTAAACATGCATTTGTTGCAGGGCCATGTTGTAAATACATTGGAAACTAGCTTAAACTAAATCTGGTGCAAAGCACCTTTTATTGATGTTTTTTGCACATTGTCCCTGTTTTAAATTAACTAATAAACTAAACTAACTATTAACTCAAACTGCATAATGATATATTTATGAAATGGATCCTTATTAGCAAGAGCATTTGGGTTAATCATGCTATATTTCTGTACACGGAGCACCAGTGGATACAACACTGCAACTGGACACAAATCTGTGGCTTTAGGCTTCCTCTGGATGTCAGCATGACCATTCGTCCATAAATGTTACTGTGACTGCAAAAGACACACTGCATGAGCACAACATGCCAGGGGTGCACTCAGACTGACTGAAAAAAGTTATTAAAGAAAACCACGATTAAATAATGATTCCCCTCCCCCCATTTTAAGACATTAACAGTAGAAGTTGTTGATTCTGGTCATGGGTGTTTGGAGCATTCCTCATTAAGCAGCCTGCCTGCAGTGTCACAGAACTATACGTCCTATTTATCATCTGTAAAACAAAAAACGTCTGCACTAAACAACCCAGTAACTTAATCATTTGTTCTTGAAGATTAATTTGACATTTATAAACAAAGATACAATTATTTCAAACCAAATAATTGATCAAGTTCTTTACTTTTCTGTACCTTATGCTGTACAGTTCATCTGCCACACACTGAGTCACAGTTTGATTCATGAAAGCATTGGTTACACAGCAGAAATCCTCGGGAATAGTCCTGAGCTCCAGACAGCTCTTTGTAGACTCACAGCTGGTGTCTGGAGATCTTTACTCATCATGAAAAATCTTTATGCATTAACTTCAGTTTACTATCAAAATATACAAGAATTGTCCCAAGATGGGGGAATGACTGTTACTGATGCATCTTAAATCTATTAGTAATAGTCAAAATAACATCCCAGAGTGTCTTGCAGATTGTATTCATACCCCTTGAACTTTTTTTTGACAGATCAACACAAAGTAGAGCGCGATTGTGAAGTGGAATAAATCATGATTGATTTTCAATATTTAGTTTTAAAAATTCACTCATTTTTCATCTCATCTGAGCAGAGCACATTCTTCCACTTTACTACTGGGTCCTGTGCGAGGCCTGTAACAACCAACCATCCTTCTTTGTCAGGTTGTGGAGCCTTTTTAAGTCCCCGGTTCTGATCAGCATCTTGCTGAGAACACTGAAGGACCTAAGCTGCCTCAAGAAGTACAAATAGCTCTGCTCCTTCTTGTAGATGGCTTGACTGTTGTGTCTCCAGATCGGTCTGTTGTCCAGGTGAACACAGAGGTATTTATACTCCTTCACCAACCCCACTTCTTCTCCAAAGATGGAGATAATGCTTGACCTAACCCCATTTTCCCTGAAATCTGCAATCATCCCTTTTGCTTTGTTCAAATTCAAAATGAGTCTGAGTCCACACCATGCTACTGTTCATTTCTGGTCCATCTGACTACTGCACCATCATCTGAGTATCTCTGCAGATAAAAACGTTCAGTCTTGTACTGGAAGTCAAAGGTAAGAAAGAATAGTGAGAGTACAGTTCCCTGTCGTGCTCCTGTGGTGCTCATCACCTGGTTAGACTCACGACCCTTCTGGACTCTGAGGCTTGTTCTGGTTCAGTCTCTCCAGCTGCATCTTTGCCTGATTTCTAGAGACGGATAGGCAGGATGGGGAGGGAAAGGGATCACCCGCATCTCCTTGACAAGAAAGCGGGGATAGAAGGTTGGCTGCAGGCTGGAGAGGAGAAGGCTTAGCTTATTCCTGAATTGGGCCTTTTGAAGAACGTCTTCAGTTCATTGGCTCTGTGTGCACTTCCATCAACCTGATCCTTCTGTGATATTCTTCATCCTTGACCGCATATCTCTGATATTGTTCTGTTAAAGCTTGCTCTCCAGCTTCTTCCTGAAAACCCTCTTTCTGTCTGCTGACTTTAAGTTGTTTTTGTATCCTCGATAATTCGTCATATCCCTCCATATAGACTATTTTTCTCTCTCTCATTTCTTTCAGGTCACTGGCGATCCATGGTTTGTTATTGGGATAGGATCTCACTGTTCTGGTGGTGATGGTATTATATCCACAGGTGTTTATATAGTCAGTCACACTCTCAGTTACAGTATTGACGTCCTCTCCATGTGGCTAGCAGAGTGCGTCCCAGTCCGTAGCCTCAAACCGTACCTGCTGGTTCCTCTTCAGCTTCCTGTGACCATCTTCTCACAGTTTGTTTTATTAAAGGTTGCCTCTGAATAAAAGTTCATACACTAAGATCTCAAGATTAAAACAAGATAATGATCTGATTGCTTCCACTGTTTTCACACACTTCTTTTACCGTGTTTATTCTTTACAGCTTGAGAAAATGCAATCAGCAGACTGATCCAATTACTGTCATCATTTTGATATATTAAAGGCAATTCTGTGTTTTGATGCTTATTACATCTGATTCAGGGGTCATTTGCTGCTTAATTGACTTGACAGAAAACAGAAATGCACATGGCCAAAGGGTTATCTAGCTGTTTACATTTCCCCTTTGGCAGGCTTATTGTTGATCTTTGCAGCAGGTGAACGTTGCAAGATTAGCCTTCTCATGTTAGCCACTGAATTGGAAAGCCTTGGTTGAAAAAAGGAGAGGAAATGGACTTGGAGAGAACACAGACTGAGAGTGGGCACTCATGAACCGTGTTCATTGGAGAGTTCAGAAGAAAATGCTGAAACGTCTTGAACGTTGGAATTATAATTTTGTGTTAGCTGCAAATATGTAGGATTTTAAAGGAAATGTTGGGCTGCAGGAAATGATAAAGGATGGTAAAATAAGCCCTGCAAGATTCCAGCACAATTTAAATTAACCGTGACCCGACCTCATAGTAATGACTTCAGTCAGTCACAGTGTATGTAGCAGCAAAGAGGCTTTAAGGCTGAGAAGGCTGCATAATGAAAAGTGGCTTTAAAAGGACGCTGAATTTCTAAGAACATTACCCTAAAAGCTACATCTTATACATGCAGGAAAAAGTCAAATTTACCTTCTGAAACTGTTCAAAAAGCAAATAAATCCACTCATTTTCCTTCTTCGAGATAACACTGAATGTTTATCAAGTTAATAATTCCTCCCCACACAATGCAATTCTCACTGTAATTGTTGCATAATGTGTCTTAGGATATCTGCATAGAATCTGATACCATGTGTCGTGAGAGAGAAATTAATTATAAAGAGGATGAGATATCAACCAGTGGGATTCTTCTTCCGAACTCTGAAGTCTTCCAGAAGCCTAATCACATCATTTAAAACATATTCAGATAAGATTTTTATGAACTTATGAGAACCACTTCACAAAGCCCAGTTGGCACCATGTTATGATGTTCTGTCAGGTATCACTTATGGCTCCGTGACGTGTAGGAAATTAAATGCTGTTACGCTTTGAGAGTGGAAAGTCTTTCCTGGACCTGAGAATCAAACGAAATATTGATATCATTCCTGATGGCTATGCTGTATGAAATTAAACATGTACTGAACTGCAAGATGTTTACATCATAAAAACTTAAAAGCAGCTATGGTGCTAAACTACCTTATGGTACATCAGTGATCCAGCTGGCTTTCTGTTGCTATTCTCTGTGGGACTGGTTATTACATCCTTAGAAAGGCTAATATCCTCTCAGTGCTGAACATGCAAATCTGCTGAGTGAAACTCAATGTGTTGTTAAGCACCACACAAGAAGATCTGAACTGGGATACTGTCTGGCTAGTTGGGAAGAAAAAACAAACACCTTGATTATCCCTTTTTTTTTTAGTAGTGCTTTGAAAACATAACTGCTAATCTTCATGCAAAGCATGGAAGAGGAAGAAATCAAAAGGAGCGTTTGAATAATAAATGCCCCCAGCTGGAGAAGAAAACTCGGGGAGAGGACTGCATCAGCAGATCTGGGACAAACAAGTAGGACAGGGGGCTTGGCATAAGCTAAACATTTTGACTAGTCACTCTGCTCTCCTACTGGCTATGTGAGAAACTGGAAAATGAAGCATCAGCAGCTGACTTGTATCATAAGACACCCCCCAACACACCTCCCCAAACTAATCTGCACATTGCTTACTGCAACGTATACATGTGCACTTTTCCTCCCTTCTCCTCCCATGCCTTTACCTCCCGCTGTCCAGCTGTAAACCCTTCAGAGCCGGCTGAGAGTCCACTGGTTCTGTCCTACTTGTCACAGATAAACATGACTGCCGCTCAGAACTCTTCGCCTGCTTGTCGGCAGTGGCTGCCTCTGTGCTTGCATTTTGGAAAGGTACATGAAAAACAACAAAGCATAGTTATGTGGAACTCGTTTAGGTGTTGCATAAAATAGAACGATATTCATCAGTAAATAATGTTTATTAATGACATTTTTCACTTCCTTTAACATTCAGCCTGATGTTAAAGGATTGTTCATAAATATTCACCTCTGGCTGCCGTCCCAGCAGGTCTCGGTCAGGCTGCAGCTTTCCTCCACTCTTCCTGCTAAACTGTTCCAGCTCTGTCAGGTTGTGTGGGGGATCAGCTGTGAACAGGTCTGGGCTTTGACTGGGCCACTCTAGAACATCCACCATGTTGTCTTCAGACCATTTCTGTGTAGCTTTAGCTGGACGCCTCGGGTCGTTGTCCTGCTGGAAACTAAATCTGCAGTTCTCTTGCAAATGGAAACTAATTGTCCTCCAGGATTTCCTGATGTTTTGGTCCATTCATTTTACCTTCTGCCTTTACAAGCCTGTTGCCAAGAAGCATTCCCACAGCATGATGCTGCCACCACTGCAGTCTTTGGCGTCCTCCAGCTCCACACTCTGACTCGAGGTTGCACCTAGCTCGCAACATAGGACCTAGCAGCCCTTCTCGATGCCTCCCTTCACATCTGAATGCAATGAATAACTCGTTTTCAGGCCTCTGCAGAGCTTAATGACGGAATGCTGATGAGGGAATTCAACCATTTGATTCAGGCGTGTTGGAGGAGGGATGCATCTTAAAGTTACAGGATAGTAGCTCTCGAGGACTGGTGTTAGACACCCCTGCTCTACACAACAACAAGCTTCCCATATTAACTAACTGGAAGGCTGAAATAAGATCATTATCTGCAGGGTTGCAATTCAGAAGAAGTCATTTCATAGGCACTTGCTTCTGCTTGCACTTATTAATGCAAATCACCGTTACATGGTTATTGTGTATGGTTCATGGCAGTACAGGCTGGATTTGGTTCAAAAGTGATCGTCTAACACGTTCCTGAGAAGTCTGAATGTGGATCTATTATATAACTGCAGCCAGTCTCAAACTCAGGACCTTCAAATGGGAGTCCTATATTTACCTAATTGAGTTGACAGCAGGCTTAAACAGGAACTAAATATAAGTAAGTTGCTGACCTTTCAGAATGAATTATGCAGGTTTTATTATTGTTGTGATGACATTATAGTTTTTTAAATGTCTATTCAGGCCAAACTCTGTTCCTCTTCTGCAGCATTCTGTCAGCACCGTGTGCTCTCTGTGAAGATCAGCTCGGAAATTACAATTGTTGCTGCACAGCTGACAGTTTTCTTACGACAACAAACCTGAACTTCTTCTCTGAATCATGATCGTGAAAATGTCTCACTGTCAGTGCACAGCCAGTGTATCCCAATTGTCTTATGACACTTTACATTAAAATGTATGTTTCCACCTGTCAGTTCAGTGTAAATATCATCCTATTTATCATTATTCTCTCTATTTTTCACACACAGAGAAAAAGTATTTCCTGCACATTTATATTGTTTCTGCAATATAATGACTGAAACAGAGAGTAAAAAAGCTGACTTTGATTTCTGCTTTCTGCAAATGTTTTTTTTTATGTTGAATAAATGTTAAAGGATTAAAGGCCAACCCCTGAATGTTTGTGTGTTAAACCAGACGCACGAACAAACAAAGAGGACATGAATTCCTAACCTACAGCGCCACGGTTTTATAGGTACACCAGTTGGAAAGCATTTGATGGGAAAACGCTGACTTCTGCTGCTAGGAACTTGAGAGTTGACTTGGAATTGAGGCAAAAGTGTTAAGACACCTATGAGTGTCAGGGTGGTTGCTGTTTTCCACAATCCATGTGGGGGACAAAGCAAACGTGAGAGTAGGAGCTCTGGTCAGAGGACAGCAGAGTAAATCATTTTCACTTCGCACTTAATACCATCCTGAACATATTTTGCCCCACAGTGAAATAGGATGGCTGTTATGGGGGCCATTTGTAAAGTTACATATAAAACATAATTACGTTATTCATTCATTTACAAATGTCACAGCTCCAGACTACATGTTTAGTTAGCAAGCTAACTATTTAGTTAGCTTAGAGCTAAATATGTAGCTTGTGAACTAAATAGCTTTAAAGTAAATATTTATCCTGCTAATTAAACAGTTTGAAACTGACATTTAGAAATGAATGAATAACATGTTGAAAACATGACTTTGAAAAATGAGCCTCCATTTTCTTCTCTTATGGCAGGCTAAATAACCCATTTTTTGGCCGTGTAACTTTACAAACGGCACCCCGTAGGTGGCAGCATCATGCTGTCGGAAACTGTCTTCAGCATGGGATGGAGGATCTGCGTCGGTGAAAACTGATGTTCACAGACGCTCTCCATTCTGTGTGACGGAGCTCGCTTTACGTTGAATGGCAGCAGCTCACACTCTGTATCGTGGTTAGGCAAGAACGATCACCAGTTATGCCTCAGACTAGCCAACATAACACCGATACCGCTGCATAAATGTCTTTTTTCTCTGTCCAGCTACTCAGGTCTGATCACTAAGAGGTTTAAATGCTCAGTGATGTCTCCAAACCAAGCAGCAAAGAGCACATAACCAACACCTGTTCCTCCTAACTGGTTTTGCGATTGTTATTTCTCAGTCCTGTCCTATATAAGAAACTTGGCATCAGATATAAAGATTCTTGACATTTTTCTACCCTGCAAGGAGATTATTACCGCCATGATTCATAGCAATCTATTTAATTATAGTTTTAACATTTTTGCTCCAAACTACAAATGTCAGCGTCATACTGCGAATCGAGAAGTCAAGAGATTATGACCAGTAATTGTAGAGATACCATCAGCAGCAGGCAGCTGGTCCGATCAGAAGCCATTTTGTGTGGATGTCTTAAAACATATCGGACATTTGGCACAGACGTTAATGTGAACAGATTCTTTTCTCTACTGTATAACCGAGTGTTGTTCAGTTTAAAAATCTGTCCTTTTCCAAGTACTGGCAATCACAAAGGCCACTTGCTTATTACGTGACCTAAATTACAAGGCAGAGTCGTGGGAATGCACCTGCAACAACCTCTGTGACTCTGAAAGGAAACCCCAGTGCATGGTTGGACCCTCATATTTAAAATATGGCTCAGCTTGCAGCTGAAGCCAGTTTTACAGAGGAAAGGCTCATGAATGATTCAGTTTGATGGTTTTCATTAAAACCACCGTTTGGCCCTCGGCTCAAGGCCACTATTAACAAATAGTCATTAGATGGGCATCATTAATTATCGCTCTGCTCCACTGTCACCCACTTCCATGCAAGTGGACCATGGTCTGAAGAGCTGCTTAAATCCCTCTTATGTCTGATTAATTGTTTGAAAAAATACAAAAGGTTCATTATGGTTCAAAGTCTATTTTCTTGGTGCAGAAAGTGAACATCTTGTGATAATTCCTGGTTGAATTACCCTCACAGTCTGAGGATATGCAGTTAAATACCAGATATGCATATGTGCACTGTATTAACGGACAAATGGCTATTTTTACAAATGCTTGGCATTAAACCAGACTAAACGTTTCTTGTTTTGTGTCAGTCAGAATTACCAAGATTATTGCTATTTTCTAAATGCCAGAATAATGAGAGAAGCAATTGTTTAGATCAGGGGTGTCCAAAGTGTGGCCCATGGATTGATTTGGTTTGGCCCTTGACCGCTAGTCAAGAATGGTAAAAATTTCACCAACAAAGCAGAAAACAATTGGTGACCCAAAGATTTTGGAAATTGTCCGGTCTTCTTTTAATAGGGCAACATTCTGAAGCCCCTTTTATGTGTCGGATCTTTAATGATATACAGATTTCATAAAAATTGTGTTTATTGTTGAGCCGGTAGGAAGAAAAAAAAGGAAAAAAAAATCACTGTAAACTAATTTTTGCATTGTTCATTTTATGAATTTTGTGGCCCGCCAGTAGTTTAAACTGACCAGTTTTGGGCCACAGAGGAAAATATTTGGACACCACTGGTTTTGAACTTGCTTTTTTTCAAAATTTGTTCAAATGTTAGGGTTGGAACCCCGAGTGTGCACACATTTTCTCAGCAGTTGGTAGAACTTGCTTTTAAACACTGTGCCTTGGGCCAGACGTTTTAGGTATGCTTTCACAAGCTTGTCACGGCTGTTTGCTCGAATTTTGGCCCATTCCTCCTGAAAGAGCTGGTGTAACTGGGTCAGGTTTGCAGGCCGCCTTGTTCATACACTCAACCTGTGATTGCATGTAATTTCTATCATTTACTCAGTCTACTGTACTGCAGTCAGAACCTCACAATCATAAAAACTGCCCTGTGAATCACCACTTACTCATTACCGTGCAGTTACACCTCCAAACAAATACATGAATATTTACTGAAGCTTTCATGGAATCAAGCTGCAAAAATAATCATGCCTAGCCTGCTGTCAGGTTTTGGGGTTTGCAAACATCGTTAATTAGTTTATTGATATCAGAATAAATCATAATTCATGGATGTGCCAGAGTGAACATGCAGTGGATTTCAAGCAGACTTCCTTCTGCGGCGGTTTTAAATGAGTTTTTTGATTTGTCAGATTTATTTGTTCAGTTTTCACAGATTTTTCTGTAAAAATAACTCCCGATTGTTCACAGAAAATCCACCTAGTCGCAGATTTTTTTCGTAGAGAACACCTAAAATATTTGAAAGGAAATGGAGGTTTGGAAGCTGAGCTGCATAAAAGCCGCGCTACTTGACACTCAGTTCGCTGGTGTTTACGCAGCCAAGCCTCTGTACTGGAACATTTATTTTCGTAACCAGTTTCTGTCAACACCTCATGATGTAACTGGT
Organism: Anableps anableps; assembly: GCA_014839685.1. Taxonomy (NCBI): domain Eukaryota; kingdom Metazoa; phylum Chordata; class Actinopteri; order Cyprinodontiformes; family Anablepidae; genus Anableps; species Anableps anableps. The sequence goes on from CM026074.1 coordinate 37,895,536, forward strand.
GCTCAGGATCAATAATTATTATCTTAAACTCTTAAAATATAAAGAGTTATTTTCTCACAAAAAGTCATGCTCATTTACATCTAGGTATTTTCATTTCCTTTAAACAGTTTGTTTCAAATTTGAAAACTGAAACTGTTTTAGTTAGGGGATTGTTTTTTTATTTCTTTTATATTTATTATGGTCATTATACAAGCAGCAGCATGCTAAGATAAGGCGTGATTGAGTGTCCGAGAAATGCTGATAAGAGGAGAATTAGGAGGCTTCATTCTCTATCTCTCACCATGAGAATCAATGGTACCAAGCTGTGAAACACAACAACCCCATAACAAACAGACGCTGCTCAATGAAACATCTTTCTTATGTAGTATTTCACTGAAAACAAGCTCTAGCACCACAGCACTCATTGAGATTTTACACTGCAGATTGAAGGGCATCTATAAAATGACCCTCACCTACCGAAAAAATACGAAATGGATCTCCAAATAATGAAACAGAAGATGGATCTCAGGCTGTTGTATTTGCTTACTTTAATTCATCAGCTGCACTTTAAGAAAATCTTCCCAACAATTTATAGTTTATAAGGAAGCCCTGAGCCATCTGGCAGTAATTTTAATCCAAATAGTTTAAAGAGCTTGCTGAGAGTATTGAGGAGGAAGAAGGCTCCCTGAAGGAAAACGGCGCTTTCACGGCTTCCCTGACAGCGAGCTGGCTGCTGTTCGCTGTGTCCCAGATGGTGAACTCTGGACTTTATGGTCACTATGTTCATATCTGTATTTTTCAACATTATTGAATGGGTTTATTATAATGATGTTCAATATTTCAGCTCTTGTTTTTGTAACGATTGCTTCCATTAGTAACAGCAGTCCTAGTGTAAATAAATAACCTTGTTCTCGACAAGCAGGGGCAGCACAGAGCATGTTCGCTGCTCTGGCTCTTGGTCTTCAAACTACAGTCGTGAAGAATTAGTGACACCCCCATGAAATATTTAGTTCTTTATTTTTTTGTGATTCAATTTTGTATTTATTGATGCAAACACACTTAAACACCAAAACAGCCTTGATTTACTTGTTGAACACATGATAGCTGCAGAAATGAATTTTAAAAGTGAGGAAAAAGTGAGGACACCCTAACTTGTAGCTCGTCGAGCTAACCCATTGGCTGAAATGATATCAGTGAGAAGCTTGATGTGGCCATTTAGTCTCAGACAATAATGTGAGGAAAACTGGCCCCACTCTTCACTTTTCAGCAGTGAGGACTGGATTTTGTGTATGTGAGGTAGGAGGTGGTAGGTAGGCAGCAGCAGCAGCAGCAGACATTTTGAGCTGCTTCTTGCTCCATTTTATTCACAGATGTGTTTGTTTCTCCAGCTTCTGTTTGTCAAAAATCTTCCTGGTTTTTATTCAGGACTGAAACACAGCTGAACCTCATCAGTCTGCACCATAAATCAGTTCAAACAAGAAACAAAAATGAGATTATTCATCTAATCCATGAAGTCATCCACAGAACTGAATTGTTTGCAAAATACAATACTGCAATATGAATAACTAGACATTAAGATGCAATAAAAATGATGCATTTACTTTCATTATAAACAGTTGGAATAGCCTGCTGTATGTCATGCAGTGGCGTTCGGGGGTTTTCGAGACTGCTTCCAGCCTCTTGTGATCTGCTCTCAGGGTGCATTTGTTTGTTGGCAGATTTTTTAAATTCCCACCACCTGTAGGGGTTTTTCTGCCAGTGACTGGGCTGATTGGCCAAAAAACAAAAAGGTTTGAAAAAAATCAAAGTCTTCTTTCTGAAATCCTCAGACAACTCTTACAACCCCAGCCGGGTGTTCACAGTCACTTCAACAGTCAGGAGCAGGTCTGGAAATCTAAACTTCCTCAAAATATCGAGTAATGGAGGTCTAATAGTATTTGATGTGATATACCTGTTTGCAGTTTTGGTCATTTTATGTGGGGGTGTCTTCATATTTTACTTACTAATGTTTTTCTCTTACATTTTACATTTTTAAAATAATTTTCTTCATTTTTATTGTTTATTTATATCAATTGATTTTCTGTGTTGTTAAAATTGATATTAAATATTACACAGAAAAACAGACTGTAGTAGGATTTTTCTTTTTTTAATCACAACTATATGAAAATTTCACTGATCCACACTCCTTACAATTGTTGCTCAATCATCTGATGTCTCCCCCGTTTGAGCCTTAGTTTGTTTATTGATTGATTTATTGGTTGATTGACTCCTCAGTTATAGAAAAAAACAATAATTGACAATGTTGACATGAAAACTACTTATCAAGATTACTTTTTGGGTACAATTAAACCTCAAAACAAACAATTATTAGAGGAAAAAGTTAAAAAGCAGTAATAACCTGTGTGCATAAATGTTTCCATCCTTAAAGCTGTACTTTAATAAAGCAGCTTTTCATTCAGGATCAAATGTGTTTTCATTGTTGTTTCCAATAAGACATATGAAAAACAGTTTGTCAGTTTATTGTTGGTGATGAGTGTTGCAGCTGTGCGATGCTTCATTATTACTAGATTATACTCGTTAAGTTGCATTTACAAAATGTGAATTTTAATTTTAAAAAAGGGAATTTTTGTCACAATAACTGTATAAATGTTTAAACAACTGCATGTAAAAGAGCTTAAAATAGTTGATGTCTGCGTGGGCACTTGTGACTCATTTCCATATCTGTCACTCGAAGCACATTTTGGTGCTTAAAGGGAATGGGTGTTTTGTTCCTGAATGGAGCGTAATGTGAGGCTTATATTAGCCTCTCTGTATAGTAAAGTAGTATAGTTTTGTTCTGGATGTCGGTGTAATCAGTCGTAAGGAAAAAGGAAGTCTTGTATTTGAAGCCTATTTCTGGCTGTAATATTGACCTATGAGTGTAAAGGAATTGCTATTCCCTGAGAAAATCTCCCATTTCCCACCACGCTTACTGACCACCATTACCATTATAACCATTACCATCATTACATTTTATATGCAGGTCTTTATCGCTAAAGCAACAATAAACAGAGAATTAAACCACAATTCAAAACTTTTTCACAGTAAAGTTGTTTGAATGAGTATTTTTAATGCTGATGAAAGCCAGGCTGAGGAACCTCCATATTTAAAATTCAACTATGTGTGATGCCTTTCTCCATCCTGTCAAAGAGAAGGTGACCTTTCAGCTGGCAGATACTGAAAGACAGCCAGCAAATGAAGATGCTCCACACAAAGGTCATGCTCTTCTTTAGAAAGGACATCAGAGACAGGCATCTCACTCCAGCCATGAAGACAGTGGTTGGGGACAGAGGAAAAACTGTTTTTCTGAAGGAAACAGGTTGCTCAAGGGTTAGACATTTATTTAGGGCTAAACGCCAGACAGATGCTGACAGTGAAGGTAGTGATGCCTGTATCTTTTCAGAAAGGAGCACTGCATCAGTGTTTTTATGTCAGTGAACATCAAGTTAAATCTCAGTAGTTTGTCAAATGACGATGCTTTGACAGAGCCTGAATAATGCACTTTCAATATTCATAAACATAATTTTTAGAAGACTAAGATGTTGTGCATTTTTCTTTTGAAAATTTGATACTCCATACGGACTTTTAAAATGAGTTTTTGTCTCCTACCTCAGAGGTCCCCAGCTCTGGTCCTCAGGACCCACTGTTCTGAATGTTTTAGGTGTTTCTCTTCTGCCGCACACCCCAATTAAAGGAATTGGTGATTAAAAGGCTTTTGCAACATTTGATGGCATGCTGAAGAGATAATGCAGTTATTTGAATCAGTTGTGCTGGAGCTTACCTAAAACATGCAGGACAGTGGGCCCTGAGGACCAGGGTTTTGGAAGAGTTTGCGTCAGGGGTCAAATTAGTCATCTTCATGTTGGTAAATTGAATTTGTTCGATTCATTGGTAACATGTTGATACTCATTCAGATACCGTCTGACACTGGGCGCCAAAGTAAAAGAACTGTCATTTTCGATATCCTTGACTCAAGAACTTTTTGTTTTAAATACACCGTGCACATGTCAAGAGATTGTCTAAATCATCTTGAAGACACATCTGTCAGAATAACAATCCCTGAAAATGACAGCCTGCAGAACACAGTGGTGCATACAGTTCCCATGCACCGGTTTGAACTAAATGTGATGACTCCGGACGCAGTTCGGGATTTTTTGGAACTAGTGGGCTTTATTAAACAGTAAGTTGACAGAAAAGAGATTAGAGAGCGAGAAGGGGAAGGCATGCAGGAAATGGTCTGATACTGAGATTCGACCCCAGGACAGCTCATGGAGGACGATAGCCTCTGCATACGGTGAGCCTGCTCTATCAAGTCAGCTACCCACCATCACTAATTAACTTCCACAGGGAGATTCTCTTTAAACTTTTGCAGCAAAAACTGCATTATTATGATTACAGCAATGCTCTTGAAGATGTTCTTGTACTGGTTTGGTCTTGCTCAGGTTAGGTGGCCTTGACTACAACACGAAATCAAATTTCTGTGAATTTGGTTAAAACTAAACTTTGGTCAACTTGGGTTATTCAGCAGGACAATTGTCCAAAACACAGAAGCAACTCAACTTCTGAATGATTTTTTTAAAAAAGGGAATCGTTATGGGGTGGCCTAGTCAAAGTCTGGACTTAAATCTGATTGAGATGCTGCGGCATGATCGGCATGATCATGAGAAAACCCCCGATTACTTTTTCATAGAAGACCAGGTTGGTTTGGATGGCTTTCTAAAGTGATGTTGGGAATTTATTGAGGATTTCTTCAGCTAAAAGTTTCATACCTGAAACATCTGAGCGATAGCAGCAGACATCATTGCATGAAATATTGAAATATTAACATAGAAATAAAACATAGAATGGAAGCTAAGAAACTACGTGGTTATTTCTTAGCAGGCTTAGGGTTGGAAAACGATATTTATAATGATTATAAAAAGTTTGTTTCTCCCAGTTGTTAAATAAATAATCAGCTCTTTGTACTCAAAGATTAGTGTTTGTAAGTCTGCCTTCCAGCACACTTGAAAATGTGTGCTTAGCATACGCTGTTAGTGCTGAGTTGCTCTGCTGACTTTGGCCTAGTTTTTCATGAAATCTGTGGTCTCTCCTTGCACCCTACACAACATTCCTGACCTCTTTCAGGCTGGCAGTCCAATGAGGCCTCATTAAAATGGGTACTGTGGAAAGGTTACATACAACCCCCCCACCTCTCCATCCTGATGTTTGACTATCAGAGCAGTCCAGACCGCACACCTTCCCGTCCTAACACGAACTTCATCAACTCTGTCTCATTTGAGCCCTTTAATTTACTGGGTTGCTTTTACTAAAGTCTGTAAGATTGATCATAAAGTGCAAACTTATCATAACTTATCAGGAATATTCAGTTTTTTGGTTGATTCCAAAATAAATAAAGAATGAATTAATTTATTTGAAAACCATACAGCAAAATATGTTTTACGAGAGTGTTCAAACAGATTTATTTTTTCTGTACACAGTATATTTTTAAATGAACTTAAAATAGAATGTATAAAGTTTAATCCTCTTAGCTGTCTTTTTACAGGCCATGAATCATTTTCCACTATGTCAAGTCAAGTCCAGTCAAGTCTGTCCAATCAAAATCATCACAATCATCAAGCAAGTATACATCAGAATCATCGAGCAGATATAATTCAAAAATCAATGTTCCACTCTCTGCTAATCAAAGGCAGCTCTAAACAGGTTTGCAGTTTTCTGGAAGTTTGTTCCACATTTGTGGAGCATAAAAACTGAAGGCTGCTTCTCCATGTTTGGTTCTGGTTCTAGGGATGCAGAGCAGACCAGAACCAGAAGATCTGAGTGGTCTGGAAGGTTGACGACAACAGGTCTTCAGACATTCATCTCAAACCCAGTTTTATAGGACTAAGAAGAAGCTCTGCTACTAAATAATCAGCAATGGCAAACAATAATACAAAAATCATGCAAGAGAGAGAATAAAATGTCTAAACTAATATCAGATTTGGAGTGAGATTTACACAAATTTCTCTCTCTCAGGAGAGAGAAGAGTTTGCTGAGGTACAAGGCTAACCTTTACTTGCATCCATCTATTTTCATGTGACTTGTTGATAATTTAGCTGATAAAACGCTTTAATTGTGGTTCCAATAAATCATCTGCAGACAAACCTACCTTCATAAATAAAGCTCTTTAATTGAAATAGTTTAATTCTTATTAAACTATGTTAAAACAGCATGCTGCACTGTGCTCAGGTCTTTCTAACTCAGCTGTCAGGTAAGCCTCTGCCATGGATGACCTCAATATAATGTGTGGACTGGGTCTGGAGTTGACTTGTCATTCAGTCCGGATCTGGATCTATAGTCCAGACTTTTACAATCACTGGTCTGTATCATAAATATTTCCATCTTCATTAGATATCAAAGATCATAACAGCAAATAATTTAAAAAGTTATTAATAAGATGATGTATTTCACGTTTAAGCAGGAATAAACTTTCATTACAAATACAGAACGTCCAAAAATCTGGACGCATTTATTGCAAATCCAGAAAAAAACTAAAATTGTATTATCCCCTCCTAATCCTGTTAGGATTGTTACATCTTGTAGAATCTGAAACTTTTGTGTTTGGCAGTTTCTGCCACCATGTTTGGGGATAAAGCTTCATCTGTATCTACATCGGACTCTAGAAACTAGTGATCAGGCCCGAAATCTGGGCTGAGTAGTGATGGACTCAGACCTGAACTTTCAGAGACACATAAAGACAGTTACAAAGTCAGCCTTCTATCACCTGAAGAACATTTCCAGGATTAAAGGACTAATGTTCTCAACTTGAGAAACTTATCCATGCGTTTATCTTTAGTCGCATTGATTACTGCAGCAGTGTCTTCACAGGTCTGCCAAAAAATCAATCAGAGAGCTGCAGCTGATCCAGAACCCTGCTGCTCACTAAGAGCAGGAAATAGAGCAGATCCAGTTCTAAAGTCCTTCCACTGGCTTCCTGGAGCTCAGAGAATAGACTTTAAAATACTTCTGTTAGTTTATAAATTACTGAACGACTTAGCACCAAGGTTGACTCAACCTTCCAGACCACTCAAGTCTTCTGGTTCTGGTCTGCTCTGCATCCCCAGAACCAGAACCAAACATGGAGAAGCAGCTTTCAGTTTTTATGCTCCACTAATCTGGAACAAACTTCCAGGAAAACTGCAAAAACAGCCGAAAACACTGAGTTCCTTTAAATCAAAGCTAAACCCCCGCCTGTTTAGAGCTGCCTTTGATTAGTAGTATGTGGAACATATATTGATAATGATTTATTCTCATCATTTTTAATGATGGCATTTGACAAAATGTAATGGTTAGTGTTTCATAATGGGTCTTGTATTAAGTTTTAATCATGTAAAGCACTTTGAACTGCATTTTTGGCTGAAATGTGCTATACAAATAAACATGACTTGACTTGTATATTCTAAATTTCAGACTTCTAACACAAAGACATTTATCAGAAAGAGAATTATATAAAGGACACAAAACCAAAAAAAAAAAAAAAAAACTGAACTTGGTGTCGGAGTAAAAAGTTTGTGGTACCAAAGGTATTCAGTGTAATCCCTGCTATTATGTCTCACTTCCAAAGTCTATTCCAGTATAAATCCCAAGTTTAGAATAATCTCATTTTATTAGAGACTTAGTACCCTGTGACAGCCTGCATCATATATCTGGTTGTTGTTTGTCTTAAATACCTTTGATGTGAAGACAGCCAATGATTTGAAAAGGAACCACAGACACTAGCAAGGGTACCCTGCTGACTTGTCCCAGCGTCTGTGTTAATGGATGCACGTCCAATCAAACATATGGAAACAAAACAGTAATCAAGGACATTTGTAGCGGGGATTCAACCTTCATTATAGCACAAACCAGCATAAGCCCCCAAAGCTTTGTGCATGTTCAGCCAACAAACTCATAAAGCAACATGGCTGCCGTATGGTCCGCAGGTGAGCAAGACCAAATGACTCTCTTGCCAGAGATAATCAGCTTTGTATGTCATGTTGACATGAAGAGAGTGCTAAGGCATATTGCACTTTGATGCTGGCAGCACTGGAACAAAGCTGATTTTGAAAAATGCAATTGGAGAACACAAAGAGAGACATCACCACAGTGCCTAAGTGGCATGTGAATTAGACAACAAACAGGGAGGCTGAACTGGTTAGGAGGGGCTTGGCAAATTAGAGCTGAAAAAATGAAGCACTTTGTGTCCATCTTACAGAATGCAAGGGTGATAAATAATCTCTTCATAAGGTACTTCTTGGGCCTAGAGCTCTGGGAAAGTTATAACAAGAATAGCCCTAAATGAAAGGCAGAAGATGCAAAATACAGAATAAAAACAATTGTTTTAGCATACACCACATGGTATAAGACATATTTGAGCATTTCTGCATCATTGCAAACAAGTGCAGAGTAGAAAATCTGGCCATGGCACAGAGAGAAAGAAAAATCACATGCAGGAAAGGTTTTAGAGTTTTTTTTCTGCTCGTCATAAGCACATTACATCTCAGTATCCTATGCCTGCTGTGCCACAACAATCTCAGCAGGACTTGAAAATTGCTTTGGTGGCAATGATAATGAGATACAAACCTTAACATCATCTACAGCCTCAAGAAAAATTACAAAGCCACCTTCTGTAGCAGTATTGGCTAATCTATTCCGCCCCCAGACTGGTGAGGAATGCATTATAAGTCTCTTAGCCGATGAGCTGCTCTGCAAGGGTTTTAAAAAACTGCCTGAACCACCCTTGACTACCTTCTTTATTTGAACGCTGTCAGTGAAAGCAACACTAAATATTATACATAAACAACTGAATTAGGTTCAGTTAATACAGTCCCGTTTAATAATCCCAGACATCATAATGACAAACATAATGGGATTTCTGAAATCCAGTTCTGTCAAGTCAGTCACTGCAGAGACCTGCAGTGCCTTGCAAAAATATTTCAGTGCATGATGTGAGAAGTTTTTGTAATAGATCTGAACAAAGAAGTGAATAATTATGAAAAAGAAGAAAAGGTGAAGCTTGGATTTCAAACTATTTTACAAATACAATCCTGAAAAGTGTGGCATACATTTCTATCCACCCCCTTTAATCTGATAGCATTAAATGAAGGAGAATATTAATCAGAGAAGCAGTAGAGAGATGGTCCATTTCAGGCACATGCAGAGGGGGGGCAGAGAGGGTTGAGCACCTGCCCTTTTCATCCTTGATGCCCCAAGTGTCCTGTTTTGATTTTTATTTTAAATTTTTGAAATGTATTTATGTGATTATTTTTATTTTTCATGTGTGTGTGTGGAGGCATGCCTGTGCCCCTCAACAATAATATTTAACTAACAATAAGAATTTAGCAAAATGAACTCATCTGGCTGCTCTCGGTCAAATGATGACTATGAACCGATTGTCATTGTTGACCTGCCTCTGCCTGCATGTCCCCAGTTGTTCCAAGCCCATGGTGGGGGGGGAGTGGGGCGGAACCGGGCCCTCCAACCAACAAATTATTTGCAAGAATATTTTTTTCAACATTGATCTGTTTGTGAAGAAAAACGTAGGTCTGCTGTTGAAGTTACAAAAATATGTTTTTATTTACTTTCCTAACTGTCTTCACAGTAGTGGAGAAACCCCTCATCGCCCCCCCCCCCCCAAACACAGAAATGTTTCAGCTGCAGTGAAAGCTTCTGACTTTGACTTCATAAGACTTCCCCAGTGCTGGACCAAATGCCCGATGCGCTACAGGCCGGGAGAAGAAAATACACAGCCTACGTCGGTCTCTCCGCTCGGGGTCAGGCAGCCTGGTATATACCATCATCATCATTGGTCCCAAATCCCGGACCAAAACCACCAACAACTTCAGTCTCGCCACTGACAACACCACATTGTCTCCTTCCACTCACATCCGCAACCTTGGAGTTATCTTTGGCAGCATCCTCTACTTTGAAAACCACGTCAACCGCATCACAAGAACTGCCTTCTTTCATTAGAAAAATACGGCTCGTCTCCGCCCATCACCCCCCTTCTCGGCCTTTCTCATCCAGGCCTTCATCACCTCCAGACTCGACTACTGTAACGGTGTTCTTTATGGTTCACCATCCAAACTCTAGCTCATACAAAACTCACCCACACCCACTCCTGTGAACACATTGCCCCAGTTCTCCAGAAGCTCCATTGGCTCCCTGCACCTCAACGCATCCATTTCAAAGCCCTCCTTACCCATAAAGCCCTCCATAACCAAGCCATGTTACCATGCTGCCTCTCCGCAGCCTCCACTCCGCTGATGCCAGGCTCCTGTCTCCACCACTCAGAACCAAGCACCGGACCTGGGGTGACAGGGCCTTCTCCGTAGCTGCTCCCACCCTCTGGATCTCTCTCCGTGACTGTCCAGACCTACCGGCATTCAAATTCATGTCCTGTTTTATGCTTATCCTGTTTTTTAATTTTAATGTTAATTTTTAATGTTCAGTGCTTTGTATTTCAGTGTTTTCCTTCTATGATTTTGTTAGATGTATTTAACTATTGTGTTTGCAACTTTGCTTGATTCCTGTAAAGTGTCTGAGTTTTTAGAAAAGCGCCATTCAAATAAAGTATACTACTATTATTATTATTATTATTATTATATAAAGAAAAGGTACCGCGACGCGCCAGTACCATCTGCTTACGGTTTGCTCTCCGCTCCACCTTCACCTATCGTTACTACCAGGCTGTCCTCACCGCTGCAGACAGGCTCTGGGCTGGAGGTGAATGAAGTCACTGCTGAGGAAAGGTTCAGCCCACAGCATTTGGAGCTCACATCTACAAATGTCATATTCAGCAGCGAAAATCCTGGACCAACAATTTGGACCACAGTGTAAAGCCAGACATCAATAATTAAATAAATCAAGATGTCCCAAAAATGATACATATACATGGGAAATTTTGAGAAAAGGTGAGATTCATTTGTCAAACAAATTAATCTATCTTTACCCTGATAAATAAATACAGGCAATTTTTTTTTTTTATTTAACTTATTTGAAATTTTACTTTTTACATCATGACCGAAGACACGCCAAGGCAAGGCAGTTTATTTGTAAAGTGCCTTTTTGTTGGTATGTTGGTGCTAAGCCGTTCAGTGATTTATAAACTAGCAGAAGTATTTTAAAGTCTATTCTCTGAGCTCCAGCGAGCCAGTGGAAGGACTTCAGAACTGGGGGGATGTGCTCTGTCATCCTGGTCTTACTGGGAACACCAGCAGCAACGTTCTGGATCAGCTGTAGCTGTCTGGTTGACCCTTTAGGCAGACCTGTGAAGACACTGTTGCAGTAATCAAACGCATGGATGAGATTCTCTAGCTCTTGTTGAGAAAGATAAAATCTCATAAATATAATTTATCTCTCCAACTTACAAATCTAAATCTGTCACATGTGCTAACTTAGAAAAACCTCTGTAGAGTTGGCCCCTCTGAGCTATTTTGATCTCTAAAGCAGTCTGCAGCTGAGTTACTGTGGAGGTTAACCAGTCAGATATTATTAGGGTTCATTTAGTAAGACAGCAGCAATTTAGATTATTTCATAATAATCAGCAACCATCTCTCCTTCGGTCTTTTTAACATCTACAGTCTCAGGTGAACACAGCCCTCCATCACCATCAGCAGCAGGAGCAGCAGCCCCTCATCAACATTGTACCCATCAGGGAAAACAGAATACATTAGCTTTGCATCGTTCCCAAGTGATGACAGTGATATAGTATGAGCCGATTCCATGTTAGATTGTTGATTAAAATGGGTTGTTGTTATGTTGTTGTACGGTGCTTTAAGATCTTGCTCTATGTGCCCCTGTTTAACTTTGATCACCTTCTCGACATGCCCCTGTTCCATGGTAACGCTGTACTCGCATGGCGCCACCGCTAAGGTGACAGAATCTGATGCCAGTTCAACCTGAGACTGGGCTGGAGGTTCAGCTTCCAGCAGGACAACGACCCTAAACACACAGTGGAATGGCTTAGATCAAAGCATGTTCATGTGTTATAATGGCCTTGTCAAAGTCCAGATCAAAATAACTGATAAATCTGGAACAACAGGTGAAAATTCATGTTCACAGACACTCTCCATCCATTCCAACTGAGCAACGAAAGATATTTGCAACTAAGTAAATGTTCGTTCTCTTGATATAAGAGGTGGTAGAAACATAGCCTGCAGACTTTCAGCTAAAAGGGGGTTGTACAGTACAACATTGACTCGCCAGGGGGATGAATACAAATGCGTGCCATACTTTTCAGATTTTTATTCATAAATCTCCTGAAAACCACTAGAAACCATTTTCTTTCCACCTCCCAAATAAACACCACTTTGTGTTGCTCTGCCATGTAAAATCCAATTCAGCTTCTCAGTGTGGATGTACAATGGAAACAAATGTCCAAGAAGGATGAATAGTTTTCTGAAGCTCTGCAACTGTCAGAAAACGGACATTTTATCTTTGCAAGACTTGAAACCATGAAATGAAATGACGTATGGTGGACAAACGTTGAAATTTCTTCGATCTTTACCTGCTATTTATTGATGTCATCCCTCACAGTGTAGGGCAGTCTGTTCATCATTTATTTCATCATTTAAATCTCAGATGTATTTGTTTTGCCTCCATAAATATATATTAAAAACAAGGAGTTGACCCACATTATTACTCTACATGTTAAAACCAATCCCTAACAGAATTTCACAAATAACTGAAAACTTTCACCATGATCCACAAACAGAAGGGATTTACAAATGTCTGATAGGCGGCATTTAATTTCCAAGCATTATTAAGGGCAGGGAGGCCTCTGTGTATGAATTTGAAGCACAGCAGCCCACACTTTGTATTCAAAAGCATTTTCTGGCCCCTTGCAGTTGTATTACTTCCAGTTACAGCTCATGAATAACATCAAACAGACCATGAAGTGCATAGAAATAGAAAATGTGATAACTATGAGGGTGTAACCAGCCTCTGTTTGAAGTACCTTTGAGCCTCTGGATCTTGAAATGTGGGTAAAAGGAAAGGCTTATCTGTAGTGCTGTGTAATAAAAATCACTAGATAAATTTGTTGATTAGAAGATTATGGACATAGTATGAAAAAGAAAATTGCCAAAGGCATAGCAGTAATAAACTCAGAGACTGCAGTTTCCTAATGTTGGCTTAGAACCAATATTTATTCAAAACGCTGCTTGCCTTAGACTGTTAGACACATCCTAAAGTAGACTTTAAACATTCCTCTATCTTTTTATTTGAAGTTCAAAACGCTAATGAGTCTGATTTCCGTTTCCAGTATGTGGAGGGACTGTTCTTCTGCAGGTCTGAGACTGAAGAAAGCCTAAATAGTGGTGTACATGTTAATTAGTGTTTTATTTAAAGCAGAAGTCACAAAATTAACAAGTCATTCAATGCATCTGTGAACACACTATGGATCTCTAGCTATCTATCTAGTACAGAAACTCAGCGCGAGACAGGAGAGCATGCATCCCGGTGGTGTGGAACAATGGTGACGTTCGCACAGAGCCCTGAACTCAGGTCTCGATGAGAGGGAGAGAGAGATGGTGACATCTGTGCCTCAAACGTGAGCGTATATGATGATGATTTATTTGGTGATTTGTTCTATGAAAAGGAGAAAGTCAGGAAGTATGTGACATTAATGGATGATGTTAATGATTCAGCAGCTTCCAGCTCAGGTAGCTTGTATCAAATTTGGCTGAACATTATCCTTTGAAGTGATGAGCTGTTGCAGTGGTGGTTGTGATCTGCAGCACGGCCACAGAGGTAAAAGTCTGAATGACCTTTGGGAGGATCAATCAACAAAATGGCTATCAGAGCTGCTTCTGCGTTCATCTGTTAAACAGCATCGCATTCACCACTTCCTGGAGTCTCCGACAATAAGCGACGACACATTGATTCAGCAGACTGCCTTCAGAAAGGGCTTTATTGTTGACAAAATAATCAGATTTCCATTACTAACAGTATATGACACTTTGCTGTTCCAGACAGTATCTAATAACAACATAGTACAGCAGCCTGCATTTAAGGTCTGCCTTGAATGGCTGTCATGGTGTCAGAAAAGTGTGTTTTCAAATTAATTAACTGCTTTGAAAGCCTAAAAATGCCAACCTTGGTTTGTGCATGCTTGTACTATCAACGATATGCCCTTTAAAGAAACAAGTTCCTCCTTTGCATCATTTTCATGTGCAAAGCCTTCTGCCTAAAAAGCAGCTCCACAACAGTCAAACCACATGCTGCCTTTTTTATGTTTTACAAAAACACCAAATTATCTACAATGGAGTATCAGGGTTATTTGGAGAAAAAAAATTAATGAGGAGGAAGCATTTTTCTTCCTTACCTGCTTTAAAAATAAAGTCAAATGAGAAAAGAATCTACATGATCGAAAATGTTGAAAAATGTGTATCAACAATGAAGCCAAAAGGGTGAGAAAAACATGAAGAATGAAGACGAAAGACCATCATGTCTTGTGTAAATGAACCAGTACTTTAGAACTAGATTTACTGGATTGAAAAAAATGATCTTTCAGCATAAAATCATCCTGCGGATGGATCTTCTTAGTCATCAGAGATTATCCCGCCACAAACCAGACCTGCTCAGAAAGAACTTTGCCTTTTCTTGAAGACATTATTTCCACTTTATTTATGAAACTGAATTTCAAGTTCTTCCTATTGTTCTCAAAATCTCAACTTTTTTTCTTAAAATGAGTTTTCAACTTTATTCTGTAATGGAAACGCAACAAAACAAAGAAAACACCCTGCACCTCACCAATCTTTCTTCTTTGACCCTAACACTCCTTCTGACAGATCAGACAAGCCTGATCAAATATGAAAACATTTTTTGAAATGATGATCCGGTTTATTAAGGGAAAAAAGCTACCCAGGCCAACCTGACCCAACGTGAAAAACTAACTGCCCTTTAACGACTGCTTCTGCACCCCTGGTTGCCTGCAATCAGTCATTTGCAAGAACCAGTAAAGACCCACTCTTCAAAGAGCAATTTCTTTATTTAAGCTTTCTTGGAGGATTTTCCAGCAGGAACGCTCCGCTGAAGCTCATGCCACAGTGGCTTAGTGGGACTGAAGTCCGGACGTGGACTTGGACACACCTTTTTCAGGTTTGAGCCATCCAGAGGTGGACTCACTGGTGAGTGTGCTTTGGGCCATTGTCTCTCTGGTAGAGAGCAAGGTTCCATTATTTACAGCAGGAAAGCAACCGTAGACCATCACACTACCGCCACCATACCTGACTGTCAGTACAGTTTGCTTTTCATGAAATGTTGCGTCAATTTTTACATTGGATGTAGCGAAAAGGTCCACTTTTGTGCAGTCAGTTTATAGGATATTTTCCCCAAAATCTTGCGGATCTTTAAGATGTTCTCGGGTAAATGTGAGACGGGCCTTTGTGCTCTTTTTCCATCAGCACCGGTTTGGACCTTGGAACCCTCCTATGGACGCTCATTTTGCTTTACAGCCTCGTTTATTCTGTCATACATCTTTTGATTTCATTCCTTTTATGTCAAGACGAGGCCCATCCACTTTGCAGAGATCTGTTCTCACTTTATCGGTTCCGATCCAAGCAAAATAAGTTTCTGACTACACACTACAACTTAACTCTAATGCATGTCAAATAAGGGCTGAGTGTGAACCTTATACAAATGCAGTTTTTCTTCGCTTCCCAGAGCGGCGAGGCATGCTCTATTTTCAACAACCACTGACACATTTAATACGAAGCGCTTTCACAGCCACTTTTTCTTATTGACCACTTTCCAACTTGGCAGGCATGCAGTTATTAAGACATAATAAATAACAGCAGACATCTCCTGTAGGCTGTCTGTAGTGCTAGTGGTGATGTGAAAGCACGAGAATGAAGAATGCATGTGGGAAATAATGGAAAATTACATTAAAGAACCCCTCATGTTGTGCTTTTGTTTTTCAGCATACATGTTGTTTGTTCCCCTCAAAGAAAAGACACAAAGGTGAAGCGAGAACACATGGTGCCCCTGAGCTCGGCAGATACATTGCCTTACAGATATAATTTTTCATTATATAAGCCTACTTTGACAAATGAGCCCAGATGATATCTGGGAATATGTACATGGCAATAGATCATCCTGCAGAGCTGTGCTGAAGCTGCAAACTGTGCTCTGCTGGCTCAAGCCATGTGAGGAGAGGAGTTTGTTTAAGGTCCTAATTGGTTATCTAAATCTTCATTATTCACTTGTTTAGCAGACAGCAGTTTAAGGCACCACTTGATACTGTTCGTAAAATGAAAGGCATGAACACAAATAGCAAGATGGCTTCTCATTCATTTAGCCACTCAGAGTAAATAAAAGAAATGAGCAATAGAGACACCTTCATGTGCCACACCACTTTAGCCTCCATAATTGCGGCCATAACTTATTTCAGGCATTTCATCCCACGCAGCCACCTACTACCTGATGTTCTATGAGCATGCTGCTTCTTCCACACAAGTGTAATGCTTTCTGAGTGGCCATAGTGCCAAAATGTTTGTATTCCACAGTTATATACAGAGTCAGCAGCGGCGAGCATGCGGCAGTGTCACCTTGTCCTCTGTACAGTGTCTGGCTTCCTTCCCCCCCCGTGCTATATTTTCTTTCCTCCTCCTCATGGGGCAAAGTGTTTTCTTGCTTTTGCACAGACAAAAGCCACAATAAAACTGCTGATGCGAATTCTGACTCAGAATGTATCAATTCATATATATATATATATATATATATATATATATATATATATATATATATATATATATATATATATATATATATATATATACATAGATAGATAGATAATATAAAATATAAAAAATGTAGCAGCGCTGTTCTGTGATTGAATGGTGACCTATCATAGGTGTACTGGGCCTCTCTCAATTCTATTCAGTTTAATTCAATTAAATTCAAAAAGTCTTTATCTCTCCCATAGAAAAATGAAATGCCATAACTCATATCATCCAAATCTCTTTGTGAGTGGTGATGCTGTGGGTAGGAAGGGTCTAGGGAAGCAGTCAGCTGTGCAGTGAACTGGAAGAGGCCTCTGACTGAAGACTGTTCATGACTGACATGCTAACAGCTCATCAGTTGTTGGCACGCTCTGCTAATCCACCTCATTTGCTTTTGCTGCTGCTCTTTAAATCTCTGTCTGGCCGTCCGGTTGGAAAGCCGGGCAGAGAGAAGAAGTCGTGGATATGAATCTTGCCCATTATGATGGATGGAAGAGATGCTTTGAACCTCCTCTTTCCCTCTTTGCTCTTTGGTTATGGATCATCTATTATTTGAGCCTTTGAATTGCTAAACAACTGCTTACAGCTGTAACAACAATACACTGTTGCCACGCTTGCGCATCAGAACTGTCCAAAAGCAAAAAAGAAAGAAAAAAAAAAATCCTTCCTGCTGCACAGCATCCAAACCAGAGGGAATAATTGTCCAAACCTGCAACGCAACATTAATCAGCCAGTGTCCTGACTTTACGCTAACTGGGAATATTCGGAGGGAGCTAAAGATTAGGACGATGGCACAGAGTGCTTCCAACCATTGCTCAGCAATTATGAAAAGGATTTGACTGTATTGTCGAAAAAGTTTTATCCACCGATTATTGAGAAGCACATGAATCCTTTTTGACATGCCATCTTTTAATAAAATGTCAAATAAAATGTGAATGAAAACAGTTTTTAAAATCTTTTTTTTTTCGCTTTGCTTTATTATCTTTTCATGGATACCTCATGTCTTCTTGGCTGAACGAAAATAATTTTAAACTGAAATCTGCCAGGGGTTTCAATGATTTGGGCTATATTGTGTATATTTATGTTGCACTGGTGCATTATTCTATTTCAGTCATATTGTTGCAATGGAATTATAACACTAAAAAAAAAAAAAAATCCAATATTCTGAATTGCTCTCTATTTGTTTCTATGCCCTGCATTATCCACATGATAATCATTTGCATACAATGTAAATATATTGTTTGTCCCGCAATTCAGCAGGAGTAACAACAGAGAAGAACAAGCATAATTTCACAATAAACAGCTGTCTGGAAACAAATAACAGAAGTGATTAAGTCCTCCAGAGGTAAAATGGGTACTAAATGCATCAAATACGACTAGAAGGGAAAATTATGTATACTCTTACACAATGAAGCCGACAGAGCAAGAAGTTGAGATGAGAATTAGACCTTGGATGTGTAAAATTGTGCATAAGCCAGTTATATTCTGGGCCAAAAATATCTGAACAGTAGATAAGTATTTGGCACTTATGAAAAGAAAAAAACCTACAAAAAACACAGTACAGGATAAAGCCATAATATTCCCAGGTCCAAGAAGAGTGAGGCTAATAAAACTAACGACGATGATAAATACAAGAACATACATGGAGGTGCTTCTCTCCCTGGTGTCTACTTCTCAGTGTACGTTATAAATGATGGAAATGTAAAGATCAAAACAGACTAGCTTTGCGGGAACAAGTAAAAATCATAAACTAACTGAGCGAGCAGAATTCAGCATTCATTTTATGAAGCAAAATGAAAAACTATTAATTATAGAGGAAATACAATTCCACATTTACTTCTCTGGTTTGAGTTTATGAATAACAATGCTCTGCAGTGAATTTAAATTAGGTGGCTAAAAAAGGGGGTCAGAAGCTTTGCTGTGTTCAGTTATATTTTTTTTATAATAAGCTAACAGTTGTACAAGGCTTTGAGCAATTAAAATGCACAAAATATGATGTAAGTTAAAGGATGAAGCAACTCATCTACACAAAAGCACAATATTATCTCACAGACGCACAACTGCTTCAGAGGTCAGGCAGGTAATAGTTGTAATTCAATGAATAAAAGGACTTTTATAGTTTGAGAGAAAATTGATCCAGACTCCAACACAGTATCTATTAAACTGCGGAAATTCAAATAGGATTATTACTTTGTTCATTTGTAGCCATTAGCACGCAGCAGCCAGCTGCAAAGGACAGTACAGTCTGCAGGGCTTACTTCCCCTGTAATTTTAAATGTTTCATTCTTAATGGTTAACACATTATATTTGCTTTATTATCTATAAAGCTCTTTGGATGAATCTTGGCTAAGGAAGCAAAGCTTGGTCGTGGAAATCCCAGAGCTCTCTCAGCAGCGGTTGACAGCTGAACGTGAGGAGGCTGGATCTGAAGCACAGAAGAACAGCACAACCCCTGTCAAGGTTTAAGTGATAATTATGGACCATTATACATACGTCAGTGTTCAGGTGGCATCCAGTCTGTACCAGGTGGTCATTATGGGGTCAGTGCTGGGTCTTGTTGACTGGCAGCCAAAACAATGAAATTAGGATCACTTTAAATTGTGCACCCGTGGAATATTTGTTCCACAGGAAGGCTGATGGGTAAGGTCGTTAACACACTTTCTACGTCGTGAGTCAGAATGACCTGACCGCTGACTAACTGTATATAGTGTATGGATCAGCATGGTGTAAATAATTTCCATATCAAGAATTGAATTTCACTGAGTTGCCGTTTTTTGTGATTGAACCTCATTTATTTCGATGCCTGAAGCCACGACTAACTCACAAACCCCAGCTCTTTGTTTGATGTCATCTCTGTTCAAAAGACCCCAAGAACATCTCCCACCAACAAATCTAATAGTTAGATAGATAGATGGATGTTGTCAGCAAAAATGACAACATCGCTATGAATTACCTGGAGGAAAATTGGGTTTTGGTCCTGGTAATTAGGCCTGGAGTTCAAAATAACAGGCTGGGCAGTGAAAAAGCATTTATATGCTCTATCTTACCTTTGTTCGTGTAATTACGAAAGCTTTTAAAAATGTGTGGAGGAACCATTTATTACTTTTTTTCCCCCCCGCTGCTGTCAATAAAATTAGCCATCAAATGAAATCCCCTCCCTATGCACAACAACAAAATAAGAACATAAATAAATGTTTAACTTGTTTCCCTTTTTCTGTTTTTCCTTTTCAGTTTCTTCAATAAATGATCCAAAGTGTCTCAAGTTACATGGTTATCCAAATTTTGCCAGAATATTTGCTTTTCTTTTTAGTGGTAAGTCTGTCACATGGGTATTAGTGTCAATAGAATGCTTAAGCAAGCCTGACTTTCAGTCTCTTTGTTAAAGCTAAATTTGGACAGGACGTATGGGCTCAGAAGATCATGATGTTACCTTTTGTTTTGATGACATAAAAATTAGATGTTTTTTTTTAGTCCACAGATTTTTGTTCGTTAGTCTTGACCTTTCGTGTGTCGCACCAGAGGAAATGAACAGTGTGGTTCAGTCTTTCTTGGCTAAAAACCTGCTTTGACATCATCTGTGTTCTTCTAGCTGAATGGTAAACTTTTACCTGTACTCCGTGGTGGCCAGTGCTAGCTAAAAAGTTAGTTGTGCTAGTGCTAGACCATTAATCATAAACATTAGCTCTGCTAACGCTAAAGCACTACACCAACATGGTGTTTAGTGGAAGCTAATGCTAAAGTGCTAACTTCAGTTCAATTATACCCATCCTTGAAACACTACAACCTTCGAGGACCAATTTATGTTGACGTTATAATTTACATTTTCTTTAACGCCCTTAGATATTGTATTTATGTTTATATGTTTTCCCTCTCAGTGTATTATTTTGTTTCTGTATGTTTTTTGTTTGAAATAAAGTTATTGGGGGGAAAATAGAGAGATGGAGAATTTCAGGAGAGGAAATGTAATTGTTGCGTAAACAGTCTAAACCCGCCTCAAAACAAGAGCATGAAAATAAATGTCGAACTGCTTGAGTAACTCTTCACAGTCGATAACCAAAACTTCAACACAGATGTCGAACTTTATTGAACTGAAAGCTTATAAAGCATCCAAGTGAATTAGCGCTTTAGATTTTATCCAGAAAAATTAATTTACAGGAAGCTAAGTGCGCTAACTTCGCTATAAGCACATTAGTGGATTTGAGGAAGTAGGCCCAACACTGGTTGTACTGTATCTATTTTCATAAACATGGCGACCACATTATTCTACAGCATTTAGTTTATGATAATTACAGTATCTCAAAAAAATCTGCAGCAGATTTTAGAGTCCTGGAATGACTGCGAGTAATCAGAGGTGAGCACTGCATTGAATGTCTGCTTGCATTCTATGTTGTGATTTACAGCTTACAGTACCTCTGAAATGTTTATTGCTAAGACCTGACAGCTTGAGGGAGAGCGACTGTGGCTGCAGCGTTTATGATCTGTAAATAGATTTGCACTGACTGAAAATCAGCATTGCTTAAGAAATAACTTTGTTTTGAATAAATACGCAGCCATTCTGTGTTGCAGATGGAGAGTTATAGTTGAACTTTTGACCCATTTCTAATTGCAGCAGCGGTGTGCAATCTTTCAAGTACTGCCCCTATGATGCCCCTCCTTTTGCTACATTATGTTCAATATTCTGTCCTCAATGCGGTCTGTCATTTTGCAGTTTAAAGGTGAGGAACCCTTCAATTATGACAACAGGATTCATAATCTTGTTATAGATAATCTTGGAAAACCTGAACAAAAAAACTAATAGATGTGTTGAAGGAGGAATATAACCTGCGAGGTCTATAACAGTCAAAAGAAAAAAAGAACAACACAGTACACCTAAGGAACATCAAATACTAACTTAATGGATCGTATTGGGGCTCAAGTGTACATCAAAACTGGGTTTATCCATCGATCAGTGCCATGTTTGAGTCTGAATAACATATTTCAACAAGATTCTGGCAAAATTCTACCTACAGGTTCGATATTTTTATCAGTATTATTGTCAGAGGTAGCTCAAATGGGAGAGTTGTTTTAATCTGGTTTCCTGGCACGCATCCAGTTTTTAAGTGAAGTCCAAACATTTTCAGTTCAACAAACCCTCAGCATGACAGTACCACCACCATGTTTGTGCAATGGTTTTAGGTGTGAAAGCCTCACCGTGCCAGCATTTTGTCTCATCGTAGCATCAAACCTTTCTCCAGAAGACGAGCTGATGTAAATTTCTGATTCTACTGTATTTTATGTGTATTATTAATCATCAGTAACATTTAAAAACAAGTTAAAATGTCCTAATTGCATTGTGCAAATAATATTTTTGGGGGATTCATTCAAATATTTCTGTAAAAATAGCTAAACTTGTCATTGCAGTTACAGATGACTGTTTGACTCTTTATATTTCAAACATATTTGTGTTGAATCCATTCTAGTGTGAGGACACAGAGTATCATCATATGACTCATTGCTACATACCTTGCAGACATCATTTGCTGCCTACACATGCGTTTTCTGACCTTTGCATATGTGATGCAAAGATGTAACAGAAAAGAGAAATACTCTTCATCTTTTTCTTCTCTATTTCAGACAGCCTTTAATAACATTTTGATTCATTTTAATTAGTTTAATTAACCTTTCACATTATGTCTTATAATGTTTGATATTTTCCATCTTAATGATGTAATGTTTTTGAAAAATTAAACGATGTCAGTTGATAAGGAAAACAAAAAAAGCATAAATGGTAAAATAGGAAAAAAGCGCACCTTACGGCAATGTCATTATAAAATGTTCATTACAAATTTTGACATTTTTGAAAGATTTTTTTATCCTTTCTCTACGCCTTTTATTTGGAAGAAAATAGGCAAACCACGATCATAAGAATAAAGTATCACTGCGACTCTTCATTTCATTTTATCAGTGTTTCTGTCTCTTGTTCCTTTGTTTTCATCAAGGAAAAACATTCAGACTCATTTTCTCTTCTTCTCTCATTAATCCCCTCAACGAAGAACTTAAGAACTGGGCAAAATACTGAGCCCCAACATTTGATCTTAACTTCACTTTGATTCTATTTCTGTGCCTGTTTTTGGAAGTTTATTTGTTAATATTGCGGGCATGCACTCTGAATTAGCCTCTACTGAAGCACATCTTTCACCGGCTCTGTTTATTTGTCATTCAGCTTCATGTCCCCTGTTTTCACTCGGTAATCAGTCCCCTCAGTAAATATCTTCACTATTCCGCTGGTTCTCCAGCTCATCAATGCGCTCCTTGTCATTGCATTACCGCTCACCCACTGGTTTATTTTCCAGATATTTGCTGAAAGACTGAGTTCTGCTGCGACCAGCTGACTTCATGCTTTCTGAAATGCTGATTATCTTTATTGTTTGCTTTGTATTTTTGTCTTTCCCTTTAACTCTGTCTCTCCGTCCGCTGACGATGGACGATCTGTCTCGACCCAGTTTCTAAGGTCCACCTGATGGAGGAAGCTCGTCTCGGCCTCTTTTTGGGATCTTGTTCTTTCTGTCGTGGCTCTACGTCAAGGTTAAACGCAGATGATTCGACTTTTTCTTCACCATAACAAACAGTAGCAGATGAGATTATCCATCCCCTGCCCCTTCTCTGTTGTATCATCATTTGTAACTATGACACCAAAATCCCTAATACTGCTCCTCTGCCCAGAAGAAGCACCTTTTCTGGCCTCAGACTTAGAGGAACTGGCTTTTACATGTTGCTCAGATGTAACAGAACCGTTATCCACAGAAAGCAAAGACCTTGAGGTTCTGAAACCAGTTACCCTCTTGGCTTTGACCAGTCTTGTCCACCTCTGCTGCCCTGCTTCTGGGAAGCTTTTTAACTTTAGCTAACTTTTAAAAGTAAAACAACATATCGGACATTGATTCTTGTTTTTCAAAGCAGAATTCATTGCTTATTAAGGAGGTAATTAATGTTTGTAGCTTGTGTTTTCTGTGTTATTTGGATTTATAATCCCGTTTTATCTTTATGTGAAATTGGACTGCACACCAAACCCACTCTGATGCAGGTTATAATTAAGAGAAGGGTTTCAAACTACAAGTGTCAACAACACTTGATAGATTGAACTGGAGATAATCAGAGATGAAGGAAGGACATAACATCTGCCCTGCAGATGGCAAAGGTCAATTCTTACTCTCAAATGAATTGTCTTTAACAAAAAAATTTACTTTATTGGAGATATTTCAGACTTTCTCAACGGAGGGACCTTTTTATCTCATTGAGTATCAAGTCTTGACCCTGTTGTTTGGACAAGTGATCAAAAAAATGTACATAATTCAAACATCCTCATGTTTAAGTTTGCAATGGAAGAACAGAAGAGAGTTTTTTACTTGTTTTTCTCACAAGCAACCTTTCAGCGTCTAC
Source organism: Anableps anableps (assembly GCA_014839685.1). Taxonomy (NCBI): domain Eukaryota; kingdom Metazoa; phylum Chordata; class Actinopteri; order Cyprinodontiformes; family Anablepidae; genus Anableps; species Anableps anableps. Next base: position 37,919,712 of record CM026074.1, read on the forward strand.
ATTTTTCAGACTGGAAGTGAAAGTGGCCTCTGTGACACATATTATATTCCAGGGAAACTTGAAGTCATAGATTACTAATTGAAAAGAGCCTATAAACTCTCATCACTGCAAACTGCAAAGTATAAATCATGAAATAAGATGAAGTACAGCTATTTTTCAGTGATGGTGAAAAAAACCTAACAATTCTCATGGGATCAAAATAAAAGTTTGATTTTTCTAAATTTTTCAGTGTGAGAGTTTACATTTTAGGCCTTTTACAAGTCTTTTTTATGGGTGTCAATAAAAGTGTAGGATGAGGCATACATGTTACCTGCTTGATCGTACAAGCCAGACAGCTGAGACCTGAAAAAGAGCTCCTTGCCAACACACGATGGAGAGCAAGGTCACGCGCCTTATCAGGGTTTTGTTCGCGCTGTCACAGCTGGTTGAACGCGAGCCAATCCAAACACCTGTGATATGTTTTCAGTTCTTTAAAAAAGAAAAAAAAATAATAATTTTTGACGCTTTCACTGGTTTTTACTTTGATTTCTAGCGATTTGCAGGAAATGTTTTGTTTTTTTTCTCACGTTTGTATTGCGTTTTATTCTAAATCTAGTTTGCAAAGTGGATTGTAAGAAATACGAGACATTTCTGATCATTCAGCACTGCTTCTATACCTGTTTTTATTGGAAGTCACATGTGATGCAAAAAAACAACTTATACATGACGCATTTGATACGTCTATACAACAGCAAATTAAACTATGATGGAATAACTGGACGCGTCCCTGATGAGGTGTTCTGGGCGCGTCCCACTGGGAGGAGACCCAGAGGAAGACCCCGGACACACTGGAGGGACGATGTTTCTCTGCTGGGTTCCCCCCCGGAGGAGCTGGCCCAAGTGGCTGGGTTGGGGGAAGTCTGGGTCTCCCTGCTTGGACCCGACCCTGGATAACTGATGGATGGATGCATGGATGGAATAACAACCCGTACATCAGGATACAACCCTGAACTAATGATTACCAAGCCTTAAATGTTTAAAATGGATGAGAATTCAATAAGCAGATGCTAACAGAGTTGAGGTTCTGGCAACCAAAGAATAATAAGAGAATCCTTGAGAATAAAAATCAAGGCTAAAGTAATTGTTTTCATTGAGACTTCAATACTTGAAACATAGAGTACATCTTTCCTCATGGTTCAGAGAGACAATAGCAGGCATGTGTACAGTTTAATCAATGCATCTGTGGAGGAGGATATGTAGGACAAGCATAACAGTGTTTCTGAAGACATTAGTCACTCCCTTTCTCTCGCACATGAAAGAAAATCAGACCTAATTGTGCAAACTTAACTGCTTTTGAAAAACAGATTTTTTTTTTTTTTTTTTCTGCAAAGTAATCGGCGAGAACCAGCTTTAAAATTGGTTCACATCCTGATTTTTGTGAGCTGTTGTTGAATAAGATTTAGATTTCCTTTAGCTTGGCCCTTTGACAAATTCAGAAGCACCATTTTTCCTGCCCTTCACTGGAATTTATTTGAAAGACCAACACAAAGTCCTGTGTAATTATGAAGAGAAAGGAGAATGATGCATGGTCTTCAGCATTGTTTCCAGGTAAAAATAAAAAAAGTACGGCATGCATTCATATCCAGCCTCCGATAACTCTCAGTAAAATTCATTGGAACCAGTTGGATGAAGTTACAGGAGACCAGTATGTGAACGGAACCAATATGTAAACAGAGAAAAAGATTTAACTGGTGTAAAATTATAACAAAGGATTCTAGGAGTTTATTTTAGTTTGATAGAGAGCTATTATGAACTAGATTAAATTACATTATTTAGTACTATGGGGTTAATAGTATTAATAAAAAAGAAATAAACGAAGGTAAAAGAAAAGCTCGACCAGTGAAAACCATAACTATAAATGCTCTTCAGTGATAGAAATATGATGGATGTTTGTTTTACGACCCTTTGGCAGAAAGTATCTGAACCACCTTAGCAGCAGGGCTTTGGCAGGGATGAATGCGAGTATGCTCGGGCTGTGGAGGTAATGAGTCCAGTTATGTTATTCTGCAACCAACTTCAAGAAGAATTCATTAAAGGCAGGATTTAAAATACAGATTTTCTCACCTTCCACCAAAATATTACAGCTAGAGTTATGTTCTCATGTCAAACCTGTCCTTTACCTCTCAGGTAGCTTTCTGGCCCGGACTGGACTGGTGTTGGCTTCCTCCAGCTTTGTCCGTCGCCTCAGCTCAGCCGCAGCCAGCTCTGGCTGCAGGTGTTGAGCCTCTGATGCTCTGTCTCTTCCTGGGTGGAAATTCAGGCTTGAAGTGCCATGTTAAAGTCTTGGAGAGAAGTTAGTTTGTGGATTCATCTAATCAGCACATGATGAACAGAAGAAGGAGGAGAGTCTTGAGACGTAAAAATGTAATCAGCGGATATAAAACCCGACTCTGACTCAGCAGACTGGCCTGAAACTCAAAACTCTCACTGAAACATAGAAAACTGAAGAAGCAAAAACAGAGAAAAGTCCGAGAGGGGAAAAAATGAGAGACAACCCCGTGATGTGGTTCCTTTTAAAATCTCAGCGGGCCAAATCATTTCATGAATCGGGTGGGCTAAATCCGCCTAAAATACCGATAATGTGTGATCGACCGACCCAACTTAGGGGTTAAATTAGCCTGCTTGTTGCCTTTCTACCCAGTTCCACTCGACTCTCATCTTCCTCCAGTGCTCTGTCTGGGACTTCTCCCCTTGAGCTTGATTTCTCAGGGTGAATTTCAACCTGTAGAGTGATGGTCTGCACAAGGCTGGAGCTAGGCGTTGGCAGTGGAGGAAGTGACCAAAGCCGTTCAGTCCGTGTCGGCCATGCTTCCAAAATACCGAACAATTAAAGTCGGATCGAGAGGAATTTTTAGGAGATTTTATTCCTGGCAAAGATGTAGCAGCCCCTCTGGTTAACAGCCTTCTCGTTCGGCTCGGTGCTTCTGTCGTTGCAGGTTGTTTGCAGCACACGCAGTTTCCGGCAAGCTTCATAGCTTCCTTCACAACCCATCTGGCCCGTCGCATACATCACAGCCAAACGTTAGCGATTAGGAGAAATCAGATCCAGTCGTTTTCATCTTCAACAGAATCCACGCCTCCAGCAAGAAATCGTTTCTTAATAGCCAAGGGTCCAGACCCTTCGTATGAAGCAAAGTGTAGAACAGGGGGCTGGTTTAAAATCATCATTTTATCTGAAATTTTTCAATTCAACTTTCAAACATTTTCTTTGAAAAGAAACATTCATCTTTACAGGAATCCATCCATTATCTTTTTAGCTTGTATCCTCAAACTCCTGCGGTATGTTTTATCTGGACATCACAATCATGATTTTACTTAAAGTCCCTCGTGGGTTAAATTATGTGAAATTACAAGTATTACAAGCATGCCATGCAAAAAAGTACGCTTCTTGAACAACTCTACAGCCAGACTATGGAATATCTACTTTGGTTTTACAATCAAACATTTTAGTTTCTTCTTTGTGGATATGAAACTGAGGAACTCTTCTCCCCATAGTAAACATTTTTCTCCCACTTAGATAAAGTTACCAGAGCAAGAAGACTTCTACCACAGAACCATTCAGGCTGGGCATTTATTATCATCCTGTTGGACAGATACCACTTCCTCTGAATCAAGGGAATGTTCTGGCGGTTTTTTTCTGATCTTTATCCTCTTTATCCTAATGAGGTTTAATGAGGCTTAATGAGATATGCTCCCCGCCCCCAATTAGTTCTCCCTTAACATGTCTGACTTTAGATTTGCTGTTGATCAATGGGGCGGAGAAGAGTCGTTTAATTTTCCTCAAGGCTAAAAGTATTGGACAACATTTGGTTGGATCCCTGCTCTGGAATGGGTCCAGATTCTGTAAACGCCCCGTTTAGTAAAAGCAGCGAGGCACGTACGGTAAACAGAAACAAAGTGTGGAACATGAACGCAACACTTACACAATGGATATAAATGAGTCATAATTAAGTTCACACAGATGTCTTCCCAAAGCCAATAAAGATGTAAAAGTGCGATTCCATCCTCATTGGGATGGAAATAATGTCACCTTCACTTAGATCAACCATTAAAGGAGATAAATTTGGTCTTCATCTCTTATGTAAACAGTTACTTGATGAAATATTTAAACAGGCAATATGAAACATCTCACTGAGATTAGAAAATTTAGAGTCAAAGTACCAAGACCATAAGCGGGTAAATGTGGTTAATATTCAGAAGCGCTTAATAAAGTTTGACAGGATAGAGTAAATATGGCTTTGCTGAGTCGCAGTAAACATTGATGTCTGATTGGATGATGGGCTTCATTGCAGGAAGAGCTGCGACAGACCAGCCTGAGTGGCTCAGTTCCCACATAGCTGCGTGATATGCTCCAGACAACAACCTCCCTGCTAGACCACATCAGACGTTTGTCTCAGATGGCTGGAAACTTCCTGCAACTCCATCATGATCAGAGTCTTCAAAGCCTTTCACATTAAGAGTACCCGACAAAACTATTCACACCCTTTCAACTTTGTCATGTTTTGTTCCTTTACAAACACAAAATTTATGATAACATCCCAAACAATGTGCATCAGTTTTCAAGTCTTGCCACAGTTGGATTTAATTCTGGCCTTCGACTAGGCCATTCTAACACGTGAATCTGCTTTGATGCAAACCATTCCCTTCTGTCTCTGGCTGCATGTTCAGGGTGGTCGTCCTGCCGGAGGGTGAACCTCCAGCCCAGTCTCAGGGCTTCAGCAGCTTTTCTTCCAGGATGCTCCTGGATTTTGCTCCATTCTTGACCAGCTTCCCTGTCACTGCTACAGAAGAGTATTCCCACACTCATCAACATATTTCGTGTCTCCTAAGAACGAACACCTTCTTCCACATGTTTGCTTTGTCCCTCACATGGCTTGCAGCAAACTGCAAACAGAACTTTCTTCTTGACACCTGTCCTTACTCTTAAAAGCCAGATTTGTGGAGGACACTGCTAATAGGTCTGATCAGCAGATCCTCCATGCTGAATTGTGGGTCTCTGCAGCTCCTTCAGGGTCACCATGGACCCTGGCCTACCATCCCATGACTTGGGACGTTGTTTTAGAACCCAACCCTGCTTTAAACTTCTCCACAACCTCCTCCCTGACCTGCTGCTGGGTTCGTTGGTCTTTATGATGCTGGTTGTTCTCGAAAGAGAACATTTATCCTGAAGTGACAGACAGACAGGTGGACTCTAATGACTTCTGAAAGCAGCTGGTTGGCTTGGATTTCATTTTGGGAGGTTGGATTCAAGGGGTCGGAACACAAATTCACACTTCTGAATATTTGCAAAAGAATTTCAAAACTGTTTCATTAGACTTTCTCTTCACAATTATGCACTACTTTGCGCTCATCTGTCACATAAACTGGCAATGCAAGTTGACAAATACGGACAAGCTGAAAAATTATGAATATGTAGTTGACAGTGCCTTATTTAATTTAATATAGAACTTTGATCAACCACCTATATCACTATATAAAAACAAAATAAATGATTTATAATGAATAAATCTACATTTAGAAAAAAACAATACAAAATGCTCCATTCTTTATTTACCTCTTTAGGTTGTAAAAAAAAAGCGATGACAATGCAGTTGTAGCTTTTGGCTGATGAGTGTTGGAAGAAGAGCCACATGATTATTTATATGCAGGAGCGTCCGTGGAGTTGCCTCAGCCAGGGGGCTGATCTGCAAAGGGTTTCACAGAGAGGTCAGAGGAAAGGGATGGAAGATAAAGCAAGATTACTGTAAAGATACATGCATTTACTGAACGCTGCCTCCAGTTTTAGAACATTTGTCATATTTTAAGTTGACTCACAGACATTTTCAGCCACACGGTGCCATCTGGCAGTGGTAAAAATAGCATCAGTGCAAAAAGACCAATGAGAAGGTTTAGTCGCAGGACAAGGAGAACAGAACATGATCTCACGACATTTATGATGCCAGCATTTCTCAATTTGACCATCCATATCTGCTTAATACCCACCTCACACTGTCCCCCCTCTGTGTTTCACTCCAACAGCGCAGAACTACATGATACTATAGGAAAATAAGACTCTGACATCAACTTATTATGCATTTGACGCTGTGGCTTCAACACATTGATTAATCAATAAGCCCGACAGTAACAAGTACCAAGTAACCCAAGCGAAGCGCCGTTCTGTTGGTAAAAGTACTAAAAATGACATCCAGTAGAGGAAGAACTCAGTAATTCAGGATATTCCTTCTAATGAGGCTCGTTTGTCAGATTAAATGTACTTTTTAAAAAATAATAACCTTTAAGCAGGTATTAAATATACTTTTGATGAATGAAAAACATTTGTATTGGTCTGATATAATATTTATCTTAAATGTTGTGTGTAACTGTTATCAGAAAATCATCATAACAAACAGAAATAAAGGCTTAAAAACATGAGTCTGTGTAATTATTATTAGTGATGGAGAAATTTTATTAATATAATTTATCATGTGAGTTTTTTCCCATATGTACTCAAATTCAAGGATTTTTGTGGAATTTTAAAAGTGAGAATGAGGTGCAGCAAGAAAATATGAATTTATTCCAATGCTGTTTACACATCTGAATAGAACAGAAACAGCCTTTATTGTCCCGCAAAGGGGAAATTCAGGTGTAACAGCAGCAACACATATTTTTTGTCCACCTATTTTAAAGTATAAAGTAATTTTTGTATTTTCTTTTAAACTAAAGCATGCAGTGACCAAGAAAACAATAAGCAGAATATCAGAAAACTGGAAAACTATACCACCTAATATATATAGTTCCTGTATGCCCTGCCTTATGCCCGGCTGAGAGGGGAAATTGTTATGCTGGATTTCATAGAAACGGATGAACGTGTCGGGGGGGCTACACGGCAAGCAGAAAACAAACACCCAGGCTTACTGGGAGTCCAGGTTTAGTAAAATAATTGCCCTGCTTTAGTATCATTACTTATTCTCAGTCGGTGTGCAGTGAAAGCAGAATCTTTCATTGTCGTGCGCCTTTAAACACAAAACCAACGGTTTGTGCCGGTAACGGCCTCGCGGGTTTCTACGCTTCCTTCTGTGAGATTCTGGTTCTGTGGGAGACTTTCAGACATATGTTGCAGATTCTTTTTGTTTCCATTATTTATCGCCCTGTGCTGCAGCTCGGCAGCTGATTACTGGGGTGCACATGCAACGGCTCCAGTTTACTCTTTTGAAGCAGTCAATGATGTAACTTTGCACCTGCTACTGCACATGCATTGTCCTTGTTTCCATGCAGTATGTTGCTCTTGCTTGCTATTTCCGTCTTCCTCTTCAGTCACTCTTGACAGTTGGCCAGCATCAAGCCGGCTCGTCTAAACAGAGAAGTTATGACAAAGAGATGAGATGCAAAGCAGCATCAGCCCCAGGGATATTTAGCAATCAGGTTGGCAGGGTGAAGAAGGGAGATTCGATTGCCTCTCTGCTCGGTGCACTTTCGCATGCTGTTGCTTCTTCTCTTCATATCTGTTTGATTTTACATATTTATCAAGCCTTATTTGTTTCTCTAAGGAGAATGGGCGGTGAACCTTTCTGTCTGACATGGCTGGAAATGGCACAGCAGTAATTGTCAAGAGCCAGAGCAAGAGAAGTGCATATCTGTCTGTCTGTACGTGTGTGTGTGTGTGTGTGTGTGTGTGTGTGTGTGCAGAGGGAAGGAGAGGAGTGAGGAAAGGAAGAGGTGGGGAGGTGCAGTGAGAAGCAGGGAGGGAGCATATACGAGGGAGGAGGGTGAAGGCAGGAGAGGGAGAGAGAAAGAGCCCCACAGTGCGAGAACGAGCAGCTCGTCTCATTCCGCCGTTTTCTCAGCATCCATTGGAGAGAGGCGCGAACCGCATAAAACAAAACTGGAGAGAAAGAAAGGATAAAATCCACTGATGAGGGACGATAGTATGGAAAAGAAGACATAATCCAGGCTGACTGGCATCCGCTGTCACATCTTACGGCTGTGGTGGAGGTGCGGGAAAGTTTCCATCCTTAAAAGGGTGGGGGGGACACCCTCCTCTTGATGTGGGGATGAACAGCAGATGCTGAATTTGATTGTGAAGGCAAGAGAAGAGCTGCTGAAGAGAGGACGGGCTGGATTCACTTGCAGTGGAGCTGGTAGTTTCTCCTCTTTTCCTCCTCCTGCTCAGTGTTTGCCATCACCAGTCTTCAAGAATACATGACATTATTTCACTGCCGGGGTGGAATACCACAGCAGGAATCGCCTCGAACCAGGAAAGTATAAAAAGGAATGGATTACATACAAATTCAGTGAAGGACATCTTTTTCCCAAAAAGAAAGTTGTGATTCGAAGCAGCTCTAATTTGGGTTGTGATTCGGAGAGACTGGGAGGATTTTCACCTTTTCTGTGGAGCAGCACTCAGCTTACTCTGTGACGGCTTATCTTGTGGACTATAGGAGTTTGGATCATATTTGAAGGTAAGTAAATATATCATCATTTATGACTTCAATTCGAGAAATCAGAAGCTGTGCATGAGCAAAGCAGTGGTATGAGGAGAAGAGAATCGGTTCTTGTTTCCGACCAGTTTTGCTGAAGCTTCAAACTTCGGATCCACATCTCCTCCGTGCAGCACCTTCCAAGCCTCACAGAGAGCAGGACTGCTTTTTCTGATGGCCGCTGGCAGGCGACTCCCTTCTGCAGAGAACCACGTATCTGTGTCTATCTGCATACTTGTGCATGTGTTTGCTGAGAAAGGAGACGCCTGTCTATGAAGCGATTCATTTCCCACCTCCGGTGCGACATCGTATCGCCAGGGGAGGCTGCTACTGGAAGGGGGTAAGGGGTGAGGGGGGGGCATAATTGCGGCAGTTGTGTTCTCCCGGCTTTTGCGATGTCTGGAATTTGCGTGAGGAGAATTAGTTTTGGGGGAGCAGCTACTTTTCAGTTTGTGGCTGAGCGGCTGCATTTTAAAGGATGCCTTGTTCTTTTTATCTCTGTGGACAGAGAGCTGATTGTGTATCTCCGACGCCCTACATTATACCTTCACCCTTCCGGTTCAGCAGACCATTTCTCTGAAAAAAAACATCTCTTTAGCTTCTGTTTTTGATTTTCACTTGAATCTTTAATGATTTTTAAACACTGTTCTCAGTTTTCTAAATGAAATGAAGCCCCTTCCTGGAGCCTGTATCCATGCCTACATGTTCTTTTCATGAGGAGTAAACCCACTGCCCTCTTAATCAATATGAGACAAGTGTAAGGCTACCTCCTTTTGTAACGCAGTGTTTGAAATATTTATTTCATGAGCTTCCTGTCGCTCTCCTGAAATATTTAAATCACTGAATAATGAAGGAGCTGTCTGTCACAGCTTGGGTTTTGGCATTGGCACATGCTTATAATGCCACCTCCTCATGTAACATGCAAAACAGTGACCATTAAATGCCTTTGCCTCTGGATATGAACATTTCAAAAGGAGTCTTTCTCCTCTTTCAAATCATCCACTGGGGGGAAGTGGAGCCTGATGGGAAGTTGATGACAGCTCCTGTGTACCTGTCATTGACTCGTCCATCCTGGCAACCAGATTGCCAATTGTTCCAGTGGATATGCAGCTTGATTGCGAGAAGCTTCGGCACACAAACGCTCCATTGAAATTGAAATTTAGCATGCAGTTGACATAGTCTCTTTGCTTTGCCTTGAGAGGGATGCACACCAGTTATCTGTTCTGCCTGCTCGTTTCATGCACTGAGCTTCACCCACACCACGCAGCTGTTAAATATGCACACAGGAGTGTATATGCGTGTGTGAGAACGAAAAGACTTTCTGGATCCGTGTGGGTGTGTATTTGTCCAGACCTCTGAGCTTCATCCCTTTTGATGTTTTATTGAGTGTTAACCATGGTAGAGCTGACGCATTCCCTTTGATATGGAGCACCATGGTTAAAGGAAAGCACTAATACAGACTTTGCTCTTCTTGTATGTGCTTTACCTCAGAATTAGCTTTGCTGTATCTGCCTGTGTCAGCCCCTCGGATTTGGTAAATGATGTGGATTAGGCCCCATATACGTGTGAGTCTGCGGGTGAGTGTACACATCTGTGTTCTGGTGTGTAATATTTGTATACATAAGCAGTGTGAGTGTGTGTGTGTGTGTGCCCAGGTGAGAGTGCCTGCATGCGAATCCATAATCCTGCCCTCTCGGTGTTGCAGCACGCAGCCTGTTTTCTCTCCACATTTTTGACGTTAATAAAGGAGGCAAAGACAAGGCCCTCCATTTTCAGAGAAGCTCTGCTCGCTCTGAATCACAGGACAGGCAGAGGAGAGAGGCAGCTTTTTTCTGTTTCGTGATTATCCAGACCCCCTGACAGGATGTTTACATTGCTCTGAAATCAACAGAAATAATAATGGGAGGAAAAATACCAGGATTTTTATTCAGTACTTTCAGAAACTGGCAGAATCAGTGAGAGTACTTGCTAATGGCTGGCCACAAACTGACACGCCATCTTTCAAATATGATAAATCAAGCAATCAGATGCATCCTTCAGGTTCGCTATTAACAAATGTGTTATGTCATAAATCAGGCTTATAAGGCTTATTATCTTAATATTAGATGCAGGCATGTACACTTAAACTCATTAATATGAATTAAGAGATGTGTAAAGATCAGCTTCTTTGCATTTTCATCTTCATTTGTTGGGACAGTTTATTATTTCATCCTACTTCATTTAGGAAAATATGAGTGCAGATATATTCTCATGGTTTGAACAGTAAATGTTTCCATATTAATTTCTGACTCACATATTCACTGTGGTATATATGGGTAGCAGAAACCTGGCAAAAATAGTTATAAACCCAAAACTTTCGTATCGATTTATCATCCTGTCAACCATCTTCAGATAATTATGGGATTCCGTCCACACAATAATTCATACCATTTTCGCATTTTATTACGTTACAACTAGAAACCTTTATGTGATAGATGATCACAGAGTAACACATGATAAGCTCATGCTCTATAATTTCATCTCAGGATAAACACAGTTGTTCTGTGAAGGCCTTTGGAGAAGCTGCAGAGATCCGCAGCTCAGATGGGAGAATATATCCACAGGACAACTGTTATTTATGCCTTGCTGCCCTTCATGAAAGAGTTAGAAGAAGACAAAAAAACATGACAAGTTTGCCAAAAGCCATGAAGAGGAGCACAGCAAGCACGAGCAATGAGTCGATATGGTCAGAAGTGAGCAAAACTTGATTTTTACCCACAAAATCTGGGGAGAAAAGCTAACACTGTACTCAGTACACTATCCTCACTGGGGAACAAGGTGGTGGCAGCACCATGCATGGGATGCTTCCCTTGAGCACAGAGGTAAACAAGTTACATTCCTGTAAGAAAATCTGCAAGATTTCAAACTGGGGATGGATTTTACTGCCCACAAGACAAAGAGCTCCTATGGAATAGTTCAAATCAAAGCATATTCTAGTGTCTTAATGGCCTAGTCAAAGTCCAGACCTAAATTCAATAAGACCTGTGAAATTTAGAAAAATGGGCCAAGTTTTCAGTCAGTAGATGCCCAAAGCTAGCGTAGCCACACACCGGAAGATGTGCAGCTCTGACTGCGGTGAACTGTGGTTTTAGAAAGTACTGACTCACGGGGGTGAATATAAATGCAGGCCACACTTTTTAGTGTTTTTTATGTATAAAAATGTATACATTTTCTTCCACAAAATAGTCAATCAGATAAAACTCCGATGAAATAACTAAAAGCAAATGTGGAAAAGCTGAGAGGATCGCTGTAATTCTGCAGTGTTGAGACACACAGGGTGATATGGCAAACAATGTGTGGGGGAACGAGCAATAACCGCAATGTTTGATTTTATTTTAATCTGACTTCAAACAGCTTTTCCTTATGTCCCTTTGTCTGAAGCACCTTTTACTTCAAGTTTATAGAATCCAGTTTTTTCTGTCCTCAAATTGGCTGAAACAGTCACCTGTGGGTTAAATTTAGGCAACAGTGTGCAATTATTAAAAAAGGAGGGAAAGCAAACACTTCTGGGTCTTACAGTTGGGGTTGATGGGAAAACCACTTCAGTCAGGCTGAAAGATAATTATGGCTTGGGCTAAAATACATTATCTTTAGGATGGGTCCATCATGTTAATGGAGATACTGACTTTATTCCAGAAGACTTGACAAGAAAAACAGATATTAATAATTTAGGATGTGTATTTTTTCTGTTTGAGTGAATGAAAATTGAATATGAATTATGTTTTTTATAACAATGTTTTACAAGGAAAGCATATAAAATGTGCAAAGAGGACGGGGGAACTGAATTTTGTCATAATATTTCTGCATTTTTATCATTTTATTGTCCATCCCTGTTGCATTTCAGAGAGAAAGCAGACACGTCTGCACACAGAGCAGCAGAACGCTGAACATCTGACACCTGATATGTGCATTTACAGCAACAGCTCAGCTCTGGCTTGTTTTAAGGATCATCTGGATTGCACTCATCTCTTTGTACAGCCATTTAAAAACATATCAGGTTCTTCAAATATCACTAAACATGTATTCAGTAAGGCTTGTTTTTAAAATGCTCCTTGAATTCTGGATTTGTTCTTAGAGGGCAGATGTAGAGGGATCTCTGTCAAAATAAGACCTGCACCCAGAAGCTGCATATTTTTAGCCTGCCCATTAAGGACCTGAAAGAAAAATCAATGACCCCAGACTGAAACTCAGGGTTTCGGATTTACCTTCTGTTTTCCTCCTTCTGACCTTTGCATACAGTAGCCAATAAGTTTCCATCTAATCTTATTCAGCTACAAACCTCTGTTTGATGTCAGGCGTCTGTCAAGTTATTCCAATCTAATGGACTTGATCAGAAAACGAATCTGTACACAGATTCAGTTTTCACTCATCAGTGAGTCATAAAACATAAAATGTGCAGTTATGTGTTCCTCTCATTTAATATCACAGACTACTGTTTTCATTTATAAAGACAAATGCCGTCCAATTCCTGCTGGAATGAGGCACGCACGTGGGCAGCGTCCATACCACGGCCTGGCTGAAGCAGACACAAGAACCTGTTTGAAAGGCAGGGCTGGCCGGTCAGCTGGAGACGGAGCCCTGAGCGACTGCAGCTGATCTGCCGTCAGTCCCTTTGAATCCCTGATGAGGCGAAACACAATATGCTCCAACAGCTGGGTCATTTATGGAATGTGCTTACTCATCATCACTGAGTGCCCCGTGAGGAGGATCGCATTCAGGTTTAATTGTGTATGCCAAACAGGAAGTGGAATTCTCTCACACAATCTCATTAGGGCTGACATGAATAAAAGCACGGGCCAAGTCTATTTAGCACATTTCCCGTTACTGGAGTCGTCCTGGTAAGCTCTGCTGTGTGGTTTTAATGTCCTGGCCGACCCTTTTTCAGCGTCACACAAACTAACAAAGACCGGGACAGAAATCTGGGCGGTAGCGCCACGGTTCTGCAGAGAGGAAGGATCCTCAGCTGGAGACATGACGTGCTAAGTGACTGCTGGTGGCACTGGAGGCCTTCAGGGATACAGTAACAGGGGAGAGGCGGTCCTGGACGAGACAACTGATCTGCCAACAGCATTCGCTGACGGTGACCTCGCTGTCTGTGTCACTTTGAAGGATGACCTTCCTGGGCAAGCAGCCGAGGGCAGTGTGTGTCGAACAAGGAGCATTACTAGGGGTCAGGGGGGAGCTGGCTGGCTAAGAATACGGGCCACAGGTTGCTGCACCATGGCAACTGACAGAACAGGGAAGAAGAAAAATACTTTAGGCAGTCTCCCCCAAAGGGTGGCAAACATCCTCAAGCGACGTCCACAGATTAGATGTTTATTCTACACCTCATCTGCAACTCTGCACAAAAGCTATCTGCATTCAGTCTTTGGCACCATTTGCACGATTCGCTGTGTCTTATCAGAGTCCCTCCATATTTGTTTTTCATAGCCCCTTACTTTTCTAGACTCAGATTTTTTATCCCCCTCCCCAACAGTTTTTATTCTGGAAATTCACAGAGAGAGCAAAAACCACAAACTTTGAAAGTGCTTGAATAGTAGTCCGGTTTTGTAAATTTTAGGTTGGGGAGTGGTTTTAGGCCACTTTCTTGGCACTTGGACTAAGTTCGATCAGCTTCGTTTCATAACCTCTAACCGCTGGGCGTGTCAGGACCTGGTGCCCAATGGCTGGAGTTTCCTGCACTGCTAAAAAGACTTCAGGGTTTTGCAGCCTGTCTGCTGTGTTCCAGGACTGTCCTGTTTTAGCTTCAACCCATCATTCCAAGAACTGACCAGTTTCCTTGTCCCTGTTGAAGACAAGCACCCCCGCAGCATGGTGCTTCCACCATGTTTCACTGTAGGGAAGGTGTGTTGCATTAGGCTAAAGGTGCATGCGTTGTAAAAAAAAAACAGAAACAGGACTTCTTATTGCTTTCTTTCAACCATGGCTTTCTATTTGTCATTCTTCCACTAAAGACAAGAAAACTAAAATGTAGCTAATCGTTACCAAGTCAACAGATTCTCCCACCCAAACTCGGATCTCAGCAGCTTAATTCATGCTCTCCTTGCCCATCCTGTCAGCTTTGGTGGACGTCTATGTCTCGATAGGTCAGCAGGTGGTCCACCCTCTCTCCATGTCCAGGTGATGGACTGAAGAGACCTCTAGGAGACGTTCAAAGATTGGGATGTTGTTTCCTGCTTTAGATTTCTCCTCAATGTTCTCCCTAACCTGTCTGTTGGTTGTTCTCTAACGAACCTTTGAGGCCAGAAACACAACAGCTGCATTTGTTTGGAGAATAAATTATACACAGCCAGACTCTAAACAAGGTGAGGCAGCATTTAGTTTCCATGCTCCTCGGCTCTGGAACAAACTGCCTGAAACCCTGAGATGTGTAGAAACTGTCGGTTCCTTTAAATCTGAACTGAAAACTTTAATATCTGCACAACGACATCTTTTTATTTCATCCAGTGAGTTGATGCTTTATTGTCTTTCTATCTTTCCATTTACGTCCTGGAAAGAACTTTGGATTGCCTCGTGTGAATTGGTCCATATAAATAAACCTGCCTTGTCTTGCCTTACTTTTGGAAATACTCATCATGTCAAACTAACAACGGAGGTCCTGAGAAGATGTTTGAAGCAACATGGTTGCAAGATCTCTAAAATTCTGTCTATCCAAAAGTTTTAGCTTGAATATTTTGTGTTGATAGTTTGGTTAGGGAAATGTCTGTTTCCTTTGGCAAGCCAACGCAGAGAAGATATAAACCCCACCATGTTTTCATGGTATCATGCAGACAGCAGTTTAAATTTTATTTGCCATGAGTAACCAGGGTTTGCCCGGAAAGGTTAGATCATTGCCTTCTTCACGTTATCCCCACTAATGCCTCTCAGGTAGATCTGGACATGTCAGAGTGCGGTCTTTTCACTGGAACAACTGGAAATGTCAGGACATGGACTCGACCTTAGCCTCTGTGGGGACTCTGAATCCCCCCCACCACTTGTGTCTCCTGCAGCGAGCACTCTCCAGTCGCCCCTTCTTCCCACCCATGAAAAGCTCTCATCCGGACCCAGGACCAACACGTTTGTTTACACGCGTTGCCGATCTTTTTCGCTGAGACGGTGACTCCAGTTTGAGAGTCCGACTTGAGTCACATTTAAGTCGCAAAAACAAAAGACTCCAGACTCGACTTAGACTCGTGCTCTAAAGATTTGACTTGGACTCGTTGTCTGAGACTCGAGTCTTAAAACCAGCTTTTATCTGATCGGTGTGTGAGGCTGCAGCTGCTGCATGTTCTACTGTGACAGGATGAGTTTGATGAATAACCAGTGACACTGGTGGACTATTATGGGATGTAGCAGTTAGCTGTAGCTTCGTAATAGAGACACATGAATGTCTCTCCAGCTGCACGCTGCGTTGGATGACTTTGGATCATTTCAGGACAAAATAAACCTAACTGACCGCCGACCTTCTCTAGCTGCTAAGCTAGCAGTTAGCTGCTAAGCTAGCAGTTAGCTGCTAAGCTAGCAGTTAGCTGCTAAGCTAGCTGCTAAGCTAACTGCTACATCACAAGCACACTTCCTGCTGGGAATATCAAAATAAAAGCACTTCATTTTCCATTTCATTAGATGTTTAATATTCATTTATCAAATTTTTTTCTTGTTTACTATGTTGTAATTTATAGCTTAATTTTTAATATCTTTACTATTTAGACTAGAGTACAAAGGTTTTAAATGTGGATTTAAATAAATAATTTCCTAATTTTATTAAAACTTCTCCAGCTCAGAGTGCGGAGAAGAAAACCCTCCAGACCAGATTTAAGGTAATATATAATAAAGGCGTGGACAGCATGAAGACAGGGAGAAACAGCTGGTAACTCAGTCATCACAGAAATTCAACATAGACAGCTTTTAATCGCTTTCTATTCTTTTTCTTAGAGCATAAATTCCCATTGATATCTCCAGTGGAGTAAATATTACATTAGACCACTTTTCAAAATAAAATGCAGCAGCTTCTAGCAGTTTAAATGTTAAAGGATTAAAAGATAGCCAGCAATGACTAACAGATTTAAATAAATATTAATAGTTATAAATGTAAAAATCAATATCAGTTATGAATAATGTTATATGCATGCGGGACAACCTGACCTCCAGTGGTGCAGAGTTAGAGGTGACCTGGATGTTGGTGAGAAAATGTTTATTTCCATTGCTAGAGACTTGAGACTAAACTTCGACTTGGAATAAATGTCTTGTGAAGATCTCCGATTAAAACACATCATGGATGCGTGACTGTTTTTCATATTTGAAGGAGTTTGTGGGAGCGAGTTGAAACTTAAAATCCCTGATAGTTTGGAAAGTGGTTTGCCTCCAGGTGTTACAGCTTCAAAATAATGTTGCACTTTGTTTTCTGGTTGTGTTTTCACCTCCTGATAATAAAAAAAAGCTTCTTTGATGAAAGCTAAATTTTAAAGGAATATGAGTTGAAACCTGCAGAAACAGATAATAGTTGTTATTTTTACACTTCAGTATTTTCTGTGGTTCACAGTTCGGCGTTCTGTGGAGCTCACAGTGTTTTCCTCTCAGGGAGCAGAAATTTGCGAGTGCTTGGGATTAATTCCTGTGCAGTCACAACGCTCTGCTTCAAACCTCTGCACCTCTGTTTCTTTTCTATGAAGATAGCGACAGCTGGCTTTCATCCAGCCGGTGCTACCAGGCAACCTACCCAATTTCATAACACCGTTCTCCCGTTCTCCTATAGACTGCAGTCACCCTTTGCTCGGCTTCAGGCTGTTACATAAACTCAGTAAAGGATTTACTATGATTCAGTGTTTCTATTTTAATGTAAAGCTTCCTTCTTGGATTTGTAAAATGTCAGACAAAAGATTTATTAGGAGCATTGTGAGTGAATGTCTCCTGGCCTGCTGTCTTTATCTCTCCTGCTCCATCCTTTCCTCCTCCCTTCCTGCTCAGCATGTTACAAGAGGCTTTATTGTCAAGCTGAAACCCTAAACCTTCCTGAGTCTTTCAGGGGGGTGATAGAGATTCTGATGCCATCACGTAATCTTCTGCCTGCTGTGGTCACACTCTTGTTCGCCTTTCGGTTACACAGTGATGGCCTTTGAAGATTCAGTTACTTGTCTGAAGAAAAGCTATTGTGTGTGCTGGAGTATGTTGCTCCCTGGTTTACTTACAGTAGATGGAAAATAAGTGAGATGTTTCAAGGCTGACTGTGTCGAAGCTGTCCAAACGATTCAAATTAAACACAGTTTATTTCAGAATTATTTGTAAATAAATCGTTTTTCACTTAAACTGGTAGAAATGGTAATCAAATAAGAGTTATTTTGTGATCAGGTCAGTTCAAACATATTAACTTTTTAAGGTTAGCGAGAAATTACTATCAATCTTAAAATAGTTTCCAATTTAAATTGTCACCTTATTAGATATTAAGTTTTGATTTGATAATGTGTCAAGTTGCTCATAGCTAAGCTTGTTGCAAAAAGCAATTAATGAACGGCTTAACTGTGATAATGATTAATATTTTTTGAAGGTCAATTTTGTTTACAGAGACTTCATAAATCATTTTATTTATGGTTTTAGTTGTGTGTGGTTTTTATTTTTTTATTTATTTGTTTTTAGTCTTATAGAGAGCAAACTTGCATTACTATGCTATTATCAATATATTACCTGAAAATGGTCTCAGAACAACAATATTATCATTTATCACAAAAATTATAGGGACAGTTTATCATCCAGTAAAATGTATTGTCATGACATGCTATTCATAGCTAGCGAGTTTTACTGTTTTGTGTTTTTAATGTGCATCCAAGAGCTTTAAATAAGTGTGTTTCTGGTCATTAAAGCATGACATTCTCTCACTGTTTGAGAATATTTGTATAATTTTAATAAATCTTTCCCCTCTGAACTCTAAATTGTCTCAATTTTCTCTAGTTGTATAAACATTGAATTATGCTAATAGCTACACTGCAAAACTATTATTGTTAGAATCCCAACCAAAGGAGAACTGGAAAAAAAATAGGGTGTATCCATGACATGCCCATTACTGATGCAACACCAAGACAAACTGCCATGCTGGTCAGTATAGAATCAGCACTAGAATCAGGAATATTTATGGTCATTATGAAACCATCATGAAATATTTGTTGAGACACTGGAATGCACACAAATTAAAAAAAAAAAAAAAAAAAAAAAAAAAAAAAAAAAAAAAAAAAAAAAAACACTAAAGAAAAGAAAATCCTCCTTAGAGAAACACCTAAAAAATTTAGCATGAAGAGAAACATTAAGAACCATGAGCTGCTGCAGACATCCACACCGCCATTTTTAATAAACTAACATGGTTTGGCTGATGGAGCAACCAAAGCAACCAGAGAAAACATTAACCTGGATCAAACCCAGCTACAAGCAGTAAGATGTGAAGTGAGACCTGCTTGCTGTAAGGCAACACAGCTAACCACCTTTCTACAGTTTAGTCATTGGCCTAAACAAAGTAAGATCAGCTCCACGTGTGCATACCGGGCAAACTGGATGGTGATTTAAGTCTGAAGGTGCAAGAAAGCAGAAGGAGTTGACCAAAAATCTCAAAGCAGATTCTGCTGACCATGAGGTCAGGTTACAAACACAGCTTGGCCTTTCAGCATTAACTTGGATAAAAGCTTCACCAGACACCAGTACCTCTTGATACTTGTCTCTCAGTGCATTTCCCTATTACACTGTGGGGTCCCTCAAGGCCTGATTCTGGGTCCTGTCCAAATGTTTCTCCTAGAAGATGTGATAAGGAAATCTCGATGCAGAAAGACCCTAGGCTGGGATTGGAACCCAGGACATTCTGGCTGCAAGGCAGCTGTGCATACGTGCAGCCATACTTTCCGAACAATTGATTATTTTAACACTTTTATTTTCACTGTCTATTCATAGTAGTTACATCTTAATTTCAGTTTTCATGCATTTGTCATTTCTGTTTTACTTGTTTTGCCTGTGAAGTTGCTATTCGCTAATTCTAATTCAACAGAAAACAGAATAATTTTGCAGAACTTCTGCAATTCTGTCTTATGTACCAAGTGTCCTGTAAATGACACACTCACACACATTAAAAGGCTGGAGCCTAATTAAATAAATAAACCTGAAATACCCTTAAGAATAAAATTGTAGATGACAGCAGCATGACACCAAGCTCCATCCTGCCAGGCTCATAATGTGTGCAACTCATGGCAGAGATTAAATGCACATGTCTTGAGAAATCCTCATCACACACACAGTGACTTCAGTCAGGCTGCCACATTAGATATCACACAGAGTGCAGTTCTAAACGCTGGGAATTAAACCTCCAAATTCAAGCACTGACCTTTACTTCCAAGTCTACAAGAGCAACTGTTATTGTCAACATGTGTAATTCCTCGCTTTGGATGCCAGCATTCTGGCTGTGATTTCCAAACCAATGAGCATGTATTAGTGTAAAATCCCCCAGCACTCGGGGCTTTGCTCATGATGGAAGAATGAATAGGGAGGAAACAAGGACACCTCCTGGGGCTTCACACTGTCCAATGCTGGTCTCACTGGTTGCAACCTGGAGCATAGCCATACATGTACACAGAGGATTATGTTGCAGTGGCTCTAATAAAAGAAAAACAAAACAGTATGTTTTATTGGCGGCTGCTGTTTTGTTTAGTTAGATTTCTCTTCTGTCAGTAAAATGGAAGTTTAAAAAGGTACATTTAATTTAATGTTTTAAATATCTTCTACTGAGCGTGGCTTTAGATATTAATAAAACTGATTTATCTGAATAAAATGAATTTATTTGCACTATAATGTCACCAGTAAGCCCCACAGAGAACCCAGAGGAAGATGAGACACCAGAACCCACAATGCAGATGATCTCAGGCTGCGTTCTCGCAACAGGTCCCGATGCTCAATTCTGACTTTTTACTAAAATCCGATTATTTTTTAAAATTTTTTGCCCAGTCGGTTATACTACTGAATGATACGATTGCAATCAGACTTCTGTGTGAACGGTTTACGTCCCCAAAGCGATCGGCATGTGCAGAAGATGAACATCACGCAGCAGCACACTATTTATGGAATAATGGCCGCCGCCATCTACTTGTGGATTTTAAAGTTCTTCAGAGCCGACGGCATCGCCACCAGATCGGAACCAGACGAAGGAAGCTGAGAAAAAGAAAGAAGAACCAACAGCAGCGACCTTTGGTGAAGCATCGACTGCAGCTGCTGGAGAGAATCTGTCTGGATGTGGAGTCGGACTGGAAGCACTGGGATCGGGATGGGATTCTCCACCGACTCTCACTCCTCTCATCAGTTCATAATTATCATTTTCAGCTGTTGTTTACGTCCAGATTTACAGCGCCTGTTTTCTTCTGGTGCAGAACTATGACGCAAGTCTCACGTCAATGACGTAAAAGTTGGATAAAAATTCAACATGATCCTTCAGACTGCAGACGCTTTGAAGACAGTCGGATACGGTTCAGCTCCACATATGGAAGGGACTCAAACTGGATTTCTTTGGGGGGGTGAAAAGATCGGAAGTGGGTCGTTCATACTGTCACGAAAAAGTCTGATGTGGGTTGCATATGTACAAAAAACATAGCCTTAAAGACCTCCACATATGAGGGCGTGCTTCACTCCGTGGAGCTCCCCTCGAGGCGGGCTCAATGCGGGCTTAATGCGGTCGCCCGGCGGAACATCCACGCAAAGGTCGGTTTTTATAACCGCGTATTGTACTTAGTGTCACACAGTAAACCCCTCTGTGAGAAGCAGTGTTCACAAATGTTTCTGCATGCGACATCGAGTTTATGAGGTTGAGAGTCGGTGCAACCAATAGCAGAGATGCACAGCATGACTTGGCGCTCTCTGTGCCGCACTGACGGGTGTGCAGTGGCCGCCCTGGTGGAGAAGAACCGTGGCTAGACACCCAAGTAGCTCATCAAACTTGCTGGTACCCATTCGGATTTTGGGAAATGAAGGAACTTGTCATGAGAAATGTAGACAGTCTGTACTTTCAATTCTGAAATGTCAGCCATTCACAGACGGTGGGACTTGGAGCACCTTCACTCTGCTTTGAGTCCAAGTTGAGTCCACCCTGACCTGCACAGAGTGTGGGGGCCTTTAGGCTACAATCAAAGCATCCTGGGCTTCCTGAACACCTCAGCAGAACCACCAATGCAGTATTTAATGCTACAAAGATATATCGTTCAGCCTACATGTCTATTAAAAATCATTTTTATTGGTATTATTTTGCGTTTTCATTAATTATCAGCCATAATCATCACAATTAACAGAATAAAACTCCCCCAAAATATTACTAAGTGCATAATAAATTAACATAGGTTTTATTTTTTAAATATAGTTATTGAAATAAACAAAATTTCCTAAAATATTCGATATTATTGAGATGCGGCTGCAACAATCTGTCCAGCTACCTTTCATGGAGGCCATTAGGAAAGAAACAACTGACTGCAGTCATGGAGGCTGGTGGTATCCTCTGTAATAGAAGTATATGAAATTAATCTTATTACAAAACAGAACAAAGTGTTCATATAATCCATATTTTTACCCCACAGACTTGACAGAAACAGTAAAATGTAACAAACACGAACGTGCATGCATGCATAAACCTTGCGAATGACAGACATTTGAATAATTCAGATGCTGAACATGGCAGGATGCTTTTTTCTAAAAGCACTCAGCAGAACACAGTGGAATTACTGTATATGACTGCATCAGGAAGTCTGCTCAACGTGTTTATGTAAAGAGAAAAACACAGTTAATTGGTAACGTAATGACCCCTGAGACGACAAATGCAAAAGCAGAGTTGCCAAAGTTATCTTTTCTACTCTTTCCCATTAAAGGCGTACATATTTAAAGTGGCAACACAAGGATGTTCCGCATGAGGCAAACGAAGCAGATTGCACAGCTGATAATCACACAGTTACTTGTCTGCCCTGCGGGAGAGAAAATTTGATGGTTTTAGCAGCTTACTGCAGGGACATATGATTTAGTCATCAAAGTTTGAGAAGTTGGTACAAGAACTTTGTGTTCCCATAGTGCTGTTAACACAGTACCTCATGAACAGTGGGACCTAGAAGAGCATTATCCCAACAATTTCCCTTCTGTTAGGAGATGAAAGCCTTCTATCACTATTTTGTGGCCGCTGCCTTTGGTCCTCAGGGTTAGTCGTGTACTCAGCAGCCTCGGTTTCCCCTTGTCCAGTGTGACACCCATCTTATCCCATTACTGTTTGCGACTCCCTACAGTCGGGAGGGAAAAAAGTGTGCATAAATAATGTATTCCTCGGGTGTATCCTCCCCCAGATCAATGGCAATACAAAGACCATCTACAAAGACGGTTGGCTCAAGGCCATATTTGATCACTTCCACTGTGCACGATCACTGCTCCCTTTTTTGTCAGCCCGCTGAGACTCAATTATTTCCAAGTGTTTGTAAGCTATTGTTGAAAGAACATGAAGTGAATATTTAAAGTTGGTGAGGGGGAGAAAAATCTTTGATGAGACAAGCAGATGGAGGGTAATGTGAACTGTTGAACACAGAGAGGAAAGAAAAATGGGGAACATTTATTATCTTCTGCTGCATCCCATTTCTTGGGAGTTTAATGCAACGTTGTAAAATATTCCATTGCAAAGGAGAATTTGCAGAGACCCAGATCAGTTCTCAATGCAGAGGTTTGGCGAATTATTTATATACCTGGTAATGTTTCACATTCTGTTGGGCTGTGACAACAATAGAAGTCACCTAATTAGTAAACAGATTCCACCTGAGTGTAATTTAACCTCAGTACTTCGGCAGCTGGTCTGTTTGTTGGAGAGCACTGGAGAAGAAACAGCACCATGAAGACCAAGGAGCACAACAGAAAGCAGCAAAACATCACTGTTGTGTCTTTTACCGTTGTCACTGGAAAAAAAACAACATTTTCAGTTCCAAAACCTTCTTTGCTGCTAAATTATTGAAAGGACGTATGAGCTCAACAACAAAGACTTTTTATTGTTTCCAGTCTGTTATTTAGCTTATTCAGCCATCATACTGGTGCAAAGTGCTGTTCTAGCCGTTCATCTTCCCAGAGTTTCAGGAGCCCCTGATCATTCATGGAGCTTCTTTAGAACTGTGGACGCTGACGTTAGCGCTGCTGCTACATATTTAGCATTGAGATGCTAGTTTAGGCTAGCATAGCTTCTCTGACAGGCCGACTGCTTTTAGAACAACTTGAACACAACCAGAGTCTCTTCCAGTGTCCCAAAAGCAAAAATGAACCCCTAGTGGGCCACGACAAGCAGCTCTGTTGCCCATGGCTGTTTGCAGATGTTGCTTGTGCATCAGATTTACAGGCATGCCAGAAACTCAATACAAAGGCTCTGGCTCGGGATTTTTGTATGTTAAAAAAAGGGTTAAAATTTGTAACACATTGCAATCCATGTAATTAATTAATCGAAAGGAACACGTATTGAGGTCCCTACTCAATATGTTACAGATTTGCAGAGCATGAACGTCTGAGACATGAAATATTGTATTCAGGCAGTCCCTTGCAACTGTGATATTGGAGACACTGATATTGCGATTATGACTGGCATCTAACATTTTATGCAACTCCAGGTGAAGATAAGCAGAGAAGCTTCAGCTGCAAGCTGTTACACTCTTTACTTTTCTCTCGGATAATAACAGACGTAAGTTGCTGAAATAACTGCAAAGATTTCTTTAATTTACATGATCGAAGATTTTGTCAGCAACACTCAGAATCAGGGTTTTATTAAATTCAAACTATATAAGCATCTGTATTTTAGTGGATCTACAAATCGTGTTTTCACAAAGGCTGAATATAAATGCATGGCATGTTTTTTAGATTTTTGTTGGGGAAAGAAATCCCTGAAAACCATAAAATCCTTTTCTTAAAACTTTATAATAATTCCATCCTCATAAAGTCTGTGCAAGTGCAGGAGTCTCTGGACAGTATTTTAGTTGTGAAGGAGGCGCCTTGGAGGGCATGAACATTGCAGTGCTCCACGGTTCATGAAAGAACTCACCAGAAAGGCTGCTGTTGTCTTCTTAATCACAGAAGCACATTTTTCTCACATATTCCCAACCCGGATGGATGGAACTCCGTTCAATTAGTCCTTTCATTTATTTATTGCTCTATTTCCAACGGCCTAATAATTGATGATGCATCTGCCGGGCATGGCATCCTCTCTCTGAGTCTGCCACAGGTAATGAGTATTTGTGTGAAGGGCAAAGCACTAAAATTAGATCAAAGGTCTGCACTCCATAGGCATCAAACGATGGGCAGAAGTCATGCTCGAGCGTGGGTATAGCAATGCCTGCACAGTTACTCAGATGTCAAAGCACTGGTAATGACTGGATCTGCTTAAGGAGACGTCTTTGATGTGCAGATCCCAGCTGAGAAAATCTTGGTTTTATCAGTCTAATTTGTATTCCTGTCAATATTGGAGGGATTAAAGCTGTGTAGCTTATTAGCAAACAGTCGTGTGTTTTCAGAATCATTGTTAAATCCTTCCCCAGTAGTTCTGCACAGTCTCCGACAAGCATTCTGTAGGTTTTAGTCTTGGGTTTTACTTGTAGTACCTAAACAGTTACACGTCTTACGGAGTTAACAATATGCAAGCGATATAGTAGAGGAAGTAGGTGTGCTTTCCCAACTTTCAGCTGAAATGAATAAAACATAAATAAACCCTTTAGACAGGAAGAGAAGAAGGAAAGTGAACAGTTTCAGTTTTGCCAAGCAGGAACTGAGGAAAACACGTCACTGTGATGCAGTTGCTGAATAATGTGATGATAGGAGTGATTTTGATGAACTCACTGCTTCTTTTCTCTCCGTGTGACTTTTCCTACTTCCTAATCCTAATCATCGTTTAAGACAGAGGTGTCCAGATGTGGGCCAAAACGCTCATGTTAAAAGTGCTGGAGGGCCACAAACACTTTACCTTAAATAAACTGAAAAACAATGCTTTTAATGACATGAACAAAGTCTGATTGATCAAGAAATGATCAATCAATAAATCTTATTGATCCTGAAATGTGCATATGTTTTCCTACATTTTTCAGTTTGATTGTTTTCTACCTTTGTCCAAGGAAAAAAACATCCAGTTCTAACAAGAAAAGGACATGGATGAGTCTTTCTTCAAAAGGTATTCAGCCAAGTTTGAGGAATTCGTGCAGCCATGTCCACTTTTTTGCGTAAAAGTCGTTAAATGTTTGCTAAACATTTACTAAAAATATTTCCCAAATGTGTGGAGTGATGGCAGTAAGAGTCCATCCAACAGGTTGGATGCTGTTCATTATCGGCCCCCACTTGAAATATAATACCCAACCAAATCTTGCATCGAGTCTCGCGTAATCAGCTTTGCAACATTACGTCGCTGCACCACCGCCGTTAGTAACAGTGCCTGTGTGAGCATGCAGCGCACTGAGCATGCACAGGAGTGTGTCCTAATCGTGTGTACACAGCGGCGGTGTGCGTGGGGCCGGGCTCATGGCGGCTGCGTGGCCAAACGGGAGCGTTGAGTTCTGCTTCGTGTCATTTCTCCAGAGCCACGGCTGTGAACGAGCTCTTCTGCTGGACGTGCAGGTCGCTACAGGGGACACACTAAATAATCTCTGGAAAGTTTGCCACAGATTATTCAGAACAGCTTATCTTAAAAATTTGAAAGAACAACGCAGCTTGGGAAGCTGAAATATGTAGACACAGTGCTACTTCACACGCTATTGGCTGGAGTTCTCCTTGGTGCTGATTGGCTGTCCATGTCAGAGTGGAGATAAGGCAGACTGGAGCTGTAAGCTTCTGTTGTAGGGCAAAGATGGTTTCCTCTGTGCGTATTAATGCATATTATATATATTATAGGTATAGTTGGTGTTTGAACAATTAAAACAGACGGTTATAAGCATTTTTAGAGGGGGTCTCATGTTTTCTAGCTATTTCAGGCAGCTCTGGTCCCTAATCCCTGAAAATACTAGGGGTCCACTATAGACACGGAGCAGCTCACGTCATGTGTGTGTTTTTGTTCCGAAGAGCTCGTCTGTCTGGCTCCATGTCAGCTCAGCTGGATGTGCACAGCTGGACAGAGCAAAATTTAAACATCACAAAACATGGTGATTAAAGTCAAACCATGTTGGTTTTTAATGGTTTAGCTCTGGGACCCAGTGAGAGTTGGAACCTGCCTCCGAAACGAAGGATTAAACACTCACTGTATATTTAACAGAAGATTTCAGGTTTATAAATAAGGTCATAATTTGACTACCCCAGATGCTATTAGCGTCAAATTAGACAAGGGCAGGAACAATTAATCGGATTAATCATGATGAATCAATTATTGAAATAACTCTCAACTAATTTAGTCATCGATGAATCGTTAACTGGGGATACAGACTCAGAAAAGGCCATGAGCTAAAAGAGCAACACACTCCGAGCAGTAATTATATATACATTTTGCATTTGTCTTTAAATCTGTTGTAGCTAAGACTCCTCAACTGGCAGTTTTAGCTTCACTCAGTTCAGACTCTGTAAAATCTGTTGTACAATTAACAATCGATTAATCCAAAACAGAAAAATCAACAGATCAGCCTTACACTGTATTGATGTTAAAAGTCAAGCAGAACTTGAGCATTTTTTAGCGACAGATGCATCCTTTGCTCCAAATGATGGAGCGAACACTGAAGGAATGCTCTGTTATTGCATTTTAGGCAATAAAATCTTTATTTTCTCACTTCAAAAAGGAGTTGAGTTCTTTGTTTAGTTGCATCTTTTTTAATGTATTTCTAATATTGTATGAAAAAGAACATGGCTGATTTTTATCTGATTAACGTATGAATCGTCAGAATAATCAATAGAATAACTGATTACTCAAATAATTGTTAGTTGCAGCCCCAAATTGCACGTGCTAAGGCTAAATCTAAAAGTGCAGCAAGGGTGTTTGTCACGGACCATAGAGAAAGCAATTAAATGTGTGCAAAAAGTCAGATCTGGTGTGTTTGTAAACACTACAGTAGCCCTGAAGAGTCATGTTGATTGCTAGATGATGTGATTCATATACACATGCCAGCACATACAGTGCTATACCCACAGAAACAAATGTCATAACACCAAAGAAAGAAACAACTTACACAATTTATAGTCCTTAAAAGTGAACACTAATTATTCTTAGCCAGATGCTGCTTGAAATGCAAAACTGCAACACGATAACAGGCAGCAAGCGAATAATTTTGTGTTCTAACAGGATAGCTCTGTTGAATGTGCAGCACAGACAGCTGGGTTTGGAAATGTAAGAATGATTACCCATTGACAAACAATCTGGACAATCACTGGAAATTTGTCCCAGCCTGTCAGCTGATAAGGATAATTCAGGCTCCCATAAACAGGAAATTTAATTAGAAAAGTCTTTGAGGCTGGCAGGAGCATTTACTCCTGTCGCTGCTGTCTCATGAGGTGGAGTAAATGTCTCAGTAATGAACCGAACCGCTCAAAACCGTGATCCAGAAATGTGTCATATGATCCACACACTCCCTGAACACAACGCTTCTTCACCATCTTTTATTGCTCCTGGAAAGGAAACCCCAGATTGATTGTGAATAAAATGTGAATCTATCAGCAAGTTTTCAAAACATTCATGAATATGAAGCAACAAAGTTATTGTGAAACTATTTTTAAAAGCTTATAAATCCGTCTTGATGCTGAGTTCAGATAACCTTGTGTGTTCTAGTTTGAAGAGGAAGGGGCTTCACTTCATTCGGTATGAAGTAGGTCAGTGCCACTGCAGGAGCAAGCTGTAGTAGATTATAGGCGCTCACGCCAGCGAGAACAGCCCAGTGCTGCATCACATCCCAGCTCGGAGTAAAGCCAGCACTTCCAGTTGTTTTCCCTGATGCTTCAAAATGCTAAAATGCTCGATAATATTACAGCAAAATGTTTACAGCATCCACGTCTCACCATGTTTGCAGTTTTTCTTTTTTTGGTTTGTTTGTGTGCTGATGGTAGAAATCAGATTTTTGCTCTATCAGAACTGACTTCCACCTGTTGGGAAGATTCAGTTTTCTTTCTAAGGACAAACAGAAACGTATTTGCGTAAACTTTTACCAGTTCAAAGTAACAAACATGAACAACTGAATGAAAAACAAGCTGCAGGTTCTTTAATCCAGCAGGAAATAAAGGGGCCATAACGCTGTCCTCCTTTATGCATTTGTCCCCAACATCTCCCTGATTTTTACTGAACTCAGAATTAAGACGTGCAGTTTGGTTTCATGTTTACAGGCTCAAAAACGTGGAAGTTTTAATGACAAATAAAAAAGTAGGTATTTCAGAATTTACACAGCAGATCATTGGTCAGATTTCATCAATAAACTGCATTATAAATATATATTTGTGTGTGTATGTTTTCCTTGAGTTAAACTAAGTATTTAGACAGAGAGGATATGTTAATATTTCTTCGCAGATGCTCTTAATTCCTGTTTTTTTTTTGTTGTTTGTTTGTTTTGTTTTTTTTATGCCATCAGTGATTTTCAGTCAACAGCAGCAATTAGAAATGAAAACAGAAACACATGTTACCTGAATTTTTATTGGCAAAGCATTCAGCTGGAAGGTAATTATAATGTCAGGATTTTTTAGCTGTTTAAGGCAGTTTTGCATGAAATTACCTCCCTTACAGATACATGACATTCATTTTAAGGCTTCAGTTTAGGTTTTCAGGCTTCCCTAAATGTCTTTCTTTTTAGTTTTTCAGCCTTTTAATGCGACCTTACAACCCGTGTTTACATGCTTGGAGCTGAATGTACTTGTTTAGCTGTGTGGAAGTAGGAGTTTTACCAGCTGCGTAACTAACAACACAGGGTAGCTCGTGTAATGCGGCAGGGTGGAAGTGTAAGCGCGGGATGCTCCTGCAGACAGTTCCAATATGCATGCTCCACAGCCGAGCTCTGAGTGGATACCCTTGGGTTTCAAGGGCTTATTCCAAAGACCCTCTGCGGGTTGTGTTAGACTGTCTGTCTGACCCTCTAAAGGAGGGACTTTGATCTCACAGCCACCCTGGGAGGTGGCGACATTTTGCTCACTGCAATCTTTTGAAGCTTTTTTTTTTCTCCTTTTTTCCCAACCTTCTGAAATTAGATTGCAGAACAGAAACAAATATGATGAAAACGTTCATGGCACATGTTCCAGCAGAAGGGGAAAAGAAATGTTTTCATGTCCTCGGTAGTTTCCCTGTGACTCCGACTTCTGCATGAAATCAGCATCCCTGGAAGAGCCTTGCTGAAGGAAAAGGACCTGATGAAACTGCACAGCTGACCTGTTACACAGTGAAACCAGTTAGGGTGAGGACAGCGCAATGATTTTTCAGTAAGATAGCTCTTAGCACCAGTCCTCTCTGCTGAATTGGAATATAATCTACTGCAATTACGATCAGATAAACAAATATCAATCCAGCTGATAAAGTTAAAGCTTATAATCAAGACAAGATTCTGTGCTGGCTGTAAGATTATCCACAAATAATTTAATAAAGTATTTTCTCAGCTGATCATGAATGAAACAATAAGATGATGATTTGATGTGCCAATGATCAGGGCAGATGGTACAGAGCCCCCTGTGATTGGTCATCTGAGCTGGATTCTTGTGGTTATTTACTGGAAATTAAACAGCTAATGCAGCCATTTCCATTTCTGCAGGGGCAACCTCACATTAAGACGCTACTGAGTGCTCATTGAGGCTGTTATGATGGGAGAGATATAATGCAGGAAGTTCCTTCTAAAAGGACCAGTTTAAATGTGGTGTAAATGTTTCAGAGGATGTGTAAAGGAGCTTGGCATGAGAATAAATGTTTAAGCATCGACATAAGAGCAACTGCCTACACCAGCAGGAAGCAGATTATTACTATGATGCTTACAAATTTGGATTCAAAGTGACACAGACAGAAGTAGGTGGCCATAAGAAGGCAATGCATTGTGACCAAGTAAACTGAGCAGAAGGAGGATCATACTGTACAGCAGAAAATCCTGTTTAGACAGTCCTAATTGAGATGCCACTTCTATTACAGTGGACATGTTGTTTCCAGTGGACAATGAAGCCTTGTTAGCTAAAACAAGAATATTAGCTCATGTAAGCATAACACCTAACTATGGTGTAATAAAACACATTTTTTATCATTACTACAAATACATTACAGGCATTTTTACTGATGTCTGCATTTTATTCATAGGTCTTACTTTTTATACTTACATTGTTAAAAATCAAGGTTGCAAATGAATACTATAGAGAGGCATTATGGCCTAAATGAGAAATAAAACCTTCGGTATTGTGCTGGATGGTGTCCATCAACCTGCCGCAAGCATCCAAGTTTCTTCAGGAATGTTTTTATTGCAGGAACTTTTTCTGTGAAGGAACAAATTTCCACAGCGCTTCTTTCCTTCTTGCATTCTGCTGGGAGACACTGGAAAAGACTTCATGTCAAAGAACCGACCCTTGGAAAATAGAACAAGACGTTATCAGTTTTAGAAAAAGCACATCAAAATTTGGCTATTTTTAATCGACATCTTATTGTATTTTAAGGAAGTCCCAGGAAATGATTTGTTGTTTCAGAGCTTCTAAACTTTTGTTTGTTCTTTGTCTCTCATCTTGCTAAACTGTATGTTTATCTGCTGTCGTATGTTTACCAGTTTAAAACAATGCATCTGTTATAGACTAACTTTCCAAATCATGATTTGTAAATTTTATAAATATTCATGAATTTCATGCCACCCCCATTTTCAGTTTAAAAGTGGAACACATATCAAACAGAAAAAAATAGATTTCTGTCAGAAAGAAAAAATTAAATTGTTTCCCAAGAACCAATAATCACTTGCTGAGAGCTTCAAAAACATCTGAAATTAGCAGGTACAGTATCTCCAATTAAAAACAATAACTAGGGCACTCATCCACAACAACCTCTATGCACACTCACTGCACAAGACTCCACTTCTGAAGAAAAGGCATATTGAAGCTTGTTTAAGGTTTGCTGCAAAAGATTTGGTCAAACCAGTGAAATACTGGGGAGAAGATAGTCTGGTCAGATGAGGCAAAGCTGGAAGAAGAATGGTTCTGCACATCACCCCAAAAACACCATGCAAAAAACTGAAGTTAGCAAGTGGAGACATCATAAGTTGGACTGTCTTAAAGCAGAAGGTACTTCCAGACCTCATATAAGTGAAGGAAGAATGAATGGAGAAACGTACTGGGCCATTCTTGAGAAAAATCTGAGGATCCTGAGAGTGTGGATTTCCAAGTTAGACAATCGTCCCAAACACACAGTCAAGCAAACTCAAATGATTTCAGAGAAAGAAAAGAAAACTGCTAGAGTGACCTCGTCAAACGTCTGAAGATGAGAGTTCATGGAAACCAGCCTGAAAAGCCTTTAAGATATTTGGAACAATAAGTGAAAATCCCACCTGAGCAATGCATATGACTAGTTTCTTCATGAAAGAGGCATCTTGAAGTTGTCATCACCTAACCTTGTTGTCAATTTTTTTTACCCATAACTTCCTTGATGGACTAATTTGCTTTGATTTCTTTGTATGTGTTGATTACCAAGGTGTTTACCGACAGCTGGTGTGAACTTCGTGCTAAAGGCCCTAACAGAAATATTGAATCTGAAAAAAATGTTGAGTTATATTACCCTTCAAGTTCAGTCCCTGTTAACTGCATTACTTTCTGCTGGATATGTTAACATTTTGTTGCTTCTTACTCTTGATTAGTGGTGAATATATATGACTTTGTATGATAGATATGATTGTTGTTGATCTGGTTTTGTGTTTGAGCCCAACGTTTTATTTATTCATGAATGTCTTTTATTTTTAACTTTTGAAATAGCTTCCACCCAGCTTTGTGATGCTGGTGTATATGCGTTGCACAGGTGCTCACCTGGATTGTCCTGTGAAGTGAGCAATTAAAAATCAGTGCGTGGGCATGGATTTTCATGCCAGGCCTCATTGACTGAACCACGCTTATAATTACATGCATTTTTTAAAATTATTTTTATGCCTCGGCTCATTTCGTGATTTATTACTTTAACACAGCTGTCAGAACTCAGGCTTCAGTGATTTGGTCCTAAATGGGATTGCTATTAAAATGCAAGTGCAATGTCCCAGAACAACCTCGCTGTTGAACCGGAACTCTTGTTGGTAAGCAGTAACCAGTGTTAAGCAGAGCAGCTGTTTGTTTGTGGAGTAAAACTATGTGGTAATGAATGGATTAGATTACAAACAAGGGTCAGTATACCGTGATTTGTTTCCGAGCCTGAGATCACCATGCATTATCTTGAAAAATGACTGCTCAATTGAAACACTGCTATGAATAAGTTATTAATATACTACAATCTGATGTTTACAGAGGCATGTCCTCTCTTGTTGAATCAGCATATGGCTATGGCTGGGTATTGCTCATAAGTACACTTATTAAACCTTGTGTTTGACTTCCATAAATCAGAAAAAATAGATCCGAAAGGATGCAGACCAATGGCTACTGTTGAAAATCTTTAACTCAGAAGGTTTTTTTTTATTTAGTTTTTGTATCTGGGTCAATGTAGAAAGTGTGCAGTAAGCCTGTTAGCAGAAAGCATCACATGACTTTTAAAGCCACAGTGCATGATATCATTTCAGACTGAAAGATGTCTCTCCTGCTCCTCCCTCCTGGGTTCACAAAAACAAGGCGAGATTTTAACCATATCTTTTTTTAAAAAAAAAAAAGAAAAAACTAAGAATCCTTATTCCTTGTTCTCATAAATGGTGTCATGAATTGGAAACTGTATTTTAAAGAATTTGTAATCAGTGCAAAGTATTCCACGCCAGGTTTGACTGGTCCACATTGCAATCTTTTACTTCTCTCATATTCATCATTGTTTAATTTTCATTTCATAAACTGTCCAAATTCCACTGCATGGTGATAACAATTTAAAAATCTATATATGTAGCTACAAGTGTTGGTGATGCAGTCAATCTGATGCTGAATGTTCATTTTGTGTAACTAATAAAGTTTACATAGAGGTATAAAGTAATGAAAAGAATAATAATGTGCAACAATTATGCAGCTGCATATAAACTGAGGAAGAAAATGGACATAAAGTAACAAATTACAAATACTCATTACTGTAGATTTTTTTGAGTAATAGTACTTTTATGAGTATTTCTTTCAAGTGTGTAATTTTACTCATACTTAAGTACAATTTAGACCATGTAATCTACTTCACTACTTTCAAAATCAGAAGTCACTACTGAGTACGCCCACAATTTGAAATAACATTCGCAAGAAGCTGGACTTTATTATTGCCTTTATTCATGCTCAAACAAGCCTCCAGTCACTAGGTGGCAGCAGTGTTCAAATTAATCCACAGGCTGCCTGTTCAAGCCAGTAGAAGTAGCCTACACCGGAGTACACAGAGGTGGAGAATACAATCACAGATGTTTTGAAACATCTCTGCCTCCATAGAGGAGAGATGGAGAGATTGTGACAGTGAAAAGAAAAACAGAAGCAGAGGTTATAAGCAAGTATGTCAGTCAGACTGAGATTTTATTAAATACAAGAGTAAAGTCATAATATTACGAGAACAAAGTCATATAATGAGAATAGTTATACTGTTGGCAGAATGAAGTCGCAATATTGCCAGAAGAAAGTCGTAAAATTATGAGAAAAAAGTCATTTTAATGAGAAAAGAAGCTTTGATAGTGAACAAGATCTGATGTGAGCAGCTCAACAGGTCTGCAGTTCTTTAATTGAAATGGATTTAGTCGTTTAAACAATCATTTTAAAGTCCTGCAGCTAATAATGATTTGATGCTGATGTGTTAAAAATTAAGCATTTACTTATTTGTAAAACCGATACCAACTATAACTTAACAAGATGCTCATCCTCAGTTTAACACATTTTGGTGTAGAGTTCTTATAAAATTACAACTTTATTCTCATATTAAATACAAACAAACAAACAAAATATACTGTAGCTCCCAGAAAACAGCCAGACGAAGTCTATTTACTGTGCATGCAAAATGTTATACACTTTTCATCTCTTCTGACAAGCTGAAATATGTGCAATACTGTTGCAAATTTTGCACAAAAAATGTTAAAAAGCTATATACCAGTTCAAAAACATTTTTGCCCTTTTTTTTTTAGCAAACAAAATTCCTGCTTTGTTGTTTACAAAAATGGCCTAAGTGTAAATTTTCTATACTTTTGTTTTCTTTTCTATACTTTATACTATACTTTTTGGTTCATCTGAGAAATATGCGTTGAACATAGAAACTTTGTAGTACATGTAAATCGAATCGAATGCCTGCTACTGACAACGCAATAAAACATCCATTGTTTTAAAAGTAATTAATTCTCTCAGTAGTTTTTGAGAAGAGTACTTTGTGCTTTTACTGAAGTATTTTTAACACAAGTAGTTTTACTTGTAATTGAGTACAATTTAAGTGCTGTAACAGCACTTGTACTTGAGTACAATTTTTCGGTACTCTTTCCACCTCTGTCTAGTTCTAAAGGGGTTCTAATCCCAAAAAGGCATTGAAAATGCTACTTGCTATTTAAAGGGGAAGTATTATGTGTTTTCCAGCCACACAAAATCATTTTATAGCACAATCCAGAAACTATGTTACCTTCAGTTGTTATAAAAGTGCTGTATATATCAAATATGACTGAAAATAAATTTGTAATTTAACGCCTTGAAATTGGGCCTCTGTCTCTTTAAAAACTCCTGCTCTTTCTGAAACTCCGCCTTCAGGAAGTCATCACAACAGGGCTCCACTATTAACACTTTAACAATGTTTTTACCAGCGTTTCACTGAGAAGTAGCTCGTATTATGAGCTCAGCAGATGCACAGTTCCACCAGGTGTTTGCTAATTGTTGCTGGCTTGTCTGAAGGAACTGAGTGGGGAAGTCGCAGGGGAGGGGTGCTCTGTGAGGTAGAACCTCGGAAGCTTAGAAACTGCAGCTCCAAGGAGGAGCTGCGTCTCAAAGGCGGAGCTAGGCCAACACAGGCGTTTTTCACAGCTGAATGGTTGCCACGGGAGATTAAAGGATTTCTCAAACATGGATGAAAGAATCAAAGCAACACTCCAGGTATGTTTTTGATGAGGGAATAACATTATAACATGATGGAAAACTAAAAAAAAAAGATTTTACATAACACTGCCCCTTTAAAGAAACAATGTTCTGTATAGAATTCAGTTTCGGTTTGATTAGTTTAAGTATTGCAGATTTTAAAGTAGAGTTAAAATAATTCAGTCTAGAAATCACACCAAAACCTGAAATAGCATTGTCGCCAGCTTAAATGCGGACTTTAGCATCATCGTGGGCTAGCGGTCAGCAAGTAAGCATGCAGATCATTCCTAGTTTGTCTGTCACAGTTTCTACTTCCTACTGAGGACCCAAAACTCTGCCTCTCAATCTAAAGCCAGCGAAGGCATCAACAGTGCTTTTGTAGCCGAGTGGTGCAGGCCAGCTCCATGTGCTGTCTTTATTAGCCGACCCCATCAACACAGCTTGGCAATTCACGTCTTGTTGTTTTACGTCAAACTAAGGGCCTCGAACAACAGGGTGTCAAGCTTAAACACTTACCTTCACATCAGGGGCCCATCATAAAAGTCCCCTACACTTACTTCACCCGACAAAGTTACATGTTGATAGCAGCTGAACAGCACTTTGTGAGACAAACCTCACTTTAACAAGAAGCATTGTCCTGTTTGAAGGTCTTGTGCATCAGTCAATCAAAACTGAAGTTTGGGTGAAAACACTGAATTTAAGTTTTAGCCATATTCAACCACAGTGGATAGGATGTGCAGCAAAGTTTAGTTTTGTTATGACTCACTACCCAAGGGGGCATCTTGTCAAGGGCAGTATGAGGACTTGGAAAACATGTTATCTGTCAGTCGGGCCCTAAATGAGCATTCTGTTGTCTGTTTTTATGTTCCAACAACAAGGAATGGTTGCCTTTCTGTGTTGTGCACAGTACGAGCATTGAAGGAAAATAGAATGGTGAAGGAAGTCTGGCTAATGGTGCTAAGGCTGGCATCTGACTCACCAGCTTTCAATCTGGTGCTAAACACGAGAGCGATCTTACGGACGGTGACATTTCACCATCTCTACTCAGAGTCTAGAGATTCAAAATGTAAGACACTTAAACTGATCAAACATGACCAGGATTGTTTTTTGCTGAGCAGAGACTCTTTAAAAACAGTTTAAGATTTGCACCATATAGTCGTATGCTTGTAAGGCATATCAACATTCGTTTCATTTTAGAATGCACATAGGTCTTTTTGAAAGGGTTTGTGTCTTTGCAGAGTTATAAGACTGCAACATGGCACAGAAATGTTTGAGGAGCTGATCAACACCTTTTGGGATCTTGTCTCCTGTGTCCTGTTTTGCTGGTATACATGGAAGTAGTGACCATGTGAAAAGGTGCCTGGTGTGCACTCGGTTGGATAAACAAGCTAATACATGTTAGGAGTACAGAAACAACAAGGTCTGCCTAATTAGCTGTACAACAGAGCAGCGGCTCAATAAATGTCTTCTGTGAGACCAGACTGCCGTTACGGCCAAAAACCTAATGGTTCAGAGAGAGTGAGTGATTATTGGTGCCTGAGCCTTTGACAATGGAAACTTCAGAGCTGAGGCGTCTAAAAGCCCTCTGCTTAGAGCACAGCTCCCCACAGTATGCATTAACTCCAGCAGCCTGTGGTTTAATATGACTGTGTGACCAGGTCGTAGCACACCCAGGACCATGTGTGGCATGGGTGAAAATGGAAAAGACCTGCCATGTCATTTCTAAATTGATTGAATGATAGTGCTTTGGCAGAGCTGTTGTATTAGCTGATACCGGCAGCAGAACTCATCCCATAGACGTTTTAAACCTGCAGGAAAAAGGACTTTTCTGTTGAATGTAAGGAGATTTAGCCCAGACTTTATTTTGGTTGCCTTTCATTTTCATTCACAAGCCTTTTATCCCGTGTTTGTTTATCTTCAAGACACTGAGAACACAAGGACTTGGTTATTTCTAAAGCTCTTCTGTCATTAAGCCAGACCCTTTCTGTAGCTGAATGCTGCATGAGGTTATAATCTTCTAAATAAAACCCATGAGTTGATTTTTAAGTTAATTAGATTTAACATCAGAAAGTGATGAAGTTTCAGAGGGTTACTGTGATTTTCACCAAACATGGAGAACAGACATACCAGCTCCAGCTCTGCCCATCACCTGGTCTCATCAGCAGTTCTCTCGCTGTTCCAACTAATTCAGCTGATAACCCCAGTGGCGCCCCCTCTTGAATGCTGGCCACCCCACTCACCCCTCCAGAGAATCTTGTTCATCATGTCATTAAATATCATTTCTACGGGCCTGGTCTGGCCACCCCTATGAACATTTTCAGTGTAGACTTTGTGCAGATTCCTTTTGTGATTAATTCGACATGTTGAGTTCATGTAGTTTACTTTTTTCCTAATGTTCTGGGATTTTGTTGCTTTCTGTTGGAGCATATGTTGAAGTCTTGGTGACAGATGCACGAACGATGCACTACCACAGAAACCATGTTATCTGAATGCACAGTTTGGATCTGTTTGCCTCACACATTTTTCAAATCCTAAAAGAAAACCTTTAAAACCAAAACGGTTTTACTTGCAAAGTGAAAATCAGAGGGAGGGGGGAGCAACATAGTTTAACAAAAAAACAGAATATTTTCACATGGCTCGTTTTGTTTGTTTTTGTTGTTTGTTTACCGTTATTATTTATATAATCAATGTAATTAATCAAAAGTACTTATTGTAACTTTTTTTATTCTTAAAATCCATCCGCCCTCCATCCATTATCCATCACGCTTATCCCTGCAGGGTCGCGAGGGGGGCTGGTGCCCATCTCCAGCGGTCGTCGGGGGAGAGGGGGGGTACGCCCTGGACAGGGCTATTCTTGAACTATGTTGTTTAATTATTAATCTTACAAGTTTGGAGAAATGTATAGCAGTTACAATAGTTTGGCATCAGATTTGGATGCCTGTTCTTTATTGTTGTAAATAAAAACATGTTTTTACATTATAACTCCACATTTTTAACCTCTTTACAATAATTTACTCTGAATTTACAAAAATCATTAAGTTTTGACAGTTTTTAGGTATTTTTTTCCTCATTCCATCTTTTGAATCCAAAACATTGCCAAATAAAACACTTGATCAATTGTTTAAACAATTCTTTTTGTTGTTTCTTCACATTTAGATTTGTGGTTCATGTTTTGGTTGTAAGAGTCTAATATTTAAAGGGAATATCTGCAGTCATTTATGCCTGTGGGTGGTTTATGAAGGAGTATAAAAAGTTTTTTACGTGTTCATTTTTTGAAGTTGCAGTCCATCATGTTGCTTTGAACAGATTGCAGATGAGCAGCTACACAGTTCAGACAGGAAAAAACTAACTTGACACCTTAACGTCGTCGTGTCAGCAAGTTTAGCTCAACCTCCAGTACAAGCAAGTGCACCCACAAAAGTGAATATAACCTTAAAAAAGGAAATTTATCGTATAATTCAACTCAAAAAGTCAAACTCCTATATTATATAGATTTATTACACAGTTATATGTTTTAAGAATTTATTTCAGTTAATTTTGATGATTATGGCTCATAGCTGATGAACCTTTGAATTTCATCTTCCAGAAATGTAGAATATTTTTTAAGAACAATGCAACATATGCAAAAATGTTATGTTATGGGCATATTATTATAATGCAATCATAAGAAGACAGCTGACTTGTCGTTTTTATTAGCTGTGAATGAATCTATATGCTGTAGGAGTTATAAATCTCTGAAGTGAATATTTTCCACAAGTTATTTCTTCGTGTTTAGGAAGCCCTTTATCCTTCCAGAGGCCAGTTATTCACTGAGACGTCTCAGATGGAAACAGGAGGCCAAATGTCCACAATAAGCCCCAAAAACATAAACTACAGTATTCTTCAAGCCACCGCTCAAACATATCGTTTTATCCTCCCATGGAAACGTTGGACAGTCTGGAGATGCGTGTGTAAACGTTCATCCAGGACTCTGTGAGGGGCGCTGGTGTGGCAGAAGGCTCTCCGTCTCTGACGAGGCCCTTCCAGAGCCTCCTGGGAAGCTCTGCTGTGGCATAGCATAGATCCAGGCTCGCTCTGTGCTCCGCCACAGTTTGGGACTCCATAAATAACCAGAGGCAGACGGCGACAAAGACAATGAGAAACTGAGGACAATATGGCAAGGAGGTTGAGAGCTTGAATAAGAAACCGACAGTTGGTTAGTCCTGGAGACAAAAACAGCCAAACGCTGATTTGTTGTTCAGAACAGAGGCAGATTGGGTCTGAATAGTTGCACAACAATGAGGGAACAAAAAAACGAAAGCACTGCAGTTGAGAGATAAGCGTCCTTGTATAAAAGGTAAGGATGGGAAAAAAAACCAAGATGCTCCAAGGACCTAAAGCAAAAGCACTTGCATCAGGCTTTCCTATTTTTGTGCTTGCTTTGCAAGAAATGACTGAGTAATCTATAAGTTACACACATAAAGAAGCAAAATATCATAAATACATAACTTTAGAACACATTAGTTAGAAAATACTGTCTTAATGTGATAAGTAGGCTCTATTACAGTATATTCAGTATTATGTTTTCATTAATTCACCCTATTAAATGTATGAGCATTGACTATTCCATCGACTTCAATAGAAACAGAATGCTTTCCCACTAGGCCTACGTGTATTTAACTAAGCTGCACTGTGCTTTTCTGCAGGCTATTGAAGCGTGGTAATATTTAGCATATTATATATTCTGTTGACATTTAAATTATGAATGAGTATGTGGGTAAAGCCGACTCTAAAACAAACCAGAATTCAGTCGTCAGATGAGAATTATATTGATTTCTGTTGATGTAAAAATGTCATAAGATACAAATACAGAGCAGATCATCTGTTGTCTTCAGTCTTGGTGGCTGCAATTTGTCTTTGGAAGTTTGCATTTAGTGTTAAGTGTTTTAAGCTTTATCTTCATTAATATTTCAGCTCTGTATACTGCTCAGTGTCTTTTCTGCCCTGCTCAGCCTCTGTTGCTTTAAGTTTTCCACAAAATGAACCGAACGTGCAACTCAACCAAGAGAGGTTTTGGTGTTTTCAGTTGTTCTTTTCTGGAAACAACCATTCCGAGGCATTGCAGGATATAGACAACAGGAGTGAGACGCACAGTTAGTTTCCAGAGGAAGGGAGCCTTTCTGATGACATGTTTTATTCATCCTGAGACGTACACAGGAAGCACTAAGAGCATGCACGCCTAGAGCTGCTGCATCGATGCTGGCAACACATGGACAATGTTCGAACAAACGGGAAATAAGCCCTGTGCATGAACGTTGGCAGTCCAGGTGGTATTTTAAAAAATCTCCAGATCAACAGTGCAAGAATGTTCCAGAGGAGCATTTTGTTTTTTTGTTTTTTAAAAAAAGAGTAAAATTCTGAAATAATTTGACTCAGCACAAAATCAAGCTATTATCACAAGATATATGTCACAAATGTGGTAAAAATGATCATCCAGAAGATTGATATTCATAAAAGGGTGATATTAAAATAAATCTTTTGACCTTGTGCTTCTTGCTGCAAAAAATATGATTTATAGCACTGGTTTGTCATTTTCAAATAGGTGCTGCACAGTAATTGGTAGACACTGGGTTCGGTTATGCAGTGACATTTAAAAAGCCTTTTGTGAGGCTTTATAAGGTTGTGCACACAGGTGTCAGTGAGTGATGATAAGAAACCTGGAAGTGAAGCGTACTGGCA
Source organism: Anableps anableps (assembly GCA_014839685.1). Lineage (NCBI taxonomy): Eukaryota > Metazoa > Chordata > Actinopteri > Cyprinodontiformes > Anablepidae > Anableps > Anableps anableps. The sequence continues at coordinate 37,961,036 of CM026074.1, forward strand.
TCAGTGGGCAGAAAGGCAGTGACACAGTTCAATAAAATTCAATTCAAAATACTGTATAATCCCAAAGGGAAATTAAATGTTGCAGCTGCTGTTACACAGGTTTCTTCTAACAGTTATGGGTTGTGGCTGTGGGTAGAACTCCTGTAGAGGTCCATAATACAGTACAGCTGAAGAAGCCTCTGACTGAAGACACTGTTTTTGGATAGCAGTCTCATAAAAGAGGATTCTCAAGGTTGCCTCAGGATTATCTTTCCAAAATTAATAAGACTTCAGGTAAATGATAATTTATGGCAAAAAATAAACAGACATTTTTTTACTGATCCAGGTGAGAACTGTCATTTGCAGTCAATGTATTCATGTTAGCATTTTTGGAATAACAGTTTATGGAGAGATATACAACTTAGCAGAAAAAAACCCTCTGTGGTGCCTTCAGTCCGTTTTAATTACATACTCTGGGACTGTATTGGGTTTAAACTGAATAATTCTCTTCAGTGATGCAAGAAAAACTTTTGCCTTTATGTCTTTGGATCTCAGTGCTGCATTGAAACAGCCCCATTCTGGGGCGCCTTGAATTCTTTTGTTTTATCATGGTTTTTAAAACCTGTAATTTGTGTTCAATATGACTCTACAATGTTGTTGTAGGAGAAAATAAACAAATATTTTTAAGTTTTGAGTGAGACATTTTATACAAATCAGCTTCTGGAACAGCATTAACAGAAAACTGAGCTCGTTCAGTTTTCAGGCCTCATGCTTTGAATTGAAGAAAGCAAAAAACAAGTGTCTCAAGCTGAATTACTTGTATCATTTCAGGGTTTTTTGCATGTGTCCCCGTGCTGCCCTGTGATTGACTGGCGACCAGTCCAGGGTGTCCCCGCCTCGCACCCAGTGCTCACTGGGTCTGCTTGTTACAGTCAGCTGCCTTGACATTTGCTCTGCTCCTGGAGCCTGTGAGATGCTTGATTTTCTACCGAGACAACAGCAGAACACCACTAAATGCTCCCCTTGTGTGTTGTGTGTAATTAAGGAGATGGCACATACGGAAGCAAACTCTGTTTTTTCTTTTTTTTACATTCTCTGTTCCACTGCGCTGCAAAAGCAACGCAGAAAGAGGCACAAAAGTCTTGCATTGTCTGTCTTAATTTCTCCTCCTTACTGCTTAACATTATCCTTTTAGCCTGTGGAAACAGTGTGGTAGCATGTGGGGGTGTTTCATTGATTGATGAGGGTTATGGCAGTGGAGGCGGAAGAAATCTTTAAGATTTTGTCCAGGAAATCTGAGGAGTTTTTTATTTATTTTTTTTTTTGCTATTTAATTCCCAGATAATTTCAGATGATGTCTGAGATGATCATTGCTTAAGTATTCTTTTCTTTTCTTTCATGCACTCTCACTGTGCAGTTAGTTTTAACAATCAATGGTATAAATAAATCCAGTTAACTAAAGTAAAAAGAATGATTGGTTTTAATGGCAACAGATGCTTTCAGCAGTACTGGATGCAACAGTTACGACTCCGTACCGCAGTGGGCTTCAGCATTTAACCGACAGCTTGCTGGGTCAAACAAACGACTTTCCTGTGGAAAATGTAATAGACATTTAAACGACACCGTAAAAACATCACTGATTCTGATCAATCTGACATTTTATGCAATTATAAAAACTAATCAAATAGTTCAGTTTTTCCAATCCAACTATATAAAAATTAGAATTTTAATACCAGGGAATGACAAAAATAAATTAAATTGAAGTGGAATCTGCTGAAAAAATATGTTTTAAATGTAAGTCAAAAGTAAACAACTGCCAGAGAGACACAGGTTGGTCTGTTTCCACTGTCTGGCCACATTTTCTTCAGACTGGGTAAGCACAGACAAAGTTAGGCAAACAGAAAACACAACAAACACATTAACGAATGTTCAGGGACCCCGGTGGGTTTGAACCTGTGAGTTCAGCAGCAGCTTTCAGATGAATTAGCATGATGATACTGTTACTGTATGATTCTTTTCACATTACCTTCAATCTAACTGAAAAAGACAGAACATCTAAACTTTTAACACCTTAGAAGATTTTTTCATAATAAACCCTCATGTAAGTGTGAATTAAAAACCATTAGAAGTGTGCTTTCTTTCCCAGCATTAATTGACATTGACAGTTTTAAAAACTAAAAAGGGCAAAGTTGCATTTTCATAGCTGAAATTAGATTGAACATAAAATCTCTCTTCACTGCCACTAAAACACAACTCACAGCAGTTCTTTTCATAAAATATTTTCAGTGCAATGAACATATACACCTGGTTTTTCTCAGTTTCAGATGTACACATTTAAGTCCTGTCTAAAGTGATTCAATTAGTCAGGCAGAGATTGATTTGCTGCTCTTTGAAATTCATCTATTTTTTTCTCAATAGTCATTAAATGCATCACAAGTGAGAATTCCTATTTTGCTGCAAACATAAACACATCAAACTACATTTTGTTTTGAGTTTCATAAAGATCGGATTGCTAAAGGTTATGGATATAAGCTCTAATGAATCAATTAGGATCATCTTGTTATCTCGTCATTTTCTGCTGAACTAAAAACTACTTCCTCTATCGATAAACATCCAGTACATTTCGCTGCCTTTTGTTGTCAGTTTTTGTGGCACTTAGTTGCTGAATTAAGACATAGTTTACCCGAGTGATTTAGTATCATGACTTTTCTGTCAAAAAAATGGAGCAAGTCAGGAGCCTCTAAGAAAAGCAGTAATTGACATCTTCCAATAAAAGTCCTAATTGGTGCATTTCTGATGTCGACAGACTTTTAGCACAAAATGTTGGTGCTTCATGCAGAAAGGAGATGCCAACATCTTGACAGACTGTACTAGTAAGAATAGAGATTGAACTTGTTCAACATATGTATGCATGTGCATATATGTATGTATTGAAATGGATGGAAAAAAAGAGAAATGGATGTGTGGATGGATAGATGTTTATACCGCACTTAAACAAGGCTTATCATTGCTATTTCCTTTAAGTTGCATTTATTTTGTTCTTTGTGCAACTGAATGGCTGAACTCCAATGAGAGGAAAGGAAGAATTGTTCTGCGATGAATAAAACTGATATTATGTTTTAAATTTGGATAACTTCCCAATTATTCTCGCCACCGACACAATAATTTCCTGAGGGACTATAAATAGCATCCAAGAAAATGTATTACCTTGTCGATAAGGAAAGGGGTACAGAATCATTTAATTTGTGTACAACTGTCACAGCACACGACGATTCTGATTAGACTTTATGCTCTAATGGCTGTGCAGTTGTCTTTCTGTTAATAATGCAAATGATGCATTTTCTGATAATAACTTGGCTAATATAAAGGCTGAATGATCTTCTGTCATGCAGCTGATTCATAGACAATAAAAACGGATTGAAAATGCAAATATCCTTATTTTTGACTCATTTCTTCACATTTTTGCTCACACAGAAATCAGTATTACAATAAAATGGATTGACTATTAGTTTTGTTCCTCCCAGATTAATGCAAGGAAAATTAAAAATATTAAAAAGATAAAAGCATATTCCATTTTTTTATTTTGCTCTTTTTTAATCTATGTTATTTGAAAGTTTATTATGTAAAACAAAATAAATAGTTCACAAAACTTTCTGATTTCACTATTAACAGACTTGTTTTGTTGGCCTTCTGTACCCCTGGACAGATTTCCCAAAAGATGACGCATTTGAAAAGAGGATGACAAATCTGGGTTGGGCAACAATGTATGAGTTATATAAAGTATATTTTACTTTGAGGTGCATATTGTATTATGTGATTAATTCAGCCCCTTGTTCCATGCCCATGTTCTCTTTGAAACTGCTCTTATCTGCATCTCTCTCTTGGTAAACCTAAAGCCGAGTCAAATTGGTTCTTTGATGTTTCTGCCTGCGAGGCCTTGACATTGTAATGAAAACTGTATTCCATTGTTTCAGCTCCGAATGCTTGGCATGACGGAACACAGTTGTAATTTTAGGCGAAGCTTGCTGACTTCCACTTGTTTCAAAGCTTTTGGAGTTTTTTTTTTTTTTTTTTTTTTTTTTGTTCTTTCCTACAGGAGTTGCAGGGATTCATCTAAGAGCCAAACAGCTTTCAGGCCCCATCAATTATTTAGTCCCAATTGCCTTCCGAAAACCCCTAAGAAATTATGATGATAAATGCAACTACAAGACAGAAAATGCATGACTATGAAAATATGTTTCCATCATAGCTTTAATATTGCTTCAGATGGAATTAGGTGGAAAAGGGAATGTTTGAAATGCAGGGAGAAAAATCAAAATGAACGAAAAAACACAAAAATCACTTTGGTTGTTAAGGCGTGCCCTGGAAGGATTGGAAAATGCACTCTGTTTATGGGGGAATTAAAAACCCTTGTTATGCAGGAATGTTTCCCTTGTTCTCCCTGTCACAACTGACTCTTTCATAATGAATAAGCATGAATGTTTTAGGACTGATAACTGCTTTAACATGCAACCAAGAACATTGTTTTGGTTTTTTTCTTGCTTAAATTTTAAAAGACAACTAAAGCATGATTATTTCATGTGCTAAAAGGACTATAATAAAACATTAAACAACCTTTTATAGTACTGTTAGGCCATTTGTTCTGTGCGTTAACAGCAGAGATAGATATTAGATACATTGTGGTAAGTCAGATATTAATAATGTTGAAGTGGTTTAAAACAACCACACTGTAAAGTAACAGTCAGATCAGAGGATCCCTCATTTTAGAACAAAGTCATCAGAATCATAGGACTCCTAAAGCCTTCACCACAATCCAAGTGACAAGCTGGGGAAGAACAAGAACAACTAACTCTGAATATGAACATTTCTGGCATATAAAGACGCAGGACCTTCTAAGCAGAGCTTTCTGTTTTATAATAGCAAATAGTCGAAGCTAATTCTACTGTTGAAATGTGAGGAATCATCTGTGGTAATTATGATGGACAGGTTTGGACCATGTAGCCGGTGCTGGATAGAAATTGGTGGCACGTATGGTAGTCCATCGATGAATGTCTGGGTAAACCCCTGTGCTTAAATCAGGACAAAGTGAAACACACATAAAGCTGCTCTTTGAACTATTTTAAAATTAGAAAAATACCAAACAACCACAGTTCCACTTCCTGTCGGTCCCTTTGGAGGTTTTCCTATGACGGACCCTGAACTACAGTCCCTTACTTAGGGACTGCAGTTCCTTTCTGGCCTGAGAGCAAAACAAGAACCTCGGTTGGTTGAATGGATGGATGGCATTTTCAGACATTAACCAGAAGTTGACAACACAAACAATAATGAAGTTATGAGTAAATGGAGGATTTAGTTTACCAACAAGGTCAAAAGCCATTAGGAGCTCCTTGGCAAACAGACTCAGGACAGCTGGCCCTCACCTTAGTGCAGAAAAAGCAAAGGTCAAAGGTGGGGAACTCAAAATGAGCAGAGAGTAATTTATTGACACATCGGAGAAAGCAAGCAGTCCGTGTGTTTGTGTGGGGGTCTGCAGACCCATATAGCCAAGTGTGAGCTCAGTGGTAATTTAGCAATTCTCAGCAGGTTGTGTTCAGGGCAGAGCTAATCTGGGCAGTGAGATGCTGCTTGTATGTGTGTGTGTTTGCCTGCTGGTCTGTGTGTGTTTGGCAGACTTTCATTTCATAGTGAGTGTTATGCTGACCTTGGCAAACTCAAAATTTCATCCCCACGGTACTTCGGTCCTCCCTTCTCCTTCTGTCTCTCCTTGTCCTCTCACTCTTACTCCACACAGATCCCCTCCCAGGACATGCAATCCACCCCCTTTTGTGAAAAAGAGGCTGAATGAGCTAATGGATCTAGAAAGTGCTGCCAAAATTCTTTTCACCTGGATGCTTTGAAAAGATGTGATTAAAACAGACACAACTGTACTTAGATTTTTAGACAACGAAGAATATAGTCAACAATTTGGTGTGAACCATGAGGCTTTTTCACTTTTCCAGTTTCATTCTATGCGGAATAACTTATAGCCACTCTAGTCAAGTTTATTTGTATAGCACATTTCAGTAACAAGGCAATTTAAAGTGCTTTACACCACAAAACAGAAATCAATTATAAAACAGCAATAAACGTTACATTTTGTCAAATTCCATCATCAAAATTATCAGGCAAATATACAAATATATTAATAAATGTTCCAGTTACTGCCAATCAAAAGTAGCTCTAAACAGGGGGGGTTTTAGCCTTAATTTAAACAAACTCATGGGTGCACCCCACAACCCCACCCGCCCGACAGAGACCGCAGGCCGGCCCCAGGCCAGTAACCAGAGCAGCAGGAAGAGGCAGCAGAGGAAGGCTGGCCAAGCACACCAAAGACCGTGCACACCACCAATCTCACACCACAGACTCGGAGGCGTCCAAGTATGCCAGCAGCACACCCCCACCCACACAGCACACGCACACTGCGAACGCCACCCCAGCCAGCCCCCCCGCGCCAAAGCAGAGCCACACCCCTGATCAACGCCAACAGCCAGGCACACACCCCCAGCCAACCACCCGCTGGAACCCGGCAGCCACCCCGGCCAAATGGCTGGTCACCGCAACCAGGAGCCATGATCCAAAAATCCAAACCATCCTGGGAGAACCAGAGCGCTGCCAACGCCCCAAGCCCATCCACAGCCCAGACTCCAACCAGAAGGCCCGCTCCTCCTCCCGGTTGCCAACTCCAAATGGTAAACAGACAATACGGGTGTAAAGAGACCCCACACCTCCCTCCGCCCACTCAAATATGGTATTAATACATGTTGTTATATAGTGCATTTAAAATGGGGGAGATGGGGCAGCAGCTGACACAGACGCCCCTCTTGCCAGAGAGCAGGTGGTGCCAGCTCATCCCCCCAACCCTTGCCCACAACCCTAAATGTCTACATGCAACATTTGGGAGTGAGCACAGGCACCAGAGGTGAGACCGATTAAACAGCTCACCCCCTGCATGTCTTATGTCCCCTGCATAACTTCCTGGTCTTCGTGAGAACACGAGCAGCACCTTTTCTGGATCAGCTGCAGCTGTCTGATTTTTTAGGTAGACCTGTGAAATCAACTCAAAATGTTCAAGTTTACGTAGTGACGGCCTTCTGACTTTTGAAACTGTTTGAGGCAAGTTTCTGATAATCTTAAATATGCTACATGTTGTTATGTTGACCCTTCATTAGGCTAAGAGGGTTGCCAAGGATGGAAATGCAGACATAGAAGGGCAACTGAAAAGACTAAGAGTGTCAGATGGGGGGTTGTTGAGTTAAAGATCTGGAACAAAGCTCTTATTCCTTTTGTTAACATACTGTGGTTATCCCTCTTCACTCTGAGTGTATACCAGTAAAATTAAATCTGTAGACTGGTTACTAAGCAGATCATTTATTAAAACAGAATCAAGCCCCCTTAATACCGCATTAAGACCCAGCTAAGCTGTCTCTGACTTATGCTACCTATTCCTGAGATGCTCCTCTGCATCTTATATTTGTTAGCGGAATGTTTTCACCATGGGTCTGTAAGACCTCCCTATGTATACTGAAGGTTTCTTGTCTCCCATTATCATGAGCATATCAGCAGCTGAAGGAATGCACTGCTAAGCATGCCATCTATCATGCTGCTCTGACTTGAATGAAACCCTTGATGACAACACTTGTGAGAGTAATCAGGGTATCATCAACATTAAAGCCAACTTATTGTTGTATTTGTGTACAGATTGCTGTGAGATGATCCAAAGTGGCCACTGAACCGCTACGATTGATGAAGCTGTGCTGTCATATTATGCGCTACACATCAGTTGATAGCCATGTGGATCAGCTAGAATTTTGATGAATATGTTTCCCCAGTGAGTTATAGCTTGCACGTCCTCTTTCTTCGTTTCCTCCTCCTCCATCATCAGAAAGCCCAGTCCCAAGATTTTCAGCCTGACAGGTACACCCTGCATTCAGTCTGCAGCCTGTAAGACTCCCGACCTGCTTCAGTCTTCCAGGAACCAGCACCGTCGACCCTGAGCAACTCCAGCAGCTTCTGCAGCTCATTCCACCACCTATATCTAACTGGCTTGAGCATGGATTAGTAGTTGCAGCCACATGTTGAGAGGATGAAGAATTTTTGAATACTAATAAGCATGAGGCTAGCTTCACTAGTTGTTGGAAAAATGTTATCATTTTATTGTCATTCATTCATTGTTGTTGACCTATATCTCTAGACATAGAACGGTTTAGAATAATGGAGATATAGACGGTTGAAGTCGAAGCCAACTCATGAGACTTCATGATATGTAAAAGGCTGAGTTCAGGGGTTATTTCCCGTCAGGAGATGAGGCCTGGGTGTAGAAGATAAGGATGCATTGTTTAGGGGGTTTTCCAGAGATGAAGAGACCACTGCCCAACTTTATGTGAATGTGTGTGAAAAAGCATAAATAGTGAGCGCATCCCTGTGTGTGTTAGAAGTCCGATGACCTGCACTCTGTAACTCATGGTTCTTCTCCTTGGTCAAGTAAAGCTTTGAAATGAACGTTTGTGAGTATCTGTCTCTGATTTGATTCTGCCTTGAATGTTTCCTTAATAATAATTTTCCAAACACTAGTCTTTCACATTCTGGATGTGCTGAAGCCTTACTGGTGTCTACAGGTGTCATGTTTCAGTTAAAATGCTACTGCTATCACTCCCCAAAGCTCCACTCAGGGCCGGAGGACTCTAATGCTCCATCAGTCATGAGGAGAGTCCACTATGTTCTAATAACAAGTCACAAGACTTAACCAAGACCCTGGAAAAGTCATCTACATTGAGACCACAGAATTACCTTAATCCTGTGATATGGCATCCTAGGTGTATTCACACCTGACGCATTTGGTCCGCCTTAAACGGACCAGAGTTTGTTTCCCCCGCTGCTCCGGACCTTTTCTCCGCCTGTGAATACACTCATGCGAATCCTGGTGTGGAGCAAACAACCGAACCGAGACCTACTTTTGAAGGTGGTCTCCGTCCGCTTCCAAACGAACTCTGGTGCGGTTCGGTTCTGGTGTGAATACACACCGGCCTCAATGCAAACCAACTACAGTAAGTGTATGTCTTTTTGGACTTCCCGAGCAACTGTTGCTGGGCATTATGGTAAAAATGAGCCCTTCAGTGTTGCTAACGCTGTTGCTTGCATGTACTGATTGTGATGAAATCATACCTAATTTGCTGTTTCCTGTTTAGCAATGCTGCTGCCAGCATGTTGTGGGTCAGGGCACACTGAGCACCTTGTCTCATTCATCTGGCAGCTGCATTTGCTGAAGCTGTTCCACAATTAGAAATATCCCATTGGTGAAACCTGTGTTTAATGAGCTGCTGTTGACATTTAAAATAGTACTGCAGTTGTACTAACAGCACAAATGCAGCAAACAGGACTTTCATGTTGGTTTTTTCCAGGTCTGTGATCTGTCCCGCCCCCGTCATTTCTGTCCAATAGGACCAATGATTGTCACCAGCGTGGCATTGTTTACAAATTATAGTCTGCTTGCACAAAAGCACAATGTGAAAGCAAACCGCACCAATGAAATAAATAAAGTCCGGTTTGGGTCCAGACCAAGCAAGCAGGCCAAAGGATTTTCCTGGTCTGAATACACCCGTAGACCTGTTAGTCTGTGGATGACTGATATCATTCTAATATTTTCACATACAAACATTCTCTAATTAAGAAGTCAGTTACAAACCATCTCCTCCAATCCCAAACCAATTATCTTTATCAAGGGATCAGAAAATACAGTGGAATCTGAGATTGTCCTTACAATTAAACTTAGTTGATGCAACATTGCCATACTATTTTAACTGCCATTTGCCATTGCAGGGAAATGAAGACATTCATCACTAGTCAGCAGTTTTATATAAGATTCTGTGCTTCCCACTCATGCTCCTGAAATACAGTTAACTATATGTGGCTGGTGTCTCTAAATCCACATTTCTGACTATGGAGCTGCCAATTACTGAGGGCTGTCTCTAAGTGTGTGTGTTGCTGAAAAGTAAAAACCACCTGGACACCGTGAGTGGTTGGTGGTAACACAAACTCGACTTGCGCACAGTTCCTCCCTAGCTGGCCTGGGTGCTTATCTGCATGCAATCTGTTGGGAAACTGTTAATAGGATCAGCTGAGCTGCTCAGCTACGCCCAACCTAACAGTGCCTGACTACCAACTGGGTTAGTTTTATTAGTGCGGCAGTCTGCTTCGAATTCAGACAGGCTTGCAGGCTTTAGAGCTATAAAAAGACGGCATTTTAAAGTCCCATTATCAGTAACGGATACTGAGGAGCAACCGAACGTCTGACACACGGAACAAGTTAAAACTGGTGAAGGAAGATGACCCAGATACCCCAAACTGCTGAAGTACAGCCAAAAAGGCCCTTAAATAGACTTAAAGATAGAAGATGGTAGAATGAGAAAAAATCTGATGCATTTGTTAAAGTTATAAATAAAAGGGATTCAACACCCGAAGTGAGCCAGAAGAGGCTAGTTGGGATACAAGAGTGCTCAACAGTGTGACCCCACACCATATTGTGGAGGTGCCTGCAAGCAACGGTGTGTGTTTATACTGAATGTGTACAAAGTGTTAACAAGGTGCCTTTTTACACGAAATACATTATGAAACTGCCAACAGGTCTGAGCCACAAAATACATTTTTATCATCATATCACAATTAAAGGTTTTCCCCTCTTCCTGGTCAATCTAAACATTTTATTACACTGATGCAATTCTGTAAAAATGTAATGTGATTTTCTGTTGCACTGTTGGAATGAGTATCATAACTTTTAATCACTATGATGGCTGTTGAGTTCTTGTAATATTTCATATTATCAGGATCTATCATTGTGGGCATAAATATTCAACTCCACAAAGACTTTAGGGATTAATCCATTTTTTTTTTTTCAAAACAGCAAAATGCTGCTTTGAATGATTTCTTTAAAAGTTAAGTGATGCATAAAAGCAACACAGAAGATGCATAAAGTTGTTTGCAACAGTATACTTCATTCAAATGGCCATGTCACCATTATTCAACTTTATTAAATACTGTTCTTTAAGCTTCCTGAGAGTTTTGTGGCTTAAAGTGGTTCTGAAACATAATTAGGCCTTCAGGAACACTATAATGAGACTTCATTTGCTTCAGCTGTGATGCAGAAGCAACCTCCACCTCATCAAGGTATTTAAGGTGAGCTGTAATCATGAAAAAGCCAAAAAGCTTAAAAAAAAGCAGAGCCAGGACATTATTTTAACAAACCTAAATGGTCTCAGGTATTAAAAGACTTACAAAAAACACAGTTGGGGGGAATTATTAGGAAGTCTTCCTGCCTGGCAGTAAAAGAAAGCCCCAAATTGCATCAAGGGCTCTAAGAAGCCTTGTAAGGACAGCTAAGTGAAACCCTTGCAAGAGACCTATAAAAGTGATTCAGTGGCAATTAGAAGTTTTACACTGAATGAACACGGACCTCGTGGATGGACTACGTTCACAAATGACATTAAGAGTCACCTGGAACATGTCAGGAGAAATTTGGAAAAGACTTCAGAGTTTTGGGAGACAGTTCAGGACTGATGAAAGGAAAATGGAAGAACCTGGATTTGTGGACCAGGCGTCTGGAATAACTAGGAACCTAAAGTAGCACGGAGATGGGGCATTGCAGATGAGGAGCTGTTTTTCTGCAGCAATCTTGGTATTTTTGCCATCAATGAGTCTCTATAATACCAGGTCTGCTTAAAGAGGGATGTGATGCTCTGTTGACAAATTAAACCTGTGGATTAGCGGACTTTCCAGCAAGACAATGATCTCAGGCCAATCCCAAAGTCAACCAAAGCTTGATTGAGAAAAAGATCCTGGCTTGTCCCAGAGAGGCCTTTGCAGTCCCCACATTTAACTGTCTGGTGGGATTTAAGGAAGGCTGTTACAGCACAGAACCCAGCAAACATCGCTGAGATGGAGGCTTGTGTGTCAAGAATGGGCAAATATTCTGACTCAGAGGCATGAGACGTTCGCCCGCAAATAAAGAAAAGATGCTCAAGGAAGTGCTAAAACTGGGTAAAAAGAGAAGCTTTTGTTTGTACTTACAGTCAACCTCTATTCAAAATAATTCAGAATGTTTTTATAAACAATTTAGCTGGCTCACGAGCTTTAGTCATCGACATCCAGACAATGTGTGTTGAAGTCAGGCTGTTGTGAATATTTTTGATTGCAAATGTAAAAAAGAGAGCTTTTTGGTTGTTTCATAAATGAACTACAAAAATGACATCAATATTCCTGTAATTCTTATAAAATGCTTTTTTTATGAAGTAACATAGCCCCTTTTATGATCTCTATGCTTCTTGTCTTTCAGAGCATCTCTGCATGTGGAGCCATCGACCCATTCTCCTGGAAAGGAGCAGAAACGTTCTTCGCCTTCATGCATGAGTCGTAAGTTAGTCGTTTTTATTTTAATTAGCAGAAATAAAATAAAAAAATAAGCCTGATTGGAAATAAAGATGGATTTCATGCACGACTTTGGCAGGAGCTAGTCATGAATATTCGAGACGTCTTCGCTGCAATAAAGGTGAAGCATGCGAGACGCTACACCTATAAAAAAAGGTGTTGTAGAGAAAATAAACTACCAACATCGAACTTTCCTCTCTTCTAATCCCTTTCTTGCTTATCTTTACGTGTTTTGAAAACAGAAGTAATTTGGCCTCTGAGGAAGCAGTGGCACAAAGGGAAAAGAATCGTGTACCTTCGCAGTGTTCAATTCTCTGCAGAAGTATAAATATACGCTCCAACACACCTGCAGGTGCACTGATAGCAGCTGAATACGTGGGTGGCTTCTTAAACTAGGCCACCAGAACGTGCTGTTCTGTGACTACTTTTTAAATGTGATGATGAGTGAGGAAGATGAATAACTATCCTTGATTTTGAAACGTTTTGTTAACTCAAATAAAGCGACATAAGGACCTAATAATGCTCCGATCTGTTGCTGTTCTGTTTTAAGGCCTTCAGTTGACTGAATATGAGGCACCTCTTTTTATATTCCTTACTAAACTATTTTGAGCCATTGAAAAGCTCGGTGGTTCGTAGACACCGTGCAAAAGTATTCCCACCCCTTAAACTATTTCATGTTTGGAACTTTCAGTGCATTTTATTGCGATTTTAATCTCAACACAAATATAACAACTGTAAAAGTAGAAGAAATATGATATGATGTTAACAAAATGTTTTTTCTACATAAGTGTGGCATAAATTTTGGATTTGACTGAATTTTTTTGTCCCATTCTTCTTAGTCAGATTGGATGGAGAGTTTAGATGAGCAATTCTCAAGTTATGTGACAGTTCTTCGGCTGGATTTCAGTCTGGACTTTGACTAGGCCATCCGAACACCTGAATGCACTTTGATCTAAACCATCCATTGTATCTCTGGCTGCATGTTCAGGCTGGTTGTCCTGCTGAAAGGTGAACTCCACCCCAGTCGCAGGTCTTTTCAGCCTCTAACAGGTTTTCCTGAAGGATTGTCCAGGATTTAGATCGACTCACAACCAGCCTTTAAGCTGAACTTTGTGTCAAATTTAAAACTTACATTGCCCTTGACTTTCTTTTTTCCTTTTAACACACTGAGTATCATGAGTTTGTCTTGACTACATCATTCTGTACCTGACATGTGAGTTTGGTACAGAAACGATTTCTGAAGGGCCCTTTTTTTCCTCTAGAGGAAAAATGGCAGGTCCTCTGGCACTACTGAGTGTCTATTTGTCTACACCCCTAGAGGAGATGGTCTTTTAAGGATGTTAGTTTTTCATCACACATCGAGTGTTGTATGTAGGCCAAAAAGTTCAATCTTTCTGTTTTCTTTCCCCTCCATGGCCTTGTGGCAAACTTGCAAATGACAAATATTATAGATCTGAGGATCTGGCCAGTCCAGAACCGCAACTCTAAAACTACTGAGGTTGTCCTCGTTTCTTCAGATTGTTGTAAACACTATAAAAGCATGCTCCCTTGTTGGTGCTCACCACTGTGTCCATTCAGGAGTCCCAGATAGCAGTGACCTGGTTGGAGGCGCAGACCTGCCACTGTGGAATAAAACGCAATGAAGCAAGACTGTGGAGCCAGTTATTACAGAATCTCATGTTAACTGTTTACATTTTCCTGAAACATTATAACTGCTTTTTTACTGTTAATGAAACAGTTAATGCATGTTGCTTTAATTGCCGATGCAGATGTTCTCTGAGGTTTACTGGGATCCAGTAAAACCCCTTCTGTTCTGACGATGCTTTTACTTTGCTGAACTTAGTGGTTCTGTGATGACAGAAGACTTTCACCGACTGCGATTTTGCAGATATCTTTATGATTCCGCTGAGGGACATTAAATGCTGTGTAAAACACACAGAATGAGGATGTAGGCAGCCATTTATCTTTGTCTTCAAGAAAATCTTATGATAGGCAATACAAAGTTGGTGTCATTGAATGCAAAACAAGGAAATTAATTTATTTATTTATCGACATATCCATGACTTCAAATATTGGATAGCTATTAGACTGTTTAAAAAAGACAAGAAAAAACCAAATGAATTCCATAAATGATGATCTTTCCACATTTTGATGTGATTATTTTAATTCAGAGGAGGTAGAAAACAGACATGTGCAAACACAGAGAGAAAAAAAATGTGTCAAAAACTGATTAGAAAGCATCCTGCCCCGTCTTGCAGCTGCTGTGTGATAAATAGTTTTGATCCATGTTATTTCTTAAGGGGGCTGCTGGGAGTTATAGGACAGAAAAGAACATGTATTGCCTTTGTACAACTTCAGCCAAATTGTTTCAGCCCCTTTCAGAGGACAAAAATAACATTCGTCATATATAGAACAAATTAATATTTTCTCTATGATTATATCATAATCATTTGTTGGTTCTGCAAAGAAATACAAAAATGTTTGTTTTTTTTCCCCATATGTTTCTTTTAAATTTTCCTTTTATTTATATTTAACTTTTCATTTGGATATATCAGTATTTTTGATATTCCACGTCCTGAGAGCCGTCGAGGTCCCCGCCGTCAGCCGCCACCCACGTCACATAATACTGCTCCCTCCGTTACAGCTGAGCCCCGAGTAACGGGGACCTGCGTTTCCTCTGCAGGCTGTGCCCAGCTGGGCTTTCACCCATGGAGCCTGGGCGCTCCCCAGCATGCCCCCCAAGGCCTGACTCCAGACAGCCGAAGAAATGTGAAGCTCTGAATTTATTTGTCGATCGACGTTTCCACCCTCATCCATGGTCACAAGCTCTGGTAGCTGGGGAGAGGGAGGTCTTGGCGTCTCTGCTTCGGTTGCCCACCCTGGATGGATGGATGGTGAAGCAACACATGCAAAGATTCAAAAAACTTTAAAAATGGGTGATGCACCGTATAGGTATGCATAGCAGAAGAACGTGTTGGTTGTGTAGTGCAATACAGAGTGAGGGCAGAGTAAAATTTTAATGGTGGAAGAGATGAAATGCTTGAGAATCCACACTGAAAGAAGATTTCTCTTTAAATTTAGGCAAAAGCTGGTTGTCGCTTTATTATTCAGAGTGAAAACTCCGGATCCTGCTTGTTTTACAACCCCACCTCCAGAAGGCACCTTAGGTTTTTTTTTTTTTGTTATTTAGCTTCATCATGAGTGTCTGTATGGCACTCAGTGAAGCCCGAGATCTGACATTGCTCTTTGAAGTAAGTTTAATAAGCTCTGGGCACATGCAAAGATGCAGGAGTAAGACACCAGCGGGCCTGCCTGGTGTCATCATGCTGATGAACACAATTTTTTTTTGAAGTAGATTCATAGCACACGCTATATGGTGAGACAATCCAAGACTTCACAAGGATCATCAAAGTTTCATTAGAAGATCAAAGCGCCTATTATGCTTTGCTCTGGTTTGTACGTTTCAGCAGCCATATACAACACAGAAAAGAAAATGGTGCCACCGATGAGATGTTCTGATAGCTTTCAAACCCACCATCCAAATGTGTTTGATGCCACCTGCTTCAAACCCTTCCATGTGAGCTGCAATGTGTGTTAGAATGTCTTTCCCTCTATAAACACATCATCATCACTTTCCAACCGCACTCCCGCCAGGGGCCCAGCAGTAGCTGGAGAGCAAAGGCTGCCACATCAGAGGCTCCTCCGGAGAACTCGCAGTCAGCAGCATCATCCTAAGAGGTGAGGAGGTGGCAGAGCATGAAAGGATCCTTCAGGAATTATGTAGATCAACACAAAACCAGGCTTTAGACTTGATATTGCCACCTAGCTGTAAAGCAGATAAAGACACAGGAGGAATAACCGTGTGAAGCATTGTGAGGGTGAATATTTGCGAGATGTCAGAAAGGGAGCCAGCAAATGAGGATGTCTGAAGTTTTAGGCTCAGAAATATTTCAGTTAAGATGATCAACCTTACGAGGTAGCTAAACGATCTTTAGCACTGTCAATTCATCGATACACAGTGTCCTGCAAAAATAGTTATATCCCTTTAGGTTTTGCAACATGTTTCCTAAACTATAATTGTTTAATTTAAGAAAAATCATGCATATGGCTTTCAAAATATCTTTTAACAATAAAGAAAATTACCACATTTTTTTTTACCAATAAAAAAAAAAAAAATAAAATTAACATAGTTAATAGTGTTATCAAATGGCACAATGTGTCTGGAAAATACAGAATACCCCCCTTTAAGATGAGACAAAAATGTTACTTTTCAGCCTAAATGCAAAATGTTCTGCGTCTATCAGGAAGCTGACAGTCCATCACAACAAACGAATCACTCCTGCACGGTGGTGGCAGCATTAGTAGTGGAATAGTTGTAAGCATTGTTGCCTTGAAGCAACAAGGTCCATATATGAAGACCTGCTTGAGAGTTTTTTTTTTTGTAGAAGAAAAGGGTTTATCAGTCTTATTGATATTTTAACATCTACACTTATTATTCGTCTTAAATGAATACCAGTAGCTGTGCCCAGTAGCTCTACCCAGTGCTCCTCTGTGTCAACCTTCATCACCATAATAGAACTGTTCAGTTTGTTGCTGAAGACATAAATAAATAGAAAGGAAGTAGTAAGTGGAAGTGATAAGAGAGTGGAGCCACCTGAAGGCAATCGTTGGAGGAAGTGATCACATAACCAGTCATTTATGGGAGGTGCTCTGGATTTAGAGATGTTGCAGTTTGACTTGCCTGAAATGACACCGTGTCATCCATCTGAAAACAAGAGACATCCATTCATTAGACTGCAGCAGCCCAGCTGTACATTTACTTCCCAGTGCTTTCACATTGCATCACTTGAGCTAAAAGAGGAACCTGATGGATTGCAGGCTATTTTTCATTAGTAATATTTCATACTTTTATCACTGACTTTTTGAGCTATTGTCAAATCCCTCCTCTGCCATTCAAAAGTCAGCAGATTTGTATTCTCAGTACATTTGTCTTTCTTAGTTTCCAGCGCGGTAAGGAGGTATGACAGCGGCTGCTAAGACGCCCGTGTCTGACTGACAGGGTAACTTTCCAGGGAAGCGGCAGAAAAGTTATCTGAATATTTACAGCAGGAATTAATCCTCTTCATGTGCTCCTAAATATCTGCAGCTGTGAACAGAATCAGGAAAAGGGTTGGAACATGATGGCAGAAATTTGAGTTAATTGAAGCACGTTGTTGGGAACAAGGCTGACAGTTTTCTGATGACAAATTCAGTGTTGTCTGAAAACTGAAGACCATTACAAGGATTTGTGACTTACAATTTGTTAGACTAGAATTTGTGAAGGCTGGCCAACGTATCACAGCCTCACTCACCCACATTAAAACTGATCATTTACAATATGCAGCTTTCATTTCAGTAAAGATGCATCTTTCAGACTTGAACAGCAAATATATTCCAAATCCAGAAAACCAACAAATAATAATAAAAAAAAAAACTAACATAAATGTATTTTTTCAAAGCAATTAGTCATCTTGAAACACAAATCTCTGATATAAAAAGGACCTTTAGAGCCATACCTCTCTAAAACTGAAAGGGAGTCCCATATATGGATGATGTTTCTTGACAAAAAAACAAAAAACAAAAAAACTTTTATTAGGAATATGTAGAATGGATGTGTGGCAGCAAACCGGCAACACAAGGGTGGAGTGAAAACTCTTACTTTCCTTAAACATACTTTTATACAAGAGGTGCAAGTGGGATCAATGGAAGTAAGGAGAGCAGATTTCGCCTCAGCCACCGAAACCCCTCTCCTGTTGGCAAAAATGCCCTGAAATTGATGAATTTTGGCCTCAACAGAAGGAAGCGCCATTAGATTGTCGTGTCCACGCCGCAGCAGATAAGTCAAGCAGGGAGTCAGCAGCCAGGCCATCAATGTGACTGCAAGTGTTGTTAGCATATGCAGGTCGCCTTACTGAACTAAACCAGTAACTGCTCTCTCCGTGGTCATGTTTATCAAAGATAATTAACTTTGGCCACATCTTGTTTTATCTAAGAGTCTGAGCCAATGAAACCACAGGTAGTATAATCATATTTTGGCTCTTTCCATCCACCACTTGTGTAGCTAGTTTGAAGTGTTAAGAAACACACAGCAGATGTATAGAATCTGGACAGCATGACAGATGATGCTCAGAATGATTTGGCAGCTACACATGTTAACCGTAATGAGTAAGAGAGACTATTTATGTGTAAAAATGTGAGACTTGCAGCTGCTTCCATTCACAAAAGCTATGTTTATTTACCTTTTGATTGCTGCACATTTAAGTTGGCATTTCTAGTGAGAGAAAAATGATTGTTGTCTCATGTCTGTATGCATAAAAGAAACTATGTCCATCACAGTAACAATGCCAGTCAGAACTGGAGCATGAATTCAAATTTCTTTCTGAAACGTGCCAGAATTTGAGGATTTTTTTTTTTCTCGATTGTGGGAAATTCTAGGAAGACTGGGGTTGCCACATAGTTCTCTTAATTCCCAGGAAGAGTGTCAGAGTGTACAAGCTCCTGCTCTCAGATGGCCCTTCTCCTGACTTCACTGAATAAATCACCATATGATTTCAGATAGGGGGCTTTAATTAATGCACAAGTTCATGTTTCTGGACTTAATGTTTTCACTCTTAGGCTACTTTTGGCTGAGCACAAAGCAGCTCTGAGCTGCTTTTTGCTTGATTTGTTGTGGGCCTTTTTGTTTTAGTTTTTTTGTTTTTGAACAACTTTTTGTGAATAAAAATTAATTAGACAAGGGTGAGCTTGCTTTAGGATTTAGGATTGCTTTCAGACTTTCTGTTACCCTTTCAGTGAATTATGGAATTATGAAATGTTTTGACACTAAAAACACCTTGTATAAGACTTTTGCATACTGGAGATGTCTGAATTTATTGTACTGATCAACAGACATCTGTTGATCCAGGGAAGATTTTTACTCACCAACATTTGATCTGATGTTCTGTTTCAAATGTATACAGAAACATCTTTATGCAGAACTTAGCCTTGTCATTAATATTCTGTTTATTGTTCCAATCTCATCAATATAGTTATGTTTTTGTTGGAAAAAGCAGAGTAATTTTTGTAAGTATAATAATAAACTATCACACATCATCTTGGTGGGAGTTATTTGAGATGTCTAATATGAAGATAATCTGTTTTAGAATTGATCTGGAAATGCAATTTCTATGATTGTCCCATTAAATATTTGTCAAGCATGAAGTTACAGTTAAGTTCAACGTGATGAGACAGACATCATTCAAAAGATACAAAATTAATATAAAGGATTCATTTTGAAAAAATCCTTTATTTTTAAAAGATAATAGCATGTCAAAAATAAATTAACTTTCTCAATAATCAATAAATAAAACTGTTTTGCCATGATTTAAATGATTTAAATTTAATCTGCCAAAGGTATGAATAATTTAAATCTTAACTCTTTTTTAACTCACTGCAGTTTTTATAAGCTGGAAATTCTGTGCAACTTCATATCTTAATAGGAGACACGTCACTTTTCTCAGTGAACTCTTCTGCATTGAGCAGCAACGCCTTAAACAAGATGTAAGGATATCCAAGTCAGCTGTCGCACTTCTTAGTCTTTGAAGCCATTGCTCTGTGTCTCATTTCCTGGAGTATTGATGTCTCTAAGTGAGCTTCCCAAGTGTCTGGAAGGAGGGAATGCTGTATAGATTGCTTTTAGGTGGTTGGAGCGTAGCTGACTGGTGCAGCTCAACAGCAGACCCACAGATGGTCCTTTAGAAACTACATTTATATATGCTTAACAAGGCAGCATTCACACAAGTGTTATGTAATAATAGGAATAATGGTAATAGGTAGACATGCATATTTGGTTTATTTCTCAAAGCTAAAAAAGACCTAAAACAGTTTATGAAAACTAAAGAAATATGCAGATTACAATATTCAACAAAGGTAAAAAGTTTGTTTTTCTTGGAAAGAGAATAAATGGAACAGGAGAAATTGGTTTCTATGAGCAAAGTTTAAAAAAAGTGGAAACAAAAGAAAACGAAATCAATACAGCAATTCTGCAATATGGCCATGCAGGGATATGAATTGGATGGCAAGCCAGGATGGATTGGAGCAAAGAGTGTCTGCAACAAGAAAAAGTGGATGAAAGCAGAGCAGTTTTCAGCTGCAAAGTGGACTTCTTGAACGTTACTTCTTGAAAACAAAAAGGGGTGTATTTTTGACATGTTTCTTTTGAATATCACTGAAAATGAAGATGCACTGTGTTTATTAAAACTGCTGTGATAAGAAAAAACTATATTTGATGTGTAGACTGGACTTCAGTTAATGAAACCCTCTGACATGGAGGCAAAAATATTACTCAATATTTCTCAATCTTCTGTATGAAAGATTAAATAGTAAACATTCTTGTAAGCAATTAAGTTTCTTTTTGTGCCTCAAAGAATAAAGTGTGTTTCTTTATACACAGGATTGAACACCGTAAATAGTCTGAGTACAAAGTACAAGACACTGACATCACAACAAAATGTTTTAAGCTAAAACAAATCAGATCATAATGTAAATGAATGCATGAAATTCCCACAGTTCAGTGGAAAAATGATTCAGCTTCATCTTTTTGTGAAGCTTTTAAAAATGTATCTACCATTCATCCAGTAGCAACTGGTGAGAAAACCTCTTGCTGGGGCTGATGTGCCAATAGATTTCCCTTCCTAGTCCAGTATAAGGATTCAAATGAACAGAAAATGACTACAATTCCACAATAATATGACATTCTTCATACAGCAAAATAACATGAAGGGTAAACTAGCTCAACGTGAAAGGTCTGTTCACTAGCATACAAAATATGGACTATTTAATCATTGAATTTGTGTCAACAGCTAACTCTGAATCAGGGTCAAAAAATGTGAAAAATGCCAAACTAATGTATGATTGCCAAGTCAGTTTAACTCTGCAAAAACCAGGCTAAACTCAATCAAGACTGAACCTTAGAGAATCTACTAATGACACCAGAAAGCCGAGGCCTTCCTTCCTAAAAGAACTAAAACACTTTTATCTGGGGAGCAATAAACATGGCTACAAACGTAAAGCTACCCCAGAAATCCAAAGGATTTTTATCAGGTTCTGCTGAAACCTGATCAGCAGAACCACCATGCCATGCGGCTGGATTTATCCGACAATCGGGCGCTCGGCAAACTCCACTAAAAATTTCAGTTCATAGATCTGAACCAGTAAACAGCACTTCAGCATGGCCATCTTAACCAGAAAACATCATATAAACCAAACATTACCATTATAACATGTCCTGCTGAGAAAACAACAAAAAAACTTCAGCTCACTTCGTCTTGATCATGCAGCTGAAACAACGATTTTCCAAATGAAGTCCATCCAAATAAACTTTTGTTTCATGATACAAATTAGGGTTTTTTTTTGTTAATTCATTCGCATTAATTTAACTCGTGTATGTTTCTGATCTAAGGGGATGGATGAGGTTTACAACAAAGAGTTGCAGATCAAATGTTAGTCTTGCCCAGCTGGATAAGGACTGATGGTAATTACAGAAGAGACGAGAAGAGAGGAGTTTGGCCGGAAAGCTGGCTTAGTGCTGGTAGAGTGCAGGCAGCTGGACTGCTGTAATTAGTCAGTGAAGCTTTTTGTGGTTAAGGGGCAGCTGACCACTGGCACTGCTTGCTCAGAAGCCCGCTGGAGGTTCTCTCCTGTTTTCAGCTATGACTCTGATTAACATCAGCAGAAATATGGAACATATTTCCTTTTTTGAGAAGTGAAACGCCTGAAAGGTGAAAACCAAAGATATTTACAGTGAGCACTTTAAAACGCTTTCTTGTTATCCATATTCCCAGTTTGTTGATACCTTGGTTTGGCTGTTACAGGTATTCCATCCCTGTCAGAAAACAACAAGCATGTTTGTATAAATGTCACGTAATATTTTGGCTTTTAATGTCTGATTGGGTCTGTTTTGGGGGTTTTTTTTGTCTCGCTGGACCAATTAAACAACATAAAATTGCAAAGATTTTTTTACAAACATAAATTTGGTGCACAAGTCAGAATTTATTGCGGATGTTCTATGATTCAAAAAAGGTCAAAATTATACATATAGACTGAAATATTTATACACAGTCCAATAATTTTTAGTTAAACGTTCCATAGCAAGTTTCAGGGAAATCACAGCCATTCTGTAACTATCAGTAAGGTTCTGGTCTAATTCTAGGGAGATTTCTGACCAAACTCTTGGGAGAAATGACAAATCGAATCACTTTTGAGGCAGGAACACAGCTTTTAATCACGGTCCATACGTTTTTACATCAGAACCATTCCAGAAGTTGCTTCATCTGCTCAAGATTATTGCCTTGTTGCAAACCTGTGTCCAGAAACCAGCCATCTGATTACCTCTTCCTTTTTCATTATTCCATCCAGTTTATGCAGTGCAACGGTACCACTGGCAGTCAAACAGCCGCTCAGCATGATGCTACCACCACCATGCTTGACAGCTGGCACAGTGTCCATAAGTTTTAAAAGACCCTAATGTGTCCAAGTTGCAACCATCTGGCAGGTAATTCAAGGGAGAATAGAATAGAACAGAACAGCCTCTATTGTCCCACAAACGGGAAATTCAGGTGTAACAGCAGCAACAGATATAAAATTTCACACAAAAAGTTTTTAAAGTGTAAAAAAACAACTTTTAAAAAACAAGGTTGACAATAACAACAATAAAATACTGTACAGACTCTAGCAGAAAACAGGTCCTCAGCATGATGCCACCACTACCATGCTTGAAGGTTGATACAGTGTTCTGTGGTTTGGAAACCTCAGCTTAACTCTTGCAAATATTCGGCTTCTCATTGTGTGAAAATAACTCAATCTTTTCCTCATCCAACCATAAAGCTCTTCCTCAGATAGCATTTGGCTTGTCCACTGGGGAGATGCAATTTTCAGTCGAGCTTGAATGTATCAGCTGGTATTATATACTGGAATTCCAGCAGCTTCCTGGTCATGGCATGCTGGAACCTCGGTGGCTCCTGGGTTTTTGTTGAACCTCCTTACCAATAACTGTTCATCTGAGAGGAACAGTTCTCGTAAGATTCCAACAGGTCAGTGATCCATGACTCGCATCAAAGCGATTCTTAGAATAGATAACAGGTGGTGGAATGAACCGACTTCAGCTACATTGAAAATTTATGAATGATGCTTCAGTCTGTGCCTGCAAACCAACCAATTTAAATGATCAATACCAGTAAGACGATTAGTTGAATATTTACCCTTAAAGGGGCAGTTTTATGTATTTTCCAGGCACATAGTGCCGTTTTATAGCACAATCCAGTAACTATGTTACCTTCAGTTGCTACAAAAATGCTGTATATATCAAATATGACTTAAAAGAAATTTGACTTTGTAATTTAACGCCTTGAAATTGGGTTGCTTTCTCTTTAAAAACACCTGCTCTTCCTGGACCTCTGCCTTCAGGAAGTCACCACACCAGTGCTCCTCTATTAACCCTCTAACAACGTTTTTATCAGCGCTGCTCTGAGAAGTTGCTCGTATAATGAGCTCAGAAGATCTGCAGTTCCACTAGGTGTTTGCTAATCGCTGCTGGCTAGTCTGAAGGAGCTGAGTGGGTAAGTCGTGGAGGAGGGGGCAGCTCCGAGGAGGAGCTGCACCTCGAAGGTGGAGCTGTATTCATCCAGGCGTTTTGCACAGCTGAATGGAGATTAAAGGATTTCTCAAACATGCATGAAAGAATAAAGGCAACATTACAACATGGTGTAAAATTTGAAAAAGTCAATCTTACATAATCCCCCCCTTTAATTAGTCCAAAAGGCTGAGGGCTAGAAAATGTGTGTATTTGCAACTTGCTATGGGATATTTAGTCAAATATTACTGTGGTTGTATATATATATTTGAGCCTTCATGAAGACTTTTCACCATAGGGATTGCAGAAAATCCACAATATTGTAAGTCAGAACCTGTGCACACAATTTTTGTTTTCATAAAGCTACTGAATTGGTTTTTGGTGGTTTCTCATGTTCAACAAAGGTTACTTGCATCATTAAAATCGAAATATTAATATGGAGTTCACATCTGGGATGTATGCAAACTTCTTACCAGAAGTGCACATATAGCAATATCTTAATGATTTCAGGGTAATGAATTCTATCTGATAAAACATTAGCTCTCTGATCCAACATTCATTTTTGCAGTCATTTGTGGTCGAGCTAATGAGCTTCACCTTGTGACACATCCTGAGTTTGTTGATGTTTACCTCCTCGCTACTGGAAAAGACGTGGGACAAGGTTGTAATATGCAGTTTAATGAGTATGTCACACATGCGGCGCCTAATGACAAAGATGCATTTGGGGCCTCATTTGGTGAGAGGGTCAGTATCAACAGCCTCTTGGCGAGTACCTTTGTTGTTCTCAATTACCAAAAAAGCTCCTCACATTTCCTTGTGTATGTTGTGTATTTCCTTGTTCTTTGCTTGTGTATCTCAGTCAGAGAATGAAGGAACAAAAAGGTTTCATTTTGTTGTCTTTAACTTTGTTTTGGAAAAAGTTAGAAAAGCCTTTTTTCCCTTTTGATGGAAAGACTTTGATCAGCTCCTGTTTGTTGCGACCTTGGTTGTCTGAGATCCGATCTGTGTGTTAAGATTAAATCGAAAGCCATTGTTCCCTTGGTTTGATTGTTCGGTGACTGTTCCAGCCACCAACAGTCCCACTGATTACAGGGACATCATGTGGTTTCATTGACTGGAAAAAAAGAGATTGCATTAAAGCCACACATTTATCACAAGTCATGTTTATTTAGCTAGAATCATGTCTATAAGCCTTACTGTACTGTGTCAATGAACAAATACTGCACAAATGAGTAAAACGCTGATGCACTGGAGGGTACCTTAGACAAAAACTGAATAAACTAGGATGAAACACTTTATTCAGCCACCACAGCATAGAAGACACATGCAAATGGCAAAATTGCTTCTTCATCCTGCATGGAATTGTTTTTTGAAAGGATCAAGAGAGCATTGCATATTCAACAAAACCTGCTTTTGCACAACAGCGGAATGAAAACTCAAATACCACTGGAAACTATGTCAAGTCTTTATTGTCATTGTACATTTCCGTGCAGTGTACACAAGCACAAGGAAATTGGGGCACGGGTCTCTCCTCAGCAGAATTATGTCAATTAATCAATACCTAATAATAATAATAATAATAATAATAATAACATCATCGTTTCCAAATGTTTTCAGTTTGCATTTATGCGGACGTGATTCACACTGTGTTTTGCTCTGGAGCTCGTTGTCAAGCCTTTGGGTTTTTGTCCGACTAAAACACTGTTACCGTGGAAACGAGAAGTCAAACAGCAACAAGTCATTTGCGTTTTGCTATCCTGGTGCTGTCGTGTAAACAGGCTGTTAATGCAGGTGGGCTTCCTGAGAAGGGGCGGTTTCAACAACATGGGTTGAAATTTCAGCATAAAAGATTAGTTTACTTTGAGCAAATAACACTCAGATTGCTCAATGGTACAGAAATGTCTTTTTGTAAGTTAAACTCCCAGTTTGTTCATCTGAATGGCAGACAGCACATGCAATAGTTTCTCTGAGAACAGAGTGACCAGAGTTGAGCCTTATTCATTGAAGTGATTACATGATTGAAGTTCCAAAGTAAGTCAGTCATGTTACGGGTTTTTTTTTTTTGTTTTTTTTTTTTTTTTATCTCTGATACATTTTTGAAGCGTAGTAAGTCTCTCTGATGCCCAGAGGAGACATTTCAAGGGTAGGTAGGGAGGGAAAGTTTGTTTTGGCCCTGCAATAGTTCAAGTTATGCAATATTTCCTGCATCGCATAAGACTTTTGTTTCCTCTTCTTCTGTTGTTCTTAATACTCTGAACCATCTTTGGGTTTTTTAAGGTGAAGTAGTTCCCAGTTCCTGTTTTTTGTGTTTCTTATTTGTTCTGCTGTTTTTCTGTATGACTAAAGAACCATTAAAGGCGAAAGAATCAATAATGTCAGCAGCTAAAATCAAACTTCTTAAAAAGGAAAAATCAATAACTTTCCCAAAAAGCCAATGAAGAAAAGTCTCATTGGCTTACTTATCATTATTGATTCTGAGAGCTATAATTTACTTTTATCCCAAAGCAAGCTTCTCACCCCATTACACATAGTTCATGGCTCTTCGGTCATAGCCAGGTTTAGTCTTCATCATCACTAATACCTTCCTAGTCATTAAACTGAGCAGCCAGATAAAGGAAGAAAGTTTGCAGTTTCCATCATTCTTCTGCACATAAGCCATGTCAATAAATTGTGTGAAGGTCTGTAGTCATCATGGCAACAGTCAAACAGATCCCGGAAAACACTGGAAGAAGAGTGATGGATTGCTTTGCACATCCACTCTCGGTGACATTATAGAGTGGATTGGCATCCTGTTCAATGAAGCCTGAAGTTGAATATGCAGTTCATTTATAGAAAGAGTCAAGGTGAAGAGATACAACATGTGTTTCCTAGCCTGAAACACATCCTGGCATTGTGTCTTTAAAGGATTCGTGTAAAACATTATGGTTTTATTTAGGGGTTTTTTTTTACTCTGCAGGTGTATAGTCTGTCTATAATCACCAAATACTAAGACATATGTTAAATTATTATACACTTTCTGATATGCAAATAAATAAATAATTAAATCGATGATGTATCCTACTGTAGCTATTTAATATTTTAGGATGCAGGAGTGTTTGGTGAGTTCAGCTACGTCCTTATGTATTTTTTATTTTTTTTGCTCTTGGTAAAGGCGGACGCTTTTTTCCTTCTCCCGCTCCCTCTTCTATCTGCCCTGCTTCTGCTGCTCTGTCCTGTGCTGTCTTGTTAATCTTTTGGAGCCTCTCTTTGTATATCTTCTGAATTACAAATCATGGATCTGGTCAGCTGGTCTCTCAACGCAATTGATCAAATTTTCTTGACTAGAAGACTGGGCAAAAGAGAGCCCTCTTCTCCCGACGGGACATTTGCAGCCAGATACACGATGGACTCCTGGCAGAAGTGGAGGACCGTTTGTCTGTCCATTTTGTCGATTGAGTATGCTGAAGATGCGTACATAATTGGATTTTTGATAACAGGATTTCTGCTTTTTGGAGTTGGCGGTTACCTGGCATATTGAGGAATTTGAGAAACATTGCAGCTGTTCTGGCTATTGTGAGGCTGCCCAGCATGTGTGATGGAATATGCCATGCTATTAACACTCAGACTCACATGCTGTGTGAGCAGAATCACAAACTGGATGCGATCCTTATACAGAATCGAAGGCTAGTTGCAGTTCCTGAACTCATTGATGGAAAGGAATAGACCTTGGAGAAGTTGCAAACTTGGCTTTGGCAGAGTTGACCACAAATTTGGCTGTTTGGAGTCACCATTGAGATGTACCAGTAAGATCTGAAGGTAGGCGAAAATTAATGGAGTGTCTGCATAACCCACAACAATTATTATCTGAACTGGCTCCTCTGTGTTGGCCTTGGAAGGCTGGCTATCTCAATTTCTGCTGGATGTTATGTGAACATGATGCTCTGCTCCTGCTACCTGCGCCCTTTCCCCATGACATTTGTGGACCTGAATTGGATGATAAATGCTCCATCACTTATCAAGGACCATGACTGGGGGGGGGGCTATCTAGGACAGTGTTTCATGGACTTACTTATAAACACACATATACACACACACATATAGATATAATCCAGATTCTTTTTCACAAAACAGCTCAAGCTTTGTCAGACTGGATGGTGATAATCTGTGAACATCACTTTTCACGTCTCGCTGCAGATTTTCTGTTGAATTTTGGTCTGGACTTTGACTAGGCCAGCAATCTCTGCTTTGATCTAAACCATCCTTTGTAGCTCTGCATGTATGTTTCGGGTCATTGTCCTGCTGGAAGGTGAACCTCTTCCTCAGTCTCTGGTCTTCTGCAGCCTCTAACAAGCTTTCTTTCAGCATGGTATAATATTTGGCTCTTCTGAGCAGCTTTCCTGTCCCCACAATATGATGCAGCCACCACCATGTTTTATTGTGAGAATGGTAAGTTTTGCAAGATGCAGTGTTAGTTTTCCTTCCCACGTTGTTTGCATGTAGACCAAAAGATTCTGTGTCAGCCTTATCTTACAATAGCAACCATTTTCACATTTAGTAGAGAAAGAGAAATTTATTATGGTTTTATTTATTAATGAGACAACATCTGAAGACAGTTGATGCCACTAGATTTAATTTATCAGCATCAGATTAAAAAAGGGCTGGATGCACATATGCACCAAATTTTTCAGGTTTTTGTTTGTGAAAAAAATTTAGAAAAGCATGCATTATTTTTCTTCCACTTTTGAATTGTACACTACATGTTAGTCTGTCAGATAAAATCCCAATAAAATGTATTGAAACTTCTGGTTTAATGTGAGAAAATGTCAAAGGTTAAGTGCTGAGAATACATTTACAGATCATTGTACCTGGTTTAAAAACAGGAGAAAGTCCCAATATTGTCCACATTTTAAAACCTCTATTAGGTTCTTTTACATACAGTCCTCCTTACAATACTAATCACTCTAATCTGTAAGCATGACTGTCAGAAAATCCAAATACTGTAATAAGTTAGGCTTTTCATCGAGTTTGGACTTGTAGAATTAATCAGTTAAAAACTCACACAGTGCAAATAGCAGATTTGGCAAAAAATTTTAAAGAAACTTTAGACTTTTTCACAGCAAATTCACTTTGCTAAAAGGTTTAAAAT
The DNA here is from genome assembly GCA_014839685.1 of Anableps anableps. Taxonomy (NCBI): domain Eukaryota; kingdom Metazoa; phylum Chordata; class Actinopteri; order Cyprinodontiformes; family Anablepidae; genus Anableps; species Anableps anableps. Next base: position 37,990,243 of record CM026074.1, read on the forward strand.
CCTCCAAGTATAGCCTGTATGCCAAAACCAAAGGAAAGAACAAGTGAAGCTAATGTAGAAACATGTACAGTTAAGATTTTTTTAAAATAATATGTAAAGATGTGTTTGTACTAATATCAATGACAGAAACTAAACACACTATAGAAACAAAAAGCATCAGATAGAGGACTTGTTGGAGGTTGAGGTTTAATCTTGTAAAAAATGTATTTTTCCTTGAATAAAGAACTTATTTTTAAAGACAGAATGTGAAACACAAAACCCAGAATAAAACAGTCTTCCATTAAGTTAACAAAAGCTGGTCATTGATTTAAGTTGTAGCCTTACTTTTGTTGCAGCAAAAATTCAATCTGCTATTGATTGAAATGTTTCAGGGTTGTGTCATGGGGACTTTCAGTTCTGCATCGCTATGAAAAGATATAAACGTCTTGAAGAAATCTGAGACAGAAGGTGGAGGATGAGTTTAGAGGATGTGTGTGAAGGAGTCAAATGTGAGGTTAGAGTACTGTCACTGACATAACAAGCAAGCAATGAGGGCAGAAGGGCTGATTTCCTGCTTTCTTCTGCTCTGAGTTTAACATGTCTGCTGTTGCAAAACCTTGGAGGAGGAAAAGGTTGTTATTAATGCCTTTATTCATTGAAGCTAAACTGTCAAACTAGCCACCAAGTTCAAGTCTTTGAATGGAATTTATGGAGAGAAACAAAAATATTTTTAATGAATGAGGACTTGTTTATTTAAATGATATAAAAGTCATAAGGAAATGGACAACAGATGATGAAAAACGTTTCACCTCATATAGTGCTTTGCATTTAGGCTGAAAAAGGCGATTTTGGTATCATGGAGCAAAGCACCTTCTTCCTCGTGTTTCCTGTCTCCCCTGCTTGGCTTGGGGCCATGCTTTTGGATGATGAGTTGAACAGTGCTCTATGAGATTTTCAAAGCTTTCGATAATATTTTACAGCTTTGTAGCAAACTGCAAGCAGGGCTTCTTATGGCTTTCTTGTGGCCACTCTTCCACAAACTCCAGGTTTGTGTTGTGGATGAATAACGGTGAACCTCTGCAGCTTCTCCAGAGTTACCGTGGTTCCCCAGCAGCCTGCAGCTGTAACAGCGTACCGACAGCTCAGGACAGATAATCACCAAATTAAGATAAAAGCAACTCAGGGACCCAGAAATTATAAGACAAAACAAATAAAAGGAAAACTAGGTCCCTCAAAATCAACACAGAACCATACATTTGAAAACAAGGAAAGGACATTTATATTCATATTTAACTGTACAATAGAGGCATATTCCAAAGTACTTCCACCAGGCAACAGCCTTGCTAAATTATCTGGGCGTCCTAGAACTTTTGGAAATTCCTGTAGCATGAATAAGAAAATAAATGTTTATGGTTTTGTTTTGTCTTTTTAAATTTGTTAGCAGAAAAAAAGTTTGTGAAATCTACAATAAAAAAAATACATGTGAGGCAATTTGGTCACAGTCCATGTTACAAACCATAATGTATGCAGTGATTTTATCCAAGAAAAATGACAACTGAAAAATATATTAAAAATCATGCTACACAATAGACATGAACTAATGGATTTATTTAGCATCTTGTTAACCTGCTGGGGCACCTCTGTGAGTCACATTGGCACCTGATTGATGGAAGAAAATACCGTGAGCTGGGAGTGAAGCCAGGAAATACCTGTCAATGGAAGACATTGAGAAATTAATTATCCCGGATGCTGATAATGTCTGACATTTCTGCTAACTCCACATTGATCCTTATCTTTGAGATGAATGTTCGAGCTGGGATTGCTTCTGTGCCGTCCTCTCATGCATAAAATGCTTGCGAAAGGAAAGGTTGTAATATACTGTTGCACCAGATTACTTCTACCATAGACCATGTATATCCATACAAGTCAATACCCTGTAATCTTTAATCTATTTAAAAACATTCAACTCTTTAATTTCATGGTAATCTCTGAAATTAATTTGATCTGTGGTCAGTTATACATAATTTGATTAAGGAGTCATTTCATCTAAATGTTAGCTACATCCTGACTCCTAAAAAAACAACAAAGAGACTTGCCAACCTACTTTGACCTAAAATAAACAACCAAAATCAAGTAATATAATGTGTTAGGATAAACTATGCTGTCGGGGTTTATGACAATGTAAATGTGCAAATGATGCATGGTGCAAAACAGAAACAAACAAGCGAAAAATGAACCAGAGCCAAACCTGGACCAAAACAAAGTCAAAACAAGCAACAGCCAGAAATTCAAGGTTCTCTGCTTTGTGGGGCAAGAAAGAGGAGCCGAAGATGCCAGTAGGAGGCAGGTTTAAACCAGATGGGATCACTGGGCCAGGTCTTCACAGTCAATGCCAAGCAAATGCAACTTCGTTACAGTTCTAATGAGGCTGTTCTGTGAGAACCAAGGTTCAAATGTTTGTTAGAGAACATTCAAAGATGGTGATCTGGTCAGACAGGACCAAAACTGAACTTTTTGGGGTGGATGCAAAACACTACTTTCACCTTGGCGATACATGGTGGTGGCAGCATTATGCTAGGGCATGGTCTTCCTCAGCAGGAACAGGTAAGCAATCCTGGAATAAAACCTTTTTTAGACTTGAGGTTAGGATCAAGGTTTAGCTTCCAGCAGGACAATGACTCTAAATACACAGCCAGAGCTCTAATGGAATGGTTCAGATCAGAGCAGGTTCATTGATTAGAATGGTCTAGTCAAAGTCCAGACCTAAATCTAGAGCTTTAGTCTCTTGCTGTGCAAAGCTGGAAGAATTATTTCCCAAAGGATCATAACTTTAAATGCAATACAGATGTTTCGAGAAACTATGTAGTAAAAAGCACACCGCACTTTTCAGATTTTTTAAAACATACCTAAATCTGGTCCATCCCATAAACTACATGTGAAAAGGTCCAGTTCTTCTGCATACGACTGTTTTTTAAGACGCTACAGATGATGCCATGTTATCTCAGAGGTTGGCAGAGAAGCAGCATCATTCATGCTGGCATGCAGATCAGAGTATTAAAAACAAAATGACTCATAACTGCAGAAAATAACCCCCTAAATTAGCAGAATATGGTTGGGAACCTTTCTTGGGGAAAAGAGATAAATCTGGGTGTCACTTCCAGACTGATTAGGCAGCGTAATTCTGATTGTCCAAAAACCAATGTCCCATCTACTTCATCTTCACCCATGAAATTAAATTTTCACAAGGCTAGCTCTGGGCTGACAGAAAACGGTGCAGGTAGAAAAGAGAGAGGAAGAAAGGAAGCAGTGGACTTGTTTTCAACGCGGCCAGACGTTAGGTGGATTTTATTGACAGTTTAATATCTATTCAGGGTCTGTTAAAGTGTTTGTGTTGTGTGTCATGTTAATCTGTCTTTTAGCAAAGACGGTGCAGATGTGATTGATTAGGCTCATATTGTTTTGGGAATTTAGTTTATCAAAAAAATACAAAAGCAACAAGAACTTAGCCATGGATGCAGGATGTTTTTATATAAACACATTTGGAAATTGAATAATTTTAAAACCACAGGGCAGATATTTTATGTGATGTTTGTGATATTGGAATTGCAAATGCGTAATGTTCCATGAATGAGGTAAGAAGATATGAGCTCATTATGTGAGTCCCATCAGTTTTTCTGCAACATTTCCAACTAAAGCGCTTCAGTGAAATCTTTGCATTTATCCATTGATCCAAACTTGATTGTTTTACATTTTAGAGGATGTAATATTCTGGAGTGGATGGAGATTGTAACTCATAAACATATTATAAAGTATAATCAGGAAAAACCAAGCTGTCGACTGGCAGTCCATGTGATCCATGGGTGCCTTGCAGAATGTAAATAAGCTGAAAGTAGTGATTGTCAAACTTTTATAGCACATATTCTCATTTTAACCGTTCAGCAACCGTTTTTGTGTCAGGTCATTCTAGCAAAACAAAGGGAGAAACTGTTATCCACCGGCTGCATGATTGGTTGAAGGAGATGCTGTATTTCTAAGTCTCCTTTTTACTCAGACGTTGCTTTTTAAAAAATGAACAAAGAATCCCAGAATACAAATCCAATATGGCTGCCCTGCATCTACAGCTTAGCTGTAGTAAAAATAGTTTATTTACACTTTTGGCACTTTGTGTCAATGTTTCCCACACTCCCAACAGGCTCATGCTGCTACAGCGTCTGAAAGTAGGAAATGCAGAGAATACATTGTCACTCGCTGGCAGTGGTAACAGGAGAGGGATTCAGTTTACCTTAGCTTTAAAACTTGGACCTGCAATGAAGTTAAGTTGGACTGGATCGCACTGGCTCTGGTTTTGATCCACTTTTGTCAGGTTCCGTTCATACTGGAATACTTTGGGCCTAAAACACATGGCTTGCATCCAATTTTTCACGCTCCAACCAGATTCTTACATGACATGCAGGATCCAACACCACACTCCCTCGACGGACCACCAGACTCGTGTGAGAGAGAGTGTACCGGAAATCCCGCCAGCATAAACACAAGCCGGTCTGGCAAGAAGCTCAAAGCTGCTCGAACGAGATCGCTGTTTCACTCTTTCATTTTCTGTACTTCTGAGGTCCTGCCATGGGTAAGTACACTACTTTTTTTCCGAGGAAACGGAAAAGGAATGTTAAGCTTGTATTTTCCACTGAAGCAGATGCGGAGGGTTTTTTGCCACCATGTCTCACTTCCTGTCTCACTCATCACTTTCCCGTCGACAACAAGATAGACCCCAGACCTCTTGGTCGAACTGTAGGAGAAGCAGGCGCAGGAAATCAGTAGCGGTCTGCGAGGCCTCATTAACTTCAACGTACATCGTCCAACCTGATTTTCTGTCAGGTCGGATGCCAGAACAGATCCGGTGTATCTTGGGCCTCAGAGAAGTTCATAATGAAGCAAAAACAAACAGCTTGTGTTTTTGAGTTTGGTGTTTATTAGCTAAAAATACAGTTAATTAATTCATTTCAACCATCCAAAAAACTGATGGCAGTATTTCTGGAGTCAAGGTACCCCAGGTGGTAGCTCTCCCACTGACTGAGAACCAGCCTTCCATTCACTGCTCATATCCGCAGGGTCAAGGGGGAGCTGGTGCTTCTGTCCGGCGGTTACTGGTACCCCTTTGATTAAGAAAAATGTACTGAAATCAATATTAAAAAAGAAGTTTCCATTCCTGAATTTTCCTCCCCAAGCCTTTAAGAAAGCTTTCAGAGCAAAGTTAGGCATCTTTTGGTTGTTGCAGTTTGTCTTGGTCACTTTGAAATTAGACATGGTGTTGGCAATAAGATCAATCTGCTATGATTTAAAGAGGAACACACTCTTGCACACTGGTCCTATGAGTGATGACAGAGTTTGGGTCAAAGGGGAACATGTCCAGATGAAACAGATGGAGGAACCCTGGTGGGTCAGGGACATGCACCCATCAGTCTGCATACAGAACCAGTCAGTTGGACCAGCAGCGGCGAGAGCGGTGACCTCGGCATGTGGCAGATCCGGTTTATCGGTGTTGAAGTCCCTGAGGGATTTCAGCTGTTCTCAGTGACAAGGTCTTTCTGCAACAAGTGGGGCCACATTTAATGCAACAGATATGAATGTTAAAACCTGCTGAACCTTTTTCAGCAGGTTTTAACACACAATGACTCTTTCAGTGCTCAGCTTCCTCATAAGCAGATTATACTGGAACAAATTTAACTGCCTCCAGAGACAAGTTGTTTAATCTTCCAAAGCCTGAAGCAATAAATGATTTTCTGTAAATTCTTTGTTTTATTAAAATGTTTGTTGGATCCTTTTAACAAAATAAAACAAAACAAAAAACATTTATTTTCTCAATTATAAAATAAAAATAAATTAAGATTTCATGGTCATATTGGTATCATAACCAAATATTTAGTGGCATATTTACTAAATACAGCAGTTTTTGGAGGACAGCATAAACTTTGTTAAAAACGGAAAGGTCAAGGAGTTAATGGTATCAAAAATAAAACGTTTAGCGTTACAGGCTTAATGCACCTTGGTCTCTTTGTACTCTGAAGTATTATTCTTGCCCATCTCGGAGTCACATGTGGATCATGCAATCAGCAGTGTTATAAATGGTAAACTGGAAAATCTTTGATTCTTTTTGCTTGCATTCAATAATCTGACTAGAAGCGACTTCAGGTGAAACAGATATTGAAATATGGGAACAATGTAGACTTATTCAGTTGGGCTTTCAGAGGATTTGACTGTGCAGTATTATATTAACTTGTCTGAGCTTTGTTTATTTCACAAGGAATTAACAGTTTCTGTATACTGTCTTTCTAAATCCTCTCATCTGCTTGCAGTTAACCAGCCTCATGCGGACCGGATTATGAAAACTGAGACATCCAGCACAATGCAGACTTATAGTTTTCATGTCGTTTTCTCTCAATCTGCAACCATGATATCCTTTTTGATCATGTGCAATCCCCCCCCCATAGTACCTGGCTGCTGACCATTTTCTGCACAAAAACATCCACTTGGCATGAAGAACACAGCAGTCATGGTACTGCTTAACATTTCAAAGAAAGAAACGGGCAAAGATACCAGCTGTTAAGCATGGAAAGGCTAATCAGCAGAGCAGAATTCTTAGGCTTAAATATAAAAAAGGAGCTGCTCTATGCAGTGATATATCACAGAGGACCACGCATCTGCAGTTGGTTTTATTATCTAAGCTTTTTTCTTTTGTTGGTTCTGGAACCTTGTCTTGAGCTTGTTATTTGCTAACTGCTGTTTACCACAAGCCTGCTGTGAAAGAAATGTCCAATTAGCTGTGGATTTGATGGCATGTACATGTATCACATCAGGGCTGCTCCAGTCACATCAGCAGCGCATGTGTTGCAGGGTATGAGGGCTTTAGGCTTGCGGTTTTTAATCACCATTAAATGCACACATGCATTAAAACAAAGAGACGGCGAGAACGCAGTTAGAGGTGGAGTCCCTGTATGACTAAGAGTTTGCCTTCTATGTGTTTTTTAATGTTAATAACCTCCACAAAATTAAAATCATAAGACACGTAAGCAAAACAGAAATTGTATTTCAAACCTTTTTCGTAGATAATTATCCATGTTTTACCTACAGTTGTTTAACTCATCTGTCATTGAATAATTTCAGTTACTAAGCTAGAAATTGGTGATAAATAATAATGAAGTATTTTTATTTACGTTTCTTGATCAATAATATGTATTTTCTCAGTCTCTTCAAGGTACAAGATTATCTTGGTGTGATGACCTTCAGTAAATATCCAAATGTTTCACATTTAGGTATATTTGGGTTTAAACTATTAAAGTAGGCAATTATAAGCAATGGCCTTTTTCCACTAGCACCTCTGCAGCACTGCTTAACTTGGCTCCACTGTGTTCAACACAGTTTGGGTGGTTTTCCATTCCACTTCAGCTCTAGTGGGTGGGTTCATTGTAAAGTTGGGCAGCCCCAGTATCTGACGAAAACTGACACCACACTCCTTACCAGATGGTGGCGGTAATGTCCCATGAAGCTATTAATCAGCCACCATTAAACATAATAGAAGGAGAAGACCCGAAGAGATATTCAACACAACAATAGAGGACATGGTAGCAGTCTCTGCAGTGAGTTATTGCAAATGGTGGGTTGGGTTGTTGTAAGATAGTAGCTCTTGTAACGCGACCAGTGACTCCACCCTTCTGACATCGTATTTTCGACCAGCATGGTACACTTGCAACCACAGCAAAGTCCATCCATCCATTATCTTCCACTTATCCAAGGTCGGGTAGGGGGGACAGAAGCCAAAGCAGGGAGACCTACACCTCCCTCTCCCCAGCCACTTGGGCCAGATCCTCCTGGTGAACCCTAAGGCGTTCCCAGGGCAGCCAAGAAACCTAGTCCCTCCAGCATGTCCTGGGTCTCCTCCCAGTGGGACGTGCCCGGAACACCTCACCAGGGAGGCATCCAGAAGCCATCCTAATCAGATGCCCGAGCCACCTCAAGTCCTCGAATCGTGGAGAAGCAGCAGCTCTACTCTGAGTCCCTCCCGGATGACTGAGCCTCTCACCATATCTCTAAGGGAGAGCCCAGACACTCTGCAGAGGAAACTCATTTTGGCTGCTTGTATCCGTGTCTCGTTCTATCAGTCACGACCCAAAGCTCATGACCATAGATGAGTAGGAATGTAGATCTACTGGTAATCGAGAGCTTCGCTTTTTGACTCACCTCTCTCTTCACCACGACAGACTGGTACAGCACCCGTATCACTTCAGACACAGCACCAATCCGTCTATCAATCTCCCGCTCCATTTTTACCTCATTCGTGAACAAGACCCCGAGATACTTAAACTCCTCCACTTGAAGCAGGACCTCCCTCCTGACCCAGAGAAGGCACTCTACCCTTTGCCGGCTCAAGACCATGGCCTCGGATTTGGAGGCACTGATCCTCATCCTGCCTACTTCATACTCGGCTGCAAACTGCTCCAGTGAGAGTTGTAGATCATGAGCTGATGAAGCCAACAGGACCACATCATCTGCAAAGAACATCCAGATGATTGTTAAAGATGCAGCCTTATCAGGGAAAAACAAAACATTGGACCAGTGATCCATTCTTTTATAACCTCATGTCTTCAGTACTACAATGAAATCCTTTTTGCAGTTAGTCAGTCCTTCGTTTCTTGCTGAGGATTTGGAACAATTTTTAGTGTCCTCCAGTTCATCTTTAGATGTCTTAATCTCTGTGCTTATTAAAAAAGTGGAGCTGTGTGGTAAGACATTCATAAACAGCAAATTTTAAGTTGATCAAGGACAATACCAGTTATTTGTACTAATGTTTTGTCACTCTTTTAGGAATGAGCATACAAAGGCTGTCCTTTATCTTTCCTCCCCTCGTTGTTTACATTTATTTATTATTTTTTTGTGGGTCTACAACTGACCCTTATAAAAGGTCTCAAGGTTGAAGCACAATAGGAGTCTCTCTCAGGCACAATGTTTTACAGCTAATGAAGCATTAAGCCTTTGTTTTGGGACTTACTGCTGCAGCATTAAGGTGTAGCAACCACTGAGCTCCCAGCATGGGGAAAAAGGATGAATATTTTCCTGCTCTAAGCTTTGTTTGGGGAATCTTTTTTAGTGTGTTTTTGACCTCTACTGCATGCACTGTATACTGTTTTCTTTTGGTCTATTTTCTTTCCTTTTTTTTCTTTTTTCCTATTTTCTTTTGTTTTATAAAACCCGTTTCTGCACAGAATAGCTTCCAGAGATGAAATTCTTCTCAGGAAGTTTCTGTAATTTATTTCCGACATTTCTGTGACCTTTTGAACTAATATTTCCCTCTTTCCCTGTCTTTTAAAATCATATTTCCTTTGTGTTTAAGAAACTAAGACAGCTGAATTAGCTTTTCTTGTGTTCAGTTTATTTATTCTCTTTGAAGAAATGCAGATAAAAAGCAGGAGCGAGAGACACTCGTGGTGTTTAAAAACCACTTTCAGCATTATGCATGGCAGGGTTGCTGTATTTTTACATAAGCATTCAGTTAATTCATGATGTCTTATTAACTCAAAGTATGTTGACGTTTCTACCGTCTGATATACCAGCTTCTTTTAAATATTACCCTTTTTGTCACGTATACATTCTGACATGTCCTATAAAAAAAAGCTTTTAATTTAACTCAGCAAAGAAGGTGCATCTCAGTGAATTACAACATAATGAAAAGTTTATTTTATTTATTTTCAAAATATATCTTGTTATTAGCAGCCCCCTTGATAGAGGCACATGGTATATTTATGATGTAAATAAGTAGATTTAAATATTGTGACTTAAACTGTACATTTGTTTAATAATATGCTGAAACTAAAATTATTTTAAGTTTTGAATGTTATTTTATTAGAATAATGAATGGTTAGTCTGGTCTGGAGCAGTCAAGCTGCACAGGATAAATCGCCAGGGTAACTTATGCGCTACTGCTTTTGTGAAACCGAGTCCAGGCTAAACTGAGCCAGGATATCCGGCTTACTTTTTTCATTAATTTGAAATAAATACATCTATTGATTAAGGCCGGGACTTTTTTCAATTAATTACATAGATTTTAATGTGCTAAAAATGTTAACACAATTAATTGTGTGTGTATATATATATATATATATATATTTTTTTTTTTTTTTTTTTTTTTTTTTTTTTTTAATACAAAGGTTCTGGCCATGTTTCTGGTACACCTGTAAATCTGACGCACAAGCGACATCCGCAAACAGCAGATGGATGATAAAGTCGCTTCTCTGGGCCCTCTGGGGGTTAACTTCTGTTTCTAGAACCGATCTGATTCCAGTTGTGTTCAAGTTGTGCTAAAAGCAGTCGGCCTATCAGAGAAGCTATGCTAGCCTAAAATAGCATCTCAATGCTAGCCATGTAGCAGCAGCGCTAACGTCAGCGTCCACAGTCCACGTTTCTAAAGAAGCTCCATGAATGATCAGGGGTTCCTGAAACTCTGGAGAGATGAACTTTGCTCCAACCTGATGCTGGAAGAACCTGAAGAACAGATTAAAAACTAGAAATATCTTTGCTGTTCAGCTCAGATGTTTGTTTATTCAATCATTTAGCAGCAAAAGGGGTTTTTAAATTGAAAAGGTTGCTTATTTTGTTCATTTAGAATTTTTGATTAAAATGTGAATAATTGCAATTAATTAGACCCTACAATTAACTTGATTAAAAATGTAATCATGTCCCACCACAGTTATTAATAAAATCCTAATTTATTGAGGGATACCTGTGTATTGTAGTAAGTTTATTTTAAATCATCTTTCTGATGAAAGGCCATCAAAATATTCTCAAATACTGAAACAATCCTATTAAATCCAGGTCTTTCACATTCTCACCATGAATGATGTTATATCTAGTAATAATGTAATGCACAAGTGGTTTTTGCATTATCCTGGACTGTGTTAAAACTATTCTTTACACTCAATAAAAATAAAGACAGACTTTATTATATTGAAAATGGATAGTTTGGACATTCCCTTTAGTGTTTCCAATATCGCCATGGTGAGCTGTATACTTCAAAAAATAAATAATGTGCTCTTGGTAAAAAGGAAATGTAATGATGTAATGATATTGCAAATTAACTTTTATGTCTCCCGAGCATGCCTCCACAAAAATAAAACTATTTTTCATGCTAAAGTCTGACAAGAAAACTATTGGTCAATCGGCTGCAAAGCAGGACCAGAAATTATTGCCATTAGTCCTCCTTATGCAGTTTAATTGATCTTTGGATCAATGCAGCAAGGCCTAAATGCTTCCTTTGGCACGTTTGTGTCATTGGCTGATTTTAGTGCACGAACAGCTCTTTTGGGCTTCCAACATCGTAAATGTGCTACCTCCGGCTGACTAACGCTGCGCCGAATGATGACCTGCATGCCTGTCTTGCCTGCATCCAGACCCTGAAACATAATTAACTGAGCTGTTCAAATAAATGAGAGTTGTGGGATAAAGCCTAAAAAAAAAGGAACAGAGATGTACTGAGTCCACTTAAAAGTAATAACCTGAGAGGTTTTGTACAACAAGGAGAAATAAAGTAATATCTGAGGATATTCACAGTTTCTTCTGTTTGCGTAACAAGGACAAAAAGACAGCAAATGAGCATGAAAGTGAGTTGAGCCTTGTTGACAGCGTGGCCTTTTGTTCCTGGCGAAGACAGTTGCTAGATTGAATTGATCTGACTTTAGAGCCCAACCATTTATCTTGGTCAGTCATATCTGATCTGTGGCTGTCAAGTGCAAACAGGCTCCTTGGAGAAATAAACAGTTTGGAGAGACAGCGAAGAGTCCACTTCACTTCTAAACCAGCAGCGGTCAGACCTTTCTGGGTTTTCATTAGGAGGCTGCATGTTTGATCAGTAATCTGCTTGAAAATAACAATTACTTCAGAAGATTTGAAATGCTCAACAAACACAAAGTAGCAGATAAGTGCTGATAATGGTTCTCTGACAAAGAAAAACCTAGAAAGTGTGCTGAGCATTCATGTTCGGCCCCTTTGAGTTGATACTCTCAAGAACCACCTTTCAATGCAATGACAGCTGCAAATCTTTTGAGGTACGTTTCTATCAATGTTGCACATCTAGAGTAGAGGTCTCCCACTCCGTTCCTTACTGTCCTGTAACCTTTAGCCCCCCCCTGCCCCCCCCCCAAGAAGGCTGAACTACCTCCTCAACATATCAACTCCTGCAATAAGAAACTGTTGGCTAGTTTTCTCTTCAAAACAGTTCAAGGTCAGTCAGACTGGATGGAGAGCTTCTGCGAGCATAAAATTTAAAGTCTTGCCACAAATTTTAAGTTAAGACTTTGACTAGGCCATTCTAACACATGAATATATTATAAATATCTAAACCATCCCACTGCAGGTTTGGCTTGTTTACATGTTCAGCTCCATCTTCCCCTCAACTCTGACCAGATTCCCTGCTGAAGAAAGGCATCCCCACAGAATGATGCTGCCACCACCATGTATCACTGGAGAAAGTATGTGGTGATGTTCAGTGACAGTTTTCTGCCACATACAGAATATTGTGCTTGTAGGCCAGTCAATTCAGTTTTAATCCAATCTGATCAGAACACAGTATTCTACAGGTTTAAAAATACGAAAAAACTAAAATCAGGATTAATCCTTAAAATCCAAGGACCCCAGCCACCTCTGAATGGCCTTAAGGAGAGAGGGGGGGGTGTCAAGCCTTTTTCAGGACCCCACAGTACCAGTCATTGTTAGAAATGTAGTTGGAGAGGGAAATGATTCACAGTCATCATACTTACTCAGAAGTTCAAACTGTGCCTGCTCCCTGAGGTTTGCTGAGTCCCCTGCCAAGATGCCGCCGCTGCTGCTCCTGGTGCCTCTCTTCCTCCAGGCTCCCCTCTTCCTCCAGTGCTACTGCCAGGCTCCTGCACATGGCCTCCTGCAGCTCCTTTGAGTCACAATGCTCGTTTTCCTGTGTGCATTCCCTTGAGAAAATAAAACTGAAAAACTAGAGCTGCTTCCTGATTGATAGTTCAATCAACACAGCTGTGGGTCTTTTTTATTTTTGCAAATGGGGTGAACCAACTAGTTTTTAAAAAATAAAATAATGCAACTACAATCTTGCTAAAAACAATAAAACTCCTGCAGTTATAATGGAAAAGCATGCTTGCCTTTACTGCCTGACACGCGTCCTGGGGAGAGATTCTCCCTCCTGAGCTGTGAATCTCTGCACCTCCTCCAGAGTCACCATGGGCTGACATCTCTGATCAGTTCTCTGATCTTGGTTTAGGTTGACGTCCATGTCTTGGTGGGTTTGTGTCATCCTCTTCAGGTGATGGATAAGCACAGCTCTGGGAGATGTTGAGAGCTTGGGACGCGGTTCTCCACAGCGTCCTGTCAGCCGGGTTCCTTGGTCTTCATGATGCTCGGTGTTCTCTGATGCTCTCAGACAAATGTCTGAGGACTTCACAGATTTATTAGGTTTATAATAAATTATATAAATAATTGCAACTGGTTGAGCTAGAATTTATTTAGAAGCATCACTTAAAGAGGCCTTTTTTCTTTTTTTTTTCCTCTATGCATTACAAAGATTGGATTTGGACATAATCTCTTTTTGGGATCAGGGGAAAAGCTAATGCAAGGCACACTGGAAAAATAACACAAGCAATGAGAAAATTGAAATATAAATGAATCCACTGTGTAAAATTAAAAGTATTACTTAAATATATTGAAATGTAAGATACCAATGATTAAATGACAAACTCTCAAATTGTGCTTTTATTAAAGTCATTTGTGCAACTTTGATAAAAAGAGGTTGCTTATTAGTACATTTTTAACAAAAAAGATTTGAAAAACACACTCACACATACACACACACACACACACACACACAAACATATATATATATATATATATATATATATATATATATATATATATATATATATATATATATATATATATATATATATAAAAGACGATAGCAAGTTATGCACAAGCATCCAACATCCAATGGGTGTGAATCTCTGATATAATTTTTTTGCAATTTATAAAATATTACATCAAATACTGAACAACTATGAAAAATGAACAATTAGATCCAAAAAGTAATCTATCTGAGCTGCAAGAATGCAGATCACAAATAACATTTTGTATTTCTTTAATGTGTTTGAAAGAATATGTTTGAAAGTCTGGGATTATGTTTTGCTGTGAATCAATGAATCCACAATATTTTACTCCACTTAAAAAGAACAATTAAAGCGGCCTGAACACCGATAAGCTTCGTTCCTGCTCTACTGATAACAAGTTAAATGTGACTATTGTGTTCATTACTGTGCAATTAGTCTCTTCTAATTAAAGTTACAGCAAACTGCTGTTTACATACATAACAATTTATCTGTTGTCTATACCCATCTAATATATAACTTAAGAGACAATACCGAAAGGATGGCGTGTGTTGGTGTGAATGGAGTAAATGAGTAAATCCCCCACCCCTCATATTTTCATCTGTGTGCATCAAAATGCTGTTGCACCAACAGCTAAATATTCCTTGGATATATATTGATTTTAACACACTTATCTCCAGTCTGAATATAAATTAAAACAGAATTTTTAAAGAGAATTTCAAGATTTGAGAGTTGTAGTTGTGGCTGTTTTCTGTCCCTTTGGGTTGGAATGATCTGCCTCGACTGTTTTGACTCTGCCTTCCTCTACCTGGGCCTTTTCTATGCCACACATGATAATCCTCATGGGCCCCTCATTAAGTCTTTGCTCCAATTAGGCCACCCTCATTTTGCTGCAGCACAATTACTCTGTACTGCAGCTCACAAATCCTCCAGCAGTGGATTAGCCTGTTCACTGGGTGGGATGGAAATAGCAGCACTTCTAACTCACAGGACAAGGTGAGCCACTGTCCTCAGCTCTGCTGATGTGCAGCTACTAACTGGATCCATGGGAGTTTATGTTTGTGAAAATTATTCAAAAGTGACTAGCTGTGGCCACTTTAAGTAGGTTTGGTTTGACTTAATGAGAGATTATTAGGAAAGCCAAAATAGCTGAACTTCAGCTTCAGTATGATTTCATTCAGACGTTCTCCATTACAAATAGCTTCTCCCAGTTGTAGAGGACATGGATAAAAGTAAACAAAATGCAAAAACATAATCAACAAGAAAGAAATATTATAATCCCAATCTTATTTACAGGAATGACACTTATTCTGCATAGTTCAGGGTTTTATTAAAGGGGCGGTATTCTGTATTTTCCACACACACAGTGCCATTTTATAACTCAATTAAGTAACTATGTTACCTTCAGCTATGAAAATGCTGTGTATTTCAAACAGAACTTTTAAAAAATTTGACTTCACAATCTTGACACCTTGAAATTGGGCCTCTGTCTCTTTAAGAAGCTCCTGCTCTTTCTAACACTCCCCCTATCAGGACATTGTCACAACAATGCTTCTCCATGATGCTGTTTCCAACCATTCATATGAGGATTGCACTGAGGAGTAGTTGCAGTAGGAGTTTGCTAACTGCTGCTGCTGCCACTAGTCTGGAGGAGCTGTGTAGGGGAGGAGTGCTCTGTGAGGCGAGAGCTCAGCAGGGGACTGCAGCTCCAAGGAGGAGCTTTGAGTAAATAGGCGGCACATTGTGTGAGCAGGCGTTAAGGCACCCCTGAATGGTTGCCACGGGAGATTCAAGGATTCTTCAAACATGCATCAAAGAATCAAAACAACACTCCAGATATGTTTTTGATGAGGGAATAACATTATAACATGATATAAAAATAAAAAAAAAGTTGATTTTGCATAATACACCCCCTTTAAATATTATGACCTGTCTTCCAGCGCTTTGATCAGCTGTGCTTCTGATTGAAAGGGTTTACTTTGCAGCTTAGTTTTACAGTTTTTGTGTTGTTGGCTGGGAGGCACAGTACAGCTAGTAGTGTGCTTATTTCACAGTAACAAGGCTTTAACTTGAACTCTTTCTGTGTGGAGTTAACATGATCCTACTGTGCATGGTAGAGTTCTCTCAGAAAGGTCCAGTTTTCTCCCAAAGCTCAGAAACAGGCATGTTGGGTTAATTTTCAGCTTCAAATTGCCCCTCTGGTGGACAGGAGAGCTGTTCAGGGTGCACCCTTCCTTTTACCAGTTTAATCCTATTCGGGGTCACCCCCTGCAGCCCTGAACAGGATTAAGCTGGTATGGAAAATTGATGTATGGTTGGACCTTGTTGCTTTTGATGGCTTCTTGGCTGATTTCAGTCAACTTTTTCCCTCCCTCTCCTCGTTTCTGTTTTCTCAGCAGTCCACCCTGCTCCTCTGTTATTTGCCAAACTGTGAAAAACTACTAATAGACTTTCCCAGTAGGCCTTCTGGGTTTTGGAAACTGCAAAACCTGCCATTAGGACAAATGGCAGATCTTATGGTCAAACACAGTATTTTCACACGAGTTTCACTGTGCCGCTGTTGCTTTACTGACAGCCATCATGGCTGTGGGTTAAAGTAGTCAGATAACTAGTAAGAGCTTCTTTCTAGCATATTAATTCTGAAAACAATAGGTCTGTCTCCTGATCAATATAATCAGAGGGAATGATAACGTGTTGGTTGTATTCAGTTTAAAGGAAGGTCGTACTCCAGTTCTGCTAATTAAATGTTGATTCACTCACATCAGCTGGAAAAGCAGGAGTTCTGGAGCCTAAAGGCTTCTGTTTACGCAAACAAGGAAAGACTTCATCAGTGACCTCGGGGAATCAACTGTTGTCATCCGTCGATCTGGGAAAGGTTATAATGTAATTTTGGAATGATTTGTATCCTGTTACTGTGCAGAGAAAGATTAACTACAAGTAGAACCCATAAGAAAAAGACCGATCTCTCTTGAAGGTGATTCCCAGCAAAGTCTTCCCATTGTGAGAATGAGCACTGAACCTAACAACTCTAATTCCTACTCTACACACTGCTGTTAGTACGCTAAATGTCAAAGTTCATGACAGGCCAATTAGAGAAAAACTGAACGAGTATGGCTTGTTTGAAAAGATTCCAACGAAAAAAATCTGGTAGAATGGCAAAGCTGCATCTGAAAGAAAACCAAGATCTCTGGAAGTATGTCCTTTGGACTGCAGAGATTTTTGGCCATAATGAAAAGTAGCAACAAAACAAAGACGGCTTATCAGCAGATGCCTTGTACTAAGCACGGTGGTGGAGGGTGGGTGATTTGGGACCATTTTTGCAGCTGCAGACTCCATCAGTTGTTCTTTAGCTCATCTGTATACTGAAGTATTCCAGTGTCAAATGTGAAGTCATCTGTTTGACAGCTTGGTCCAAACTGGGTCATCCACTAAACCCTGCAGTAAATCTGCAACAGAATGGTCCAGTCAAAGTCCAAAGGGCTAAAAAAAACCAAATATCTGCAAAACCCATGAAACTGAAGCCAGACTGGAAAGCAGAGAGAGGCAAAATCCCTCCATAAAGATGTGAGTGACTGATAAAGTCAAGTGGCTGCAGAGAGCTGCTGCTGCTGGAGGTGGTTTCCAAGTTATTGAATGATGAGGCAAAAGCTTTGACATGATTGTAACCTCAGCTCAGCAATGTTTTTAGAACAAAATCATGTTTTTCTCAAGGCTGAACTGTTTTTACCTGACTTCATGCTGTATTAGCTGTGTTATTTCTGACATATGTAAAAATCAGGGAGAGTATTTTTCACATAGTGAAATTTCTGATGTGTCAGAGTCGTGCTGCACCTATAAATATCACCGGGGGAATTAACTCTGGTCTTGCTTGATGTTGGCAGATTGCCAGCCAGTAGCCCTAAAGAAGAAAGATTGTTTCTGTCTCTTCATTTCAGCAAGGTTGCTAAACTCTTCAGTCAGCTAATTCCAAATGCATCACCTTAAAACTACTGCTAATGCTTTCAAGCATTTGAGTAGAAAACCACGACCACTGACTGAGACTACGTCACACAACCGCCGGCTTGTCTTGTTGCTTGTCCTCTCCAGCTGAAACGATGGCGTAATGAGCCGTTCAGCGGCAGCTGTTTAGCCAGAGAAATGATCAAGTTGACCAGGCAAGGAGACAGATACTGTACGTGTGTCAGACAGAGTTTTTTCCTCGCTGCTGCCCTGGTGTGGGTTAGCTAATGTGCTTTCCTGGGCTGACATTTCTTCAAGGATGTTTATCCTGGATCGCTGGGCATTTGCTGTGGCTGAGTCAGTTAAAGTTGTGAGCTCACTCTCCATGTCTTCTCTGATTTCTCTTCCTCTCGTTTTCTTTCAGGCCTGGGAGTAAGTGACCTGTGAATAGAGTCACTCTGGGGATTTTCTAAAGGACTTCTTTGATTCTGTAACACTGTAGGATCATCGGACTTTGCAAAGGCCAGGAGGTATGTTGGAGAGACATTTATTTTCTTAAAATTGTCATCCTTTCATTTGAAAGTTATTTCTAAATCCTACGGTATGTGTAGTAGAATTTCAGTAAAGGTAGTTGTTTGGGAATCAAAGAAAAGTTAAAAGCAGAAATGAATGCTATTTATGTGCGTTAAAGGCAAAGTAAAGCTGCGTTCTGTTGCACATTCAGCCTGCAGACCTTTGGTCAGAGTCCATCTGCTCCATGTTTTAGAAAACCTCATGCAACAGATACAACTTTACAAATATTTATTATATCTTTCTTATCCTGGAACTCAACATAGATTTTTTTACAGTTATTACGCCACAGTTATTGTTATAAAGCTTTGTAATAATTAGTGGTGGGGAAATTAATAGATGACGCATCTTGATTAAGTTGATCAGAAGGTTTTACATATTGTTGAAATTTGTGACTAATATTTTAAAAAGCAGCCTTTGTGACATGATGGCATAAAAATAACTACAAGTTTGGGTTTTTAAATATTGTGTGCTGTGGTGCAAATATCTGTACCAACACCACTGGCGGTGAAACAGACCCTCATCATGATGCTACCACTACTATGCTTAACAGCTGAGATGGCGTTCTCAGGTTTGAAACTCTTACCATGACTCCTGCAAACATTGGTCTTATTATTGCCAGCAAGTATGGTCGTTATAGTCTTTTGCAAGAAATTAGAATATTACTGAAAAATGCACTTCTTTTAGTTACGCTGTCACTAAGTGAAACACATGACAGTGGACCCCCGCCTCTTCACGGCTCAGTAAGCGAGGGAAAGTCGCCTGTTTACAGGTGTTTATATAGAGCATATCTCATCTATTTGAAAGAAAATCCAGCTTGGGAAGCAAAAATACCAACACATAATGCTTCTTGACACACTATTGGCTGCCATCTGCAAAACAGCCAATCCAGAAGCTCCATTTATTTTCCACTGTGCTGATTGGCTGAACACCAAAGAGGCTCTAGGTATTATCTTCTGTGATAGCACTAAGATGGTTTCCACTGTACGTATTAATGCATATTAAGGTATATTTGGTGTTTTGAACTATTAAAATAGGCAGTTATAAGCATCTTTACACGGGATCTCAAGTGCAGATTTTTGCTGTTCACAGGTGGCTGTGGTCACAACACCAGTAAAGACCAGGGGATCTGCTGTATATAAACTAATTACACCCAGACTGATGTTTTTGAGCCTTTATTTCTGCTAAATATGATGATTTATTTCTAACAGGTCATGAAAACATGACACTTATGATTGGAATATTACATCAGAGCAATAAAGCGATAAATTTTAAAAAGCAATAAATTTTAAAACAAAAATCTGGTTTTAAACCTGGTTAAAGTGAGCCTTATCTGAATGTAATTTATTGAACAGGACTGTGACTGTCGATGGTTTACTTCAGTGTTGCTTCTAAGTGTTTTAAGGCGATGAAATGGTATTTTCTTCCCCAAGGACAAAGATGACACACGATGACCTGGAAGGTGTTGGATTCATCCAGACAACATACTGAAATGCACCACAGCTATGTGGTTCTGCTCATAACCCATAACTCCAGCTATGTTTTCCACCATTTGCTTTTTATACCCTTTTTTTCAATAAATGCATCAACAGCAAGAGGAAAAAAAAAAAAAGCGACCAGGCTGGAAATTAATGTGATCATGCCGGGAAAGGGACTGTGCTGAACAACGTGTAGAAAGAAAATGTGTCTCTCTCTGCTCCCTTGGTGCCTTGAGGCATAACACAATTAGACTTTAGATTGTTTTTCCTCTCCCTCTGCCCATCTGATTTCTCCTCCTGCCAGACTATTCTCTTTCATCCGCTTTATTCCTCTGTATTGTCATAATGTAGCAGACCCTGAGTGCTCTCACAGATCACTGGTACAGCTTATCAGTGAAGTGGTGCCGCTTCAAATTGGGTCCTTTAATTTGGGCTTTCTACATTCATTCTCAGCGTTACACTTTCAGGGGAAAAGGTTGTAGTGGTGGAGGGGAAAGATAAACACACTCCAGGTGGAACCGTCTGGAGAAGAATATGGAAATCTCATGCAGGAACTTTGGAAGTGATGAAAGGAAGGAGTGTGCTCACAGTTGTGCAGCTGGAAGCAGCTGTTTAGGTCACTGTTTGTCACAAATGGATGAAACTTTATGTTAAATGTTAAAAACATGATGGCTTCCATGATGAATAAGTGTTTTTATTTTAATTGTTTCATTATTAATTAAGAAAATACAATAAAAAAATATTTGAAATTGTATTTAACTTAACTACTGCATGCTACATTTAAACACTTCATCTTGAATAGGCTACCTATTTATTTCACATAAATACACATTGGGTCCATAGCAGGAAAGCATTCATTTTCTGTGAATTTTTTTTTCTTATATTTTATTATCCTACGTCATATTTAATGTTCAACAGAAATATGCACAATATGCAAATAGCTGCAAATATATTTGGTTTCAGTTCATTATTTTTACTTGCATGATGGACAGATGGACAGAATAACATCTATTTTAATGAGATGTTCTGCAGATTGTTATACAGTATGGAGGAAAAGGAGCCTTTCATCTGTAATTATCAGCTCACCCCCGTTTGGAACGGTTTGATGGTTGGGCAGGTGTCCAGCTCCTGGGCGGTATTCTCAGCTTGCTGTCAGGATCAGGTCCAGATCTAGGAAACCAGGTGAACCAGCAGCTGGGTCAGGGCCAGCCAAAACTCCTTGATGTATGTGAAAAACGAAGGCGGGTCCGTGAACTCTTAAGGTGTTATGCAAAAGTATTCACACACCTTGAATTCTTCTTTACAGCCACAAACTTTAATGTGTCTTATTGAGATTTTATGTGGTCGAGCCATGCAAGAGCAGATTTCTAAACTGGTGCCGGAAGAATGAAATTTGTTCATTCTTGCTTGCGAAACAATTCAGCTTCAGTCAGATTTGATGTGGAGCCCGGAACCAGGAACTCTCAAGTCTTGCTTCACGTTCTCCGTTGGATTTTAGTCTGGACTTTGACTAGGACATTCTAACACATGAATATGCTTTGATCACAGTTTATTTGCTGTGTCCCCAACATGGTGTTGAGCTGTTTCAGGTCCGTCCTGTCTCCGTGTCCAGATGGTGGATTGATCAGAGCTCTGGGAGACGCTCAAAGCTTGAGATGCTGTTGCAGAACCCAACCCTGCTGTAAACTTCTCCAGAAGCTCCTCCCTGACCTGCTGCTGGGCTCCTTGGTCTCCATGATGCCGGTTGTTCTCTGATGTTCCCTAAAGAACCTCTGAGGCCAGAACCAGGACAGCTGCAGTTAGACTCAGCGTGAATCACGCACAGCTAGACTTTCTTTACTAATTAGCTGATTTCCAAATGCACTTGGTTTTTTTACATGTTATGAGATTAAAGGGGCTAAATATAAACGTGTGCCAAACCATGTATTATTTCATTTAACCTTATAATTGTGAGCTACTTTGTGATGGTCTGTTGCTTAAACAACATATAAAACTCACTGTAGTTTGGAGATGTAACCTGCTAAAATGTGGGATGAATACTTTTGCAAGGCATTGTTTCCAGTTTGTTGTCAATATATTATATGAATTTGTTTAGCCACGCTGCTATTATTACAGTAGCCAAACCACATAACTGTGCTAAGATGAGGATGTTGTGGTCTGATCTGTTACTGTAAGTCACACAAATGTCAGGGTTCCTGTCCTTTATTTACATGGGAAAACATGGAACCCGTGCAAAGTATGGGAAGAAGGTGAGTCAGTGGTGGAAGTGCAACGCTTTGGTTCAACTTGCTGCCTGAAAACGTTGGATCCTACCATTTTGGCATTTACCTCCTCTGTATTTTTCTTTTGTGCTATAAAAAGAAATATGATGGAAATAGTATTCCCTCGTAGACATGGCCTCTTGAACCGTCAGAATGCAACATGCTACTCTGTAGAAATTGGTTAAGGAAGTTTTAAAAGGGGGAAATTGTGTATTTTCCAGGCACATCGTGCCATTTTATAGCACAATCAAGTTACTGTGTTACCTTCAGTTGTTATGAAAATGCTTTATATATCTAAAAGAACAAAACAAGAAATTTAACTTTGCATTTGAAACTGGCCTCTGTCTCTTTATGAACCCCCTACCCTTTCTGACAGCACATCGTCACAACGATGCTTCTCCATGCCACCCATGATGCCATGTACACCGGTTCTTAGGACCGTAGTTTGAATCATAAACTCACATATTCTCATTTCCGTCAGGTATTTGCGAGTTGCTGCTGCCGTTAGTCTGGTGGAGCTCTGCGGGGGAGATGCTGGGGTGGGAGCTCTAATGTGGAGCTTTGGGTAAATAGGTGACGCATTGTGTGAGCAGGCGTTAAGGCACCCCCGGTTGCCTTCCTGGTTTCTTTTGATGCCCGTCTGACTGAGCAACAATAGCGTCCTCTCGGCCAGTGGGTTTCACTCCTGCTCCTCAGGACCCACTGACCTTCATCGACGTTTCCTTGCTCCAGCACATCTGAATCAGATGAATGCATCACCTCCTCAGCGTGCCGTTAGATGCTGCAGAAGTCGGGTAATCACCCATGTATTTAAGTCAGGTGTACTGAGGCTGGGAACCACTTAAAATATGCAGAACCAGGATTAAAGAACAGAATAGAAATATCCTTTATTGTCCCACGATGGGGAAATTTCTGTGCAACAGCAGCACAGTGACAGGCAATAACAGGAAACAGACTCACACAAAGACAGAATATAATATATAATAAACAGAATGAAGAATAAAAATACTGTACAAAACAACTGTTTTAGATCAGCTGGTCTGATGCCTTCCTTTAGTTTCTCACCATTAAGCTAATTTGTCCCACTGTGTGGTTGGAACCGGAAAGCTCGGGCGTCCTAAACTTTCATGGGTGTAATCACTTTCTAATCATATCTACGTTTTCTGACCTGCTGTTGGCAGTTGAAAGTTGAACATCAACGTTTCAGTCTTTAAAATGTAAGTTTCATGTTTATCATATTTGTCTGTGCTCTCATCATGAATGTGATCTTTCCAAAACTGTTCCTCTGTGGCAACTTTTTACTAGGAAAAATGTAGTGATGATTAGGCCATTAAGGCCACATCTGCCAGCCTAATTCTGTTTTAATTTGCAGAGAACTCTGCTGTATATCGCTACAGTGGATGTGACATTTTAATTAAAGCAAGGGCTGTAAAAATGATTACTGTGAGGCTACAGAGGGCTTCTGTTCATCTCACTGTGGAGAATAGTCACCATACTGCCAGCCAGTGCCAAACCAACATGACCAGGAAACCTCACTGACCTCCTCTGCACTCATTAAAGCGATCACAGAGAATGGTAACAAGATATAAATTACCCCTTTTATTGCACAAGTTTGAATATTGAATTCTCATACCTGGAAATGTATGTTATTATTCGATTGTCTGGACGTAGCTCAGCTAATGCATCAAGATTTCTTATTTTCTCACAGAAAGTCCTTCTTCGGATTTCCTTGTGTTGCCTTGGGCATAAACACCAGCACTGGAAATAGAAGAGGATTAATTTGACACATGGAATGCCAACTTAGACTTGAGCACCAGCAGAACCAATGAATCATGATAGTTTATGTTTCACCACATGATCTGTGGTTTGCATGCATGATTCTTTCTTTACTGCACGGGCAGGCAGAGATGATTAGGGAGGAAGTCAATCTAAGAGGAATTAGACATCTGTTTGGCTTTGTTTCCTATCAAATGGCAATAGCACTTAAGCTAGATGAGATTTATTTTGTTTTAATTGTTTTTGTCGGAAATACAATGGACAACTGGATGTGTTTTCTTCTTCTGTGTATTTAGTTCATAGCTAGAAGCAGTGTCTGTTGCAATATAAAGATCAGGTTTTTCTGCTTTTTGCAATCCAAGCTGATCCCAATGTTTAAAAAAGTAATTAAAATGCAATTATATTCTTTTTTTGTTTGTTTAACGAGATAAAAGTTCCAAAACAGAATATATCTTTCATGTTACTATTATTGAGTTCAGGTTTAATTAGTTTAAGTATTTGATATGAAAACATATTTACAAATCCAATAAAAAGCTGTTAATCACATCATAATTTCAATGTGATTAGCCATCTGCAATGCACAGCCATGTTTTCCTCCTCTGCTTGTGTTGTGTACAACACATGGCAGCAGCCACTTATCACTATCTATGGATGCAAACTGGCAAAAAAAAAAAAAAAAAAAAGTTCTCCAACTTTTTCTTCCGCATATGAAAATGTCCCCCCCTGGACAGAATGGTGCCCTGAGTAGGGAGCCATGCGACCCATTTCAAAATGTCAAATGTGTTTATATCATGGACAAGGAGATATGTAAATAATGCATGCGATATAACTGGCACTGCATCCCTGAAAGACACAAACTTTACCCTAAAATATTCCGGTTTAATTTTCCAGTTGTGGTGCAATTATAAGTATTTGCTGGGAAGGTGTGTGACTTCCTCTCAGCCTTCAGCAACCAGTTTCTGCAGTAAACCTCTCTTTAATAATACAAGAGAAGCAGTGTGACTGCGCTAAGCTGCATACACTCTGTGTGTGACAGAAGGCTTTTTAAGCACAGTGTGGCTGCAAGACATTTCACTATATACCTCCCTCCCCTTATGTAACGTTAACAGCCAGTGGGCGAGTATATGGAAGGTACCTTAGCTTTAGAGGGGTCAATAATAAGAAGCACATTTGCTGCTTCTTATTGAGCTCTTCACATTGAGGGTTTTTTCAACACTGCAGGGTTTATGAAGCTGCCATGCAGCTGAGGAGCTGCTTTGACGAACAGTTTCCTCTCCACTCAGCTTCCATCCAGTGCATCCCTGTAATACATGGCTTGACAAGATAATAACACATTATTTAAATGTCATTGCAATGATAAATATTTTTCAGTAACATTCAACAAAATATTGGGAATGAGTTTGATCGAAGATTCTCTGTACTGGAATGACAGAAATGCAAGGCAGTTCAGTCATTAAATGCTCTGAGCGTTGCTAGCATGCAATTAGAATGGTCTGGGGATTTGTGGATATCGCAAAGCCTTCTGCGCGCATCCTCGTCAAAGCCGTTTGACTGTTACAGTGAGTAGGATGTGGCAGACAAACAAGAGGGTGAGGACTATCTCAAAGCGCTGATGTGCCAGTGGAGTTGTCTGTTCTGACTAATGTTGCAAAGCAGCAGCAGAGAAAAGGATTCAGCAACGCGGACAGCTTCGCTTTGTGCTCCATAGTTTTCAGGACCTTGGACAGCTCTGTCAAAGACGACGCACTCACAGTGCAGCTTTTTGCACAAAGAGCTGTGAATATCATGGATTTTTCTCCTCACACGTCCATGATCCGTCTTATTTCAGTCATTGGCAGCAACACGCAGGCTGAAAGTCTTTTGTGGCGTGTCCAAAGAAACATGTTATTGAGTCATTTAGCTAACTTTGACCTCAACCAATGGAGCTGGATGTTTGCTTGGTAACTATAGTAACTCATTACGAAACTGACTGAAAACCCTTAAATTCCTACAAAGTTGCCAAATAATAACATAGAGATTTGGTTTTTCTTTTTCTGCTGGAGCATGAATGTTTCATTTAAATAAATCAGATAAAATAATAATAGTTTGTAGCTTCCGTTTATTAAAAGGAATATTTGTGGGGATTTATAAATCAATTTATTATTTTCTCATAGCAGCATATTTTTAAGCAAAATTCAAAATGTTACCTTTGCTTGGTCTACAGATAATTATCCAACCTTAAGATGATCAGAACAAATATTTTTCTGCCTCTAGTGATAAATTAGTTATGAAAAGATTTCTGTCCCTGTTTATTTAAATATAACCTTGACTGTAGCTAATATTCAACTTGTCAGAAACATAAAAAACAACTAAATGTAAACAAATGCACTTTTCAAACTGATATCACATTCCAGTACCTGCAACCAGCATCTGTGCTGTATTATCAGGAATAAAACCAGATTTCCCAGCCACTGTGTGACAGCTCAATATTTCACACCATCCTCATCAGGCTTACAAAAAGCCCAACTTGCTCATGTTTCATTTGTGTGTTTTCTACAAAGCACATCACACCCGTTCGGAATGTTCAGTCGAGAGGCGCTCCGCAAACTTTAAAACATTGCTTTGTCAAGTGGGATTGAAGATTAGATTTAAATTTAAAATTGCACTTTGAAATGTGGATTTAAATGGGCCTTTTCTTATCTTGATGCTTCTTTTATAGAATCCTTTAAGAGGTGAACACATTGAGCCCGCTGTTATTTTCTTTCTTTCTCTTCTTTGATGGCCTGTAAAACCTTTGGATCGCTTTTGGTGACCCATAAATAAACCTGCCTCGTGGTTTTTGACTTGCAAAGATAAAAAAACAAACGAAAGTTAGATTTTTTTTCTGACTTGAGAACTTTTTCTTTCACAGTACTTCATTTTTCAAAAAACCTTGTTCGTATCTCGTTTTTTTTTTTTTTTTTGTTTGTTTGTTTTTTTTGTTTTTTTTTTTTGTTTTTTTTTTTTTTAAAGCAGCTTTTTATCTCTTTCCAGTAAAAATAATCTGCAGAAAGAAACTGAATCTGGGTTGGTCTCACTTCTTCCTTTCCCTTATGAACTCTGACTAAGAATGATGCTTTTATTGCTACAATTAAGATAAAATAATTTAATATATGGTGATCTGTAAAAGTTGCTCCTGTGCTTTTGGTTTAACTTCCCTCTCAGTCTTCTCAAAGTTAAAAAGAAGCTGCTGAAGCTTTTTATCTTCTTGCATCTGTCTTCGTGTCTCTGAGGTCTTCTGTCATCACTGAGTCTGATATGTTGCAGCTCTCAGCTCCATACGTGTCACACACGGTTATGTACATCAGATTCTTGTCCGCACACGCCCGTGCATCCGCGGTGGCAGGAGGTGAATGTAACCTGCAGGTCTGATCTGCAGATGTGTGCAGGGGTGAGTCCACCAGACAACTAGAGAACATCTAACTCTGGCTGCTTTTATTATTAGTTCATTTGTAAATTGTTGTGGGTTTGCTTCCGGGCATGGCTGCCTGGTTATACCCAGATCAGTGGAATATGGTTAAAGTATGCTCTCGGGGTTTGTTTATTTTTATTATCACTCCTTTTACGACAATAGTGAATGAATACATACCTAAATGCTGCAGATTGATATTCCACAAACTCATGGATGCTACATTATTGAGCTTTGCTGGTGGACTTAAAGACTTGGTTTCATCATTGCTCTCCGCCCTCTTCATGAGGAGCTCAACAGGCCGAGTTCACGTCTTCCTTTGATTTTCTCTGTACATCTAATCAATCCAAGAAGAGTTTCCAGCTAAGAGTTCTGTTATATTTTTATTTTTGAAGGTTTTAACAGGTTGTTTTACTAGAAAGTTAGTTCAATAAGGGATGTTTTATTATTTTTTTATACCTGTTCCTGTCAACCTCTTACAGTACAGACCTATTCAATAAATTCAATTATTGAAAAGTCTGTTGATTTCAAGAACTTTAAGACTGAATGAAACACATTTTATATATTAATTACAGACAGATGGAGGCTTGAAAGCCTTTATTCCTGTTAATTATAATGATTTTCCACTTATAGCTAATAAAAACATGACATTGAAAATTAGAATATTCCATCACACCAGAAAAAAAACATTTTTAAAAAAAAGAAATTTGGGCTTAATGAAGAGTAAGTTAACACTTGCTTTTAGGAGGTTTATCTTTTAAAAGGTACTTTTAATCTGACAAGCAAGCCTCATCAGAACGCATATTCTAATTTATTGAATATGACTGTATTACAGATCAATGTTTGAGTCAACTTCAGTGACGGAGCTCTTCTAACATACGTTGCACCGAAACGCTGCAGTGAGAAATCCACTGGTTCCAATAAAACCAGGAAGTGAAATTAATTAAGAAAACAGTAAAATTCATTTGGCTAAAATATATAAAAAGATAAATAACAATAGATATTAAATAAATAAATCAGGGTGTCAAGCTGCACCTGAGCTGAAAGCTACAGAGTGGAAATGAGTCTTTAAAAGCAGCTTAAAGCTTTTTGAGCTCTGGGCACTTCCTCTGTGTCGCAGACGTTACACCTGGAGCTGGCGTGTTGTAGCAGCAAATCATGTGCAGTCTCACTGGTGCAGGATTATATGTCAATGTATATTTTAAAGTCAGGCCTCGTGATTTTGTTCACACGTTTGCCATTGAGCCTTTTGCACCTGCTGCATAATCTTACCTGATGTCAGTTTATTCGGTGCTTCTAGAAACCAAAGCAGTGAAAGCAAAGTGTTGTTTAAATATTAAAAAGCTTTTTGTTAATTGTGCTAATTAGCCTTTAAGCAAACATGCTCCCTTTTCTAAAGTATTGTCTGTAATTGTAATGAAGGTTTGAACATGCTTTGCTGCATAAAATATTTACATCAATCATTGGCCACCTGCACACCTACCATTAGCTGCAGCGCAGCTAACAAGGCTAAGTACCAGCTGGTAGGCAATCTGAGAATAAGTAAGATGTTTAATATGTGACTGAAAATCCAACATCACCCATTCGTTTTAGCTTTTCAAAGTTATACAGTGCATTATTTAGGCTCATTATGTGGGTTTTTCAGCAGGGAGTAATCAGGGTGCTGCAGCAGTCAAATAGTGTAAAAAGCACCATTCAGACCCTTCTGATTGGGGCTGTGCTGAGCACCCCTTTAGCAAGAGCTTATATCTTAAACTGTCTGCTCAATAACTCAATTCCACTCTTATCTTGGGCACAAGGAAAAGATTTAAGGTGAGGTGGGAGAGCTCACTCTTCTTCTCTGTAGGATGTATCCCACGGGCCAGGCTGTGAAGAATTATAGAGGGCCCCCATCAATGATGTCTTTGAAAGATTACCATGAAGATGGCCGTTAATAACATGGCACAGCATGTGACAATGAGTGCTTTATTGATGGGTGCTTCAGAGGCATCTGCAGCACAAGGTGTTGCTGACAAATGTGTCCACAAATAGAGAAATATGGAGAGCTTATAAGTGAAAGAGATGATTCAATTTACAGCGTTATTATACAACCAACCATCCATGCATGGTTGGTTTAAGCACTTACTGGCATAAATGACTGTATTAGAGAAAGCACTGTAATATTTTACATTATTCTGCTACATTTTAAAATCAAAACGTTCCTATTATTCCTTTTTCTGTGGGTCACATGCTTCCGCTGATCATTGTAAAGAAGCAATGATCCATAAATTGTTTATTTACAGTATTTTTTTGTTTTTTTTTTAGCAAAACCAAAACATTTGGAATGTTCTGATTTTAATGTAAAGCCTTCAGTGGTCAAAATGACATCTAAATCTGAAGTCCAATAAGTTTGTATTCATAAACATGAGAGAAAAAATAAATCTGATTAAATTGACTCTTTTCTTACAAGTAATTACTGATTGCCGTTATATAATGAAGAAATGAAGTACATTGTACAGGACATTAGGTCTTTCTTGAGAAACAAAGCTGCTCTTTAGTGGCACTACACAAGCATGTGATTCCGTGTTCTCTTTAAAAAAGAACATGTTTATACTAATCCATCCTGACGCCAGATTTTACATTCCAATTTTCCTCAGTTCATCCTTCATTTGAGTTTTTCCCCCATTCTGCCTTGCCCAGTTCTAAATTTATTCCTCCATTTATTTATTTGAATCCCCCATTCTCTTATGTTTATATTTCTGGAATGTGTATGAGGCAGATTATTTGCATTAGTCGCCGTGCAAAATGAAAAAAAAATCAAACTCTGTTTTCCGGCTGGTCTGGTTCAACCCTGTTTGCTCCTGAGCTTTTATTTCTTTTATTCTCTATTTGACATCGTTTGGCCAACCTGTTTGTTGTCAGATGCAGTTTGTTTTACTCTGTGTTTTGTCTCCTTTTCTGTTTGTCCTCATGTTTACATGAAGCACATATCTGTTGTCTCTTGTTTGCTTCTACTTTGAAGTGAGGATGTTTGCTGGTTTTTGTGTATAAACCAATGCACAGACATAAAGTTTGCAATATCCTTAACGTTCACATGTGCATGTGGTTTATTATATCGAACCCCAGAGCAGAAAAACAAATTTCTTGAGGAAATACAGGGACTTATTGCTATTCCACAGAAATTCATCTATGAAATAATAAATCATGGACAAAAAAAAGTGTTTCAGCTTGAAGACTCCAAACAAACATGTTGATCTTAATGAGGCAGCTTCATAGAGTTAAGATGTAAAAATTTTGTTACGAAAGGTGCTGAATTGTTGCAGGCAGGTGCAAATATGAGGTTAAGTTGCTGCAGCCTAAAAATGGAAGTCAGTTGTAATGTTACAAGTTTTGTAGTGATATGTTTCTCCACCTGCTGTGCCTAAAGCTGCTGTCACACTGCTCCTATTTTGATATGCAAGCTGTCATATTGAAAAATGTGTCACAAGCCTGAATGTGAGGAAGAGAAGTCTGTGAAAGAAAAGATTCTGTCAAGTCTTTGAAGTATGTGTTGCCTCGATACCACTCCCTATTTAAATAGTGCATGTGTACTCGGATCAAAGGTGAGGGATTCAGCGTTGTGCTATGCCAGGATAGGCTACATTACTTCTGCTATGATGCCACTATCATTTTCTGTATTTTTTTGGCAGTTTGAAGGATTAGCTGATTACCATGAAATAATATTTCAAGTGTGCCCCCAAGATGCCAGACAATTATTAGCTTAATCAATCAAAAAGTTGGGCAAATTATCAATTTCATCATGAGTTAAAAAAAAAACTATCATGCTTAGAGGACTGAATCTTCTTCAGTGCAGACAGAGTGTCTGCATAGCATAGCTTGTGATTAAGTAAAGTTTTTTTTTAATCATTGTGGTGTTATTTGAGTTGCAGTTATGTCGTTTCTAAACCAGTGTCACAAATGTTCAGCATGGCATTAGAGAGCAATGATGCAATCATGCAGCAGAAATTTTTTACATGTCCAAATACTATATGATAGGCTGAGTTAGCTGGTGATCAAATTGTCTTCCTGCACCATTTAAATGAAAGGCAGATACACGATATTGTGATGGGGGGTATGAAGATTTACTCTGGTATATTATTGAGGAAACATTCAAGTACATTGGTAGTTATGAATTGGTGCATTTGCATGGTATGCAGTCACTGTCACTTTAGGCTACTGGGTTAAAAGTTAATGGCCTTATCTGTGCTCCCTCCATGGATATGATTGTAACTGAGGGTGGAACAATACAGAAAAATCACATTTGCATATTTTCAGTTGAATTATATTTAAGTAAACAAAATAACCTATGCATATATATTTAAAGATTAAATACAGTGTAACATTTTGATTGTCAATATGCACATTCGGAGTACATTTTTTAATCTGCAGCCAATTTTAGAGCGCTATGGTGCCTTTCTACCTCTTCTTTAACACATTAAAAAAAAATTTCAGAAAAGCCAAAAAACACCTCAAGCGAGCATAAAAACTTTTGGGAGCAATTAAGGACGTTATTTCAAATTTTACCGTTCTCGTGAACCTTTTCTGTTTATGTTTCTGGCAGCTCGGTTTGCTCTATAATTTTGTTCTACTGTTTAAGGTTGGTGATGTTGTTTCAAGTTTTTCAGCGTTTCAACAGTGCAGGTTACTTTACTTACAATGATGACAGGTTACAAGAGTTCTGAACATTTGTTGTGAATAGCAAATGATGGATTCACTCCTCCCGTTCCACTAGGGGGCTCTATAGCTTATTTACATTGGTTTAAGTGACTTGACAAAAAACCGGAAGTGTGTGAACGGCAGATCGGAAGTGTTATGTCGCTGTCAGCTGAATAAAGTCAGCTAAAATAACCTTAAAACTACTTCTTCCTTGTGTTTTTTGAGTATTCCCAACGTGGAGAGTTAGTGCAGAATGTTGTCAGCTATGGAGAGAGATGTTTGTTTGTTCTACATGTGGGTTTTCTGCAAATTAGCTTTAAGCTAATGGAAATTCTAGTTTCATGGGTTATTTTGTATAGTAACAGCTAATTAGCTCTTGTTTATTGCACAGTAAGGTTTAATGCTGATGTTTTACATACTGTAAAGTTCCAAAGGGATAATACTGTGTGCTTTATAATTTGTTGCTTAAATCAAGCATAACTGGTGTATGATATGCAGATATGGTTTACTTTATAGCTTTAAATCTGTGTTTTCAGTTTGTGTTGATTTGAATATTATACAATAATAAGTATTGCAATTTTGCTTTTACTTTGTTTACAGTTTAACAGGCTTGTCAGTGTAATACACCAAGCAATAAATAACAAGAACGACTAACTTGTGCTCTTTGTTTAACACATAAATCACAGCATCTGGCTTAGAATAACTCTGCTTTTGCTCAGCGCACAAGCATGTCAAACCAAAAGGCCCATATTTCTGCTGCACATGTCTCTTCACCTCTACTACTATAAATAGTATATTATACATATAGTCTTCTAAGCTTATTTTGTGTGTTTCTGTCTTGGACCTGTTACAGACTGGCAAGCATTTAAAATTGACCATTTGTGGTTGCATTTGCATTGTTAATCTCCATTTACTTTATGGTTAGAAATAAGGCTACACCTAATCTTAATTACTTTTAAAAATAATTTTTTATCTGAGTGGTTTTTTAGCATAATATTATAATATATGGTTGAATAATACTTCTCATATTAAATTATGTTTTGTGAATTTAGGTAAAAACTATTGTTTAATAAATAACTTCAAGGCTCTTTGAGTCCTATTTGGCCTAAATTAGTTTTTGGTATTTTGTAAGTTAAATATAAGGAATATAAAGCACTATGTCAAAATTAATTTGAACACTGACTATTCATGACTGAGGTGCAAGTTCTGCTGTAGCATATGGAAACAGCTTCATACAACTGTAGTTTCGAAACAGGTCCTTGTAGCACTGGGAACAGCCTGAAATCCTGCAGCAGGTGGGGAGGCATCAACAGAAGCTTGATCTTAAAATTGTCAAGCCAGTCTGGAGCTAGATGAAGAGTCAGAAACTATGAACATGACTTGGATCCACAGAGCTGGAGGAAAACAGTCAAGATTTTCAGCCCACCTGTCAAGTGCTTGGAACTGTGTGCTGGTAGTAAACCTACGTCGGATTAAAAGAAAAAATGTTAGCTCCTTTGGTATTGGAGATCCTTGTGTTTTACACATGTACACTTACCCAAAAGGTATTTATCTACATATATGTCTGATTTCTAATACTTTCTCAACAGTAGAACAGAATTATTCCTTTTTCTTTTTGTGATCCATCACACATGGAGACATAGGCACATAGAGATCAGAGGCGAAATGAGTAAACAGTGAAGGGATGGAGGGCCTGTCCTTATGAACTAACAGAAGGGTCACATGTGTAACGATTCCTGCAGGGTATTGCAGGAGAGGAAGAGTTTTCATTGCCATCTGAGACAGGAATGCCAGAGCTGTGTGATAATAGTAAGATCTGTGATGACAGGCACTGATCTGAAATCCATCACATGTCCTCAACCTCTGACCTTTTACAAGCTCTCCATGTGTAGGCCAACGTTATCTAGGGGACTGATATATAAATGTCAGGTATTTCAGCAACTAATCGCCACATTTTTCTTTCCGTTTCTGAACATTTGTTAATTCTTGTTGTGAATCTGTAGTTTGTTCCCTCTAGTTTTTGCTTTTCCTGCTCTTCTTCTTCATCCCCATGAGCTGTCCACCTCTTTGAGGGGGCGATTGGTGGTAATCATCGAAGGCAGTTGCTGAGGACATTGGCCACTGGGTGTTTTGTGATGTAATGATCCCTGCCATCACCTTTCAAGTCCCTCTGGTCACTTGAAGGAAAGCAGAATGGATGCTAACAGGCCAAGTATAAACACACATAAGGGGGAGCACTGGATGCTGATGGAGCCCAGCTTGGAACAGTTTCTGCCTCTCATGTCGTATGGGGGTGGGGGGGGGGGGCGATTAATCAGAGACATATCGTACGTCCCAAGGCTGGACAAAGCTTTCAGTCCCACGATGGTGTGCTAAAGCTGCTCAGCATTGAGCTGCAACGGACAGCTGCTACTCTGTGAAATCCTTGTATGTGATTATGTCTAAGCAATGGGCTGTGAAACATGGCTACACTAGAAAAGGGCATGCATGCTTACCAAATGTTTTGCTGTTAATTAAATGTCACATCGGCTTTCAAGCAGCATGGTGGAGAATAGAGTTCATTAAGGCACCGCTGCATGCCACGTACAGAATCCTGTTAGATTTACAGAGGTAAAGCAGCGGGATGTGTGGCGCCTTCCTGATTGGTCGCATCAACTGCATCTCTGTGTTTCTAGATTAGCTTCGAGTGAACAAACGAAAC
Source organism: Anableps anableps (assembly GCA_014839685.1). NCBI lineage: Eukaryota > Metazoa > Chordata > Actinopteri > Cyprinodontiformes > Anablepidae > Anableps > Anableps anableps. The sequence goes on from CM026074.1 coordinate 38,024,955, forward strand.
GCTGAATCCAAAAAGCTTGGAGTCACATTTTTAGGAAGTACGGCTGCACGGTGGGACTATTGTTAACTTGCAATAAAAAGAGCATTGTGTGCTGTGTTCTTCGTGTGCGCGCCTGGGTTCTTTCTGGATGCATCAGCTAAAACGTGCATGTTGGCTTAATTAGCCTGTCTGAGCTACCCTCAGGGTGTGAGTGTGTATGGTTGTGTCGCTCTCTGATGACCTGGTGACCTGTACCTTGCCTCTTACCTGATGACCTGTCGGATCAAAATCAGCTCTCTTGCTAACTACGGCGTATCTACGTCTGTGCTTGTTGTCTGAATGTCCGTTTCAAATAAATTACCTTGAACTTGCCCATATGCTGCTGGAGACAGGCACCAGCTCCCCACGGCACCCTGCAAGGATTAAGTAGGTATGGAAAATGAACGAGTGGATGGGTGGAAGTAAAAGCCTAAACATTTCTCAGGGAAGATTTGTCTTATTTTCAGCTTTAACTGTCATTTACTCGGTACATTCAAAGCAACTTAACGGAAAGAAAATCAAAGTAAAACCAACATGTCAAGACAATTTGTTGTGTAAAAGCAGATAGGAGACAAACTTTAGTTAAAGATTTTACTCTTTTTCTCATTTATTTTTTTTGGGTTAATCTGTTCAGTGAAACAGCTAAGATGAGTCTTATTCCCCTTTAGCCCGATCCATCTTCCCACCGCACTGTACTCCTCACTTTGAGCACTGAGTGGACATGCTGTTAATGAAAACCGCAGTAAACAACACTGAGACCAGACCAGTGAAGTTGGCGGCGGAAGGCTGACAGGCTGAGTGGGTAAACAAACAAACCTGGTGAGAGCAGAGCCCTGAGAAGCTCTCACTCAGCTGCTTGTGGTCACAGCTTTTAATGCCTCTCAGTTGGTTGCAGTTAGAAAAGTCGTGCTAACGAATCAAGGTGAGATTCACTTTATTCTCTCAGTATTTAGGAACATACGTCATTAAATGCTTCAGATGAAGCTGCTCCAATATTACAAGATAAAGGGTTGTGTGTTTTACAGAAATGAACCTTAATATACTTTACAGGGATTTTATTGAAAAAAGCAACACAAAAAAGCCAAAATTTTAGAGCAGAAGGAAAATGATCTTTTTTTTAAAACTAAATTTCAGATAAAATCTGAAAACTGAAATCTCTGATTTGCATTTATATTTAGGCCCCCTGAGGCAATTTGTAGAGCCAGCTGTCATTGCAATTACAGCCGCAGGACTTTTGGTGCTCGCCTTTATCAACTTTAAAAATTATTTTTTCCCCTTTCCACTTGAGCAAAATGCCTCAAGTTTGACCAGAATGGACCACGAGTATTTTCCAACATCAGTTTTCAAGTGTTGCCACATAATCTCTGTTGGATTTAGGTCTGGACTTTGACTAGGCCATTATATAACATAAATATTATTTGACCTGAATCATGCCATTGTAGCTCTGGCAGTATGTTGAGGGTTTAATTTAGTCTTCACAGAACTGTTGCATTTATGCTTAGATCAGAAAAGATTGACTTTTCTTGCTAATTAGATTACTATTGGAGGTTGCTATGGATTTTATTTTATTTTGGCATAAAAGACTAAAAGACTAAATGAATAAATGACATGAATAAATGCATAGCACATAATCCAGATTATTTGCAAAAATGTGGAGAAAATATATGATTTTCATTCCACATTGCAATTATGCTCTGATTTGTGTTGATCTGTTTCACAAAATCATAATAAGATATATCGAGGTTTGTGTTTGTAACTTGATAAAATACTCAGACATTCCAGAGGTATGGATGTGCTGCAAGGCGCTGTGATTTGGTGGGTTAATCGATGGGTTTAATGATGCATCTTTGCATGAGCAGCGCATCTAAAACGTTTATTGGGTTTAGATTTGAATGCAGCTGGTGATACTAGCGACTTGATAAAGGTCAGATCATTTTTGTGGTGAAGAAAGACAACTTGCAGTGGCGTCTGCATTTGGGAACCAAAGTTTTATATAAAAGAAAAAAAATCCACAGAAATGTTACTTTTGCTGCCCACATGAAACACAGTTGACAGAACAGTTATTCCCAAATCACCAAGTTGACCAAGAAACAAGCAGAAATAGGAGCTTCTGAAAAGCCTCCCAGCTAAAGAGCATCAAGTTACATAAGACCTGAGAACAAGTCTTTGTGAATTCCTTCAGCTTTTCAGTCTTCTCAGGAGGACACGGGAGACCGACACAGTCCAATCAAAATCTGTTCAGACTGAAAACACATCTAATAGGAGGGAAATTGTCAGTAATTAAAATTTACATCAGAACTTCTTGTAGGAAATACACCACAGGCTGCTCCTCCATCTGGTAATTACTCTATGAGTGGCTTGTTAAGTGAGTGCAAAGGCTCTCTGCTCGTTTCTGATACATCTGGATGATGAGGATAACTTCAGTAATGAGGTGTTGATTTGAGTTTTATTTTTAAGCTAAATTTGATCTATTTCTTGAAGGCAGTCTTGTCGCTCACTGAGGAAGATGGTTTGATGCAGACTTTTTTGTTTGTTTGTTTGTTTTTTTTACTGTAGTTCTGTGAATTTATTCGAGTTTTAGATTTTATTTTTGTCTTCACATAAAGACCAAAACAACAAATTCTGATTGCTCGGATTCAAAATCCAAATTAGTTTGATTTTCTTCTTTCTTTTGCAACGGGACTCGCTCCCTGGAACAAAAGCATGTTTGCATGCTTTCATCTGGCCATCTCTTGCTAAAGTGGGATCGCCCACACATTCCCCCTCCACTGGAACATGATTTGATCGTTGCTGCCAAGCGGAGTTAACACACGAGTTCGGAGATGTATTGGAAGGAGTGGGAGAAATCTGTGAGCCGGCTGACCGTGCTTATGATGTCTTTATCAGAGGTATGCAAATACATTCCAGTAATGAGTGGTTTACACACACTGCAGGGCTATGATGCGATGTTAGGGGCTTAAAAATACCCACGTAATGCATGGTACGTCGTACAAGTACTGTAAAGGTTGAGCTTTTCACACAATGTTCTTACAGAACGTCATTCCCTGGCTCATGTTTTTAAAATCTTGTGTTTCGTTTGTTGTTTTCTTTGTGTTCTGTGTTGATTGTGCAGAACAAATGGGATCAGAGTCATCTGGAAGAGCTGTGGAAATGATAACATTCTTTGACAGTCAAACATTATCTTTTGTTTTTTCCGTTCCTTATCCGAGTCAACCTTGGGTCAACTAGTTTATTCTTCCTTTTCTTCCCTCTTTCTCAAGGCTTTTTTGTGCCTTCGACTGATTTTTTTGTATTTGTTTTTCAACTTCAGAGCTGAAAGAAGACGAGAATTGTGTCCTCCTGTGAGGACTTCATCTTTTTGGAACATTTAAATAATTTAATGAGGTAAAAAAGTGTCATTGTGAAAATTTCAATAGGTCTTCACACCTCCGCTGTGGCTTTTCTCACCCCCCCATCCTCTTTACGTAATCTGCTATTCATCTGATTTTTGCATCCAAACAGATAAATAACTGCCACCGACATTAAGCTAAGCTCTCACTTACGTTCCCATTCCTTTAAGGCTCATGTAGAAAAAGGTTTTGACTCCTGAGTTTTGTTTTTTTTTTAATAGCCGGTGTGTGAAAAAAAAAAATATTCACCCTGTTACAAATTTCTTTTTTGTTTCTTTTTTTTTTTTTTTTTTTTTTGCACTAAAATGTTTAAGATGATCAAACATCAGACAAGGATAACGCAAGTAAGAAAAGGTACTCTTTAAGTTTGTTTATTAGGTACAAAATGTGATCCAAACCAACCTGACCTATGAGAAAAGGTAATTGCTCCTCTCATTAATTTATGATCAACTGTTCCTCCATCCATTATCACCCTCCAGCTCACTCTGGGGGACCCCCAAGCATTTCCAGGTCCTCCAGCAGGCTCTGGGTCCTCCATGGAGTCTCCTTCCAGTGGAGTGTGACCTGGAAAACCTCCAGAGGGAGGTACCCTGAAGGGCTTCCTGATTAGACGCCCAAACCGCCTCAACTGACTCCTTTCGATGCAGAGAAGCAGTCGCTCTACCTCCAGCCCTCCATTAATGACGAAGCTCCTCATCCAATCTCTAAAGCCGAGTCCAGCCCCCCTATGGAGGAAGCTTATCTTAGCCGCTTGGATCTGGAATCTCATTCTTTCACTCGTGAGATTGAATCGCCATCTTAACATGGTGGAGGGGTCGAGGGCCCAGCATGGTTGGGCCAACATGCTGAAATCAGTTCTCATTGCCACAGTTGCGGGGTGAAAATCGAATCATTTTGTTCTCAGCCTAATGTCGTCCGCGTCTACTTGTCACAACCCCCTGGCAATCTTTTTGCCCCCCTCTCTAGGTGAAACTATAGTGTGATAGGTCAGAATTTGGTGGGTGTGTTTGTTTATACAGAAAACAGCCTCAACTACTCGACTTCCAGAAGCAGGTTTTTCAGCCAGAGAGCAGGATGGACCAAAACACTGAACACACACCACTCGGTTCTGGTCCAGTTCAGCTGGTGGACGTCCCACCGGCGCTTTCTCTTCTATTTCTTTGGTTTCTGATAACATGGAAAATAAGATGAGAGGCTGCAGCACTTCGATCATTATTTCCTCATCCGCTGAACGTTTGAACTCGTAATGGCCGTTCCTCTCTGCCGTGATCGCTGCAAACACCGTGATGTTCTACTGCAGTGGGGGGGGCTTCACAGGAGCTCAGCTCATTGTGTCCTGCAACCACGGGTCAACCGTTCAACTTTGTTTCGACCAATCATCGAGCAGATATCAGTGCATCAAAATCATGAGGATCGTCAAGCAAATATAATTTGAAAATACTAATCAATGTTCTACTTTCTACTAATCAAAGGCAGCTCTAAACAGGTGGGTTTTTAGCCTTGATTTAAAGGAACTCAGTGTTTCGGCTGTTTTGCAGTTTTCTGGAAGTTTGTTCCAGATTTTTGACGCATAAAAACTGAAAGCTGCTTCTCCATGTTTGGAGCGGGGCAAAAACATATTTTGTAAAAGTTACACAGCCAACTGTTTTCCAAACATTATCCTAAAAGTCAAACATGGTGATGGCAGCATGATGGTCTGGGAACGCTTGCCAGCTTCAGATGAAACCATGATTTCAATCTCCAGAAAGTTCAGCCATCAGTTTATGGTTTATGACTTTCAGCTCAAGCACTGCTTGGATTATAGAGCAGGACAACGATCGAAAGCACGGCAGCTGGATCACGTCGGAATGACTCAAAAACTACGCAGAAAAATAAGTGAACCTGTCAAAGTCTGGTTCTGACCTTGAACTGTTCCTGCTGGAAAACCCTCCAGTGTGGCCGAATTAAAACAATTCTACAGGGCAGACGGGGCCAAAATTTCTTCACAGTGCTTTAAAAGACTTTCTGCCAATTATTGCTAATGCTTGATGGAACATCCAGTTATTAGGTTTAGAGAGCTGAAGCATTTCTGTGTCAGGGTAGGTTGGTTTGGATCGATTTTTCCCTTCATAAAGGACATCAGCTGAAAGCAGCATTTAGTATCTACTCAGGTTTTTTTGTATCTATTGCATTTTAATTTATCTAAAACATTTAATTGTGACAAAAAGCAAACGAAGAAGGGATCTTAAGGAGCTACTACTTTCATTAGGCTCTGCAGCTGACTGGAAAGAACGCTCCAGCTCTGTCAGGTGGGTCTCCTTAACACAAAAACATTCTGCTCTGGCAAAAATTCATGCAAAAATGATTAAAACCCTGCGGTAAAGGCCACCAGTGGATTGATCATCATCTTTATATTTCTAAAGGGCTCTTTCTCCACAAAACTGACAATCTTTGCTTCATCATATACCACACAAATGAATCGAAACCAAAATGCTTGAATTAATGCTCTCCAAAGTTATTTGATATCTCATTTTTTTTCTCTAAAGCTCAGGCATTTTAACAGCAATTGCTCTCTTTCTCTCTCTTTCTTGGTTGTGGTTGTGTTTTTTGTTTGTTTTAGACGCGTTCCTGCTGCACGAAACATGTCGAGTTATCTTACAATCAGCCATGGTTCTTTACTGCATCTGGAGTAGCACGCTAAGTAGCGGTTGTAAATAGAACTGATTTACTCTGCTGCTGATTAGAGATCAATGGCAACCAGTTCAGTTTACCAGATCTAACTGTCATTCGGATATTTACAGTCAGAACCAGCAATAAAGGGCCTTCTGACTACCAGAGCCGCTCTCCCTCAGCTGTCAGGAGGGATGCAGACTCAAGAGCACCAACCCTGGAGCGTGACTTTAAGCAGTGAAGCAGAAATGGGTAGAGACCTATGTCATGTGTGCTGTGGCACTGTTATCCACCCCATGAATAAAATAAAATAAAATCAAATGCATTTGGCTTGGTTGAGAAGTGAATATTAATGTACAACTGACCAGCAAGCTGGTGGCGAGCACGGCCAGATGTGTGAAAGCTGAGGTTCAGAATCAACGTCATTCCACTAAATACTGTTTTTCACTCTCAGTTATGTCGACCATTTGTGATTTTCTGTAAATGCTCAGATATTATTATTATTGTTATTTTATGCCACTTGAATGGTTTCTTGCTCCTAGCTTGAGCTCGACCACAGAGTTGAAACATTTTAATCCCACCCACAGGAAAAAGCATTGTTTTGGACTCAACGCTGTCCTGCAGCGACACCAGGCTGACGGCACGCTCGAAGAAGGGTGCTGGGCTGGGCTTGGAACCCGTTAAAACTGCGTGCAGTTCTAGTTTTAGTTACAATTTGGTAGAAACTGTGTCAGTTCATTTAATAAACAAAAATGTTAACTGTACTGAAACACAAAAAAATAAGGAAGTCAAAAACATTTTTGGAGAGCACAAACAGTGTTTATTATTATTATTTTTCAGAAAAATTTTAAAACCTTTGTATTTAGAAAGAAATAGTAAATTGAAAGTTACGTTTTTTCATGTCACAGAGCCTGGAAACCCTGACAAGTTTTATTTATTTATTTACTGGGCACTACATTTTAATAAAATATTTTTTTAAAAATGGGGAAAAAAATCAAAATTTCTCTCCCTTATTGTTTAAAATGCCTAAAATATAAATAAATAAGCTAATTAAATAAAACATGGTTACTTATATAAAAAGATTTAATGGTTTGCCACATTTAGCTTTTTATTTTTTTATTTTTTTTTTTTTATTAAAAAAAAATTAAATATTTTAATTTTTAAAATTTTATTATATTTATTTTATTATTTGGTTTGCCACATTTAACTATTATTCACATTACATATTGTCTCGTTTGAGATAAGCTGCATACAGCAATAGAACTTCATCTGAAGGAAGAATAATTAAGCCTGAAACTGTGGAGACGTCTTGGGATCAGTTAGTGTACAACGCTGAATGGGATTAGCTCTTATCTGTTGCACGGTAAAATTTACCTATATCCTGCTGTTTTCCAGATAAATCAAAACGCACTGAGGAAATCTTCACATGGTTGTTCAGCAGTACCAGTAAGTGGAACTGCCTGTTTAAAATCTGCAATAATAATGTAATAATTAGGTTAATGTAGAAAGTAAGGTGGAAAAAGTTTTCTTTTAAAAAAAAAAAAAAAAAAAAAAAAAAAGAGGCCTTGTGAGGGACTGTGAGGTCATTTTTTGCTCCTCTGCTGTTCGTTCTTAATTACCCTCATTGAATTCATTATTTATTTGCCCTGTTGAACCTACTTAACCTTGCTGCCCTTCAGAAAAAAGGGATTTTGAAAGCAACAGTCTGTAGAGGCCTCCACCAGTGGGAGGACAGCCAAGTTCACTTCACCTTTTTCCAAAGTCATCAAGTGGAATTAATCACATTTTGAGAGATGAGCTAAAAGATATGAATGATGTCCCAGTATCCTAATGATTCAAGTGTCTAATGCTTTCCAGAGGTCATTCAGTGGAAATCACCTCATGCTGCTGATCACAAACTATGCTTCTCTTTCTATTTTTAGAAAATGAAAACTCTGTGTTTCCAGGCATATTTCCTATGATAGTCCTGTTTAAACCTTGACTGTCTGATAGTGAAGCGTTATAATACATGTGGAAACAGGTAATCACAGTTCATCCAGAGAATGCATGCGGCAGGGTTTTGGCAGTTTCACATTACATTCTGATGAAAAACATTCTCGTCTCATTAGCTCAAAGTTTTCGTCACTGAATAAAGTAAACACCACCTCCTTTTAATTGTTTGATGCTGAATCTTACCCAAATAAATCCAGTTTCACAGGTTATTCACAGCTTTTCCGTCTGGTTCTGTCTAAAAACAGTAAAACAGAAATGTAACGTAGTACAACACAGTTCAGGAGAGGTTTAAATGCTAAAAGGTGTTGTATCATTTTCTATTCGCTTTATTTGTTTCTTTATTTGTAATTTGAGAAGGATAAAAATGGTATTTCAGCACCAAAAAAAGCTGCTCTCTGAAACCTCTGCATGGAGCACCAGGTGACTCCTGGATGTGAGTTACTGCTTACCCAATGCAGACCTGACACGTCTCCTGCTCTGCCTGTAACAAGCCATTCCTTTGGACTGATTAACAACACTCTACACCTTGACAAAATGTGTTAGTTGAAGACATTAGAACAGTTTAATTGTTCATTTGTGGGGGGGGAATAGAAACCCCTGGAAGCTACTATAGTACCCTGCACAGATTAGATCAAACTGTGAGCAAATTATGAAAAACTGGGGCGTGGCTTCATGCTTCAAAACAGTCCTGGACACAACAAGTTACTTTCCTCAGTACCGTCCCTGGCCACTTTGTTAGAGACCCTCAGAGTGTTTTACCCCCTGAAAGTCCAGTAGACTCGGTTCGACTGGGGACCAACATTGCAACATTCACACCTCCCCAACCGGACTCAAGTTTGATTATAGCGGACTAAAGAGGGCTGGTGTAATTCTTGTTGTTATGAATATGACTTGCAAGCATCAGAATGTGAAAGAAAGTGTAAGAGACTTGGTGGCAGAGGCGCTGGTCTGAGTATTTCAGAAACCCATCTCTGCGAGTGCAACGCTTGGACCCGTGTGGCAGCAGGTGCTGCTGCTGTCAACTGAAAACGTTAGCTGAGGCCACTGTCCACGCAGGCTCACCAGAACTGGACAGGCACAGATCAGATGAGCCTCAGTTTCAGCTTCAGATTCTGATGAAAGGGTCTGAATTTGGCGTAATGAGCACGAATCCGTCCTGGCTGGTAAAAACAGTTCTGGCTGCTGCTGCTGGTGGCGGTATAATTGATGGGGGATTACTTTCTTTACTCAATCCTTTGTATCATCTAAGCTTAATCTTTGCCACGAAGAGTAAAAGCCAAGAACAGATTTAAATTCTACCAGCCAGATATGATGACCTACGTTTTCTCATCTTTGCAGGTATAATTTCAAGAAACTTTCACATTAATTACAAAAAATCCAAAAAGCTTTAAAATTCCTAGCTTCCTTCTGCCTTCCCATCACCAAGTTGGATTTGTGGATTGATAGCTGCCGGTAGTTGGGTGAGGGAAATGTGGAAGTGAGTTATAGACTCTGAACATCCAGCCCTCACCAGCTCCACTGTGCAAATGTGTCTGTTTACTCCCAGTCCTTGCAAGGCTGTACTTTCCAGCTTACTGGTGACTGGAGCACATCTCCTGGCTGCATTAGTCTTCCGTTGCTATGGTGCTGCAGACAGATTTCACCAGGTAGTAATGATCATTTCACACCTTTAGCATCCAAATAGCTCTTCGGAAAATGCACCAAAACAGAGAGCAAGAAACTGCATGCAGCAATTTGTGTATCGGCTCTGTCTCCGTGATTGAAGGAGGCTCAGTCCAGCATCCGTACGATACTGAGAAAAATAAAATAATAAGCTCATCTGTGGAGACTCCTTTATCCGCAGGCTTGTAATAAAGAGAATATTTATTTTTGTATTGGTTCTGCTCCTTCATAGACATTTAGTTAATGATTCATGAGTTCATTCATACAGTAAATAAAGGTAAAACACTCCATCTATACACCCAGAGCTGAAACCTCTGCTTGGTAGACATGTATATGAATCTTTAAAGGACAGCGATAAGAATACTTCACCTGATTCCTGCTTTCTCATATCACAATTTCAGTTTGGACTAAAAAATGTAAAGCCAGCCTGAAAAACTGGTGTGGATAGCTGCACTTTATGTTTTGGATAATAGGCTTTAAAACAGTTTCAGTCTTTCCCTTCTCATTAGTAATAACTGTGATTCTGTAGGAAATCAGTGGGGCTTAGCATGAAAAGCAAGAAAATGTATTCAGATCAAACTGAATTATGAAGTAGCCCCAGAAAATTGAGGTCAGTGATGGATCTCTTTGATTTGTTTCCCCTTTTCTCAACCATTTGCATTTCCTTATAGTTGAGGTCTCATTTGAAATCCAAATGAAGTGAAAGTCGCACAGCTCAGAACAATATGGTGATCTGAAATATCTATATGAAGAATTAGGCTGGTTGGTTTACTGCTTTTGTCAAATGAGCTGTATATATAATATTCAGAAATATTGAATAAAATGCAGTTCATCTAAATGGTATGTTTGGATCATGAAACTAATGTGTGATGCGCGTATTCAGGAGAGTGCATTTTACCACAAGAATATCAATTTCCAGTTAAAACTGGTGGTGGGACTTGACTAAAATGTTAATAGAGTTAACTGCAATTAACTGAATTTTAATCGAAAACCATATATCGACAAACATTTTCAATTTAAAAACCCTTTTTGCTGCTAAATTATTGAATAAGTAGACATATGAGCTCAACGACAAAGACGTTGTATGGTTTTTAATCTGTTATCCAGGTTATTCAACCATCAGATTGGTGCAAAGTGCTATTCTACCCACAGTCTTATTCAATAAATTAGATTGTGCATTCCAGTAAAGCTAATTTGTCATTATAAAGTGCCTTTTGAAAACTGACAACCTTTAAGCAGGTATGAAACATAGTTTTCATTTAGACTACATTTTTGTATTAAAATGTTTTTATTGCTCTAATGTAATCTAATTTTAAATGCCATGTTTATATCAGTTGTAAGTGGAAAATCATTGTAATTAACAGAAGTCTTTCAAACATCCATCCATGTGTGAATAACCTATATAATGTGTTTCATTTAGTGATAAAGTTCCTGAAATAAATGGACTTTTCAACAATATTCTAATTAACTGAATGGGTCTGTATTCATCTTTCCAGAGTTTCAGGAACCCCTGATCATTTGTGGAGCTTCTTTAGAAACGTGGACTGTGGACGCTGACGTTAGCGCTGAAAATAGCATTGAGATGCTATTTTAGGCTAGCATAGCTTCTCTGATAGGCCAACTGCTTTTAGCACAACTTGAACACAACTAGAGTCTTTTCCTGCATCCCATCAGATCTGTTTTTGAAACAAAGTTGACCTCCCAGTGGGCCGAAGGAAGCGGCTTCGTCCTTCATCGCTGTTGTTTGCAGATGTCGCTTGTGCGTCAGATTTACGGGCGTACCAGAAATAAGTGAATATGAAGGTTCTGGTTTGGGACTTTTATAAAAAAAAAAAAAAAAAAAAAAAAAAAAAAAAAAGAGGAAAAAATGCGATAAATTGCGTTAAAATTTTTAACGCATTAAAATCGATTAAATTAATTCATCAAAATGAACGTGTTATAGTCCCAGCCAAAACACAATAACCTCAACCGAATCCACTGCAATAAAGGTGGTCATACTAGTGAGAGTATGCAGCAGTTAGCTGGCGCTAAAAGGATCGGGATGCATGGTGGGAAAGTTGGTAGAACTGTTACCTTGCAGCAAGAAGGTCCTGGGTTCAAATCCGTTTCTGCATGGAGTTTACATGTTCTCCCTGTGGATGCATGGGTTCTCTCCAGGTACTTCGGCTTCCTCCCACAGTCCAGAAACATGACTGTTGAGTTAATTAGTCTCTCTAAATTGCCATTAGGTATGAGTGTGTGCATGGCTGTCGACCTGGCGACCTGTCTCCCGCCCAGTGAATGCTAGAGATAGGCACCTGCAACCCTGCATGGGCAAGAGGTTATGGACGATGGATAAAAGGATTGGCTTTTAACACCACAGACAATCGATAAAACATCTTATGTATAAAAAAATATTCAACCTTCTTTGAAAGTGCATCAACATATTTGCAACTCTCATTAAATCCATTATATTTCCAACACAGGCAGACAATTTTCAGGCTAATTTAGGATCAAATAGTTTGCATTTGTTAAAAAGGAAAATGACTATAATCATGTACCTGCCATTTCCAAAGTCACCCCAATAATCATGAAACCGGAGGCCTGTAATAGGGCCAAAAACACCTTTCAGCTTGTTGTTTCAGTTTCAGCACAGGTGCTTTTTTTTTTCTTTTTCGCACTCCGTTAAAAAAAGACCTCATGTGGTTCCACTCAGGAGGTCTGGAACAATCAGGGCTTGTGACCTCACTTTAAAGAAAAACAAGCAGCCAGCTCATTCATAACACCTCTTCTGACATCCTAATGTGTAAAACAACAGCAAAGCCATTCCAGCGCTCATCTACATGTTTTCTAATTCGAACCAGAAACTGTGGTTATATCAGGAGCTCCTTTTTATGCCTGGTTTTCACAGCAAAAAGTTATTAAGGATCCAAACGAAAAAAAGAAGTCCGTCCTCATTTTTTGTTCTCAGTCAATTAACTGGGAGGCAACGCGTTGTTCATTTGGGATCATTATGTGTATTTACATGAGTAATGAGGAAGCAACACAATAGGTGTGACACTCCTCTTTCTGGCAGATGATAAAGTTGAAGCTCGACTCGTCTGATTAGTGGCCATTAGGCAGAAATTGAGGCAGTCTGCGGTCGGTTGCATCAATCACTGCATGAAAGCAAAGCGATGCTGAAAGAACGAAACAGTGCATTATGCAGACATAGATAAACACAATGCAATAAAAATGAATCTACAACTAAGAGATAAGTATTTTTCTAAGATATACAGCAATACAAATGAAAAATCAGAAAATAAATGTTCAATTTTAAAATAGTAATGAGGCAATGGCATATTACACCAATGTGCTAAATGCAAATAGCAGCCAAAAATATATTTCCTATAAGCGTACATGCAAATGAAATATTGGCTGTAGAGCAGTTCTGCACACAAACATCAGACGAATTATGAAGCTGAAATCAGATCTTCATTCATGAGTCTTGTTTCCAGTGATGGCACTGCAGCAGAGCTCGTCACTGCAGGAGGACAGAAAGTCTTAACTTAAATTTCAGCCCAGAGGCCCTTGGACAGATTTGGTGCGGCCCCCCAGATGCAATTCAGCAATAGAAATGTATCCTGGCAGCAGAGGTGGTTGATGCAGATGGAAACTTCTTATGTTTAAATCATGCAAAATTAAAACTTTTATGTTTTTATATTTACATTTTTAGTACTGTATCCAGTATATTTACACTGTTCCATGTTCTATATGAGTTGACTTGACTTTTTATCTCTGCACTTTTTGCATTCTCTTTGATTTCCTGGTAAATAGGACCTCATCTATCCAGTGTCTTTAACTCAGAAGCAGACTTTGGTGCACCCAAATCTGCTTTTTATGTATTAAACTTGACTAAAAACTGCTGAGAATGGACTAATTTAAAAAAATATATATATATATGTTTCTTTTAATTGAGCTAAAAAGAATTTGCACACTTGATGCCTTTCTTTTAATAAATCAAATGTACAAAACCCCTTTTGGCACATTTTAGATCAACAGTGATTTACACATCTCCTTTCTTTTAAAAAATGAAACAATAAATCAGCTACTTTATTTTTTTTCAGTAAAATATGGCGTGGTTAGTTTAGTTATAAAGTTACAAAATATTTT